>CM035413.1:18209633-18529633 GCA_020310875.1 Ceratopteris richardii
GATGTATGGGGACCAACTCAAGAGGCATCAATGGCTGGTAATAGGTCTTTTGTCACCTTCATTGATGATCACTCAAGAAAGGTATGGCTGTTTTGTATGAAGCAAAAATCAGAGGTGTTTTCTATATTCAAAAGATTCAAAGTTGAAGTTGAAAAGGAAACAGGAAGTTCTATCAAAACCTTAAGGTCCGATGGTGGAGGAGAATACTTCTCCAAAGAATTTTCAGATTTTCTACAAGAGAATGGAATCAAAAGGCAATTCACTTGTAGGTACACACCACAACAAAATGGAGTAGCTGAGAGGAAAAATAGGCAAATTGTTGAAATTGCAAGATGCATGCTCAACGAGATGAAGGTACCATTGTACTATTGGGCTGAAGCTACCACAACCGCCATTTACTTGATGAATAGGTGCACAACATCAGGAATACATCACTTGACTCCAGAAGAGGTATATTCCGGTAAGAAACCTGATCTTACACACCTCAAAGTGTTTGGATGTGTTTGCTTTGTTCACATTCCACAAGAAGTTAGAACAAAGATGGAACCAAGGTCAGAAAAATGCATTTTCATCGGCTACTCAACGGAGCAAAAAGGATACAAGTGTTACAACCCTAGAACAAAGGAATTAAGAGTCTCGCAAGATGTGGTCTTTGATGAACTAAGACCATGGTATGAAGATCAAGGAAAGGAAAAGATTCTTGAAGAAGATTATGATGATTGCAGGAACAAATCAAAAAGAAGTTCAACAATCAAGCACAAAGGCTTCAGGTCCAGACGCATCTACATCAAATGAAGAATGTTCAACATGGAGGGGGAGTCATTCTTTGTCTCCAAATTCAGCTCATAGTAGAGCCAAAGAGGCAAGTGCTACTCCAAACAGTGAGGAAGATGCAAGTGAAGAAGAATATGAAGAGGTGATCACTCCGATGGTAAAGTTGAATAGGTTAAAGAAGCAACTTTCTAAAGGCAATGAAAGAAGATCTTCAAGGACAAGGTATCCAACTCAAAGGTTGAGTTATGATAGTTTTATGGCGACACATTTTGAATACATGATATAGGTTATCAAAGACAAAGAGCCTGAGACATATGAAGAAGCTTGCACACAAAAGGAATGGAAGCAAGCTATGAAAGAGGAGATCAAAGCTCTCAAAGATAATCACACATGGGAGCTAGTGCCAAAGAAAGAAGGTATGAAGATTGTTCCAAACAAATGGGTGTTTAAAGTAAAGAGGAATGCTGATGGTTCTCTAGCTAGATATAAAGCTAGATTAGTTGCCAAAGGATTTAAACAAACACAAGGTATAGACTATGATGAAGTTTTCAGCCATGTTGCAATTGGTGCTTCAAGGAGATGGCCATTATATCAACTCGACATCAAAAATGCCTTTCTCAATGGAGAACTACAAGAAGAGGTATACATGAGTTGACCGGTTGGATTTGAAGATGAAAACCATCCAGATTTTGTTTGTAGGTTGAAGAAGGCACTTTATGGCTTGAAGCAAGCACCAAGAGCATGGAATCAAAGATTGGTAGAGTATCTAACTAAGTGTGGATACAACCCAAGTAGTGCAGATCCTTCATTGTACATGAAGAAGGAAGAAAAGAGAGAGGTATATATTTGCATATATGTCGATGACCTCATCATAACAGGAAATGATGTTATAGGGATTAAAGATATCAAAAGGAAGCTTGGTAAAGAGTTTAAAATTTCAGATCTTGGAGAGCTGAAATATTTTTTAGGAATTGAAGTTGTTTATGGAAAGAGTGGCATCTACTTGATGCAAAGGAAGTACTTGTTGGATGTTCTTTTCAGATTTGGAATGAGTGAATGCAAACCACTCACTCAACCCATGGACACAAATACAAAGCTTTGTTCAAATGATGGAGAACCATTGGAAGATGTTACGACATACAGAAGCATTGTAGGATCATTGATCTATGCAAACATTACAAGACCTGATTTATCTTATGTTGTCGGTGTACTTTCTCAGTTTATGCAAGCCCCGACAAGTGTACACTTAAATTCAGCCAAGAGAGTGTTGAGATACATAAAGCATACAGTTAATCATGCTTTGTTTTACAAGTTTGATGAAGAGTTGCAGGTCAAAGGCTTTAGTGATGCTGATTGGGCAGGCTCAAAGGAAGATAGAAGATCAACCTCAGGTTATGTGTTCATGATAGGAAGCAAACCTATCACGTGGAGCTCAAAGAAACAACCAATTGTTTCACTTTCATCCATGGAGGCTGAATATAGAGGACTAGCATTTGCCACATGTGAAGCAATGTGGATTAAAAAGCTTTTTAGCTGATCTTGGAGTGCAAGTTCCAACCATCCCTATATATGGTGATAACATGTCAAGTATCTACTTGGCAAGCAATCCTATGTTTCATGCAAGGAGCAAGCACATAGAGGTCCACTACCACTATGTAAGGGAGAAGGTGCTAAGCAAAGATGTGGAGGTAAAGTTCATCACAACCAAAGAGCAGGTTGCAGATATGTTTACAAAGTTCTTGGATGCTTCTAAACTCAAAGGTTTCAAGGACGCGATAAATTTGAAGGACATGGACGAAGATAACTCCCAAATGAGCTTGAGGGGGAGTGTTGAAGATAAATGTACAAGCTCATTTTCATATGAGCCATGCTTGGATAAATTTACCAAATATAAAGATAAAGAAAAAGTGGAGAAAAAAAAGGAAAAAATAATAAAAGAAAAAGTCTAATCAAAATTCATGATGAGTAAGAGATACAATATCTTGCCTTGTAGTTAGTAGCATGTAGTGGAGAAAGTGGTGAGTTAAGAAAAAGGCACAAAATTCTTCACATGCTCATTGGTTATAAAAGTGAAGTGGGAGCACATTCAAAACAAGGAGAGAAAGAGGCAAGAGCTCCCAGTAGTCGGATCTAGCCATTTTGTCATTTTGGCTTTCCCTTAGACTCCTTCCAGCCGCACGTCAGTTTGTACATAGCTCTGTTGCAGAGCTCACATCTCAGTGCATATGTAACCATTTTGTGCGTTTGAGCACTCATTGGAAAGCTTATCTTGTATACATTTTTCATATCCAATATCTCTTTGAAAGCTTATGTAGTTTGTGAGATATCAGTGAAATAGTGAAGTCCAGTTTTTCAGTATACCTATGTAGATAGGTAGTCTATTTTGGTCGGTTAAGTTTCCTGACCAAAACATATCCAAATTGCGTGCTTTTTTGTCTTGTTGGAAAGATCTTGGCATCTACTTTCACTGTCTCAAATATCTCATTGAGATCATTTATACTCTGTGAGATATCTGTCAGATAGTAAAGTCCAGTTTTATAGTGTACTTATGTGTGCAGGTGGTCTATCTTGGTGAGTTGAGTTTCCTGCTCAAAACTCATCCAAATTACTTGCTTTTTAGCTTGTTGGAAAGCTACTTGTGTCTACTTTCTCTATACTAAATATCTTTCTCAAATGATATATATTCGGATAGCTATCAGTCCGAGAGTGAAGCTCCATTCTTCAGCATACCTGTGTGGATACGTAGTTCATCTTTGACAGTTATGTTTCCTAATCAAAACTTGTCCAAATTAAGTCATCTATAGCTTGTTAGAAATCTCTCTTTGTATACTTTTATTGACTAAAGTCTCAAGTCCATTTGAGTTTTGTATTGAGAGCAGCAAGCTATCTAAGGTGCAGATGTTTGTCCAAGTGCTGGACATACAAGGGCTCACTACACACTTCTGTTGCGCATAGGAGAACTCATTCTCCATATCTATCTATCCATCTATCTATCTATCTATCAATCTATCTATTTATCTATCTATCTATCAATCTATCTATTTATCTATCTATCTATCTATCTATCTATCTATCTATCTATCTATCTATCTATCTATTTATCTATCTATCTATCTACCTATCTATCTATCTATCTATCTATCTATCTATCTATCTATCTCTATCCATCTCTATCTATCTATCTATCTATCTAGCACTTTCATTTGGGGTTGAGCTTCTCGACCAATTTGTCCTTCATGTAAAGCATGTGCATCAGGAAAATATCTATGGTGTCCTTCATAGAGAGTTTTACGCAGTGCTTTGGAAGAGCATGCTTCGTCGTGGTCTGCATAAGGGACAAGCATGGTAACCCGAAATCGACAAACCTAAACATTCACCATAACCAAGCCAATCATGCATCCTCCACATAAGTATCCTTGCACTCACATCTCTCATCTTCTTATAGGTTGACACATTTCACGTAGAGTAATCCCATCCCATAAATTGCGTAGTTCTTCCACAAGTGGTGCAAGGTATATATCCATGTTTTTTACCTTATATTAAACTGGCACAATAAGAGCTAATAACAAGTGACCTCTCTTTGTGGCTAGCCATGGTGGGATGTTATAATTGACTAAACATACACGCCATGTGCTCCATGAAGAGCTACGTAAACGAAATGCATTTACTCCATCCATAGCTAGGCCTAGATGTATGGACTGACGCTCACTAGCAAACTCTCGCCACTTACTATCTATGTGCTTCCAAGCATCAGAGTTAGTAGGCACTCGCATTACATCATTTGTAGAATTGCTCTTTGCATGCCATGACATCAACTCAGCTATAGATTTGCATTTAAACATGTTCTGAATATGTGGAATGATAGGAAAGTGGCAAAGAACCTTTGCAGAGATTGCTTCGCCTACAAGGTCTTCTCTAAATCTATTTGCTCCACACTTTGGACATATGTGGAGATGCTCATACTCGTTTTGAAAGAGGAGGCAATCATTCCGACAAGCATGAATCTTAGTGTAGTCCATTCCAATGGACTGTAAAAGTCTTTTTGCATCTCCACATGTTGGAGGCATGTCATTACCCTCTGGCAAAAATTGATCTTTAAGAAGCCTGCAATAAGCAATTAGAACGATATTAGTAAATAAAGTTATTTTGATACAGTAAGTTTATTTCAAATCCACTTACCTGAACAATTCAGAGACACTACTATCTGACCATCCAGAAATGGGTTGCAGATTGAGCATTGCGAGTGACACACATAGTACATATATCTTTGCTCCATTGTAGAGTGGTAAACGAGCTAGTAATCGCATGTTTTTGTATTGTTCATCAGCTTCTAATCATGGAAATTTTGTTGTGTCCATGAAACTCTCGACATCTTCTCCACCATCATCATCTTCATCCATCTCATAAAATGCTTCAAGCATTTCTTCCATGTAATGCTATTAGTACTTACTTGTACTTGTTATTCCTTTTTTGTTCTCTTTTGTCCACGAGAGGTTATTGGTGCAATGTCGTTTGGGTCCATCTACTCACTTGGGGGACCGTGCAAATGATAGCGTAGGTTTTGTAGTCGACTTTTATCAAAGGATCCATACTGTCTAAGATGTGCATTACAAATCCATTGTCTCTAATAAATTTGATACTTGCACTGAGTGCAAGGACATGACATTCTCTCTTCCACATCCAAACTATCCATTTCATATAATATGGACATTTTAGAACGTTAGATTTTCTTTATTAAACCTAAAAATCATAATCCTAAAGACTTAAACCTGAAATACTAAAAGCTAAAGACCTAAAGACCTAAAATAACCTAAAATCCTAATCCTAAAGACCTAATCCTAAAATCATATTTTTTATATATATTAAAAATCCTAAAGACTATTTTCTATATATCATAAAAAGCCTAAAAACCCTAAAATCCTAATGCGATTATATATATATATATATATATATATATATATATGTGTGTGTGTGTGTGTGTGTGTGTGTTATATGTGTATATGTGTTATATGTATTATATATATGTCTATTTCTTATATAATGAAAATCCTATGTTTATAAATATGTATAATTAAAATCTTAAAACCTAATCTTAAAGATCTAGACCTACAATATGTATATTTGTGTATGCATGTGTATATACATGTATATATGTATTATATGTGTATGTGTATGTGTTTATATATGTTATGCATGTGTAGAAACCCTAAAACCCTAATCGTAAAGATCTAGACCTAAAACATGTATATGTCTCTATGCATGTATATATATATGTGTATGTGTATATATATGTCTATGTTTATATGTGTATGTGTATGTATATATATATATATATATATATATATATATATATATATATATATATATATATTTACTCTGATAAGAAACCTTAAAATTAATACTTTTTTGATATATTTAATTATTTTCATATTTATTTATCTATATAACTATCCTATTATATATATATATATATATATATATATATATATATATATATATATATATATATATTCAGATTTTTGTCTTCATTTTCTTCTTTATTTTTTCTTTATATAAATTTAATTGAATTATATATATGTAAAAACCCTAAAACCCTAATCCTAAACATCTAGACCTAAAATAAATATATTTGTGTATGCATGTGTATGTATATGTGTATGTATATGTGTGTGTGTATGTATATATATATATATATATATATATATATATATATATATATATATATATATATATATATATATATATATATATATATATATATATATATGTGTGTGTGTGTGTGTGTGTGTGTGTGTGTATGTGTGTGTGTTTACTTTGATAAAAAACCTTAAAATTAATCCTATTTTTATATATTTAATTATATATATTTGATTTCTTCATTTAAAACACTAGCTCTTTTCATATTTATTTGTCTATATAATTATCATATATATATACATATATATATTCTCAAAATTTTTCTTTATATAAATTTAATTGAATTATATGCATGTAAAAACCCTAAAACCCTAATCCTAAAGATCTAGGCCTAAAATATGTATATTTGTGTATCCACTTGTATATACATGTATATAGGTATTAAATGTGTATGTGTATGTGTGTATATATATTATGCATGTGTAAAAACCCTAAAACCCTAATCGTAAAGACCTAGACCTAAAATATGTATATATGTTTATGCATGTGTATATATATATATGTCAATTATCCCATGTCCATTGATTCTTTTAAACCCTTCCAAACCCATATGTCAAGACCATTTGAACCCTAAAGGTAAACCCTAAGAAAACTACAACATATAAACCTAATTCATTGAGAATATTTAGCAACCATTGGCCCTTCAAAATCTGATTGTTTATTATCCTTAGTCTATCTAAAACACCAATTATATGTTTGAAAGAGAACCCTGAAGCAACATGTGTACATGTACTCCAATAGGAGCCCTCCCTTGTGTTTAGAGGTCCTAGAGCCCTTGGCTAAGCAAAGCCTAGTTTCCATAAATCATAATGTATGTAAAACCAACAAGTATGATTGAAAATCATGTAAAATGTTAAAACCCGAGAGTCCTAACTTCAAACCCTTAAAAAGCCCAACTTCTAACCCTAAAATCCCAACTTCAAACTCTATAAACCCATGTATTTAAACCATATTCTTGACATATGATTAGGTTTCTCGTAGCCTTATCCATGGGAGACCCTAGCTATTCTATTTAAAAACCCTAGTTTGTAAACCTTAGAAACCCATTTTACTAACCTAAAAACCCTTATAGTGATATGCCTGATAAACAACAATATGTTTGAAATCACTAAAGACCCTTGTAAATGCATAAATGTAGATTAATGTGATCTTAGTTTAAAATGAAAAGAAGAGAAAAATAAGAAATTAAAAATAAAAAGAGAAAATGAAAAACAAAAAGAAAATGGGAAAAAGAGAAAAAAGAAAGAGAGATAGAAATTGGAGATAGTGTTTTCTTTCTTTTGTTTTCTTTTATTAGTTATATTTATTGAACACTTAGAAAAATAAAAGGAAATAACCAAAATATTTTTATTTAATATAAATAAAAAATACATAATTAAATATATAATTTAGTAACTTTTAAATATGTAACTAAATAAATACATAAAATGAAATAACAAGAAGATTAATAGATAATAATGTTGGGGACTCAAGTCATCCTTTCCATGTTTTTGTCGATGCTTCTGATATTTATATTGGCTCAGTTTTGATGCAGAAAGTAGATAGTTCTTGGTTTTGCCCCATTTATTATGCAAGCACATGGGTCACCAATGGTGTACAAAATTATTCATTTATTAAAATAGGCTTCTTGAGCTTTATCTACTTGATAAAAATTTTTTGGCATTATTTATAGGTTCGTTCTTTTACTTTTCATGTAGATCATTGTACCCTACTTTATTTGGTGAAACTATTGATATAGGTCCCCCCCCCTTTATATACACCTATTGCCCTAAAGGGTCACTTATCTTTGTACATTCTAGTGGTAATTCATTTAGTATTGTGTGTGTGCTCCAAGCTTCTTATTCTTCCTTGTGTTGTTTGCATGCTTCCATAGAGCTCAAACTCCAACAATTGGTATTAGAGTAGGTCCCCGCTTCATCTAGGCATCGTCAACCCCTCTCTGGTCACAGTTTGAGAATCGTACCAAATTTGGTGAGCATACTCAAGGTGATTAGGAGATCAAAATAGCTTCATTGTGTGGTGGGCAAATCGTGATATGAGCTTGTTTTGGCCTCCAAATGCAGTATCTAGTATACATGTTTTTGGGCCAAAGATATATACATGTTTCGGCTCGCTAGTATACATGTCTCAAAGTGTGCTACAGGTTTAGTAGAACTCGGCAAGGTAGTTCTATTAAACTCTTTGAGATATAGCCAATTTTCTACATCAAGGTATTGTACTCAGTGGCCATGGCTGAAAGTAGTGATGTATTCTGTATGTTGGTTGTTGATGATAAATTGGATGGTATGAATTACCCATTATGGGATTTATATGATGTGTCTTGTATTGGTAACAAAAGTACTCTGGAATATTATGAAGGGTGTTGAAAAACATTCTATTACACTTGCAAATACATGTACTGAAGCTGATGAAGATGGCATCAAAGATGGTGATATTCTACAGATTCTTGTTCATGCTACGGTTTTTTCTACGCCTACTGTAGAGCAAATTTGTTGGGATGGAAAAGATGCTCAAGCACATGCGTTGATAGCCTTGTCTATCAATCATGTCATTATTCCTCACATTAGCTCTTGCAGAACAGCTAAGGATGCTTGGGATACACTTACCACATTGTACCAGGCTAGGAACGAGGCTCGTGTTGTTTATCTCCGAAAATAGTTGGAGAATGATCATATGAATGAAGGTGATTCTATCGAAAGTTTTTTAACAAAGATCAAAGATTTGAAGGAATCTTTATTTCTACTCATGATGTCTTGCCTGATAGTTCACTTGTGCAAATTGTTCTGAATGGTCTTTGCGATGTGGGAGCGAATGGTCATGATTGGTGGATCAATTGAATCACCTTGCTAACGGTGCACGCAGGGTGACTATGCAGAACAAGTATAATTTTTCCTAAGGTTCGTAGGGCAACACCTTTCTATATCTCTCTACTACCTCTTCATAGGATGGAAAGATTAATTTCTCACTGACTACTTGATCTTTAATGCTTTCAGGTACATCTAGATCGATTTGAGAATTATCAATGTTTCTAGCTACAGATGGAAGAAAAAGATCTTCACTATTTTCTATACTAGGTGGAACAATGGAAAGTAATGGTAATGTTCTAGATATTCTATTATCAAATTCTCTTATGAGCAAAGTTTCTTCTACAATCCTATCTTTAACAACTTCCTCAATTTCTGTATTTTGACTAGTATTATCTTCAACTAGACTAGCAAATAAGATTTTAAAGGTAGAAGTAGGTAAAAAGGCACTACTTGATGCAGCCTCTTCAGACATAAGAGATGCAAATGCAAATAGATTAATGATAAAATTCCTATACCAACTATAAGATATTGTTCATAAAATGAGATCCTATACAAGCTAAACAATAGATTTAAGCTAGGAAAATTCTTTCACACTTCAAATCTTCAGTCTTCAACAGGGCTGCAATTCATCTGAAAAATCACATGAGCTTGTGAGTACGTACTCCCTCTTTATATAGATGAGAGTAACCCACCTTAGCCCACATTTTCCCTTAGATAACTGATCCATGCAGCCTAAATTAACTTCTCTTTAGCTCAACAACACTCCAACAAGAAATTAGGCGTGGCTTTTTCTCTATTTGTTTTTCCCAAAAATTCACTCAACCATTCAATTAATTATTTACAGGACCATAGACTTTAGATTTAAATACAACCTTTCACTTCTTTTTTATTTATGTAATTACTTTAGAATAAATGCAAACATTTAGAATAAATAAAATTTAACCCATCAATAAATTTAATTGCTACCATAACCTTAGTGAAAATAATGATATTTAATAATTAACATATTTTTTTAATATGAAATATTTTGCTAAGGTGCCATTTGTTATATTTACCCTATTTAATAATTCATTTATGAACTAAAACCTACTTAATTAATCTCTTAACCATAGGTTTACCCTTCAGCTAACTTCAAACCATGTTAACTAACCCCAACTAACCCTTAAACTATTCTTCTAACCTTCCATAACCCTCTAGATATAATAATTAACCTTTAATTCACCTTGAAATTAAGCTAGAATCCTATAAAACATGTTCAAAACATATATTTAACCCTTAAATACCCTTGCATTTACTTTCAAAACATAGACAAACCCTTAGCTAGCCCTTGATTTTTCATCTATATCCTTAATTATATTAGGAAACACCTAGATAAATACTTCCCATCTTGATATTATTCATCAAACTTCTTTGTCCTGCAAAAATTAAATTCAAACATTAGTCAAAAGTATCATAATTTAACCAAACTTATATCAATCAATTAATCTTTTAATTTTTGTAATATTTTAAGAGTAATAAATTCTTTTCGACATTCACCCCCACTAAACCTACACATCGTCCCGATGGGCCAACCTGCAGATTCAAGAGGAACATATCAAATTCTTTTGAAAATAAGTTTTAATTTTTCAAAGTTTTATTTTATCATGCATTCATACTTTGTGCAATTAAAAAGATTAGTACAAATCATCTAAAAAAAACAAATTAGATATAAGTCATATGAATATCATGTCATATTTTTGAATCCACATTTAAAGAAGCATTTATAAGAATAAATCATAAGTTTCATAATCCTTCTGTTCATGTCACTTGTTTAGAATAAGTAACTTATCCTGCATAACAGCATATACCAAAACTTTGTTCATCTGGTAAAAGAATTATATGCCTCCTACTTTTATTTCCTATGGTCTGACTCTCTATTCATTTCCTTTTTCATATCATTTTTCTTTTGCTTTATTACTTCATCCCAACTCAGCTTTTTAATTTATTTTTCACAAATCAGCCTATACCGAAATTGGGTGCAACTCCTGGACTTGTCCACCCGGCCAAGTTTATTCCATTTGTCTGCCGACCCGGCATAGAGCACGACAAAACTATGTCAGCCCTACATGAAATCGACGTCAGCTCGTGGCTCAGATCACCCAACCAGAGTAACTCCACCCGCCTACCGACCCATGCAGGTGCATGACAACATAAAGGTTAGGCCTATGATGAAACTAGCGTCAGCTCGTGGCCTTGATCACCCGACCAAGGTTTTTCCACCCACCTACTAGCCCAACATAGCGCACTAACAACAAACACATACATATAAGCTGATTGGTTATGAAGTTTTATTTATTTTTTAATATTTCATTTAGAGGTCAGAACTCATAAGAAATAAATGGCAAGATAAAAAATCCCATTTACTAATGAATACAATTTTTAGCATATACATGTATTCAAAAAATGGCTACCTTTTCATCTACAAGCTTTCAATTCCAAAATTTCTATTTAACTATCTGATTCAGTTCATATAAATACAAGTTTTTAATTTTCAATCATAAATATATCATATATTTTTACATCTAAAATTCTACTTGAGTTTTTTAAATAAATTTGAACATATCCTTTTAACCCATGCAATAATGCCATGCATATACACAAAAAATCAAAGAATCTTCAATTAAAACTGTTTCACCTGATTTTAAATAAATATTTTAATCATCATCTTCATCCTCATCAGCATCATCAACAGCATCAATTTCGTCAATCTCATATTCTTCATTATTTCTCTTCTTAAATAGTTTAACTCTTTTTCCTGCAATCAAATTCTTCAATAAAGAACCATCAAATTCTCTAAGTTTCAATGTACCATTATCAAATATAGCTAGAACTACATACGGACCAAACCATCTTTTTATTAATTTTTTCCTAGCATCATATTTTGTATCAAAAGTACTATCATAACATAAAACCCAATCATCTACTTCTATAGTACGAGGCCTAAGTCTATGTTTTTTATCAAAATAGATTTTACTTTTAAGACGTGATTCTCTAATTTTATGTACAGCTTCTTCAATCATTTTATTTCCTATATTTAACTCCATAATCCTAACAAAAATAAGATCTTCACGATTCATCTTATTATTCCATGGAAGCATCGTCCATGAAATAATCTGGGTCTGGATAGGAAAAATTATCTTCTGACAGTACATTAGTTTTGCACGCATAAATCCTGTAGATCTAGTATACGTCATCCTATCTGCCCATAATGCAAAAGGAAGGAATCTAGGCCATTGTGTTGTATCACCATTGCAGGCCTTAGAAATTACCTTCACAATAGAGGGATGACCCCGCTCAATCTTACTTTAGACTCCGGATTATAAACAATAATGAGAGATAGACGAATCCCATGTTGGTCAAAGAATTCTCTAGCCTCTCTAGCATCGAACTCACCCCTATCTGCTACTATCTTTTCTACATAGCCAAATCTAGAAATAACTTCTTCTAACAAAAATTTACATACGTTATAAGTAGTTTTAGTACAAAGAGCTCTACCCTCTACATGATTAGTCAAGGCTTCCCTAGCTAAAACTATATATCTCATCCTATCTAAACCTTTAGGCATGGTCACTAAATCGACTACCCACTTGTAATGAATACAAGGAGGATAGGTAGGGTGCAGAGGTTCTCTATGTCTAACAGACGAATGTACCTGACAAGTAGTACAAGAACTTACAAAGTCACGTATATTCACATACATACCCAGCCACCAATAAGCTTCTCTAATTTTATCATAAGTTGCATAGAAGCCTTTATGTCCTGCCCAAAGAGTTTCATGCATATCTATCATAACTCTATTTTGAAGATTTTTATTTCCTTAAACATGTTGCAGATATCTAATTTTCCCTTTTGCATGACGTCAAATAAAATCATCTTTTAGAAAGAAATAAAATGCACGTTCCCTAACGTCTCTAAATCTATTAGCTGACCAAACAGGTAATTGCTTTAAAGTACTAAGATAATATCCTATATCGTACCATATTCCCGCATACTCATTTTCATTAAATTTTTCATACACATAAACATCAGAACTATAATTTATCACATTTAATTCAGTTTCAGTCATGTCATCATCTTCAAACTTAGCCCTAGAAAGCATCTGCAACAGAATTAGTTTTTTGAGAAATATGATTTAAAACAAAATTAATAAACTTAATATAAGATATCCACCTTAACATAGCTATATCTGGCGAAGAGAAATTAGTAATCATGCCTATTAATGGTAAACAATTTGTTTCTATTACTACATTAACTCCTATGAAATACTCCTTATCAGTCTTTAATGCAGTAACTAAACCCCATAATTCACGTTTTATTTGTAGATAATTTTTTTGAGTTTCATGTAAAATTTTAGCCCTGAATCTAATAGCGTATCTATTTCCCTCACTATCATCTTGTCCTATTACCCATCCTATTCTTATGGGATTAGTATCTACAGTTAGAATAATCGATTTATTATTAGAGTAATTTACACGATTTAAAACAGATGCATTAGAAAGTAAACTTTTTAATTTCTTCATTGCTTTAACATGAGATTCAGTCCATTTAAATTTTCTATTTTTCCTAAGTAAATCATACAACCGATTAGCTACATGGGCATAATGCAGAATCCAAATAGCATAAAATACACATGCTCCTAAGAAACGTCTAACCTCACTAATGTTCTTACAAGTTTCAGATAAGTTATTTATAGCATCTACTTTTTGAGGATAAGGCCTACGACCATAGTAACCACATTCCTACAATTAAAACTTCATGAACTCCAAAAACTGATTTTTCTATGGAAAAGTTAAACCTACTTTTAAGAATTTTTTCACAATCTAAAATATGATTAGATACAAATTTCCTACATCCTACATCTTTTTCTTTTTCTTCACAGCCTTTAATCGGAATATCATCTATAAATGCAATGGTCACATTAGGAATAAAATCATGAAGAACCATATTCATCGTGTTCATCAAATGTGCTACCGAATTTGTAGCTCCTTGGGGAATAGTACACATACAAACTAATCCTAAAGGAGTCTTCATCGTAGTAATATCTCTACTCTCAGTACCAAGCTGGAATTGATCATATCCTAAAAATAAATCACCCATAGAATAGATAGAATGCCCATCAAAAGCTTCGGCAAATTCTCATACAATAGGGTTGGTTCCCACGTTCCTAATTGTGACTTTATTTACGAGTTGTAAGTCTTCAATAAATCTAAGCTTTCCATTCTTTTTAGGAATAGTAAACCATCTATTAGAGTAAGGTGCGGAGGAAGGTTCTAAAATTTTCATTTGCATCTTCTCCTTAAGCAGTTTCATTAGCTCAGGTAAATGAGCCTTTGGAATTGTATAGGGCGAAGATTCCAAGGTATATGGGCTACAGTAAATATGATCATATGAGAAACTATTCTAGGATCAACACATCCTATTTCATGAGGATAAAGAGAAAAGGCTTTACCATGTTTTCTAATCATTTCACAAAATAATTCACATTTAGTAGGCAATAAAAAAGAATCTTTATTTCCTATTTTTATTAATTTAATAGTTTCTTCAGTAAATTTATGTCCTATTCTTGACATATCACGTAAGATAGAATCATTAGCTACTTGTTTTATTTTCAGATCACTTCCTTCAGGTAAAGCTTGAGCTACAGGTTTCACTTTTTTATCTACTGTTTTATACTTTGTATTAATTTTAACTTCATGAAAATCAGAAACAATTTTTGAAATTAAATCATATTCATTTAAGGAGCTTAAAAGAATAACATGTAATAATTTTTCATCATGTAAGGTTTCATTTATTTCTTCAAGTAAAATAGAAGAAAAAGAAGTTTCAATTATATTTTCAATATTTTTATTATTAGACATATATCCTTTATCTTTAAAACAGTTTTCATTTTTTCTCATTGTTTTTCTAGGAATATCTTTACTATTTAATATTTGTAATTTTAAAGATGCAAAATAAACAAAAAAATTTCTACTTTATGTACATTTTCCTATGAGATTTCAAACCAGTTACCACTATTGTCCCGCTCAACAATGGTCTCTAGTAAAAATTTTGATCAAAGTATCTTCCAGAATCACTAAGAGATAGATGACTCTCATGCATCTTCTCTTGTGATCTGATAGGTGTTTTCCTAATTTGTTCTCTATTTCTAATATGGTTTGGGTTAATAGTCATTACTTGTAAAGATTCTAAGTCATCTTTTGATCTAAATCTTGCATACACAGAGCATCTATAGGCCATCTAAATTTATCATATAATTCTTTTGATATTACGTTTATTTCTGAACTTGAATCTAGTAAGGGTAAAGTTGTACATGAACTTTTCCTATCTCCTAAGTTTACTTTGATCTATGGTGTTCCCCTGGCCCAAAAACTCTTTTTGTAATTGCTTTCAGATTTTTCCTGTATATTATCTGGAAGTATAGGTCCTAAAAAAAATTTATTAACATATCCTTCACTTTCTTCCTCATCATCAGAATCAGAAGAAAAGGAACCTTTAGAAATATGAGTTACATCTAAATTTTCATGCATTTCAGTATCAGTATTTAATGAAAATCTTTTTCTTTTAATCATTTTAATAAAGTTATCTTTAAATTCTAATTTAGCTATAGTAAATAATTGTTCAAGCGACATAGTCACTTGACTTTTCAAAAGAATATCATACAATATTTCTTTTGTGTCATTTTTTTGTTCAAGTTATGAAGTTAAAATAGCTTTTGGAATTCTTTTGGATTTCTTTGTTTTTCCCTTATTTTTATCTATTTCTTCATTAGTCCTTGAATCTAATTCACTAGCTTTTGATTCTAAAGGTTTATTTGATGTCTTAGGTTGTTTGTCCTCCTTTATATCTCTTCTTTTCTACTCATTTGAATCTAAATTTGTATTTTCATTAACTTGTATATTTTTAGGTTCTTTTCTCAATTGTTTTCTAGTTACTCTTTGATTTGTTTCATCTAAATCTTGAGTTTCATCCCTTTTTCTCTTTTCTTCCACATCTGCAATATGTGAGAAGATAGAGAAATTATCTATAGGTGAGTTCCATGTTGTTTTGTTCATTATATCATCTCTAGCTTTTATTAATGCTTCTATTGAATAATTTTTGTTTTCATTTGATGTGTCATCATCTAGATCACTTTCATCACATTCTAATCTAACTCCAGATGAACTTCTTTGTGCTTCATATATATTTTCATATAGTTTTTGCATTCCACCTTTTCCCCAATTTACAGCTAGAGGAAGGTGGGTGCGGTAGTCACATAGTTTTTTATCAATATCAATAACTAATTTTCTTTCTTTTGCTTCTTTTAGTGATTCACAGGCATAAGCCATATGTTCAGTTGAGTCACACCAAACACATCCTCGAGTGGGTGCGCCTCTTCGTTCATTATTTTGAGCTATAGGTTGATTTACTACAGGTGGTATAGGTATAGGATTTATTTGTGGGGCATGAGTAAACTGAGGACCTAAAATTGTTCTATCTTGACTAGTTAAAGAATGAACTATGTTTTGAAGTGTTGCCACTTCCTTAGATATATTCATATGCATCTGCATCATATTATCTAGTTTATTAAATAGTATTTGAAACTGTAACTCACTAGGCACTTTAGATGTTGATGCTTGTTCAGTTGTACTAGAGTTTATATTAATTTTAGGATTTTGAGTAGTTGTTCCTACTATTGGAAAACTTAAATTCATAGCATATAATAATGATTGCCTCTATTTTATTTGTGCTACTACTTATACTTGTTTAAGTACTACCCAATCCTCCGTTAAACCATATCTTTTCCCAAGTTCTTCTAGTCTTCTTTCTATTTCACTTCTAATGTTTGTAGGTAAAACTTTTAGGAAATAAAGAACTGTATCTGGTGTAAGTGCAATCCTATCTTGTTCAGGCAATTGTGAAAATCTCTTCATAAATTGTTCATGTAATTGCGTAAGAGATATTTGGGTTTTTGGAGTGTTAAGCCACTTCATAAATCCCTCCCTACTATGTTGACTATAATCTTCTAAGTAAAATTCTTTATGCGTTTGTTTTTTAAATTCTTCCCATGCAAGTGCTTTATGAGGTTCTATTACACTAATGGCTGAACCTATTCCAAGTCTTACAAAAAATGTTACCCATTTAGCTACTGGCAAACCATGTAGTTTTGCTAGGTCTTAAAAGTGTCTAAATAATTAGTTGCGTTAACTCGAGTGAATTTTCCTTTTTCTTTTAGCATTGCTTCAACTACCTTTTGTCCTTGGGTTTCTGACATCATATTTCTAAATAAATCATCCATTTTATTATGTATGTTAGAACTAGACTTAAGTTTTTTAATATAATCCTTAATTTCTTCTTGTACTTTAGATTTTTGTTCTCTTACCAAACTAACTAAATTGTTTGCTTCCAGTTTTACTTAAGTTTAAAAACTTTAAACAATTCTTTAAAATAGATAATAATTTTCAAATGAAAATTCTTGTTGAATTTTCAACCTAAACTTATGCTATTCTAACAATCCTTAATAAATTAATGAAAACTAGATAGCAACTTCTCAAATAAATTTCTTTTTGAATTTTTAAACTAAAATTGTACTAATAAAACAATCCTAAATAAATACTAACTTTCAAATGAAAATGCTTTTTGAATTTTAAATCTAGCAATTCCTAATATAAAATTAGATTCTAACTTTTTTCAAAACATAGACAAACCCTTATCTAACCCTTGATTTTTCATCTATACTCTTAATTATATTAGGAAACACCTAGATAAATACTTCCCATCTTGATATTATTCATCAAACTTCTTTGTCCTGCAAAAATTAAATTCAAACATTAGTCAAAAGTATCATAATTTAACCAAACTTATATCAATCAATTAATCTTTTAATTTTTGTAATATTTTAAGAGTAATAAATTCTTTCCGACACCGACTCATACAAGAGTTTTGCTTCTACTATTTTTCTGATGATCAAAGGCAATCCAAATGCTTAACATTTGAGGATTTAGTCTCTAATCTATTGCAAGAAGATCAATCTAGGTAGGACAGGTCCATTATGCATGTTGTAGTTTAAGCTTTCTGGGTTAGTCAGAAGGGCAAAGGTAAATGGAGCTCTTCTATTAGTAAGCAAAAATCTTCTAATTCTGCACAATCAAGGAAGGATGATAGAGATGAAAAGAAAAAAGAAAAGCAAAAATGGTTTCGCAATTACTATATTGCAAATGATCATGTCATAAAGAGTTATCCAAAACTAGCTGCAAAAGAGGCAAAGAAAAAAAATGTTAGAATGGTTGTTGTAGAGACCCTTATACCGAAAACAGAGTCAGTTAATCTACTACAAAATGAAGAATGGGCATTTACTAATGTTTGCAATTTTGACCTATCTTCTTCTAAATAGTTTATATCTATAGTGGACTTAGATACGTGATTCTCAGGCTATGTCAGATGCAAAGTTTTGGCATGCATGCTTTGGTCATCTAAATTTTTTTTGTTTGCTTTGCTTATAGAATTCTGAAATGGTGGCCTCTTTGCCCAAACTTGAGGCACCCAGTAAACATGTTTGTGAAGGCTATATTTTGGGCAAAATGCAGCATTCCTCCTTTCCAAAAGATAGTTCAGTTCGAGCTACTCGGAAGTTGTAGCTTGTTCACAGTGATGTCTGTGATCCTATGCAGACAGCCTATTTTGGAAAATATCTTTAACTCCTGAATTTCATTGATGATTTTTCCAAGCATGCATGGGTATATCCACTGAAAGCAAAGTCCAAAATGTTTATGTGGTTCAAATAGTTTTTGGTTTTGCCTGAAAATCTATCAGCATGTAAAATGGGCATCCTCCATTCTCATCAAGGCTAGGAATATATATCTTCAAATTTTAATGCATTTCTACTTTAACATGGGATAAAACATCAGTATACAATGCTGTATGCATCTCAACAGAATGGAGTTGCTAAAAGGAAGAACATGTCAGTCATGGAGATGGCGAGGTGTATGGTCAAGAGTGAGTCTTTACCACATAGTTTTTGGCTTGAAGCTGTCATGTGTGCAGGATATGTACTTGATAGGTGTCCCACTAAAGTACTACAGTCTATCACTCCATATGAGGCTTGGGATGTTCACAAGCCATCTGTTGCTCATTTGGGTGTTTTTGGCTATCTGGCATATGCATAAGTGTTTGAGCAACATCACAAGAAATTGGATGATAAAGTAGTGAAATGTATTTTTGTTGGGTATAGTTCTGAAACCAAAAGCTATCCTCTATATCATCCACAAATTAAACACATTTTGGTTTTCCATCATGCTGTTTTTGTGGAAGATGCTATTCAGCCATTACTTTCATGTACTAAGGAGACATCAATTAGCTCCAAAGACATGTATGACACTTTGCTGCCTCTTTCTAGAGGTGGAGAGTCTAATGATGGTCCT
Organism: Ceratopteris richardii; assembly: GCA_020310875.1. Classification (NCBI taxonomy): domain Eukaryota; kingdom Viridiplantae; phylum Streptophyta; class Polypodiopsida; order Polypodiales; family Pteridaceae; genus Ceratopteris; species Ceratopteris richardii. The sequence goes on from CM035413.1 coordinate 18,229,348, forward strand.
AATGAGGCAACATCTTAGCCTTTATAGGTTTCATTTGATGATGCAGATCATTCCATTTCTAATGCAAATTTACATGATACACTTATTGATGATAGAGCTCATATTGAGGAGGCAAAAGCTATGCCAAAATGGTTGGTGCAAAGTTTGCGTGATAGCAAATCAGATGCACCTCTGTCATAGTATGCTTGCTCAGGCTCTCATACTACCTCTTTTGCATCAAATTTTTATGTGATGGCTACCTCTATTCTTTGTGATAAGAGTGAGCCTATTTCGTGTGATGAAGCACAAAATTGTGAAAATTGGATGGCTGCTACGCAATTAGAATATGATGCTATCATGAAAAATGGTACTTGGGCTTTATGTGGATTGCCTCCTGACAAGAAGGCCATTGGCACTAAGTGGGTATACAAGTTGAAGTGTAAGCTTGATGGAAGAGTTGAAGCGTATAAGGCTATGCTTGTTGCAAAGCGTTATGCAGAGGAAAGAGGCATTGATTTTGATGAGACCTTTGCTCCTACATGCCGAATGACTACTGTTCATAGCATTTGTGCACTTGCACCTCATTGTAGTTGGAATGTACATCAATTGGACATTAAAACTACATTTTTAAAATGGTGACTTTCATGAAGAACTATATGTTTCTCAGCCCCATGGCTTTGTGTAAAAAGGGCATGAAAACTAGGTGTGCATGTTAAAGAAGGCATTATATGGCTTAAAGCAAGCACCACGTGCTTCTTATTGAAAGATATATGACTATCTCATTGCACATGGTTTTGAAAATAGCCCAACTGAGAGCACCTTATATGTTAAACATGCTAATGATGTGCTTCTGATCATTGTTGTGTATGTTGATGACATGCTACTCACTATTCCTCATGAGAAGCATATTGATGATTTTAAGGCTGATTTGCATGTCTCATTTGAGATGTGTAATTTGGGGCATTTGCATCCTTAGTTGGGCATCCAATTTTATGCAAGTTGATGGCAGAATAGCTTTGTGTCAAACAAAATATATTGACACATTATTGCAGTGTTTTGGCCTTGAAGACTAAAAAACTATTTCCATCCTATGGAGATAGGTTTACAATTGAGTCTTCATGATACTCAAGATGCATTTGATGTCGTTCCCTATCAGCAAGCTATTGGATGCTAGATTTACTTATGCAATACTCAACTAGATATTTAGTTTGTTATCTCACAAATGAGAAGATTTATGCATTGCCTAAGTGTCAGGCATTGGCAGGTAGTTAAGCACATCTTTTGCTACTTGAAAGGTACCCGTCTACTTGGATTGTTTTATCCCAATGGGGGATCACTACCACGAGATTTACATGCTTTTTCTAACTCTAACTAGGCTGGTTGCTATGACACTCATGTGTCCACTAGTGGATGTTGCTTCATGCTTGGTAGTTCATGTATATCCTGGTTGAGCAAGACACAGTCTACTGTGGCCACTTCTCGTTGTGAGGCTGAGTATATTGTAGCTTTCAAAGCGAGTGTTGAGTGTGTAAGGCTCAAATGCCTTATGGTTACTTTGAGTGTTGGTCAATCTTCTACCAGCACCATCTTCATTGAGAGTGAGAGCGCATTGTTAGTTGGGAGGAACCCTATGTTCATGCTCGCACTAAGCACATTGAGGTGCATTATCATTATGTCAGGAAGAGGTTCTCTACTAGAGAGATTAGCTTGGCATATGTGCCAACATAGGAGAACATTGCACACCTTTTCGTGAAGGTTGTGCCTCAAGAGAAGTTTGAAGATTTCCTCAATGATTTGGGGCTTCTTCCTTTTATGGATTGATTCCACATAGGTTAGAACTTCCTTATACATGAGCGCTAGCTACTTGTTCACCGCATCACTCCCAAGGGGGATTTGTTGATATATTTATGTAGTGACATGTGTGAACACACTAGGTCTACCGAGGCACTTTTTTCCCTCTTTAGTTTTCCCCCCAACTTGTATATATGCTTATTGACCTTACATGTTACTTAGCTTTGTACATTCTAGTGGTAATACATTCAATATTGTGTGTTGTGTTCCAATATTCTTCTTTGTCCTTGTGATCTTCAGTGCTTCCATAGATCTCAAAATCCAACAAAAAAAAAGTTAGCTATCTAACTTGCATGTTGGGTACTATTGTTGCAAGAATTCGATTATGATGTTGTTCATAAACCTAGTTCTTCACATGTGATTCTTGATTTGTTATCACATTTGATAGAGGTGAATATTCAGTCTATGTTGATGACATTATTGAAGTTATTAACTCTACATCTAGAGACTAGAGTTGGTACGAGGAGATGATGTCATTTATGACACTTCAACTTGCCCCTACACATTTATGGTCTACAACTCGAAAAACACTAGCACCATGTAGCCGATGATTCTTTATGGCTTTAAAACATTTCTATTTAAGAGATTTGATAGGTGTTTGGCTACAATGTGTTCCTCCACATGGAGTACTCATAGCTATTTCCTCCGCATACGATGGTCCTAGAGGTGGACATTTAGGATTGGATTTAACAATCAAGAAGACTTTGTCTAATGGCCCATGGTATCTTGCTTTACAAAAAGATGTTTGAAATTATGTAAGATTCTATGACCCTTGTCAATGTACCTGAAAACCTTAATGTGTAGTTCATCAGTCCTATGAAAGCATTGGGGCAAGCTAGTAGTCAGGTCAATGACAATGAAATTACAAATGGCCGATGGTCACATAGAGAGACCTCTAGGATTTCTAGAAGGGATAACTCTAACCACTTGTGGTGTAGAGTTTGAAGACACCTTTTCTCTATGTGACTTGGCAAAAATAATGCCTATGAGATGATCCTAGGAAGACCCTTCCTATGACAACTGCAAATAGTGCAAGATTGGGGAACCAACTCCTTGTACTTGTAACACTTATGAGTCACAGTTAGGGTTAGTTTGAAGGATTATACCTTCAAAGATGTACCACCCATACAGTGAAATCCTATCCACAAGGTGCAAGAAGATTCAGTCTCTATGCATTCTAATTTTTTTTCTAATCGATCCTAGATGCATGAAGATACTCAGTTGTGGATGTGCAAGGTCGTAGAGGAAGAGGAAATACATCTAAAAGTGAGAGAAGAAGGAACTCCTCTAGGAGACAGAATGATTAGAGACCCATTCTACACACCAATGATCTTTTCAGATAAGGAATTTGAGCCTCATTGCTAAGCAAAAATCTTAGCCACCATGGACATTGCCATTAATGAAAAACAATGGACACCTCATTGTGATGAGGAGGGTTATGATATCACTTTGTTCATGTGTCAACAATTTCTAGAGGAGTGTGACTTGAGAGAGGTCATAGAAGAAGAAGAGGATGATGATGATCTAGAATCCATTATGATAGGTAGTTTCTTTAACTTAGAGAAGCACTATCTAGAAGATGTAAGACTATTTTCTCAAAAAGAAGAACCTCTCACAAGCATTAGAATGGTAAATTCAAAGGAAGGAAGTGAAGGTAGTCAAAAGAATAAGCAAAGAAAAGTAGTGAAACAAGAAGCACAGGAATCATTATTCAAGGTTCTAGAGAATTTCAAGGAATATGAAGTTGAAGACCAAAAAAATTTGGTACGAATGCCTAAGAGAGAGGCCATTACAGGAGAAGCATATGACAATAGAGAAAAGGCCAAAAATATTGTGGTGACCTTAGAAGAGAACAAAGAGTGATGTATGTACATAGGAGAAGACCTAAGTGCAAAAGAGGAAATAGAGATTGTAGCTTTATTAAGGGAATATAGGGACGTATTTGCATGGACTTATAGAGACTTAAAATGGTAGATCCTGCAATATGTTCTCATACAATCCCCATAATGATTGATGCCAAGCCCACCAAATAGAATCCCTACACATATATTGACACTTACACAACAAAAAAAAGAAGAAATTAACAGATTGATTCAAGCTAGATTTATCTATGAGATTGAGCATACTGAATGGGTGTCCCCCATTGTATTGGTGTCCAAGAAGAACGAGGAGTTGTGAGTGTGAATTAATCTTAAAAAAGATAATGTTGCTACGATCAAAGATAGCTATCTGCTTCCAATCACTCAACATTTATTGGAGTGTGTTGCAGGCAAGGAAGCTCATATCTTCCTTGATGAATTTTCTGGTTAGAACCAAGTAGCCATTGCCCTGAAGATCAACACAAAACTACTTTTGCCATAGAGTGGGGAATCTTTGCATTTCGTGTGATGATGCCATTTGGACTCACCAATGCACGTGCAACATTTCAAAGGCTCATGTGTCATGTCTTCAAAGAGTTCTTAAAAAAGAGCTTAGAAGTATATGTGGATGATTTATGTGCTCATTCCCAAGAAAGAAGACCCCACATCCGTGAGCTCAGACAGATCTTCAACAAGTGTAGAGAATATCGAGTGTTTTTGAACCTACAAAAGTGTTTGTTCATGGTATGTCAAGGTAAAATCTTAGGTCGTATTGTTTCTAAGAACGGAATATAAATAGATGATGATAAAGTAAGAGCCATACCAAAGTTGTAGAGGCCAAGGAACGTAATACAAGTACAAGCCTTTATGGGCCATTGTGGATATTACTATAGGTTTATCCACATGTATGCAATCATACCTAAACCTCTTTATGCTTTGTTGAAAAATTTTGAGTTAAACGATGAATGTGAAAATGCTTTAAATGACCTAAAGTGACGTTTGTGGACAACACCAATATTTACCACTCCTAATTGGAATAAACCATTTCATGTCCATGTAGATGCATCCAATCATGCAATAGGATGTGTGCTAGCACAACCCACAGTTGAAGGAAAACTAGTTTTACCTATAGCATATGCTAGTGGACAACTAAACATAGCTGAACAAAACTATACAACAACTGAAAGAGAAGGCTTAGGCATGGTATACATTGTGAAGAACTTTAAACACTATCTATTGGCCAATAAGTTCAATTTTTCCACAGATCATCAAGCCTTACTATATTTTGTCAATAAACCTTGCAATACAAGACGCTTAGTAAGATGGTTCCTCTTACTAATGAAATATGATTTTGAAGTTATTGTTAGGAAAGGTAGAACCCACCTTAGCATAGATCACATTTCTTGCATCACTTCATAGGAGCCACCACAAGGAGGGTCTAATGAACTATGTGATGCTTATCTGTTCAATTTAAATGTTGTTCCTAAATGGGCAAATACGTTGGTACATGTCCTAACCTTTGGACCAGCAAATAAGAATGTGAAAACAAACAAAGAATAAATTTTAAAATTAGAATAATATCAAATATTGGTAGGAAGTATGTACAAACAAGATAGAGAGGGTATATTAGCTTGTTGTGTCGAGGACGATGAACATAGTCGTTGGTTGCAACAAGCCCATGAAGGATCGCTAGGAAATAACTATTCTAAACAATGAACATTGCAAAATCTAAAACATTTAGGAGTGTATTGGCCTAATATGGACAAAGAAATACATGAGTGGATCAAGAATTTTCTAGTGTGCCAAGAAAAACCCCTCGTGGAGCATGCCACCCTTTATCATGTGTTGTTAATTCCAAAATGGACTTCTCCATTGGTAGCATTTATGAGATCAGGAACACTACCTAGCAAGGCTAGTCTAGCAAGAAGATGAAGCATGGAGCAAGAGGCTCAAGAGTATGCCTTAGTTGGAGAAAACCTATAGAAAAGAGGCAAAGATGGTTACTTAAGATTTTGCATTCACGAATTAAACTATTTGAAAGTCTTAGAAACTCCACACAATGGTGTTGCAGGTGCACACTTTGGGTCTGGCTGAGTAATTAAGACCATTCTATTCTCAGGACTTTGGTGGCCCACTCTTCATATGGATGCTCGTACCTATGTGAGGAAATGTGATACATGCGAATGTGCATAATGATCGATTAGAAAAGATGAGATTCCTTTGGGGCCAATGATGGGAGGATATGCATTCTCGAAGTGGGGTATAGAATTTGTTGTTCCTATTAAACCCCTAGCTAAAAACTCCAATGTAGAGTACATTATTGTAGCTATCGATTGCCTTACAAATTGGGTAGAAGTCAAAGCCACAACAAAGAATAATGCTCAAACAATGGCTAAGATCTTATTCACGAATGTGTTCACCAGATACAGATTACCAATAGAGTTAGTAAGTGAAAGAGGTATGCACTTCTTGAATGAGTTCATTGAAAACCTTCTCCGAAAATTCTTAGTGATTCATAAGAAATCTACCCCCTATCATCCACAAGCTAACGGTCAAGAGGAGAGCACAAATAAGATCCTATGTAATGTATTGATAAAACAGGTAAATAATAAACGTTGTTATTGGGACAAACAGCTAGATCGTGTTTTTTGGGCATATTGAGTTGTTGGAAATGATGGATGGACACTCCAAGAGAATGAGTAGGTACTGTCAAATCTTTCTTTGTTACCAGCCCTTTGCTGCTTCAGAGTTGATAAGTAGACCTTCTTAGCTTTCCAATGTCACCATAAAATGTCCTATGTACTTTGGAAATGATGTATGCAAAGATTGAATCAAAACAGACAACTTTGAACTTCAAGCTTCGAAGAAAACCTTATATCTTTTACTTGACACCTACTGGATCTTTTGCTCAGTATGACCAGCATAGTAGCAATTGAAAAAATTCCTTTTAGGGGTATCGAATTAGCTTAGCAAGCTAACTATTCCAATTGGAATGATATAAAAAGATTAACTATGCTCAAAGAAATCAATTTAGCAAGTAAACCTTTACCTCGATTTTTTAGGACTGTTGTAGACTTTGACAAGTGATCACCTCGACAACCTTTTCTCTGAATTGGCTGAATAGAATTTCTTCAAAATTTTGATAGCATGTAGACAACTATGAGCGGGTTCCAACAAGCTATAGATCTTTGAGATTGGTGAAGAATTGAGTGAAATACCCTCTCCACAAGTTGACAGACTTTCAAATACTATGACAGAGAACTCAGAAATAAACAATGTAGATATATGTATTAATGAACACTTGTATACAATGCCATTGGCATGAAGATCATTGTCCAATGGTGTAGATAGGTGTGCGTTAGAGTGTAGGCCTCACACACACTCAGAATTGACAAAGGTGAGCTCGGGAATGATGAGTCTTACCCGCGACTTTTTCATTATCACTTTTATAGTAGTTGAGTTAAAGTTTGAATTTGAATTCAAACTTTTGGCTCTCTCTAATCATGCTCCTACATCCTAGGAGATATTCCATCAATCAAAGCTAACTTTTTCTACGAGTTCCTGTTGGTAGGTGCTTACGAAGATTCCATAGTAAAATGTGACTTTTACAAAGGAGTAAAGTGGTAATTAACCACTAGCCTTGGTTCCTATGTTTCTCCATGTGTGTATGTATTACAAGCCAAATATGTAGGCTTGTAAATTGCACCAATAGCTCCCCCTCAAGCCAAACATTTTGGCTTGGTCTTCATTCTTCAGTCTTCATGTATATCCTATAATCCAATCAATGATTTGAACATGCAAAGTTTGGTTCCATCCAAAGCATTAGTCAACAAATCTGCACATTGCATGTTGGTTGATACATAAGTTAGTTGGATGTCCTTGCTTAATAATTTCTCTCTCACATAATGATAATGGACCTCTATATGCTTGGTCCTAGCATGATATATAGGATTAGCTGCAAGGTGAAGTGAGCTTGTATTATCTCCAAAGATCATTGGTGACCTAGTATATAAACCCAATTCTGTATACAATAGCTTGATCCATATGGCTTCTTGGGTGGCATTAGCCAATCCGCTATACTCTGCCTCTGAAATCCATCCATTAAGAAATGCACTTTTTACATCCAATTGATACATGTTCCAATTTTTTGATGCAGCCACACTTACCAATACTCTGATAGTTGGCATCTTGGCTACAGGTAAGAATGTCTCTTCATAGTCAATGCCTAGGGTTTGTGCAAAACCCTTAGCCACCAATCTGGCTTTGTACCTGTTAATTGTCCCATCAGAATTTCTTTTGAGTTTATAGATCCATCTAGATCCTATTACCTTCAGGGACTCTTTCTTTGGTACTAGTTCCCATGTGTCACTTTCCTTGAGTGCTTCAATCTCCTCATCCATAGCTTCTTTCCATTCTGTCTTGGTCTTTGCTTCTTCATATGATCTTGGTTCATCAATTGACAAGTCTTTGGAAAGATAAACAAAGTGTTTAGTAACAAGAGATGTATCAGACCCATATCTGATAGGCTTTTTACTATCCCTTTATGACCTTCTGATTGATTGATTTGAAGATTCAGGTATGTCTTCAAGTTTCTTCATTTTTACTTTGCCTTTGGACTTCCATGCCTTGAACTCTTCAAGGTTGATAATCTCTTCATCATCTGAAGTAGTGTCTTCATTCTGACTAGGTTCCTCCTTAGCAAGACTTGGAAACTCCTACTTCAACTCATAGGGTAGTTTCAACTTCTTGCATTCATTCTCATACCAAGAACCATTTTCATCAAAGACAACATCTCTACTAACCATGAATCCCTTATTTGAAGGGTTGTAGAATCTGTAACCTTTCTGATTTAGATCATATCCAATAAAAATGCATTTCTCAGCCTTAGGGTCTAGCTTACCTCTTATTTGAGAAGGAATGTGTACATATGCTACACATCCAAATATCCTGCAACGGTCTAGTGAGGGTCTCTTACCATGCCATGCTTCATAAGGTGTCATCCCATCAAGGGATTTCGATGGTAACCTGTTTATGAGATAAGTGGCAGTAGATACACTCTCTGCCCATAAATAGTTAGGTAACTTTTTCTCATTCAACATTGACCTAGCTGTTTCAACAATGAACCTATTTCTTCTCTCAGCCCACTATTTGGTTGGCCAATTATTCCTTTGTTGCTTGTGAAATAGTTATAAAATTTTGCAAACTTTTGTTATGTTCTAATGCTTGACTCTTTTTTTCGTTTGGGATTGACTTTGAAGGGCATTGCGATCATCTTCTAAATCATCCAATTCTTTTAAAATGCTATTATCATCTCTCCATACTCTAGCTTTCTCCAAAGAAATTTCTATTCTTCCTTCTACATTGTCTTCCAAGTCCTAGATTTTATTGTTCGTAATGACATTACTTTTTTCGAGTTCTTGCATGTCTATCTTCATTTTCCTAGTAGTTGCATTTGCTATTTTGAAATGAGATGGTCATGTGGAGATGATTTGCATCTACTATGTAAGATATCATTGATTTTTGTGAAGAGTGATGGATAGAATACAAAAATGAGAGGGTCCTAGAAAACGTTGATATAGATCATCCTGAATAACTTCAGAGATCTTTAGTATACTCTAAGCTTCTAATGTATACACTTATAACACCATAGAACTATGGAACATCATTCAAAAAAATCTATGTCAAAACATATAACTTTTGTGTACACTTCAACTTGAGAAAACCTTGTATTTATGAAAGAAAATGATCAACGTTATATTGAGAGATCATAGCTTAGGACTGAGAGATACCATGTTATTGAATGAATTTAGGACTTCTCCATTGAGAGAAATATGCATAAGAAGCCATGCTAGTTTTTCAAGAGCATGAAGATGCACAGACATAGTCACCTTGATTTGTTCATAACTCAAGATGTACAACTCCAATGACGATAAAATTATGTAGGCATGCTCATAAGAGTCACGCCTTTATAATTTAATAAATGGATTATATGATGTGACCAAATACATAGAGCAATGAATCACACAAGATGATAGACTTCATTCAATGTATTTTTATATCAAACAGAGACCAATATAGCTATCAAACTATGTTGTAAATGTATTTTTAACTCATATATGATACAAGGAGGAAGTAAAGGAATCTAAAAGCTTCAAGGGAAGTACATGATACACTCAAATGAGTGTGATAATTAACACTCCTTCATGCGGCTAATCACCAATATATAAATACACTTTCTACTCATGACTATTGGTTAGATCTACCTAAAACTGATCTATACTTGTAGGACTTAAATTTGAATTTTCAGTTCAAAGATTTCCATGGAAGTTTTCTCTCAACATGACCATGAGATTCTCTCCAAATATCTTCTTTACTTTTTCTTTTTCAAACATGAACCTTAGAATTCATTTAATGTATACAAGCATATGTATAACATTGTGCCTCAAATCTCATGTAAAAGCCCTAATCCATAGAACAAGCACTTAGGATTGCTTCATGCACGAACATGCCTCCCTCAAGCCTAAGATGCTTGAGCCTTCAATCCATTGATATTTCCTAAAGTCCAATCATAGCCTTGAATGTGCTTAACTTCACTCCATCCAATGCTTTGATCATCATGTATCCACATTGTTAATGAGTGGATAGATATGATGTTAGTTTCCTTGCTTGTGATTTTCTCCCTAACATAATCATAATGGACCTTAATGTGTTTGTTTTTAGAATAGTAAAATGTATTAGCTACATTATGTAAGGAGCTTATGTTTTACCCCAAAGGTATGAGGAGTGGAAGACTTCAACCCAAATTTGATTAGAATATCTTAGTCCACATAGGTTCTCGAGTTGCATTTGCCAAACCTCTATATTTAGCTTCAGTAGATGAAAGAGAAACAATGGTGTGCTCCTTGGATGACCATGATATAAGATTTGTGCCTACAAATGCAAGATAACCTGAAGCACTCCTTTTTTCATCTTTTGATGCTTCCCGAATCCGCATCAAAGATTAACTTTATATCTACATCAAAGGTACATAAATAAAAAAAACCTTCATTTACGGTTCCCTTCGGATATTTGAAAACTCTTTTAGCTACTTCCATGTATGATTCCTAGGTGTATGCATGAATTTGCTCAAAACACTTATGTTATAGAAAAAATCTACTCAAGTGTGAGTGTTCCATAATTCAAACTACTCATCAACCTTTGGTAGATTATTACATCTTCAATTATCTCATCTTCATGCATAGTTAATTTTAAATTTACCTCCATGGGTCTACTGGAAACTTTAACATTCTCCATTTTGAAATTGGTTATCATGTCCTTGATATATTTCTTTAGAGTGAGATACATTTCCTTCTCTTTGTATATTATTTCCAAATCAAGCAAGTAAATGAGTTGCCTTAAGTTAGTGATCTTACACTCCTCCTTCATTTGTTGCTTCACCTTCATGATGACCTTTTGCATCATTATCTATGAGTATGATAACATATATATATACACAAAGGTATATGACTTCTCCATGTGTCCTCTTGATAAAGAGTGAAGGATCTCCTTCACTAAGAATGAAACCCTTATCTTGAAAATAGGTTAAAAACCTATTATTCTATTCTCTTAGAGCTTGCCTTGGTCCATATAAGGCCTACTTTAGTCTACATACATGTTCAAGGAAATCCATATCGTCAAACTCAAGGGGTTGAGCCATGTACACCTCTTTAGATATACATCCATTTAGAAATGCATTCCTTAAATCCTTCTCATAGATCTTCCAATTCTCGGTAGTTGCAATGCTCATACACACTTTGATTATTATCATTTTTTCCATAGGAGAGAAGGCCTCCTCATAGTCAATATCTTGATTCTAGGCATACCTTCTAGCCACAATTCTAGTTTTGTACCTATTAATGGTTCCATCAGAGTTCTTCTTCACTTTTTGTATCCTTATGGACCTAATGGACTTCATGGTTAGAGTCTTGGGTACTAATTCCCAAGTGTGGTTCTCTTGTAAGGCTTCAATATCTTCTTCAATAGCATTCACCCACTTTGGCTTCCCTTTTGCCTCCTTATCAGATGAGGGCTCTTTAGAGTTTTAGTGTTGTGCTAAATACATAGAGGATTTAGTAATTAGTGATGTATGATAGCCATACCTCTCTAGCTTCATCTTATCCCTTGTAGATCTCTTAATGGGTTGTTAAGAGGACTTTGCAACATCAATAAATGATTGTATCTTTGCCTTGTCCTTGGAGTTCCATGAGTGAATCTCCTTCTTAGGAGTCTTCTAATCATGCTCAAAATCACTTGATGCTTAAATTGTATGTGTATTCTTACTTGAGAGTGTTGGAATCCTCTATGTTAAATGGTAGCTTAGTCTTCCAACAATCATCTTTGAACCATGATTTGTTCTCATCAAAACATCTCAACTAACTATAAGTTCTTTCTTAGTAAGTTGATAGGTTATAAAGAAACAATTCTTTGCCTTCGGGTCTAGTTTACCTCTTATTTGAGATGGTGTGTGTGCATATGAAATGCACCAAAACATCCCACCCACCCAAGGCTTTCTCCAGGGTTATCTAATTTACCTTTAATTTGAGATGGTATCTGTGCATGTGCAACGCAACCAAACATAGTGCCTTCCCAAGGTTTTCTCCAAGGCTTATGACTAATTGGTGACCAAGGCATCAACCTTGGCATACCTTGTCATCGGATTCAATGAAGCCACCATTAGTGTCATTGGTTGTGCACAAGTGAGGACCTCAATGATCAAGGAAGATAGATGATCTTGATACTTCCCAAGAGGTCATCCATTCTAGTACCATTATGCCTAGAGCTCGCTTAACCAAGAATCCCTTGCCACTAAGCTACACACGTGGTGGTTGAGGAGGGGGGAATAATAAGGTTGACATTACCTTGAACATGTTTTGGGTCCTCAAAGCTTCCTTCTTTGCTTTCAAAGGGTATTTTGAAGCATTTTTGGGGTGATTCTTGGAGCCATTTTGGAGTACTTTCATACATAGTTCTCAATACATAGCTTCAAGAACATCAATAAGTGTTCTTTATACTTTTCTAATAACAAATAATCAACTTTGGGCCTATGTTTGCAGCCAAAATAGTAAACCTACAAGTTTCTTTAAAGGTTTTCAATTGTGGTGGAAGCAACCACTACATGTTTACATAGGTTTTTAAGCCTAAAGATTAGAGTTGAAAAACACTTGCAAGTGTTGTTCACTAGTATTTGGGCTATAAATTCATCCCTTTAGTGCAATCCTATTGCATATAATAATCACATACGCATTGTATATGTTTTTGGACACTCCTTATGTATGTCCATGCGGTCATTGATATAGTAGTTACATTTATTTCATAATTCCTTTGACATTGATAAAGAGGGTCATGGTGAGTTATTCTTAATGTCTAGGAGACACCTAGATATGGGTATCTCTTCAATGATGATAGTTGTTCATAGGTTCTTGACAAGCCGAGTTGCCTACTTTTGGTTAAGTGGTTACATGTAGTGGAATCAGTGATTGATTATGTTTTTTTATATGCTAGTACTTGTAGTTTAATGATTCTTTGATATTTTTCATATGCTCCTTTTGTAGAGGAGTCTATCAGAAAAAAGTTTCGTATTTTTTATTTTCAATTACACAATGGTCAATTTTACTCCTTAACATACTTATTTCTATGAGCACATACATTCTCACATAACCCTTTTGTTAGTTGATCATTGTTATTCATTAATCTATTTTTCTAAGGAGACTGTCAAATCTCTCCCAAAATTTGACACTTCATGATCCTTCTTTTATCCTTAGTGGTGTTTGGACTATTCTAGCTCCCTTTTCATTTTAGTTAGGTCTCTAACATTCATCATGGCATCAAAAATCTTAGGCACATCTAGTGCATTTGGTTCTAGTGTCGGTTTCCCTAGAGGAGCTATAACTTGTAGGGAAAAGAAGACGTTGAGATTAAAAATTTTATGGTACAAACTTTGCTCTATGGAATAATCAGATTAAAGATCTACTCATTTAGAGAAGATAGTGGAATCTAGTAACTCGAATCTCAATGATATGGATGATTATTATTTAGATGAGTTGGATGAAAGGACTAGATCTACCATTTGATTGCACTTGGTAGATAATGTTTACTTTATAGTATTGGACTATGAAAGTGCAAAGGAGCTTTAGAAGATGTTAATCAATACATACAAGAAAGAAACATCAAGTAAAGTGTATTTGATAAGATATATATATGACCTTCGCATCAAGGACACAAATGGTATTGTTTCCTATTTAAATGAGTTTGAAGCTATATTCTCTTAGTTACAAGCTCAAAAAAAGTAGATGAATAATTAAATGAAAGGAGTCTTGTTGTTATACACCTTGTCATCATCATGGGATACATTTTGCATAGCTATTAGCAAAAGTGCACTTGGTGGTAACTTGGTCTATGATGACATATGTGGAGCAATCTTGAGTGAGGTGATTTGTAGAAAATCTATGGTTGGCACTCAAGTTGCAGATGTATATAATGTTCGCCATTCTTCCAAAGGAAAGAATCAGCAATGTGACAAACATTAGAACAAGGAAAAGAATAGTCAAAGAATTACGAGTATAAGTAAATCAAGGAAGAGGGATATTGAATGCCATTAGTATCATAATTATGGACACATGAAGAAAGATAGCTATGTGTTTAAGAATGTTTAAGGTAAAGGACAATATGTTGATGGGCATGTTAAATAGCTACCTCCACCATCTTCTTCAATGATGAAGATTGAAAAAAATAATGTTATTTTTTTAGGATGTTGATGTGTTGAAACCTCGAAATACTATGCACTCTAAGGCTGTTATGGTTTATTCTATTTTCCACATGTTAATGTTAGATTTTGGTCCTTTTTTCCATGTGAAACCACATAGAGAATGATTCTCTACTTATGCAGAAATATCTATTGCTACCATGAGACCTAGTGACTCCTAAAAGTGTGACATTCTGAGGATTGGATATGCATAAGGTACTCCATGTACCTGAATTATCACGTAGTTTGTTATACATTGGTCAACTTGATGACCTTGGTTACAAGGTGGTTTTCTATGTTGAGACGTTTGCCATATCAAAGGGAAATATGGTTATTGCAAAAGAAATAAAAGTTGGCTCACTTTATCCTTTATTTGTATCATAGAAAGAAAACTTGTTAACTGTTACTAAACAACCCATGGCTTTTATTTGGCATGGCCATTTGGGCCACATATCGTTTAAAGGAATGGAAAATGTTTCTTGTTCTTGTTACTTACCTGTGTTATCTTCTTATGATTTTTCATTTCGTGAATTGTCAATATAGACACACAACCAGAAATCTGCATAGGATGCATATTATCTTTGTGTTTTTGGGTGTGAACCATATGTTCATATACCCAGGAATCTTAAAAACGAAAAGCTAGAGTGTAAGCCAAAGAAATGCATTTTTCTTGGATGTGATCGATGTTGGAGTTAGACATCTGCGGAAGCATGTGAGCAACACAAGGAAGAAAAAGAAGCTTGGAGCTCAACACACAATACTAAATGTATTAGCACTAGAATGTACAAAGATAAGTAGCCCGTTAGGACAATAGGCTTATATACAAGCCATGGCAAAAAAACCTCCTTAGGAGGGGAAAAAGTACCCTTACTATCCTAGTGTGTTCACACACATCATTACCTAAATATATCAACAAATCCCCCTGGGAGTGATGTGGTGAACAAGGAGATGGCACACATGTATAAGGAAGTGCCAAGCTATGTGGATATCACTCCAGAAAAGAAGGTTAGCCTAAAGCTTTGTGGAAAGCTTCAAACTTCTCCTTAGGCAAAGCCCTCGTCAAGAGGTGTGCAATAATCTCCTGCATGGGCACATATGCAAGCTGATCTCCCCAGCAGAGAACCTCTCCCTGACATAATGATAATGCACCTCAATGTGCTTAGTGTGAGCATTGAACACAGGGCTCTTCGCAACTACCAATGCACACTAACTGTTAGTGAAGATGGTGGCAGTAGAAGACTAACCAATACCCAAATCAGCCAAAAGGCATCTGAGCCACACACATTGAACAATGGCTATGAAAGCTTCCCTATACTGAGTCTCACAACTTGAAGTGGCCATAGTAGGCTCCTTCTTGCTCAACCAAGATATACATGGGCTACCAAACATGAAGCAAAAGCCACTAGTGGACACACAAGCATCATAGAAACCAACCCAATAAGATTCAAAAGAAAAGCATGAAAATTGAGTGGTAGTGATCCGCCCTTGGGATAAAACAACCCAAGTACCCGAGTACCACTCAAGTAGCAAAAGATGCGCTTAACCGCTTGACAATGCTTGACTCCTGGACAATGCATAAACCTGCTCATCTGTGAGATAGCAAATTGAATATCTAGCCGAGTAATGCATAAGTAAATCAAGCATCCAACAACCTCTTGATAGAGAACAACATCAAATGCATCTCTAGCATCATAAAGACTCAGTTTTACACCTGTCTCCATAGGAGTAGCAATAGGTTCACAGTCTTCAGGCCAAAACACTACAATAGTGTGTCAATATATTTCGTTTGACACAAAGCCATTCCACCATCAATGTGCATAAACTGAATGCCCAAATAATGATGCAAATGCCCCGAATCAGACATCTCAAATGAGGCATGTAGATCAGCCTTGAAATCAGCAATATGCTTCTCATGAGGACTAGTGAGCAGCATGTCATCAACATACACCACAATGATCATAATTACATCATTAGCACGCTTGACATATAAGGTTCTTTCATTTGGACTGTTCTCAAAACCATATGCAATCAGATAGGCATGTATCTTTTCATAACAAGCACATGGTGCTTGCTTTAAACCATGTAATGCCTTCTTTAACCTGCACACCTATTTTTTATACCCTTTTTTGCACAAAGCCACATGGTTGAAAAACATACACTTCTTCATGCAAGTCACCATTTATAAATGCTATTTTAATGTCCAACTGATGTACATTCCAAGCATGATGAGCTACAAGTTCATAGATACTATGAACAGTAGTCATTCGACAAGTAGGAGCAAAGGTTTCATCAAAATCAATGCCTCTAATTTTGTGTGCATAACCCTTTGGAACAACCCTAGCCTTATACCTATCCACTATACCATCGTGTTTACGCTTTAGCTTGTATACCCACTTAGTGCTAATGGCCTTCTTGCTAGGAGGCAATTCATATAAAGACCAAGTACCAATCTTCATTATAGAATCATATTCAGATTGCATAGCAGCCATCCAATTTTTTGAATTTTGTGCTTCATTAAACGAAAAAGGCTCACTCTCATCATAGAGACTAGATGCAGCAATGGCATCACAATCTAATGCAAAAGAGGCACTATGAGAGCCTGATTGAGTACAATATGACAAAGGTGCATCTAATTTGCTATCACGCAAAGTCTCCACCAGCCATTTTGGCAAAGTTTTTGCCTCCTCAATATCAGCTCTCTCATCAAGAAGTGCATCATGTAAATCTGCATCAGAAATGGGATGATCTGCATCATCACATGAAACCTGCAAAGGCTTAGAAGTTGCCTCATTAGGACCAACACTATAGTATCCACCTATAAAAAGAGGCAACAAAGTATCATAGATGTATTTTGAACTAACAGATATACCCATCTATAACAGATTAGTCTATGGATGATATAGACAATAGCCTTTACTTTCAGAGCTGTACCCAACAAAAATACATTTTAGTGCTTTTTCATTTAATTTTCTGCGATGTTGTTCAGGCACTAATGCATATGCTAAACAACAAAAAACACACAGATGAGTGAGATGGCTTGCGATCATTCCAAGCGTCATATGGAGTGATAGAATGTAGTGCTTTAGTGGGACACTTGTTAAGCACATATGCTGCACACATGACATCCTCAAGTGAGAAACTATGTGGTAAAGCCTTACTCTTGACCATACACCTCGCCATCTCCATGAGTGATCTGTTCTTTCATTTAGCAACTCCATTCCGTTCAGGTGTATATGGCACTATACACTGGTGTTTTATCACATGTTCAGCTAGAAATGCATTAAAATAAGAAGACATATATCCCACTCTGGATCATAATGGAGGGTGCCCATTTTACATGTTGACAAATTTTTAGCCAAAAACCAAAAACTGTTTGAAGCACATGAACACTTCGAACTTTGCCTTCAATGGATATACCCATGCATGCCTAGAAAAATCATGGATGAAATTCACAAAGTCAAGATAATTTTCAAAAGAGGATGTTTGCATAGGACCATGTACATCACTATGTACAACCTGCAATTTGTGAGTAGTGCGAACTAAACCATCTTTTGGAAAGGAGAAACGCTGCATTTTGCCCAAAATACAGCGTTCACAAACATGTTTTCTAGATGCCTCAAGTTTGGGCAAAGAGGACACCATTTCAGCTTTGTGTAGGTGTAGCAAACTAGAAAAATTCTGATGACTGAGGCATGCATGCTAAAGCTTTGCATCTGACATAGCCTAGCAATCATGTACTCCACATGCCGAATCATTTGTAGATCTTTTATAGCCTATGAGTTTATAGAGCCCATGATATAAAATGCCAGAAGCAATAATCATGTTGCCATTTGACAAATCATGATCTGTACATCTATCATCAACAAAATTCACAACCAAGATAATCTTGGCTAATGCAAACACTGATAACAAATTTTTCTTGATCCCTGGCACAAAAACAAGTCATCTGACAAAATGAAAGAACTAACATTGGCAGTAGTCAAAATGATCTTATCAACTCCCATAATAGGATAAGAGGAGTTGTTGGTGCATGTAACAATATTCCCTAAACGGGCAGGCTCGAGTGAAGAGAAGAAACTACGCTGCGAGGTAATATGTTTGGTCGCCCCACTATCAAAGTACCAAACATCTGAGTCTACTACACACATGCATTGTTGATGAAAAGATGGGACAAAACTGCAAACAGTAATAACTACCCATTCTTCTTCCTACAGAAGTTAGCAGACTTTGTTTTTGGTGAAGAGGCTTCTGCAACAACCATTCCAAACTCTTTCTTCTTTGCCTCTTTAGCAGCCACTTTTGGATAGTTCTTTATGATATGATCATTTCCCTTATAGTACTTGGAAAACAATTCCTTCCTTTTTTATATCTTTTCATCTTTGTCTTCCCTCATTGATTGTGTAGAATTAGCAAATTTCTGCGTACTAATTGAAGAGCTACATTTTCCTTTGCCTTTCTGACTAGCCAGGAAAGCTTGATCTACAACATGCATAATGGACTTGTTTTGCCTAGACTGATCTTCCTGCAACAAAACAGAGACTAACTCCTCAAATGACAAGGCATTTGGATTGCCTTTCATCATCAACTGAAGAGTAGAAGCAAGACTTTGATATGAATCAGGAAGACCATTCAGAACCATCCGCACAAGTGAGCTATCTGGTATAACCTCATCAATAGAAATCAACTATTCCTTCAAGTCTTTGATCTTTGTTAGAAAACTGTCCATAGAATCACCTTCATTCATGTGATCATTCTCCAACTGTTTTGGGGGGTACGCAATGAAGTATTTCGATGGGGATGCACCGTACTGCACTCTCCTTCTCGAGAGCTCCACGACGATATGCTCGGAGTAGAAACCGAGCTCCTAACTCCGCACACAGTGCTCCGCATAGAGGCTGTAGAATACGCAGAAAACACAGTACACAAGGAGCACGATGACAGACTTCTTAGGTCTTACAAATGCGGTCGAACTTACAGTCTGTGACTGACCAGGCCACTAGATGTTTTATTAAAGAACATATACAAAGAAGTGTCCGGTGGCCATTTGGCCTTTCAGATGGACACTAACGGTAACAATCTCCCACTAAAGGCCAATATGGCCAGAGTAACTATGGGAGAAAAAAGAAAGAATGATAAAGAATACCTGAGTGTAAGTATACAAACTATACCTCCCACCTGATGGGCATGTTACACAGTATACAAGTGATTGCGTAAGATCAAGAATCAAGTAACCCCCATCAAGTGACAACAGTGTCGAAAGCTATCCTGTGGTAGAGCTTTAGTCAAAGCATCTGCAGCATTATCTCGAGTGTGAACCTTCTCAAGAATAATGCTCTCAGTGGCTAAGCAATCTCTAATGAAGTGATACCTCACCTCAATGTGCTTGGTCTTTGCATGATAGACCGGATTCTTAGCCAAAGCAATGGCACTCTGACTATCACTGAGCAAGTGAGGTACATGCTGAGGCAAACCCATATCACAAGCAAGATGAGAAAGCCAAAATGCTTCCTTACATGCCTCACTTGCTGCAACATACTCTGCTTATGTGGTGGAAACAGCTGTACATTCTTGAAGACGAGATGTCCAAGAGATAGCACCTCCAGCAAAATGAAAAATGTACCCTGATGTAGACTTACGATTGTCTACACAACCAGCATAGTCAGAATCTGTGTAACCAATAATGGATGCTTTCCCTCTACCTAAGCATAGACACTTGTCCTTAGTGCCACTCAGATATCTCAAAATCATTTTGACCGCTTCCCAATGTTTCTTGCCAGGATTAGACATATATCTGCTCACAACTCCCACTGCAAATGCAATGTCTCGTCTCGTAGCTACCATAGCATACATGAGACTACCAACAGCAGACTGATAGGGAATTTTGGTCATGAATTCCTTTTCCTCATCTGATTTGGGGCAGTCATCCTTGCTCAATTTCACATATGTGGGTAAAGGTGTACTCAATGCCTTTCCACCCTGCATATTGAATCGGTGAAGTACTTTGGATATGTACTCACTTTGAGACAAGTATATGCATCTTTTACTCCTGTCACGAGTAATGCGCATGCCAAGAATATGTTTGGCATCCCCCAAATCCTTCATATCAAATGTCTGACTCAACTTCTTTTTTGAGAATTGACAAATCATAAGAGGACTTCCCAGCAATCAACATATCATCGACGTAAAGTATCAAGCATATCAAGCTGCCATCAGAACATCTCTTTGTGTAGAGACAATGATCCTCATTGCTCCGAGAATAGCCTTGGGACTTCATAAAAGCATCAAACTTTTGGTACCATTGTCTAGGAGATTGTTTAAGTCCATACAAGCTCTTCTTGAGCTTACAAACTAGACTTTCCTTGCCAGGAACTACATAACCCTCTGGTTGTTCCATATAGATCTCATCTGTAAGATCTCCATGCAAGAAAGCTGTTTTCACATCCATTTGGACTAGCTCTAAGTCCTCCATTGCAACGAATCCAAGCAACATGCACAAAGTAGTCATCTTGACCACTGGAGAGAAGATTTCCTCAAAATCAACACCATGTTGTTGCTTAAAACCCTTTGCAACAAGTCGTGCTTTATATTTTGGAGAAGCACTATCTGATGTGAATTTCAGCTTATACACCCATTTACATGGTAAAGCTTTCCTGCCCTTTGGCAAAGGTACTAAGTCCCAAGTACCATTCTTGTGAATAGAATCCAACTCACTCTTCATGGCACGCTCCCACTTGACATGATCCTCTGTCTGCATAGCCTCTTTGTAGCAAGAGGGCTCACCGGCATCTGTTAGCATAACAAAATCTAAACCTGGAACATATCTATCAGGTGGATATGAGACACGTGCAGAACGTCTCAATGGTTGCTGAACAGGAACATGTGCAGACTGATCTGAATGGACATTCTCTTGAACATCCCTATGTGCAGCATTTTTATGCATGCTAACCGGAGGACTAGTATCCTCAAACACCACTCTTCTCACTTCAACCTCCTTAATCGGTTGTGTATGCATCTTAGACTCATTAAAAATGACATCACTACTTCTGATCACTGACCGTGTTTCAGGATCCCATAAGCGATATCCAAATTGTCCTTCTCGACCATATCCAAGAAAAATGCATTTCTTTGACTTATGGTCCAACTTCTGTCTAAGATTCTTGGGTATATGAACATATGCTTCACACCCAAAAACTCGAAGATGATCATAATATGGTGGTTTCCTTGTCCATAACTCTTGTGCCACTTTCAGACCTTTGGCAGTACTAGGTGAAAGGTTAATCACATGAACTTCAGTCAATACTGCTTCTGCCCAAAAACCTTGTGAGAGGTTTGCATGATGCAACATAGAGACTACTCTATCTTGAATAGTTCTATTCATCCTCTCAGCTACACCATTCTGTACTGGGGTATAAGGAGCTGTAAACTCTCTACGAATCCCTCTACACTGACAGAAAAGGCTGAATTCATGTGAGGTATACTCACCCCCATTAT
Source organism: Ceratopteris richardii (assembly GCA_020310875.1). Taxonomy (NCBI): domain Eukaryota; kingdom Viridiplantae; phylum Streptophyta; class Polypodiopsida; order Polypodiales; family Pteridaceae; genus Ceratopteris; species Ceratopteris richardii. The sequence goes on from CM035413.1 coordinate 18,251,308, forward strand.
CTGAACGTAAAGCCTTAAGATTAGTTCCTTTTTCAGTCTCAACTGAAGCAAGCCATTTTCTGAAAGTAGGGAATACATCATCCTTCGATTTGATAGGATATACCCAGACTTTTCTAGTAGCATCATCTATGAAAGTGACAAAGTAAAGAGAACCACCTAAGGACCTAGTGGGCATAGGACCACACACATCTGTATGAACAAGATCTAAAGGCTGAATTGAAGAGTCAATGTGCGTTTTATGCACATTTCTGGTTTGCTTTCCATATTGACAATGCTCACAAAATGAAAAATCAGAGAAAGATAACACAGGTAAGTAGCCAGAACGAGAAAGATTTTCCATTCCACTAGGAGATATATGGCCCAAACGACCATGCCAAATACAAGCCATAGGCTGTTCAGTAACAGCTAACAAGTGTTCTTTCTATGATACAAATAAAGGGTAAAGTGAGCCAACTTTCCTTCCTTTTGCAATAACCATATTGCCCTTTGATATACGAAAGGACTGAGCATAGAAGACCACCTTGTAACCAAGGTCATCAAGTTGACCAACTGACATCAAACTGCGTGATAACTGAGGTACATGGCGTACATTATGCATAGTAAATTTTGAACCGTCAATGAACTACACAACCACATCTCCAATCCCCACAACATCACACTGGTAAGAGTCACCAAGTCTCACGGTACCAAGAGACTTTGCTGCATAATTAGAGAACCATTCTCTATGTGGTGTCACATGGAAAGAAGCACCAGAATCTAGCAGCCAGGTGTGGGAAAGAGAATCAGCCATAAGTGCCTCAGATGGCACAGTACTATCAAGTGTCAACACATCAGCATCATCAGAAATAGCATTAATTTCTTCAATCTTCACAGTCGAAGTAGATGGTGCAGGTAACTGTTTAACATGCCCATCAACATTTTGTCCTTTACCTTTAGCATTCTTTAATGCATAACAGTCTTTCTTCATGTGTCCTTTCTTATGACAATAATGGCATTCAATATCCCTCTTCCTTGATTTACTTCTGCTCTTATTCCGTTGACCATTCTTTTCCTTGTTCTTGCTCCTGCCACGTTGTTGATTCTTTCCTTGGTAAGAATCACGAACATTATATGCATCTCCACTCTAAGTGCCAACCATAGATTTTCTACGAATCTCCTCACTCAAGAATGCTCCACATATGTCATCATAGACGAGTTTACCACCTGGTGCACTTTTGCTAATAGCTGTGCAAAATGTATCCCATGATGATGGCAGGGTGCATAACAGCAATACTGCTTTCATTTCATTGTCCATATCCATTTTCTGAGCCTGTAACTGGGAGAATATGGCATCAAACTCATTTAGATGAGCAGCAACACTATCCGTGTCCTTCATACGAAGGTCGTATAATTTTCTCATCAGATATACTTTATTTGATGCCGTCTCTTTTTCATATGTATTGCATAACTTCTTCCAAAGCTCCTCTGCACTTTCACAGTCTAAGACTGTAAAGTAAACATTATCTGCCAGGTGCAAGCGAATGGTAGACCTGGCCATTTCATCTAACTCATCCTAATCATTTTCATCCATGTCAGCAGGCTTCTTTGAAATCCCATTTACTGGCTTCCATTGCCTTCTTTGAATCAGCACATCTTTAATCTGATTCTTCCATAGAGAAAAGTTTGTGCCATCAAATTTTCGGATCTCAAAATGGTCTTTGCCTTGCAAGTTATAGCTCCTCCTCGGAACGCTAGCACTAGACCCTGATCCACCGGATGTGCCTGAGACCTCTGATGCCATGATCGTAGAGAACTGAATAGAATGATAATGGAGCTAGAAGAGTCCAAACACCAACAAATAAGTGTATCAAGGAGTAAATCGACCACTATATAGTTGACTAAACCAGAAATCTGGAAAAATTTTGCCAGAGTATCCTCTGCAAAATTAGCATATGACCAGTGTCAAAGTATCATAAAACTGCAAGTACTGACATGTCTACCTGCATAGTGAATCACTGACTCCACTGCATATAATCAGTTACCCAATAGAAGCCAACTAGGCTTATCGAGCACCTATGAACAACTATCATACATCTCCTATGGAGAGGCTGGGTAAGTCTTCCACATGCATCACCGAAGAGACCCCGACATCTGGGTGTCTCCCAGTTAAGAAAACCTCACCACGACCCTCTTTATCAAATGTAAAAGGCTTTATGCAAAGAACGTAACCGCTATATCAATGCCCACATGGACGTACATAATCGGTATCCACATAAGCGTACATGGTGTGTATGTGCTCAATATATGCGGTAAAATGACACTAAAAGGCTGAATACACAACCCAAAAACTAGCCAATAACACCTGCAAGTGTCTGTCAACTCTGATGTTTTAGGCTTTAAAAACCTGCATAAATTTGCAGCGACTGCTCCCACCAAAACTGAAAACCCCTCGAGAAACCTGTAGTTTTACGAGTGTGGCTGAAAATACAGCCCCAAAGGTTGATATTTATTGTCTGAGAAGTACAAGGAACACTCTTCTTGATGTTCTTGGACCTGTGTGAAGAGAACTACGTGCGAAAGTACTCCAAAATGGCTCCAAAAACACCCCAAAATTGCTTCAGAAATAGGCTTTAAAAGCAAAAATGAAGCTTTGAGGCACCAAAACTTGTTCAAGGTAATGTCAACCTTAGTCTTTCCCCTTCTTCAAACACCACAAGAGTGTAGCTTAGTGGCAAGAGATTGCCACATTTAAGCGAGCTCTGGGGGGAATAGTACTGAGATGGGTGACCTCCCAGGAAGTACCGGGAACCTCTATATTCCTTGATCGTTGAGGTCCTCCCTCGCGCGCAGCCAACGGCGCCAACGGTGACTTCGGTGACTCGGATGACAAGGTATGCCAAGGTCTATGCCTTGGTCGCCGCCTTAGTCGTAAGCCTTGGAGTAAGCCTTGGAGTAAGCCTTGGAGTAAGCTCGCTTCGCTCGCACAAAAGGAACAAAGCTTTTTGCCTAGAACTGCTCTGATACCAGTGAAGTATTTCGATGGCGATGCACCGTACTGCACTCTCCTCGAGAGCTCCACGACGATATGCTCGGAGTAGAAACCGAGCTCCTAACTCCGCACACAGTGCTCCGCACATAGGCTCTAGAATACGCAGAAAACACAGTACACAAGGAGCACGATGACAGACTTCTTAGGTCTTGCAAATGCGATCGAACTTACAGTCTGTGACTGACCAGGCCACTATATGTTTTATTAAAGAACATATACAAAGAAGTGTCCGGTGGCCATTTGGCCTTTCAGATGGACACTAACGGTAACAAGCAACACGAGACTCATTCCTAGCTTGGTACTATGTGATAAGTGTTTCTGAAGCAACCTTAGCTATTCTACAAGAGCGAATGTGAGGAATAATGGCACGTTGTGGTCGGGTTCACACGCGCTTAGGGGTGCACACAGGGTGCGAACAAGTAACCTTCAATTGGGCTCAAGGTGTAGGTATGAACATAGTTAACTATTTTGACTATCACCTCAATTTACCCTTAGACTTTTAACACCCTTCTTGGATGGAAGAGGGTACGTGGAAAAGAAGGATGACTGGAAATTTTGGTCTTGGTTAGATTCTAGGCGTAGTCATTATACTAACCAAAGGCATTGACATGCTATGATACTTCTTGTAAATCAGAAAAAAAAATCATCCAGTACTTTTTGACCACATGTAAATAACAGCAATCGGTGCACTCGTTCAAGGAGTAAATTAACGAAGTTTTAGACCATCAATGAAGTCAAACGTCTGTTAGGTCTTCAAGTGAGTTACGTTTGATCCTTGTAGATTAAGTGATCACTTCCGATTGTAAGCAATTCACAATAGATATTTTAGAGAGGTGATAATATCCGGGCTTTACTTAGATTCGGCGAAAGTCAACCAACATTAAGAACCCCATTATGAATATATTTGAGGATAAATCAACAATGAGCATCATTACCATAAAAGAACTATGATAGGATGAAGAAGCAAAAATGCAGCAAAGAGGTCAATCGAGCTTGTCATAAACTGTTAGAAACGGATGAAATCAGAACGCATACAATCCTGGGATACCTGTAAGACTCTTATGATTACAACAGAAAGTCCATTTCATGGCTCCACTAAGCTCACCTTCTACTCATTAATTTGTAACAATGACAATATTTCAAATCAGTTTTGCTTTTGTTTCGAACGGTTTGGAAAGAAGAAGGAAGAAGAAAAAAAAACTATGCATTCCAAACATAAGCAAGACTCTCTCCTGCAACATCATAATGACTAAGAGGTAAACGAAATGGGCTAATACTCTTCTCAACTGTGAAGTTCGACTAGTCACCTATTTCCTTTACTTCTGCTTTCCTCTGTTGCACATGATCCCAATTGCTTACGATTCAAATGTTCATGAGTAGCTCAAGCAGAGATTAACATTAATAATGAAATCGTTACTCTCCATCAGTTCTCATTCCACATGACAATCAGCTTCATAAAATTTCAGAGTGAAGTATAATAATTCAACTTTTGAGAACTCGCATTTTTCAGCCGATAGTATATTCTTATGAGAGCACAGAACATTGCACGAAAGGCAAGAAAAAGTCTATGTACTAATTTAAGCACAGTTAAAGATTTGTCACATTAAAAGAAAAACATGTACGTTATTTACTTGATTGAAAATCCAAACCATAGTGACATCCATCACAACCTAAAGTATTTCTTCATTCATTGTACCGATAACTATAAAAAATACGAAACTGAAAAGTACGCTCCAGCAAGGCTTTTTCGATTTAGATGCATTTTAATCAGGCTTTTATCTCTAATGCACATAGTCAAGCTAACATTAAATTTGCAGATCAAGCATTCTTAGGATCGCTGAGATAAGACAGTACTCTTCCCCTAAATCATACTTTCTGATGATCTTATCATGAATGATGAAACTTGTCAGGAAACTTTCATTACAGCAGAGTTTTCTTTATGAAAAGAACCCACTCCTTTCTTTCTACACAGATTTTTGAGGTACAGAGATTACATTCCATACCCTTTCATGTTGTTAATCAGTAGTCGTTGGGAAATAAGCATTCAAAGAGAAGCACTTTATTCAAATTTAACTGTTATGCTCGTTATGTGTATCGTTTTTTCCAAACCTTGCCATAAATCACAATAACTTTTCTCACTGTTTTGCTTATATAAACAAGGATTAACAGAAAACATACCAGGATTGTTTCAAAAAAAAAACAATGATTCATCTAAATCATGCACGACGCTGCAGTAGCGTAATCAACTTTGCCCACTTCGATCATTATAAGAAATCTGCAAAATGATGAGAGCAGCATCCCTCATAATAGCTTTGTCTGTTCTCTACCACTGCGAGGCTGTTCAACCGATTGCCATTGCCTCCCTATGGTCTTCCTCCTTTCCTGTCTGAGATGCACACCCTCTTCGTTGATTCTTCGTAGCAGCAGTTCATACCTTTGAATGGAAAAATTCCTCCTCAGCAGACGTTAGTGGAAAAGAAAATCCTCCCTCTTTGATCTGAACTACCATAGACAACTGATTATCTCTAACAAACTCCAGCCACCCAGCTCACAACAGAACGTGTCCCCTACACAAAAAATCGAAGCAGAAGTCTCCAGCCATCAATCCTTTGACAACAATCGCTTGCCGCGATATTATCCTTCACTCCTTAGAGGCAAAATTTGCAACAAAACCCGCCCTCAGTAGTCTATAGCGGAACTGAACATGCCTCACTCTCTGTCATTCACAACTCTCACGTAATGGAAAAATCAGAATCCCTAAAAAAATAGAACGATTCCACTTCGCTGCCTTTTTCTTTATTTCCTTTCATTTTAGTCTTATCAAATATAATCAAAATCTTTCTAAGTTACATTCTTAGAGAGTCTTGATTTGTTCTTTGAAAAGATGTTGAGTTTTCATTGAACTATTTCCTTAATCAAAGTTATCTTTGCTTATGTCATTTGATAATAGAGGTAGTATTTTCATACTAGATATCATTAACATAAGTAGGTATCTATATCAAAGAATATAGTCAATCATAAGCTTTGCTAAATGGTTACCTTGTTAACCATCTTGATAAATTGTTTCTTACTCATAGAGCACATTTTTGAGTAGAGGTCTTAAGAGTTTCTTTCAACCCTTTAATCTTCCTCTTCCCTAGATATGCTTAATGAGTTACAATTTTTCATTTCTGAAGCAACTTTCGCAAAGCTCCAAATGTATCCTACCTCTTGTCAATGAAGGAATAAGCTTATTGGGGAAGAAATGAATGCTTAAAAGTGTAAAATGGTTCAACCATTTTTCCCCCAATATGTCATTTGAGGCATTCTCTTCCCCCTTTTTGTGTGATCATTGTCCTCAATGATTAGATGTTGAAGTTCCTCTCAACTTCTTAACATCGTTCACAAATGAAAAATTACCCCATGAGTGTAGGGTCTCATATAAGCTTCTAGTTTCTCCTTTGGATTTTTCAATCCAAGTTCTTATTACTACCTTTTATGGTTTAATAAGACTTGTTGGTTTTGAAGCTTTAAGTGCTTGGCCTTGCTGATCAGGCATGCCATGGGTATTATGGAACTTGGGGGTCCGTAAGTAGGACTCGAAGTTTAAAGTTCCTCTTCCTAAGTTAAATTTTGTTGGCATTTGAATTAAGCCAACATATAAAAAGCATAAAAGTTAATGGGCATAATCTCAGTACACCATTAAAATTTATGCTTTTGACTTCATATGAAGAAGTCGTTTTTCTATCTTAAATCTTAAACTTACAATACTTGATTTCTCTCTCATGTCCCATTAACCCATGCATATGTAATTCAATCCCTGCCTCATAGTGTATAAAAACATTATCATCTTTTCTTGAAGATGTTTTAGCATGCATAAGGTCCAAAGTTTGAACCCCTCCTTAAAGCATGCATGGAATTCAAACTTGGAACTTCATTTTAATGCATGAATAGATGCTTGTGGTTACCAATTATGTTCATCTCATGCAATAATGAACATTCTATGTGCATTTTCTAACAATCTTTAGGTGGTCAATCTTTTTCATGGTAATGCAAATCCTTTTTCCATTCAGTTATGCCTCTAGTTGTCACAAATTATTAAACTTATGCATCTTTCCAAATGAATATGGACCACCATTTCCATTTAAAATGCATCTCTATATGCATTACTTTTAGCATGGTCAAAGAGGAAAATGCAAATGGAAATGGTACTTACCTTCATTTTTGCTACGTCCATCCTTTGATTCCATGAAAGAGGAAGCTTCTCCATTTGGATACTTCAAACTTTACTTTGTAAGGTTTGGCCATTGCACCTTTAAACTACTTCCTTGGGCATATACATACTTATTTGTATGCCCAATTACCATTTAACCTTACTAAAACTCTAATAATGCCTAAATACTACTAAAATTTACCCAAACATATAAAATACCTTTATGTTTTTCCACAAAAATGGTTTTTTGTGCATATTTTATGTATGCCACCAAATGCTTATGAAAGAAAATACGTTACCTTATTTCAAATGCATATATACATTTGTTTGCTTCAATGTACGTTGGCATACACAAAAGGTGCACACATATTTTCTTTTAGAAATAAAATATTCGAATAGAATAAAATAGTACTTAGCTTTGAAGGTTCTCCTTCGTGGAACTTGAATTTGATGAAACCACACCCTCTGTCTTCAAGATCCATGCTTCCTTTTTATCCTCCATAATGGTTTAGATAGAAGATAGAACTTCACTTACTTACAAAGGAAAGAGAGAATAAAGGGTTTTAAGCGTTCATTCTCTAACTCTACTAAGTTCAAGCACTAAATTGATTGAGACTCTTGGTAGAGAAACGTATGATTCTTGACTTGCATCCTATCTAATAAAAAAGAAGCAAGAGAATAATTGAGAGGAAAACCTCTTAAGAATTGTCCATCTCCACCTTTTGGCTCTTTGAAAGATTAAGGAATATAATGAAAAACATTCTATTTAATAGTTCATACTACTTTGTATGCGAATCTCTATTATAAGTAAAAAGAGAAATGAGTTTCTACTTCTTGCGTGAGCATTTTTACTATATCCATAAGAGGGAGAAAACTCTTGACATTCTCTATGTGTATGCACGAAAATCACCCTGGAAGATACGCTTGTTGCGTGAGGGTGAAATAAATCCCACATACAAAGTAATGTGTGAAACATACAGTCTATATAAGTAAAGGAGCTTTCGGATGTTACTTTTAGTCAAACAGCAAGAGCATTCGTGAGCAAGCGCTTCTTCATGTTCATACCTGAGGAATGCGCGTGGCGTCTTGGGCATCTAGTCCATAAAATTGGCCATCTGTGAGCGGGTCCTCTACTCCGTGAGGGGAGTCACAAGGCTTGACTTTTGCACCCGTAAAGCCTCCTGAATGCACCCTTAAGAAGGGCTTTGAACGCAGAGAATATTCATGACCACACGGAATCAAATATTCTAGTGAGAGTATAAACCTTGGCTCTGGATACCAATGTTGTGAAAACAACTTACTAGAAACTAAGCTACCTCTCAAGAGTATAAAATCAACTAGTCTAAACCACCAAGGTGAAGAGAGAGCACGTATCCACCCATCCAAATCCACCCATATATATACCTCTAGTCCAAGGGGGTGCATGTCCTTGAGTTTGGCCAAGTGTCCTGCTAAGTGTCCCTCATGTGGACACTTTCCCAAGGGTGATCACGTGCCTTCTAATTTCCCAAGGTCTATCACATGCCTTCTAAATCAAATGAGGATTCTTCTCTCACGTACACACAAGGTGGCTCCTAGAGAAGCTTCTCCCAAGACTAAGGTTTCCACACCTTAGGATAAATCAAGCCTAAGGTTCTAACCATTCGATTGGGAGCTCATATGAATAAATACCTCAAGGGTTAAAACCAAGGGTTTCACCCAAAGGTTCAAGGCATGTTCCAAGGGTAATTCAAGGGTTAGATCAAAGAAAACATACTTCATATTCTAACCTTTAGAATCCATATGTTTAACCTTATGAACTCATGAATTATACAACATTTCCATTTTCATCAAATTGTAAAAGGCATAAATTTACAAGCCTAAAATTCATCCTAGAGGTCGAGTACCCTCGAAGTATAACTCAAGTCCACAAAAGAGAAAGCCCTAAAAAGTTCATGTTTGATCTTTTGAAAAAAGAGAAGGCTAAAGACTTCATTCCTATGTTGAGGAAGAGTTTAGATATGCATGCTATCAATATTTAGGAGAACTTGTAGGATGCGGTTGGTTTCTTTACCAATGTTTTCTTTACTGCTTTTAAAAGGAAGAAAATGACTCCTCAAGATCTCGCCTCCATTCTAGACCTTACCCTCACTAGAGGTGAGGTTAGAGAAACCATTAGCAAATTGAAACCCTACAAGTCTCCTACTCTTGATGGGATTCCTAATGGGTTCTTCATGGCTGATAGTGTTTTCTTAATTCCTTTCATTGTCTTGACATGACAAGATGTTGTGAGAATAGGTATTCTTTCTACCTTGATGGGAAAAGGCTACTGGAAGTACATCGAAGGAGAGAATAAAAATGCTCCGCAGTTACGAGAAACGAATGGGACTGTAGAGTAGGTAAGAGCATATGAAAAATGGAATCAAGGAGCATGAAAGGTAATGTATTGGCTATCTGTTATCATATAGGACAGCATGATTGGACACATACAGGATGCCACGACTCCAAAAGAGGCTTGGAACAATTTGCTCACATTGTATGAGACCAATACAAAGGCACGAAAACTGCAACTCAAGAACGAGCTGCATACATTGGAGAAGAAGAGCATGTCGGTAAGTGACTACACCTTGAAAATCAAAAGCATATGTGAGTCACTTGCATCTATCGGGGTGAATGTAGATGATAATGATAAGGTGGAAGTGTGTCTTCGTGATTTAGGAGCTGCATATAAGCGGTTCAAAACTTCTATACAGACTAGGGAAAATATTCTGAATTTTGCTGATCCGATATCTATGCTGATTATTGAAGAAAAGAATCTTGGTGAGGATTCAAACTCACAAGGAAAATCTAGTTCTGAGCAGGTATTCTACTCTCGTAGAGGAAAAGGAAGAGCTAAGAGGTTTCGAAAGTGGAAGAGGAAACAGTAACCAAGACCAAGGTCAATAATAGAATCATGCAGGAGGAAGAGGATAGTTTCGAGGCAGGGGGAGCCAAAGAGGCTATAGAAATTTCCAAAGAAATGATTTAGGTAATGACAGTAAAGGATGCTACAACTGTGGTAAACCTGGGCACTTTGAACGTGATTGCAGGTTGAGGAATCAAAATAACAGAAGGTAGCAGAATAATCATGCATCCACAAGTGTAGATGATTCTGAGAACCGTTTCATAGTTGAACATCACATGATGAATAGGATGTCTGCTGGTGTTTCAAAATCCAATGACAATGTCTGGTATGTTGATTCAGGTGCTTCAGATCACATGACCAGTCATGCGGAATGGTTAAGTACTTTGCAGAAATTGCAAGTTCCTGGATATGTTGAAATAGGTGACGACACATCACATCCTATTGAGCATACAGGAAACATAGCATTATCGATGGAGGATGGAAAGGTAAAACATGTTGCTGATGCGCTACATGTTCCAAATATAACAAAGAATCAGGTTTCTATTGGACAAATGGTTTACCAGGGAGTACAAGTGAGGTTCAATGTTGATGGATTATATGTAGAAGAGTACAAGCAGGATGGATGATTGTTTTCCAAAGGAAACAAAGTGGCTAGGATGTTCACCTTAAATGTGAAGATTCCTGAGATGAATGTAGCCATGTTTGCAAAAGGTACGAGAGTTATTGCAGATATAGAGATGTCGCACAAATGGATTGGAGATGCAAACTTACAAAGGCTGAAATTGATGCAGTCAAAGGAGATTGTCCATGGACTACCAAATTTCAAAGTTGTAGAAATGCAAAACGTATGTGTAGCATGTCAATTTGGTAAACAGTCAAGAGCATCATTTCAACATGAGAAGCATGCTAGTGAGAATGTACTAGAAGCTGTACATATAGATGTTCGGGGTCCAGCAAAGACCACATGTATGGCCGGCTGTAGGTTCTATGTTACTTTCATTGATCACCATACACACAAAGTATGGGTATATTTCATGAAGAGAAGAACGAGGTGTTCACTCATTTCCACAATTTTGAAGCTATGGTGGAAAAGCAAACAAGGAAGTACATTCAGACATTAAGATCTGATGGAGGAGGTGAATACATCTCAAATGAGTTCAGTAGTTTTCTAAACAATCAAGGAATTCTACGTCAGTTTTCATGCAGGTATACACCACGACAGAATGGCATTGCTGAACACAAAAATAGACATATTGCAAAAATAGCAAGAGCCTTGATGGCTGAAAAGAATATGCCTCATTGTTATTGGGCAGAAGATCTGCATACTGTTGTATACATCATGAACAGAACTTAGGCTGCTGCTTACATCAAGTTACACCTGAAGAGAAGTTTACAGGTAAAAAGCCAAACTTATCACATCTGAAAGTTTTTTACTGTATTGAATATGTACATGTCCTAGATGAATTGAGCACGAAGCTTGATCCAAAAGCAGAAAAGTATGTCTTCATTGGATGCTCCCTTGAGAAAAAGGGATATAAATATTATAACCCACTCACACGACAAGTAAAGGTGAGTAGAGATGTGGTATTTGATGAAATGTCAAGCTTCTATGCAGATGCCAAAGAAGGACTGAATCTTGAACCAAATGACAAAGAAAATGTTGAAAAATCAAGTGCAAAATCTAAGTTTTGAGTGGACCGGATGCATCACCAAGCATTAGTTCCAAGTCAAATCCATGGAATGCAAGATTGCGTGGAAAATTTAGTAAGAAAGGTAAAGAAAAGCTTTTTGTACGTCATAAAACATGTGCAAGTTTTGAAGACATTGATGGAGATTCAAGCAGTTCAAAAAAAGAGTCTTGATGAGGAGCTTGAATTGCCCTTTATGAAGACAGTAGGATAAGAAGAGCACAACATTTCTGAGTATACTCAAGGCAATTATGAGTTCAAAACAACTTTGTTGTGTGAGCTACAACCTTCTTTGATCTCCTCCAATCCAATCATCATCTTGAACCTATTCAATTTAGTTCTATCCAAAGATTTAGTTAGCATATCTGCACATTGAAAGTTTCTAGATACATAGGACAATTGTATGTCCTTTCTAAGTAACATCTCTCTCACTTAACGATAATGCACTTCAATGTGCTTAGACCTTGCATGACATACATGATTAGCAACCAAATGTAGTGAGATAGTATTATCTCCAAAGATCATTGGAGTGTATGTAGCCCCAAGTCTGAGTAGAGTAGCTTTAACCACATTGCCTCTTGTGTTGCATTTGCTAGAACCATATTCAGCTTCATTTGATGAGAGTGCAACAGTTGGTTGTTTCTTTGATGACCATGAGATCACCTTAGATTGTGCAAAAGATAAGTAGGTAGAGATGCTCCTCCTATCATATTTTGAGCCAGCCCAATCTGCATCAGAGTATAGCTTGATATCAAAAACAGATGTGAATGGATAAAATAGCCCCTCAATTATGGTACCCTTCAAGTACTTTAAGATCCTTTTGGCAGCTTCCATGTGAGGTTTTCTTGGTTTTTGCATGAATTGACTCAATGTACTCACTCCATAGCGTATATCCACTCTTGTTAGAGTTGCATAAGTGAGACTCCCAACAAGACTTTGATAACTGGTAATGTCTTCAAGAAGCTCTCCTCCATGAGTATTGAGTTTGTGATTGAGCTCCATAGGTGTGCCTACAATTTTCTCATTTTCCATTTTGAACTTAGGTAGTATAGCATGGGTGTATTCTCGCTGAGTAATGAATATACCAAAATCTGTATAAACCATCTCTAAACCAAGAAAATATGTAAGCAATCCAAGGTTATTGATCTTGAACTCCATCTGGATTTCGATGTTCTTGATGCCATTGGCATCATTTCCTGTAATGATAATGTATTCTACATAAACAGATAGATAAATAACCTCTAAATTAGTTTTCTTAATGAACAATGAAGAATGCACCATGCTTGCAACAAGACCTTGGTCCTACAAGTATGTGAAGAGCCTATGTTTCCAAGCTCTAGGAGCTTGCTTTAAACCATACAGTTCCTTCCTTAATTTACATACATAATCACGTTCGTCTTTGTCTTCATATCCTAGTGGTTGATCCATGTAGACTTTGGTTGAGCCATATAGACTTCTTCAGAGATCCACCCATTGAGGAATGCATTTTAATCATCTAATTTATACAAGTTCCAATTCTTTGAAGCAACATTAGTTACTAAAACTTTGATAGTTGGCATTTTGGCTATAGGTGAGAAGGTCTCCTCATAATCCACTCCATGGATTTGAGCAAAACCTTTTGCGACTAGCCTTGCTTTATACCCGTTTATTGCACCATGTGAATTCTTTTCACTTTGTAAATCCACCTAGATCCTATTACCTTCATGAATGGTTTTTTTTGGAAACCAAATCCCAAGTACTACTCTCTTGAAGTGCTTCAATTTCCTCATGCATAGCTTCTCTCGATTCTTCCTTTTTGTTGGCTTCTTCAAATGTAGAAGCTTCTTTTGACATAGAATCTTTGGCTATGTATATGTAATGCTTAGTGACTAGTGATGTGTCATAACCATACCTTATAGGTTTCTTGCTTTCCCCTTGAGATCTTCTAAGTGCTTGATTGGATAACTCTTGAATGTCTTCGACCAATTTTTTGAACTTTGCTTGGTACTTGGACTTCCAAGCTTCAAAATCAATTTGTTCTTCATCTTCTAAATTGACATCCTCTGATTTATGTGTTTCATCCCTGGTCAAATTTAGAAAATCATTCTTCAAATTACAAGGTAGCTTTATTTTCTTGCAATCATCCTCAAATGGAGTTATTTTCGTCAAATACCACATCCCTACTAACTGTAAGTGCTTTGACTGTGGAATTATATAACCTATATCCTTTCTGATTCTCATCATAGCCAATGAATATACATCTTTCAGCTTTTGGATCAAGCTTTTTCCTAATCTCTGAGGTTATGTGTGCATAAGCAATGCACCCAAAGATCTTACAATCATCTAAGAAGGTCTCCTGCCATTCCATGCCTCATAAGGTGTCATCCTGTCAAGAGTCTTAGATGGAAGCTATTGATTAGGTAAGTTTCTATGGAAATAGCCTCTACCCATAGATAGTTAGGGATTTTTTTCTCATTCAACATTGATCTTGCAGCCTCTACTATTAATCTATTTCTTCTCTCTGCCATTCCATTCTGCTAAGGGGTGTACCTTGTTGTAATCTCTCTCTTTATGCATCTATCTTGTAAAAAGGAGTCTAACTCATGTGGGAAATACTCAATGCCTCCATCAGATCTAAGCCTCTTCAAATGTTTACCTATTTGATTCTCAACCAATGCCAAATACTTCTTGAAAGAAGTGAAGAATTCATCTTTATGCTTCATAAAATAAAGTATTGTTCACCTAATATACTCATCTATGAATGAAACATAATACCTTGGCCCTGAAATTGATGGCTCATCTGCTAGCACCCCACACATGTGTGTACAAGCTCCAAGAATTCTTCATACATGTGTCCTCTTTTGATGAATGGTTGACTATTTGACTTGCCAAATTGGCATGCCCCACATTTGTAAATCATGTGTTGCGTGGACACATTTGGGATGTCAAGCACACTCTGATCCCTGCATATTTGCTCCAATGTCCTTTCACCTATATGTCCTAGTCTCTTATGCCATATCTCCAATTCAGATAGGGTTTGGTCCTTATAATTGAAGAGAGAAATATTTCTTGTACCTTCAACTTCAAAGGTAAAATGTCTTCTACTAGGTTTCTCAACTTTTGCAATAATCTTAAAGCCATGTTCACTACAAGAAAAAGGGGGGCGTAGTGACGCCCCCAAATCGGGAAAAAAACAAGAACCATCGCTTATGCGACGAAGTCGTCGCATAAGCGATAGTAGGAATTTCGGATTTTTTTTTTGCCCGACCCTCGTCGCATAAGCGACGGTAGCATCGCATAAATGACGTTACTTAAAAAGCGTCGCTATTACCGTCGCTGAGTAGCGACGAATATAACGATGTTGGCAAACTGCAGAGCGTCGCATATGCGACACTCTGGAGTGTTAAAAAAATAAATTCATTTCTCCCGGCACATTTGTGCTGGGACTTGGACGCGAGGAAGAACAGAGAGACCGAGAGAGAGAGAGAGAGAGAAAGAGTGCGCACGAGAGGGAGAGAGAGAAGCGAGACCATTGATAGGTATGCGCACATACACACACTTACACACACATACATATGTACACACACATATACACGCATAGACACACACACACATACACACAAATACACACACATAGACACACATACACAATGCATAATGCATACACATACACACATGCACACATAATGCATACACATGCACACACATATACACATGCACACACATATACATGCACACACATAATGATGCATTCACACACATACACATGCATACACATATAGACACACATATACACTTACACATCCAAACATACACACTCATAGACACACATTCATACACACACGCATCCAAACATACACACTCATAGACACACACACATACACATAGACGTGCACACACATACACACACATAGACGTGCACACACATACACACACATATACACACACAGACAGATACACACATAATGATGCATCCACACACATACACATGCATACACACATAGACACACATATACACACACACATATGCATACACACACACATAGAGAGACATACACACACATACACATACATGCATACACATACACACATAAACACATACACACACATAGACACATACACACATAAACACATACACACTCATAGGTACACACACATACACATAGACACACACACACATATAGTATATACACATACATGCACACATAGACACATACACACATACACATGCATACACACATAGAGACACATATACACACACATACACACACATATATGCATACACACACATAGAGAGACATACACACATAAACACATACATGCATACATTTGCATACATAACGCATATGCATATGCATATAATGTACATACATACTTACATGCATACATAATGCACATGCATAGATACATACACACACAGATACATACACACATAGACACATACACACACATGAACACATACATACTCATAGATACACACACATACACATAGACACACACACATACACACATAATGATGCATACACACACATACACATGCATACACACATACAGACACATGTACACACACATTCACACACATTCACACATATACACATACATGCATACATATTGCATATGCATATGCATACATACATACTTACATGCATATGCATACACACACACATATGCATACATACATACTTACATGCATATGCATATGCATACATAATGCATATGCATATGCATATGCATACATACATACTTATATGTATACATAATGCACATGCTTACATACACTGTCATAATGTATACACACACACATACACACATAGACACATACACACATAATTATGCATACACACACATACATATGCATACACACACATATGCATACATACATGCATACACATATACACACATAGATACATACATACACATAAATACATACACACTCATATACACATACACATAGACACACACATACACACACACATACACACATAGACACATACATGTAATGATGCATAAACACATACACATGCATACATAGACACACATAATGATGCATACACACACATATGCATACATACATGCATACACATACACACATAGACACATACACACACATAGATACATACATACACATAAACACATACACACTCATAAACACACACACATACACATAGACACACACACATATACACACACATACACACATACACACATGCACACTGTTAAATGTGGTACAGTAACGCGGTGTTACTGACTAGCCGAAATTGTTGCCGAACAAATGTTAAACGTAAAACAGTGATTCACCGTAAACTGTGTTAAACTTTCAGTATCATTACCGAAAGGCGTTACCAGACCAATGTGGGTTCTTCGGAGTGGTAGGGGTCTGTTAGACAGAGGCTCTGTACTCTTTTCCCAATTCATAGTCAAACATCAAAAACACAAATGCGCGTCTTAGCTCAGTTACTGGCAGTAACTAGACAATATTTGGTTTCTATACTCCTGCGTACCAAACTTCTCCAGACTAACCTACTATTGGAATAGAGCAGTAGTCCATTCTACATATTTACTAGTATGTAATAGATCAACCAGAGTGAATATGATAGCAGAAAAATTCACTCGTCACAACACTTTCCCGTGGTCTCAACTAAAAGTTTACGTTTACCGAAAGCAATAGTTCATCCTCGTCATCGAATGCAATAAGTTCAGTAAAACAAACAGAACATACTCAACAGTGCATCCAGTTGTCAAATCAACTCACGCAATAATATAACTACTCAGACTTACTTAGGGTACTTTAACAACTAAAGAGCACACAGCAATATGATACGATATCAGTACTCAGACACACAATCCGTCACTCAATACTCGTTATGGTGAACTTCAGTGGTAGCAGACAGAACAGAAACCAACACTAACAATACTCAGAACTTCATAACAGTACAACAATAATCTCACAAATGTTAAGGCGAACAATCTGGCAATTCCAGAAAAGACGTCTCTCTCGACCATTCTCCTTACATTACTTTATATAGCTTTTACAAGATGCGCGTACCAAATTTTCGCGCATATTTCGAAAACTCCGTTACCTCCGACAGTCATTACATCTGTCCCACTCCGGTGGCCTGCTAACATTGGCACGCACGGTGGACTCGAACCCGCAAGTGATTTTTGATTACAAAAATTATTGTTCATCTATGATTCCTTCTAAATACATATTCTTGACTAATCTAAATGTACGGGCTATTTTTTTCTTAAGAGTTTCTAATAATTGCTTAAGGGTGTCGGGTTCTAATATTTGCGCATCTACTCTAACAGAACTAAGGGTGATGGCTTCAGTAAGCAAAATTTCGGCCTGTGTTTGCAAAAAGGCCTCCTGTAAGTAGAAGTCGTTGGATAGTGCCGCATCTCTGGCTGTCTTCATTTCACTTACTTGCTTCTGCATTTCACTGACTTGGTCTTTCTGGTTGCGTACCTGATTATCTAGTCTTTCAAACTGTTGATTTTGGAACTGTATGGTTTTGTGATATGCATCTCATTCTCTGCGGGCACTCGCTAAATCCTTCTGATATTTGGTTTCCCTGAGTAGTTGATGTTTGAGTATATTGTTGACCTCATCAAGTGATTCTTTCGTTCTCTGTAATTGATCTTCTGCCAATTTAGCTTCTTTCTGCTGCTCTTGGTACTTCTGTACTGCGTCTTGCAGCTGGAGTCTTGTTTCTTCCAGTAGGTTTCCTAGCACGATTCGTGTGTCTTCTGTATCTTTGATTGTTTGATTTAATTTTGTTATCTCTGTGTCGGCAACTGTCAGTAATTCTTCTTTTGTTGCCAGTGCCTTATCTCGCTGGCTTGATCTTTCTTCTTGTGCTTGGAGTGTAGCATGTAGTTGCTTGATCTTCTCATGGAGTGCATGGTTTTCCGCTCTTGGTGCTTGTAACTCTTCCTGGAGGGGGGTGATATCTGCCTCCATCACTTCCAATTTTCGTTGGAATTCTTCTCGTGCATCGTCTATGACTTGCTTCAGGTGTTGGGGCAGTTGTTGGGATAGATTTATCAGTAGTCTACCCATAGCTTCTAACTCAGAAAAGGCTGGAATGGAGTGGGGTGGCAGAGGAGGGCGAGGTTGCGGTGAGGAGTTGTTGGGAATTCGGTGGGGAGTAATTGAGGGAGGATGAAGAGGTTTCAGCAGTTTCGGTGGGGTGACTGGGCTTGATGGGACTGCGGGTGGTTCCGGTGGGGGAATGGGGTTGACTGGTGGTGGTTTGGGAAGAGCAGATTCAGTGGTTGTTACCTTGTTTGTTTGTTCAGTTTTTGCATTGTTAGCTTCTGTGGATTGCCTTCAGTAGCTTGTCTAGTGCTTCCCTGGCAGATTCTTGCTCGTCTACCTGTTGCTCTGATTCTTTTTCGGTTGAAATTGATTCTATTTCTCTTCGATCCTATTATTCTTGTTGCTCAGTCGATGATTCATTGTGCATTGAGGTGGTTGTATCATGGAATGTCTCCTCTTCATTCTTCTCGTCTTCTTTATCATCATCTCTATCTTTTCCGGCTGAGCCTTGTGCTTCACTTTCGGAGGAGCTAATCCTGATGCGTTTCCGGCAGAACAATTGGTTGAGCTCTTCTTCATCTTCTTCTTCCTCATCCTCTAGTAGCTGTACTAACTCTTCATGCCTTAGGACGGGCCCTCGTGGTGGTGGTTGAGCAACAAGTATGGTTGGAAAGAGAAAGGAAAGAATGTGGGGAAGTCTGGATCGAGGGGTGGTTCCCTTGTTGACTTGTTTCACTATGGTTACACACTCCTTCTGGATACGGTGAAAGAAAAAGGATGCGAAGTTGACGGGTTCTTGTGCAGCAAGGTTGATGGCGGAGTAGAACGAGCGGGATATACCGTAGGTGCGTTTCTGGAGGTTAAGGATGGTGACTAAGAACTGTAGTGCAGTTCTTTCAGGTTCAGGGCAGCAGAGGATGGCATATTCATTTGATGAATAGCGGGGAAAAAGTTCTACCATTCGAGCTAGAAGGATGCTTGGGCCATTCTCGCGGCCTTGTGGAGTGAGGCGGAAGGCTTCGGCCAAGGCTTGGAAGGTTACTACGGTTCTAGATGGTAGGGAGGGGAAGATCCATTGTCGTTCGGCGATGGGGGATTGGGCGATGGCAGGGATGATCTATGCGAAAAAGGGATGGGCTTCCACTGAGTGCCACGGCAACTCAGCGAAGTTGGCCAACCCTCAGATACGCAGGTATTCTCCTACCTCGATAGGGATACCTCCATGGAAGGCTATGAAATTCACCAACGCTTCCATTGCGCACGCGAACACGAATACATAGGGCACAGCACGCATATGCACAGAACACAGAACACGGAAGACACAAGCACAATCACAAGAACACAATAGCGTTTTTTGGCGCAACCGAAGAGATTAAGTAGAGACATTACGGTGAGGGGATAGGAAGTGATGGTTATCGTTGTGCGGTGCTGGAATGATACTGCTTTTAATTTGGCGTGCATGCTTGAGTAATTGGTAAGGAGGGCGGCTTATGACAAAACGCGGCTATTTAAAAAGAAAAGAAAGAACAGAAGGAAAAGTAAAGAAAAAACTAAAAAAAATGTGGTCCACCGCCGAATGATTTAATGCGGGCTAGTAGTGTGTTGATACGGCCGCAGCTTCGAGCTGTTGATTGCTTTTGGAAGTGGGTTTCCGGTCAACGTAGTCAACCAAAAAGTCGCTGGACCGATTTGCTCTGAGATCTTGTAAGGGCCGAACCACCGTAATTTGAATTTGCTTGTGGATCTATTTGACTTTGCATTATAGAAAAGTACAAGCTTTCCTACCGAAAATACTGGAGTCTTCAGGTTTTGATCCTGCGTTCTTGTCTGTCTTAGTTGGACTTGGTGCATGGTTAAAAAACTGAGCCAGCGGTGCTCGTCTAACTCTCTGAGTGTGTCCAACCGAAATGACAGTGAGTCTTCCGGTAGTAGTTTTTGAGCGATTGCTACGCGTAAACTTGGTATGACTATCTCCATTGGTGCTATTGCTTCTAATCCATAAGCTAATTTGAAAGGTGTCAATCCTGTTGTTACCTTGTATGTAGTCCGGTATGCCCATAACACTGCAGGTAGCAGTTGATCCCATCTTTCCGGTGATTCCATGATCAATTTTTGAAGGATATTTATCAAAGATTTGTTTGTACTTTCGGCCAAGCCATTAGCACGAGGATAATAAGGAGAACTAAATTTATGTGTGACCTGGAATGACTGTGTAAGTGCCTTCATTAAATTGTTTACAAAATGAGTGCCTTGATCTGAGACAATTTCCAATGGTAAGCCAAAACGTGGAAAGACATCGCTAAGTAGATATTTTGCTACCGCAACTTCTGTAGCGGACCGTAAAGCCCAGGCTTCTGCCCATCTGGTTGCATAGACTGTACAGGTCAGTATATAACGTTTGTTATTGAAGACTGCTGGAGGTGTAATTGGACCGATAAAATCTAGACCCCACTTCTGGAAAGGTTCCAATGGTAAGATGGGTTGCAGAGGAAAAAGATGACATTGCAAAGGCTGGCCAGAACTTTGGCAAGTATCACATTGTTTGACAAACTGTGAGATATCTCTGTACATCGTTGGCCACCAGAGACCACTCTGTAGTATTTTCCGGTGAGTTAAGTCTACTGCAAAATGGCCACCGGAAGGAATTGAGTGAGCCAAAGTAATAACTGAATTAACTTCATGCGATGGAATACAACGAAGTAAGATTCTGGTATGATCTACATAATATAGTTCTCCAGCAATTAACCGAAATCGACGACTAAAGATTGCAATTTTCCTGTGTACTGCTGTAGAAATCTGAGATGGAAGGCAACCATCAGTGAGAAAGGTCAAGATCTGATCATAATATGAAAATGGGATAGGTGGGTCTCCAAAATCTTCATTAATTGGTTCTGATACATAAATCACGGGTGTCGTGTCATCTATGCCCACCGGAGCTTCACCGGAATCTAAGCGGGATAAGAAATCTACTAAGGCATGTGAACTGCCTGGCTGGTGAATGACTTCATAGTCAAATTCCTGGAAGAGTAAGACCCATCGCGCTAATCGACCACCTAGATGCTGTTGCCGAACTAGATAGACAAGTACAGCATGATCTATATGAAATGTGAATTTACGACCTAGCAAGTAATGTCTGAATTTCTTGACCGAATATACTAGCCCTAGACATTCTCTTTCTGTTACAGAGTAATTCTTCTCAGCAGGAGCTAATCTTCGACTTGCATAATATACTGGTCTGAACCATTTATCAATTTGTTGCATCAACACACTTCCTATTGCTATATCTGAAGCATCAACAAATACATGAAATAGGCGATCCCAGTCCGGCGGCTGTAAAGATAGGAACTTGTGTTAATAAATGCTTTAAACGATCAAATGCTATCTGGCATTCCTGGGTCCATTCAAATTGTCGAGGTGTCTTGGCGATTAGCTTGTTTAGTGGTATAGCCAAATGAGCAAGCCACCGTAAGTGCCTTCCATGCCACCGTACTTGGCCCATAAAGCGCATAACTTCTTTTGGAGTAGCTGGCACCGGAGCTTCTAATACTGTCGAAATTTTATCCGGATCTACTTGGATACCTTGTGCAGATACAATGTGGCCAAGTAACTTGCCACATGAGACCACAAACACTGATTTGTTTGGGTTCAAGCAGAGTCTATACTCTCTGCATTTCTGAAAGCAGCACCGTAAATGAAAATGGTGCGTTATCATCTTACCAAAAATTGAAAAATCATCGAGATATACTTGCATAAATGAAGTGAGATAAGGAGAAAATATCTCCTGCATACATCTTTGAAATGTGCTTGGTGTGTTTCTCAATCCAAACCACATTACCGTACAAGCAAAGACACCCCAGTTGGTAATAAATGCAATTTTTGATATATCTTCTTCGGCCATTCTCACTTGGTTGTAGCCACTCTATCCATCTAGGAATGAATACATCTCGTGGCCTGCTACTCTATCAAGCATGGTATCCAAAAAGGGAATTGGAAAGGGATCCGGTATGGTTGCTGCATTTAATTTGCGGTAATCTACACAGATTCTCAATTGCTTGTTTTTCTTTGGCACAATCACAATCGGAGAGATCCATTCAGCATGCTCTACTGGCACGATGAATCCGACTTTTAATAACCTATCAAGTTCTACCTTTACCTGAGATGCATAATGGGGATTTATCCGGTAGCTGGTTTGCTTTATCGGCCTTGCTTCTGGCTTCAGCATGACCCTGTGCTGGTAGATACGGGGGTCCAATCCTTTCATGTCTTTGTAGTCCCATGCAAAGACGTCAGTGAATTCTCGGAGTAGCTGGATTAAACCTGCTTGAAATGTTTCCGGTAAGTTTTGCTTTATCTTCATAGATCACGGATGATCTTCATCTCCTAAATTGTAAGTGATCAGCTGATCTTCGGGGACATAGAACTGTTGATGTTTTTCTGTGTCGTCTGTTGGTTTAAGAAGTTGCTGCAGTTCATCGTCATGTATCGAAATAGTGTCTTCCTTCTTAGCCTCTTCTGTGATGGGTATTACTGTACAGACTGAAGCATTCCAATTATCTACAACGGACTGTAGATCAACAGTTCCTAAGGAAATCAAGTCAGCGTTATTCTTCAGAAACTCTTCTTCTTCGTCATCTGATAATCCATCTAGCATATGGACTGGTTCAGCAAAATACGGTCTAGCGTGTAGCTCGCAAGGTTGTATAGCATCTAATTTTACCACATATCTACGATTGGCATCTTTGAACGTAAGCTCTTGTGCAAACCAGTCCTGTATTACCTTCGCATGCTTCAGCCAAGGTCGGCCGAAAAGAAGGTTGTAATCCAAAGTGGATTCCGGAAGATCTAGTATAACAGAGGTCATTTTGAAGGTCGTACCTTTTAAAGTGATGGGTACATTTCGCACAAGTCCTACTGGATGGACTCTTGATTGATCTGCCATTTTGACAAAAAATTGAATTGGTTCGATTTCGGTCCATCCTAATCTTTTGCATAATGCCGCAGTCGTAATGTTAACACTAGAGCCCCCATCAATTAATACTTGCGTAATCTTATGATTCTTATACCATACTGTAATCAAAGGAACTGAATGATCAACCATAGAATCAGGTTCTGGTTGAACTACTGCTGTCGCCGGAATACAAGAAGGCACCGGACTGAACTGTTGTTGGAACTGTTGGAAAATTCCGGGTACTAATGCCAGTAGTTGGCCCAAAGGCAGAGTGATAGATGCCTTAGATAGGATTTCCCAAGCCTATTGAGATTGGTTGACAGGCTCTACTGATGTTGAAGTTGATGCCTCTACTGATGCGGAGGTGTCTACGGTTGGTAATGTACCTACTGTTGATGATGTTCTTGCTGCTGATTCCCGTTGTTGTGTTCCTTCCTTTGTTAACGAGGGTTGGGTTACCGGAATAGGCTCTGGGAAGACTGGTGGTTCTACTGTGGTCCATTGACTAGCCTTGTTGTACATTCTGTGTTGTTCACGTATCCCAGGTTCGAATATTTCTGCTGCCGGTTGCAGTTGTTTACCGGAACGGGTCTGGACTGCAGCAGCCTGTGTCTCCATCGGTGTGATTTTTACCATGTTGGCCATTCGATTTTGAAGTTCCTTCTTCCTTTGATCATACTCAGCTGCATCCTTGCAAAGTCTCCTAATATGTCCAAATTCACCATAAAAATGGTAGCATGGTGGTGGTAAATTGGGATTTTCCGGTGGTGGTCCGTTCTGCTAGCGGTTTATTATAGTTGTTATTCCTCTGTCCTTGGTAATTTTGATATCCTAGATGCTGGTTGTTTCTCATTTGTGGAGGCACATAGTGGTTGGCTGGCTGCCCTTGTTCCTGGATAATTGCATTGAATGTCGTTGTTCCCTGTACTCTAGCGTTGTATGCACAGTTTTCGGTGGTGTGTCCGGCAATGTTGCAGATAGCGCAGAATGTCTGATTAAGTGCGCAATTGGCACTAGTATGTCTTGAATTTTTGCAAGTGATGCAGTATACTTTTCTGGTCATATCTTCGACAACATTTTTGTTTGTCTTTAACCACTCCAAATCTTCTGTAAATCTGCCGACTTTGTTTTCCAGTTGCAGAGTCATTGCAATGACTGCATCGAGTGTCATAGCTCCGACACATCTTATGATCATGATCTACTTAAGTTGTGGAACCAAGCCATTGATGAACCACTGAGTGATAACGTCATCTGGTAAGTTAGCATGGGCCGGTGGTAGCTGCCTTAAGTGTGTTCTGAAGAGAGTAGCATACTCCTGTACGGTTTGATTTGCCTTCTGTCTGTTATTCTGCAGATAATCAAAAATTTCGGCTGGATTCTTTTTTAGCCTGAATCGCTGCAGAAAAGCATCTTGTACTGCTTCGTAGGTGCCGAAATGATTAATATCATATTCTGTAAGCCATCTGGCTGCTTCATTGACAAGAGTAGATTGGAATACAATGGCTTTATACACCGAATCCGGTGGATGGTTGAGAATTGCGTAGCTTATCTCGAAAGTGCATACGTGAGCATCCGGATCATCTCCTGGGAATCCACCAAACTTCATGTATGTCACTCCCGTTGGAGGTGGCCTGGGTGGGCATAACTGTTGATGTTGTTGTTCGTTCATCGTGAGTGTATTATACCTTCCTTCTCTATCTCGTGGCTGAATATCTGAACTATCGGAATCTGTATCATCGGATGACGCACTTTCCGGTGCGATGATCTTGCTTAATGTGCTTCGAATCTCTGTTTCGAACAACCTTCCTTCCTTCTTGATGTCCACTGTATGGGAACTCGCTTCCAAGCGCGATGATTGGGCTGAAGATTCAGCAGAAAATGCTAAACCGTCACCGAAAAACTGGGATTCTCTCACCGAAATATCACCGGAATGAACCGAAATTGTGCCCGAATGCGGTGTTTTTTTGCCTTCGGCGATTTCTTGACTAAAGTGTTTCTAATCGTAGATGAATCTGAATCTTTTTCCAAGAGTGTTAAACTGGATTCCAACTGCGTCTTGGTAGGTTCAGGAATTACTATATCTTCTACAGACTGTGCCGAAATAGTACCGGAATGTACCAGAGGCATAACACGTTCCACCGGAATATGACCGGAATCAGTTTTAACATTCTTAACTTTCTTGAAAACTGGGTCAGTCCTAGTTGTACTTCTACCTCCCAAAGTTGTCTTTAGTACTCCAGACTGATGGTTCTTGGGATACGTTTCACCGGATTGAGTAACCAACATGTATCATTTTTCGTACTAATCGCGTAGTATTACTAACGGAACAGTTTGCAACAATCTGGTTCTGCTGCTACTGCCAATCGAACGATAATTTTGATGTTCAATTCTAACAAACGACAAGCAATCTTCATGCCACTTTCCCATAGACGGCGCCAAGTGTTAAATGTGGTACAGTAATGCGGTGTTACCGACTAGCCGAAATCGTTGCCGAACAAATATTAAACGTAAAACAGTGATTCACTATAAACTGTGTTAAACTTTCAGTATCATTACCGAAAGGCGTTACCAGACCAATGTGGGTTCTTGGGAGTGGTAGGAGTCTGTTAGACAGAGGCCCTGTACTCTTTTCCCAATTCTTAGTCACAACATCAAAAACACGAATGCGCGTCTTAGCTCAGTTACTGGCAGTAACTAGAGAATATTTGGTTTCTATACTCATGCGTAACGAACTTCTCCAGACTAACCTGCTATTGGAACAAAGCAGTAGTCCATTCTACAGATTTACTAGTATGTAATAGATCAACCAGAGTGAATACGATAGCAGACAGATTCACTCGTCACAACACTTTCCCGTGGTCTCAACTAAAAGTTTACGTTTACCGAAAGCAATAGTTCGTCCTCGTCACCGAATGCAATAAGTTCAGTAAAACAAACAGAACATACTCAACAGTGCATCAAGTTGTCAAATCAACTCACGCAATAATATAACTACTCAGACTGACTCAGGGTACTTTAACAACTAAAGAACACACAGCAATACGATACGATATCAGTACTCAGACACACAATCCGTCACTCAACACTCGTTATGGTGAACTTCAGTGGTAGCAGAAAGAACAGAAATCAACACTAACAATACTCAGAACTTCATAACAGTATAGCAGTAATCTCACAAATGTTAAGGGGAACAATCTGGCAATTCCAAAAAAGACGTCTCTCTCGACCATTCTCCTTACATTACTTTATATAGCTTTTACAAGATGCACGTACCAACTTTTCGCGCATATTTCAAAAACTTTGTTACCTCCGGCAATCATTACATCTGTCCCACTCCGGTGGCCTGCTAACAACACGTAATGATGCATACACACATACACATGCATACATAGACACACATAATGATGCATACACACACATACATATGCATACACACACATATGCATACATACATGCATACACATACACACATAGATACATACACACACATAGATACATACATATACATAAACACATACACACTCATAGACACACACACATACACATAGACAACACACACATATACCTACACACGTACACACATAGACACATACACACATAATGATGCATACACACACATATACATGCATACACACACATATGCATACATACATGCATACACATACACACATAGACACATACACACATAATGATGCATACACACATACACATGCATACATAGACACACATAATGATGCATACACACACATACATATGCATACACACACATATGCATACATACATGCATACGCATACACACATAGACACATACACACACATAGATACATACATACACATAAACACATACAAACTCATAAACACACACACATACACATAGACACACACACATATACACACACATACACACATACACACATGCACACGTAATGATGCATACACACATACACATGCACACATAGACACACATAATGATGCATACACACACATACATATGCATACACACATATGCATGCATACACACACATACACATGCATACACACACATACATGTATATATATTGATTTCTAACCATTTTGTTTTATATGTTAGGTATTATGGATCCCAGTAGAGAGAGAAAGGCGAAACTCACTCTCATAAAAAGTCTTATGAGAGCAAGAGTTCCATCAGATACTCTAGGGGCCATAATGCGGGACTACGCAGAGATGTCTGATGAGGAGCTGGATTATACAATCCAGATGCTTACGCGATCAGACGAGGGCTCTTCTGCGGCTCCACACACAGGAAGAGAGCTATCTGCTCATAGGTATGTTTTTTTTCGTAAACTTTTTCAATGATATTATAGCACATATTTTTATTTATTTCTATCTATCTATTTTCAGGACACCTATACCACCTCCAGCACGTGATAGCAGAGCAGAGATGTTGCCTATGAGGACATGCATAGGCACGTTAGGACTAGAGTGCGACATAGAGCCAGAGGGGAATATTGTATACATAGGAAATGGATTGGAGTTCAAGAGGAGAATGCCCGCACTATGCGACTCTTACCTGTGCTTTATCCACTTACCATGGAAGTAAGTAAAAGTTATACATATAAATTGAAATATATATCTTATGTTTTATTTATATTATGTTTTTTATTTTTGTAGTGAGCATGATGAGAGGGATAAAAAGTACGTGCTCAGTTCACTTGAGACGGAGTTTGGGATAGGGTGTTCTCTTAAATGGTGTTTAAAAGAGATGCGGACACTTATGGCGCATCGTCGCGACAATGCACGGTATGTATGTATATGAGAGAGAGAGAGAGAACACTAATCTTGATATTAGGGTTTTGAAATCCCTAATTTAAAAACTCTAATTCAACCTTTTATCCATATGTTTGAAGTATATGTACACCTCCGACGTCCTACTAGAGAGATGTCTCTCCTCCCAACCTTATGCCTCTATATATAGCTACTCGAATCAACGAGGATCATAATATATGTAAAGATATATACACATCATTTAGATAGGATACATAAATATAAAATGGAGTAGATATATTATGCATCACACATACATGCCTAAATGCAAACATAAATATATATATACATACTAACATATTTACATGTACATATTTACACATACATATACATGCCTACATGCACACATAAACATATATATACATGCATACATATTTACATGTACATATTTACACATAGACACATATACATATATACATGTACACAATTATAAACACTTGCATATATTACGTACATGAATACATGAATATTTTACATAAATGCATATGCATATATACATATATGCATATTTAACACATGTATACATATATCACACACATGCAAACACATACATATACATGAAATACATATATATGCATACTAATATATGTATACATATAATACACATGAATACACACACATATGCATACATACATGATAAAAATTTACTCTTCGAAGATAAAGCTATATATAAAATAATTAGGCATACCCCCGAGCTTCATGTTCTAACTTAGAAGAACATGATTTCATCTCTCTAGTAGGATTCATCGTTATTCAAGTTAATAAAAAAAACCTATTATCTGATATCCATTCACAAGCTTCAAGTTACTATCTAATCTGCTCATATGTTTTCATTATTGCCATCATTTTGGTAAGACATCAATATAGTCTCATCTTCATTATCCTTATTGATTTCATTTATTTCTTCTATTGTTAAATCTATGTTCTCATGAATCACATCATCTATTGGTGGATTAATATCTATTTCTGGTAATTCCTCTTCCTCATCAGTAGAATCAGCATGTAGAGAATTATCCTCTTCATCAAAAAGATTAGTATTATTATCACGTATAATGAGTCTAATTTCTATTCCAGATGTTGATGTATCAGTATCTGATGTTGAATCATCAAGAGGACTTTCTTTAATCTCTCTAACAATAAACTGTTCAAACAATGACCTACCTCTAGGTTGCACATGAATGACTTGCCACCAAGGATGAGCATCTAGGTTTTTATAAAAAAATGCTTGTTCAATATGCCTAGGAAGAATATATGGTTCTTTAGTAGATCGCATTACCTTGGAAGAATCGATTGCCCAAAACCCAGATAATTCCTTTCTTATTAAAGAATTACTACCTTTATACTCCGCTCGATACCAGTCAACCTTCAAAATGACCTATCAAAATATATAACAACAAAAACGTCCCATTATTAGGTGCTTAAAAAAATAACTAACTCTAAAAAAAATATATAAACTTTTTTCTACCTGTTTGAATGTACGAAATGAAATTTCGTAGATACCAACAATAGTTCCTACGTAACCAAGTTTGCTTTCTATAAGGTTCGTGTCTTTTGAGCTAGCACGTGATAGTTGCTTGAAACAAGCAACAATACTAGAATCCTCTGTTTTACGTAAAGGATCAATGGCTTTGATTCTAATATGCTGTCCAAAAGCCCACATATTACTGAACATTCGAGCCTGCAAAATAAATTCAATTCGTAAATAGAAAATAACATACATATATGAAAAAAATAAAATATATATTTTAATAAAATTACCTTTTGTTCACAACCTATCATTAACTCTCTTTTCTCATCTGAGATTTCTTCATTATTTGCATTGGCGCGTTGCAAACGACTATATAGCCAATCCGTGAAAGAAGGTATATCTGTAATCTCATTATTATCGAGATTACGTCTAGATCTTTTGTTTTTCTGCCTTTTACTTTGGAGACTTTGAAGCTCCTCATACTCCCTAAGTAATGCTTGCATGCATTCGCTATTATATGCTACAAAAGTAGAAACATCATTTTTTTCTTGAAATGTAAATAACAATGGAATCCCCTTACCTGATAATACCTCATCTATTATTTTTGAAGAAGACTCGTTGGTCCATGCACGTGGAGCTTCTTCATGAACTCTTTCAAGGTACTCACTAACGTAATACATGCACTCTTCAAGCATCCAACCCTTTGCCATGGATCCTTCTGGTTTTGCTCTTTGTCGCACGTAACCTTTTACTATGCCCATAAATCGCTTGACCCAAAACATCCATCGAGTTTTGACAACACCAGCAATCTCTATCTCATCTACAAGATGGACTAGTAAATGAACTTGAATATCAAAAAATGAAGTAGGAAGTTCTTTTTCCATCAAACATAGTAGCTCTTTGCATTCATGTTTTTTTTGTGGGATAGAATTTTTATCGATCTCTTTGGATGTAATCCACCTATAAAAATCATAAAAACAATTGTAAAGAAGTTAATTAAAAAATAAAAGATATCCAATATTCATACATATTAAATATAAAAGTATCATAATTACCTTATAAGTGATCCAAGACGATAGATCACATCTCGTACTCCTTTCGTTGTACATCCATCGATAACCAAAGGTAAAATATGTTTCAAAAAGTTATGCCAGTCATGGGTCTTTAACCCACATAAGCTCTTATCATCCATAGTAAACATGTTTTGAAACGATGCTCCATATCTTGTAGGAGTCTTGATCAATTGAATTCTATTGTTGATAGTCTGTATCTCTTTTGTTGTAAGTACCCAAGGAGCAGATGCATAAGTCGTTTCTTGTCGATGTCTATCAAAAATTGGCCATAACTTTGGTTTGGATTTTTGATCTTTCAAATCAGTCCTTGATGCTGTGGTATCTTTTAGTCCAAGAAGATGCTGCCATAGTGAATAACCAATATTTTTGAATATATGCATAGGATCAAGAAGATGACATACTTTTAACTCTTTCCAATACTCCAAAGATATGGATGATCATCAGGCAAGAATCGTTGATGTCGAAGATAAATATTTTTGTTGAGATTCTTACTATAGATTGATCTCAACCAATCACCACAATATGGACAAGCTATATAACCCTTAGTAGATATTCCTGCGTCATGGAAAATGATAAGAATATAATTAGATTAAATCATATTTATTTACATGCATATTGAATTAAAAAATTACATCAATACCTGAACAAACGCCATATCCAGGAAAATCGTGAATAGTCCAAGCCACAATACCACGAATTGTAATATGTCTTTCATTGATGCTTTTCGATACATCAATGAAATTAATACCTCTCCATAACTCTTGAAGATCGTCAATGAGAGGAGCAAGATATACATTCATATCTTTAACTTGTCTTTTGCCTGGGATTAAAAGTGAAAGCATTAAATGTCCTTTTTAATGCTAAGATATGGTGGAAGATTGTAGTTTATGACTACCACTGGCCATGTTGACCATTTACTGGATTTCATGGAGAATGGATTAACCCCATCTAATGCAACTCCTAACTTTAGATTCTATGGATTTTGTGCGAATTCAGGCCATGTAGAATCAATATGCTGAAAAGCAACACTATCATGAGGAATTCTGATTATTCCATTAGTACTTTTGTGATCATGTCCCCAAGTCAAAAGCTTTGATAATTCGGGGCTTTGAAACATATGTCTAATCCGTGGAGCCAATGGAAAATGTCTCAATACCTTCTTCGGGATTTTACCTTCTTCGCCCTTATATCGAGGAGATTGACATTTGGGACATGTCAAAGAGTCTGCATATTCACCTCTATATAAAATACAATCGTTAGGACATGCATGTATACATTGATAATCTATACCAAGATTGTTGATTATCTTCTTCATTTCATCATGTGAGGTAGGAAGAATATTCTGACTTGGTAAAAACTTTTCAGATAATAGCTTGTAAGTTTATAAAAAAAAGATATATTAAAAAAGGTAAATAAATATATATACATATATACATGCAGGTTTTTATTCTTACTTTAGATAAGGTAAGAACAAGAACTTGAATTGAATAGATACTTTTTGTCCGCGCATCTTTTAAAACTATTAATGCATCTTTCAAAATATTTACGCAAAACAATCGTATCCTGTCAATTCACACATATGTTCATATAATGGTGACTTGGATGAATCACATGCACAGAGGTTACTCAAGATAGAGCAGGATTTCTCGGGTATGCAGTAAACCTCTTGCATGTCAATGATGAGCATCTGAACTTTAGGATGCAAAGTGGACTACTCCATTATAATCAGATTGCTGTCTCTTGAGTAACCTCTATGCATGCGACTCATCCAGGTCACCATTGCGAATATTTGGAAAGATGCATTAATAGTTCTAAAAGATGTGCAGACAAAAAGTTTCCATTCAATTCAAGTTCTTGTTCTTACCTTATCTAAAGTAAGAATAAAAACCTGCATATATATATATATATATATATATATATATAAATAGATAGAAAATTGAAATTTATACCTTAATAGTGTCGAAACAGATACATTACTCCATCCAAAACGATTTTGAAGGTTGAGAATAAGTAAGCTCGCATTTAGTCATGTCAAACGACTTCCTTGATATACATGCTTTAGACATTCCTCTCGAAGATATTTCTCATTTTTAGAAATATACATGCTCTCACTCTCATTTTGATACCAATCCTCAATAAAATCTGCCATGCCATCATCTTCATCATTGTCACACAAATCTTGTACTTTATCATCTTTTGAATATAGATCTTTCAACTTTGCATATTGCACAGGCTTAGTTTTGCGTAGCCTCCTCATGGAAGCTTCTGATAAATGAGGTTTTACTGGTAATTGTGAATGCTGTGGACGAATATCATCAACATCATACGTTGGAATCTACACATATAAATAAAACTCATTAGTATTCCATAAATGAATAAAAATTAAACTTCAAATATAAAATTAAGTATATAACTTATTAAATATGGATAGAAAATTTTTATTCTCTCTAGCTAAAAGGTGCTCTTGGAGGTCTACGCCATCCATAATTCACTAATAGTTCATCACCAACATGTAATGTAGTAATAGCATTGACAACTATGTATCTTGGTACATCTCTACTCATGTATGGTGATTCATGACTATTTTCACGCTCCTCAAATGTGCAATTAGTCCTTGAACTATTATGTAACCCTCGACTACTATTTATTAAACTTGTTATATTTCCATGTGTGTAAGGTCTTCCATCAATATATAATCTTTCATTTTCTGCATGTAAAATCCTTCTACTAGTAAGGGATGTTGCGTTCAAGCATATTCCATAAGTACTCATGCTTTGAACATAACGTGAAAGTCGATGCCAATCTCCCCATCCATATATAGGACCACAAAATGACATAAGAGTGACTTCAGAGTTCGGAGGCACATACAAATCCTCTACAATAAAGAGACCACGACCAGCATTAGTAATAGTGGATGGAGCAATCATATAGCGATTACCCCAAAAGTTGAAAACCTCTCCATCTAAAGGAAGTGGTCCTCTATTCCATCCTCCATATCTTCTTCTATCATATGTTTGTACTAAAGAACGATCAAGAGCTGGCAATGGATAATCTCCAGCCGTTTCATTCTCTAAACCAGGAGGTAGAGGATTTCTAGAAACCTCTGCTTGTAATTGATGAACAGCAAGTCCATGACGTGTATGAGGTATATTAACATTATGAGAAAAATCATCATCATCATCATCATCGAGCAAGTATTCCTGTATATCAATAATAATTTGATTTTATACATGGTTTTTAAATAAAATAATGACATTAATATATATAGAAAATACATACCCAAGCATTATCACGTTGACTAGGTGATGGTGCATGCTCAAAAGTACCATACTCTGCCTCATGTTGAATACATTCCAATCGTGGTCTTCGATATGTGCCATAACAAGATTTACACCAACATATAATATGCTCTTGATAGTAAAATTCATCATAATTCCTATCGGAGGACACATGTGAAGTCGTTGCATGGGTAGGAGGTGGT
The DNA here is from genome assembly GCA_020310875.1 of Ceratopteris richardii. Taxonomy (NCBI): domain Eukaryota; kingdom Viridiplantae; phylum Streptophyta; class Polypodiopsida; order Polypodiales; family Pteridaceae; genus Ceratopteris; species Ceratopteris richardii. The sequence goes on from CM035413.1 coordinate 18,285,891, forward strand.
GGAGTACCCTCTGATTGATCAGAATCTGCACATCATAAGAAACATAAAAAAAAATATAAGTTATGTATCCATCAAATATAGTTAAAATTAAATATTTCATATACTTACAGTATAAAGCCATTGCACGATGAGGAGACGGTGGTGGAGTTCCATCTGATTGATCAGAATCTACAAATAATGGTATTTGATATTAATAATTTGATTATCTACATAAATAAAAAATTCACATATAGATATTTACACATACACACATATTCACATATACACAACTACATATTATTGTGGGATAAATGCATGTATTTTGTATGAATGAGTGTATATGCATGCATGTGTGTGTACGTATATATGTGGATATGTATATGTGTGTTTATGTTATATGTATGTATATGTGTATATATATACATATATGCATGGGTATATGTTTGCATGTATATGTGTATGTGGGTATGTTTATGTGTATGTGTATGTGTGTGTATATATGTGTATGTATTTTGACTTTTTTTTCTGTTTGAGATTAAATTAACAGGAGATATTGTATGGTAAAAAAAACTAAGAGGCGAGCTAACATACCACCTGAGTCGTGGTAGTTTTTTCGTAGACAGCTACGTCTTCAGGAGTCATTTCCTCAGCAGAAGGTACACAAATTAATAGTTTATATTACTAATTTTTAGATATTTTAGTAATTTTTTACATTTAATTTATGTATTTTTTTTCTTGAATAAACAGGCTGCTGCAAAGAAGAGAGTGGAGTCGGGCCACACATCGCACTTAGGCCAAATGGGCCATAATGGTTTTGTAGCTACGTTTGTAAGTATATGTGTTATTGTGAGTATATTTTTTATTTTAGTTAAAATGCAAGCAACTAATGTTTTTTATTTGTTTCATTGCAGCGAAAGGATTATGGCCGATATCCTACGAAACACGAGATCGAGTATGCTACACATTTTGGATATCGGCGTTTGGGTGAGTATATACAAGATCATCTTGATGCCTTTGTGAGTATTTTTAAATTTTATATAATTATTTTGTTGTTATTAATGTTTTAATTATTTTATTGATTTATGTTTGGTATATGTAATACAGGAGTATTATGGGGAGACAAATATGGATGAGGTGGAGAGACAAACACAGGAGGGACGATCTCGATCGTCACAGGGTGATCATGACGATGAGGATGAGGAAGATCAGGATGATCATGATATTGTTGATGATGATCATGATCATGATGATGATGATTAGGATTTTAGTTGATTATGACATTGGATTATATGTATTTACATTGATATATATATATATATATATATATATATATATATATATTTATCTATATATTTTTCATTTCAGTTATGTTTTGAATTGTGTGTATGGTATTAAGTAATGAAGAGTTTTGTTCTATTGATTGTTATTATTGTTTATATTAAGCATGTGTTTTAATACTTTAATTATATAATTCATTCATATGTGTGTACCTAAGTGTATATGTATGTGTGTGTATATGTATGTATGTGCATGTGTATGTGTGTGTATATGTATGTGTGTGTATATGTATGTATGTGCATGTGCATGTATAAGTGTATATGTGTGTATGAGTATATGCATGTGCATGTGTATGTGTGTGTGTATGTATATGCATGTATATGTATAACTCTATGTGTATGTGTGTGTATGTGCATGTATATGTGTATATGTAGGTATGTGCATGTGTATATGTGTTTTAATAATTTAATTATATAATTCATTCATATGTGTGTACCTAAGTGTATATGTATGTGTGTGTATATGTATGTATGTGCATGTGCATGTATAAGTGTATATGTGTGTATGATTATGTGCATGTGCATGTGTATGTGTGTGTATATGTATATGCATGTATATGTATATTTCTATGTGTATGTGTGTGTATGTGCATGTATATGTGTATATGTAGGTATGTGCATGTGTGTGTGCATGTGTGTATGTGTTTTAATACTTTAATTATATAATTCATTCATATGTGTGTACCTAAGTGTATATGTATGTGTGTGTATATGTATGTATGTGCATGTGTATGTGTGTGTATATGTATGTATGTGCATGTGCATGTATAAGTGTATATGTGTGTATGAGTATGTGCATGTGCATGTGTATGTGTGTGTATATGTATATGCATGTATATGTATAACTCTATGTGTATGTGTGTGTATGTGCATGTATATGTGTATATGTAGGTATGTGCATGTGTGTGTGCATGTGTATATGTGTTTTAATACTTTAATTATATAATTCATTCATATGTGTGTACCTAATTGTATATGTATGTGTGTGTATATGTATGTATGTGCATGTGTATGTGTGTGTATATGTATGTATGTGCATGTGCATGTATAAGTGTATATGTGTGTATGAGTATGTGCATGTGCATGTGTATGTGTGTGTATATGTATATGCATGTATATGTATAACTCTATGTGTATGTGTGTGTATGTGCATGTATATGTGTATATGTATATGTGTATATGCATGTATATGTGTATATGCATGTATATGTATAACTCTATGTGCATGTGTGTGTGCATGTGTATATGTGTTTTAATACTTTAATTATATAATTCATTCATATGTGTGTACCTAAGTGTATATGTATGTTTGTGTATATGTATGTATGTGCATGTGTATGTGTGCGTATATGTATGTATATGCATGTGCATGTATAAGTGTATATGTATGTATCACTATGTGCATGTTCTTGTGTATGTGTGTGTATATGTATAACTCTATGTGTATGTGTGTGTATGTGCATGTATATGTGTATATGTAGGTATATGCATGTGTGTGTGCATCTTCATCATGTATAAGTGTATGAGTGCATATCAATAAGTGTGAGTATGGTATGTAATGAAAATAACACAATTCAATTGATCTACAAATAATAGAAATTGTACTTACAATTGTTAGCCATAGTTTTTGCTTGGTCAGCTTCTTGAATAACCTGCAATAAAGAGAGAAAGAAAAGAGAGAGAGAGAGAGAGAGAGATCTAGAGAGAGAGAGAGATCTAGAGAGAGAGAGAGATCTAGAGAGAGAGAGAGAGAGAGAATTCAGAGAGAGAAAGATGTAGAAAGAGAGAAACAAAGACAGAGGGAGACAATAATAGAGAGCTTAAGCAAAACAACAATTCTGCATATACTTGCTTCAGCTCGTAAGCGCAGCGCAATTGCAAACGTTGGAGAGCTCTTCGATCGGATGCGTGAAAATGCCGATTGCAGAGCCTCCAACGTTTTAATTTTTGTCCAACAGATCGTCGTGTAAGCGATGCTATTCATCGTCGTATAAGTGACATTTCTTTAGCGTCGCTTATGCGACGGTTTGCACCGTCGCTTATGTGACGCAAAAAAGCGTCGCTTAAGCGACACCTTTAAGAAGCGTCGTTTAAGCGACGTTGTACGGGAGCATCGCAATCCAAGTCGCAAATACCGTCATTTTTTGCGTCGTCTAATCGATGGTCCGTGCCGGACGCTAATTACGACGCAAGTTGCAATTTTATAGCGACAAAATTCTGTCACCTTAACCGTCGCTATACGCCCGTATTCCTTGTAGTGGTTGGAAGGTGAAGAGTTTTATGGTCTCCCCTTGCCTTGATTTCGTCCTCTTCCCCTTCCTCTATTACCTCTTCCTCTACCTATAAAGAAAATTCAATTGAGAGGCACTTGCATCTTCTTCATTCTTCTTACCTTTGCCTTTATTGTTACTCTTATTTTTATCTATGTAAAGGGCAGAAGATTGATTACCTCTAGAAGTATCTCCATTCTTGTTGAGCTTTGTCTCATGTGTGAAGAGTTGGCCCATCAATGTATTGAGGTCAAGTATTTGTATGTCCATATATAAGTCCATCGTTGTGCCAAAAGACTCCCATTTGTCATCAGCCTTGATGCCATTTATGATCTGCCTTACTATCTGCTCCTCTTCTATTTCTTCTCCAATACTTCCAAGTTGATCAACTACATCCTTCATCTTGGTCACATAGTCAACTACACTTTGCCTTGGTTGCTTCTTCAATGTTGTGAACTGCATCCAAAGCTAGTTCTTTATGGCCCTTGTATTTGATGAGAGGTATGAAGATAGTACTTCCCAAGTCTTTTGGAAAGTCTTACAGTTACTAATATGACGTAATAAAAAATGAGATATTGAATTGAGTATGTAAGAACTGGCTAGAGCATCCTTCCCACACGATGCAGCTAGTCTCTCTTGCTCTTCTCTTCTAGGTTAGTTTTTGCTTCTAAAGATTGCCATTGATTCATCTGTAGATATGTATCCATACAAGATTCTTACTTTCCCCTGTCGAATCTGTTAATGAATGATGGAAATCCATGTCCCATTTTACCTTGATGTTGCTCATATACCACTCTTGGAGGAGATGGTGGACACCTTCTAGAGATGAGATGGTGCTACAAATTCCTGCTCCTCATTAGCCAAAATGTAGTTGAGGAGTGCAAAGTAGATTTCTTGAGCTCTTGGGGAACCACAAAAAATCACCCAAGTACTTTGGAAGATGATCCTCAAATCAATGGATCAAAACAGATAACTTGGAGTTTCACTGTGAACCAAAAGCTTGCTATTTTGGTCACTACACCTGCTCAAAGAAATGAATAGTACTCCTTCCCTGGTGACAATTGGACAAAATGCTTTTGGGAAGATCTAATTGACTAAGATAGCTAACCTTCACAAGTCATTTCAATTAAAATGATCAACTATGCTCAGAGAATGATGCTTAGCAAAACTGAGATGCATCTCGATATTTTAGGGAGTTGATAATATGCACACCAGAGAGCAATGTTTTGACATATCTTGAGAATGGCAGAGCCAATTGAAATGAAACTTTATAGTAAGAAAAGATATATTTTAACAAATCTATGCCAACATAAATCATAGCAAATGATCAAATACACGATGAGAAATGGATCAGAGAAGTTCAATGTTCTCAATGATAAATGACAAAGTACAAGAGATGGGATATGAGAAAATTATACGTACTAATGCACATAAATTACATTGACATTAGCAATGATGAGTGTAAATTATGAGGGCAAATCTAGAACTATAGTGTGAGCTCAATGTCCACTAAAAATTATCTCTCCAAATTGATTTCTCTCAAGTTGCACTTTCATGCGACTAGATAGTCCTCTTTTATAGTCTTTTTGTTGGAGCCAAGATTCAAATTTGAATTTGAATATTTACCTAAAAGTGTTCCAAGGTTTAAGAACCAGGTTTTCCATAAATCCTCACCAAATAGTTTGTGGAAAGATTCTCCTAAGAACTCGTAATTGGAAGTGATTCCACATATGTACTTTTACAAGGAGTAAAAATCAATCTTTTACAAGAGATCATTCATGTGCTAATACATGAACTTTTATTATAAGTGATCAAGCATTTAGGCTTCGAGTAAGTGCACCAATAGTCAATACCCCTCTGATCACAATATCCCAATTGCCCAAACATTTGTGAGTATACTCAAGGCAATTATGAGTTCAAAACAACTTTGGTGTGTGACATCAAATTTTGAATTTGAGCTAGTTTCGGCCTCCAAACCCACTATTGTAGTGCTTATGCAAGAATTTTTCTCCTTTTGTGCCAAACATATAATTAGGTTTTGGTTTGTGAGTACAAGTGCCTTGAAGTTTGCTACAAGTTTAGAAAAGCTTGATAGGCTGGTTTTCTTCAATTTTTTGAGATACAATGATTTTCTGCATTAGCGTATTTTAGTTAGTGTCCATGGCTGAAAGCAATGATGTATTTCGTATATTGGTGTTTGAGGAAAAGTTGGATGGTACTAATTACATGTTATGGCTATATATGATGCATCATGAGTTGGTAGCAAATGGATTGTGGAATATTATGTAGGGTCTTAAAAAATTCCTACTACATTTGTGAATACAATTATTGAAGGTGATGCAAATGGCATTGAAGATGACGATCGATCTTCAGATTTGTGTTCGTAGAGAAACTTCATTGCAATGGTAGAGATGCTCAGGAACATGCATTAATAATCCTGTCTATCAAAAATGCCATTATCTTTCACATTTGCTCTTGCAAGATAGCAAAGGATGCTTGGGATACACTTATATTCCTATTTGTGCTATAGTTTCTATTGCACCTACTATAGAGCAAATTCGTTGGGATGGCAGAGATGCCCAAGCACATGCATTGATAGCTTTGTCTATCAAACATGCCATTATTCACATTCACTCTTGTAGAATAGCTAAGGATGCTTGGGATACACTTACCACATTGTACCAAGCTAGGAATGAGGCTCATGTTGGTTACCTCCGAAAATAGTTGGAGAGTGAGCACATGAATGAAGGTGATTCTATGGACAATTTTCTAACAAAGATCAAAGACTTGAAGGAATAGTTGATTTCAACTGATTTGAGGAGTTAGCCTCTGTTCTATTGCAGGAAGATCAGTCGAGGCAGAACAGGTCCATTATGCATGTTGTAGATCAAGCTTTGCTGGCTAGTCAGAAGGGCAAAGGAAAATGGAGCTCTTCAACTAGTAAGGAGAAATCTGTTAATTCTACACAATCGAAGAGGGAAGACAAAGATGAAAAGAAATCAGAAAAGCAGAAATTGTTTTGCAAGTACTATAAAGGAAATGATCATATCATAAAGAACTATCCAAAACTGGTTGCTAAAGAGGCAACAAAGAAAGAGGCTGGAATGGTTGTTGCAGAGGTCTCTACACCAAAAACCAAAGTCTGCTAATCTTGTGCAGGAAGAAGAATGGGCGTTTACTACTGTTTGCAGTTTCGACCCATCTTCTCATGAGCAGTGCATATTTGTAGTAGACTCAGATGTTTGGTACTTTGAAACTAGGGCGACCAAATATATTACCTTGTCGCACAGTTTCTTCTCTTTACTGGAGCCTATCGCTACATGGAATATTATTACATGCGGTAGCAGCTCCTCTTATCCTGTTATGGGAGTTGGTAAGATCATTTTGACTACTACTGATGGTAGTTCTTTTACTTTGTCAAATGTTTTTTTTGTGCGAGGGATCAAGAAAAATCTATTATGAGTTTCTACATTAGTCAAAATTGGTTTGGTTGTGAAATTTGTTGACGACAGATGTACAGTTCATGATCTGTCAATTGGTGACGTGATTATTACTTCTGGCATTTTATGTTGTGGGCTGTATAAGCTCATACACTATGAGAGATCTGTAAATGATTTGGCATGTGCACTACATGATTCTCAGGCTATGTAAGATGCAAAGCTTTGGCTTGCACGCTTTTGTCATCTGAATTTTGTTAGTTTGCTACGCCTATAGAAATCTGAAATGGTCTCCTCTTTGCCCAAACTTGAGGCACTTGGAAAACATGTTTTAAGAAGGTTGTATTTTGGGCAAAATGCAGTGTTCCTCCTTTCCAAAAGATGGTTCAATTCGGGCTACTAAAAACTTACAACTTGTACATAATGATGCATGTGGTCCTATGCAAACACCTTCTTTTGGAACTTATCTTTACTTTGTGACCTTCATCGATTATGTTTCGAGGCATATATGGGTATATCCACACTTCTAGAGTGTCTAATGACCTCTAAAACTTTTCATTCATCATCTCTCTTACATGCCTTGACTTTCTACTTGTATATATAGGCATATATGTACAAACTCATCACTATTACAAAAGTGTATGTAACTTGATTACAAATTTCATGTACATGTATATACAAGTCTTCATTCACTAGTCTTCATTCACTAGTCTTCATGCTTTTGAATCTGGTATTTGCTTCATTCTTTGACTTCAACCTTTGTCCTAATCACCAATTTTTTATTGTCATGTGCCAGCAATTGTTGTAGCCTTTCCTTGATTTGTAGCCTCCTTGGTAGTTGTTATTGTAATTGTTGTTGTATTTGTTATTGTATCCTTGATGATGGTTGAATCTTCCTCTTGATTGTATGTAGCCACCTCTTTGGAAACCTCTATCTCTCTGATTCTTGAAGTTCCTATAACACTCATCTGTGGTGTGATTTGATGGCTAAGAGTTGGAAGATCTTCCCCTTCCTTGCTTACCTCCTGTGTCCCTACCTCTTGAGTTCCTACCTCTCCCTACCATGAATCCATTTTCAAATGAGCTGGTTGAGATGGAAGATCTTGATGATGAGATGGGTAAACAAGAATAACAGTCTGAAAAGGCTGTGGAAGATGTAAAGATTGCGATCCAGAATGGGTTTGAAGTTAATGTCCGTATCCTCAGGTGATGTTATGAACGTTTGTTTTGAGTTCACCATAATATGGTTCAATGCATTTCTCAAAGTCAAGAAAAAAAAATTGCTCGTAAATAGAAATGAAAGCGCTACCCTCACAATTGAACTCCTTGAGACGAGGAAGATTACGCAAATTTAACTTTCTGAGTGCACTACATCCCATAATGCTCAGTCGTTGCAAGGCCGGATAACCTGTCTCACACATGCAACAAAAGCAACAAAATCAAGCCAGAAGAAAATTATATGCTGCTTGAAATAAAAATGATTAAAAGGAGCCATCAAGTTAACAAATGCTTCAGAGTCCAGACCTTTTCCTGTGCAAAAGCCTCATGTTTTACAAAATTACGTGCACGATGTGTAAGAAAATAAATGCTGGCATGGTCATACGACCATTTCTTTGCGCTCTGCGTGCATGACGTCTGTCTCTTCCTCGAGCTCTGCGTACATGACATCTGTCTATCGTTAACCCTCACAACTGCGTTGGAATTTCACTTCCAACGTTTCTATTCTCTATTATAAGTGTGGACATATTTTTTCAAAACGATAGGGGAAGAATTATGGGAAACATCCAAAGAGTTGCGAAAAGCTGAAGTCCAATTCGAATATGCTTTCTTTGAACGGACGAGGCACGTAAACGTGCGCCACAATAAGGCGGCTTCCAGCAAACTTTGGGTTTCTACCTGAATAGTATCATTTTTAACTCTCCCATTTTAAATAGACATCTCTTCGACTTCAGAAAATCTCTTCGTGATGAATAAGCTGTGAGAAGACACAAATGTAGATAAATTCAACGGAGGTATCAAGTTTGAGGTCATGGCCTAAACAATGGCTCGGTTTTGATTGGGATTTTAGGAAGACTTGAACCTTGCCACAATCCATCAAGAATGAATACCTCATTCTATGCTGTTTAAGGTCTTTTACGCGAGTCCAAGTCACCTTAATACACATGAAATGAACCGACGGGATATGAAGAAAAGCTACGGGTAAAAGAAAGAAAGAACGGGTAAAGAAACAGAAAAAGGCGGACAAGAACCCGACCGAAGCCAATAGCAATCATGTGGAGACACGAAAAGAATGGCCTGGACTATCCCGGGGGATTTCAATAACATGGAGGACATTGAAGATCCCGAAGGGGCAGCTTCCCAAAGTGAATATTCCAGAAAACAAAGAGCAAAACCAAGATAACGAAAGCTTAACCATCGCATCAGTGGTCTTTACACCTTCTTCAAGGAATTAGATTCCACCATTGACCAAAGACAAAGAAACAATCCTCCAAGTGGCCCAACGGACGTCTGCTAGGGAAGGTTGGATCTAGCTAGTATTTAAATTTAGAATAGAGGAGGAAGGAAGAAATCAAGCATAACAAAACCCTTACCCTGAAGATAAAAATGAAAGTACGTTCATTCCATGTGAGAGGTCTTTCAAACTTGAATATAGCCATGATAGTTACCCGGTGGCTTATGACATGAGTGTACACCCTAACTTCATTTGCATGCACGTTTGAAAGTTCAGCATTGTTGAACAAGCTTGAAAATGATTCCACTTTCCACACCTGGATCTCCATATTGAAGCACCCCAATGGAGATATGCTCAATATTCCACCCTCATGTAACCACAAATGATCCATGGTGCTCTAAGTTGTAAGGCCCCCATTATGAGGAGAAGCCATTATGAGAGCCCGAACATTTGTGCAACCCTAACTTCCAAGTTAGGTGAGGTCTATGTGTGACCGTTGATGGTTGTAGATGATCTTTGTGACCTAGCCATTAGGCTAGGTAAGGCATAAACTTCTAGGCCATTGGGCCTATCCCCCCGGCCCGTAGGGTCGAGACGGTAGGAATTCTAGTCCTGGAGATATTGTTGGAACATATATTTTACCAACTATTTTGTATCTCCCGACTATGTTTATCTATACTGAATCCCCTTGTAAAAGCTATATAAGCACAACCCAGGTTGAGCTTTACATAACATTGCGCACTAGTAAGCCCTTCACCTAGAGTCTGTCTAGATCACCATCTAAGCTCCACATTGGGAGCGCACCGGTGGACAACACCATCATTGTAACTGCATTACACTTGGAAATCTAAGAATCTGAGTTCTCCATCTCTCAGTCTACCTCTATCTTTGTCTGCATTTTTTCCTCAACTCTATCTACAGGTCTATTCTAGTGCGCTATTATTTTCTTACATCGTATTAGAGCTCAGGAGGCTTTGAGTGGTGTAGAAGCAAAAACGCAAAAGTTGTAGAGGTCTGAATGACAAAAGAGAGGTGTCAAGCAATACGTCATCATCTACAATTGGGAGTCAAGGTGGGTCATCAACTGGAGTAGGTGGCACACAAGCAAGAGCAGCAATGATGCCGGTCATCCAAGCATTGCGGATAGGGCCACCAACCTTTACAGAAGGTAAACTTGACGATACGAACTACACCGTGTGGAAGTTTAAAATCACTTCTATCCTTGATTCATATGAGCTTTTGGAGACTATTCTTGGGACTGATCATGAGCCCTAGAAAGACTTGATGCAAATAATCCTGGTCGAATGATTCCTCCAGATGCTGATCTTCTATGTGCTTGGAAACATATAAATGCAGATGCACTCTATGCTCTCATTACAAGTACTTCTGATAGTGTTCTGACTCTTATTCAGCATACTACGAAGGCATGTGAAGCATGGAACATATTGAGAAATGAATATGAAACTCATAATCAGACATGGATTCAGAACTTGGAGAATCAGCTTGCAGTAGAACACCTTGCTAATGGGGAGACTACAAAGGTTTTTATCACTCACATAAAGAATCTACAAGATCAAATGGCAGGAGCAGGTGTTCAAAAGTCAAGTGAGGAGCTAGCTCGACGTTGTCTTCAAATCTATCCACTTAAGTTTGATGGTTTGGTAACTGCTCTTAACACTCAAATAAGACCTCAGCCACTAACTTTTGAAGAATTTAGTGCCTTACTCATGGAGGAGGAGCTGTGGCTCAAGGCAAGGAGTGGTAGTAGCAAAGGAGATGCTGCATTCAGAGCAAATGCCAAAGGAGGCAAAACAGACACTTCAAAAGATGGGGAAAAAAAGAAGAATGACAAAAAGAAGTTCAAGCGAGAGTGTTTCCACTACAAGAAGAAGGGACACAGAATCCAAGACTGTCGCATCAAGAAGGTAGAAGAGAAGAGTGGCTCTTCAAAAGGTGAAAAGAGCAACCAAGTGGGTCTGGAAGCTCAAGTACAAGGCTGATGGTACTCTAGAAAAGTATAAAGCAAGACTTGTTGCACATGGCTACTCACAAGTTGAAGGCATTGACTTTTGTGAATCATTTGCCCCGACTGCAAGAATGACTACTATCTGAGTAGTACTAGTTATGGCTGCACATAGGCATTGGCCAGTCTATCACATGGATGTCAAATCAGCATTCCTGAATGGAGACCTCAAGGAGGAGGTATAAGTGTCTCAATCACCATGTTTTTAGGCTCCCCATTCAGAGAACAAGATATGTAAGCTAAAGAATGCATTATATGGGCTAAAACAAGCCCCTAGAGCATGGTACCAGCAGATATATAAGCATCTCCTCTTGGATCTAGGTTTCAAAAGATGTGCTTCTAATGCTAACTTGTATGTTCTCAAGAGAGGAGGGAAGACAATTGTGCTTGTCTTCTATGTAGATGACCTTCTGATTATAGGAAATGATAATGCTCTTCTTCAACAAACAAAAGATGCCCTAAGTTCAGAATTTGAAATGACAGACTTGGGCTTAATGCATTATTGCTTAGGCCTTGAAGTTTGGCAGGAACTAGGGAAGATTTTCATCTCTCAACAAAAGTATGCAAGGAAGATATTGAAGGCATTCACCATAGAGGATTGCTAGGAAATTTCTACACCTATCGAGGTCAACACAAAATTATCTATTGAAGATACTTCACCTCTAGCAGATATTGGAAGTTACAGGAAATTAGTTGGAACTCTCATTTAGTTGTGCAATAGCAAACCAGACATCTCTTATGTTGTTGGAGTAGTAAGCAACTTGTCTAATAAGCCTTGCCAAACTCATTGGAAGGCAAGCATGTCGATACTCAAGTATGTGAAAGGAACCACTGATCATGGTATTCTTTTTGAAGAAGGATCATCTTTGGTCGGATACTATGACTCAGATTGGGCAAGAGATATTGATACCAGAAAATTAGTTTCTGGATATTTCTTTTCTTTAGGATAAGGGATTTTCTCTTCGATTCGTAAGAAGCAACCAATTGTAGCATTATCTTCTACTGAAGCTGAGTACAAAGCTGCATGTGTTGCAGCATGTGAAGAAGTATGATTGAGCAGGATCCTATGGCACATAGGAATACAAGAACAAGAGGCTACAGGGTTGAAGTGTGACAAATAAAATTGCATGGCCATCACCAAAGATCCTATTTTCCATGCACGTACCAAGCACATAGAAATCCAGTATCACTATGTGCGTGAGTTGATTGAGGACAGGGTCCTGGAGATGAGCTATTTTCCTATTGAAGAAAATGGAGCAAACATCTTCACGAAGGCTCTTGGGAGAGAGCAACTTCTTCAACACTTTCCAAACCTTGGGATTGGACGAAGAAGGTAGTTCACCGTAGGGTGAACATTGAGGGGGGGGATGTTAGATATGCTCAATACCCCACCCTCATATGAACACAAATGATCCATGGTGCTCTAAGTTGCAAGGGCCCCATTATGAGGAGCCATCATTATGAGAGCCCGAACATTTGTCGAACCCTAACTTCGAGGCTAGATGAGGTCTATGTGTAACCGTTGATGGTCGTAGATGATCTTTGTGAGCATAGCCATTAGGTTAGGTAGGGCATAAACTTCCTGGCCATTGGGTTGCCATTTAAGGTGAAAATAAAGGCTGTGTGGCATCGCGCGGTTTCCCCATAGAATCTTAATGGGGGGAGTGCAGGGGGGGCTTGCCCCCTTCTGAGGATCCGGGGGGGCCTATCCCTCTGGCCTGTAGGGCTGATGTAGAGGAGGTACTGGGGTATCTACTTTTAACAGGAGCATGCAACAAGCATTCCAGTACTTCACCTATTCAAGGGAGGTTCTCCTTAGGGAAATATACCCTTTCACACTTTTGTGAGTAGGTAGATATCAATTATTGCAGAGAGTTGTGTATACTGAAGAATATATTAATGATAAAATGACAATAATGGAAGACCATCCACTCCTTCGTTCGAATCAGATGATTACAACATAGGCCAAAGAGATGCTCAAAAGTTCATGCTCTAGGCTAGCATGCCAGTCCAGAACTAAACAACATCAATACAAGGGATTCTTCCAATCCGTACAATGGACACAACTAGATGCAGACTAGCACCGATCAATACAAAGCATGAAGGCTTGATCTAAGGGAAAGAGCACGGAATACCAATGACTCACCCTGACTGACAAAACCAAGCCACACTCTTCACACTATAGTGCTATTAGCCCTCCACTACGAAGCCCACGCTCTGTATCCTCACCACAGAGTGACTTCCTGAAGTAGGCTTGAAGCCACAAAGTGCAAAGAGAGGACCTTTGTACATACATATGTAAATGTGTGTATCTGAATGTATCCCAAATGAACACAAATCCATAGTTTTTATAGGCTCCAATAGGCCAAGAGGGCCTTGCCGATTCCTCACGTCGACTGATCATGTGCCGATTGATTGCCCAAAATTGGAGGGGTAGATCAAATATTCCACCAATCTTGGATTGGATCCTCAAAAATAGGCAATCGTCATGAATGGTTGGCGGCAACAGTCATTTCTCCACTTTCACATTTACCCTTTACACTTTTACTGACCTTTTGTATGCAAGTTGAGATCCCCATTTTGTGCCGCCGGTGATATTTAAATGAGCCTAAGAAACATATCCTTTACATTTGATGGATGGTGTTTCCAAGAATAATCTCAATGCTAAGATGCCCAACCCCTCATAGAATAGTCCTTGAATTCCTTATCACCATCCAACACCCTCAATTAGCTCGCATTTAAATATTCCTCGCAAGTTATTGGATATGAATACGACCTTCACATAGTCATCTTCTCCTTTTGAAGTCTTCATGTGACATTAAAGCAATGAGTGAGATTACTAAAGGGAAATTTGAGGTGGCCAAAAGAAACATTGAGACAGGGGTAGGGTGGTGGGGCTCGAGGGAGGGTCATGATGAATTATATTATGTCAGAAACACATTATTGCATCCATTCTGGAATAATCCGCATACAGTATAGTCTCGAGCTTCAACTACTCTCCTCAGTCTAAGCAGTGGCTAAAGCAACCTGTCCATGCAATCTGCTCCAATGGTCACCATGCTTGGCTTCAAGAGGATACCTTCATAAACCACATTGTTCTTGGCAAGGAAGTAGAACACCTCATTCTCGACCTTCTCTGCTACTTCCAGAGTCTAGTCAATACCATAATCACCCTTCAATAGCATGTCAAGCTCCATGATGGGCACAAGACCATATTCCTGGGATATTCGAGCATAGCGAGCAAGCTCCCATGCAGCCTTCTGACAGCTAACTCAGAAGGACCATTTGTTATACATATAACAACTCTCCATTTTGTAAATTTGGCACCTTGTTTGTAATATTCTGGAAGCGATGTGCAAGACGGTACAATGTTCGAGGGGGCAAGGGGCTAAGGGGCAGGTGGTGAGGGGGAATTCGCGGGGGTTGAGGGGGAGGGTGGTGTGGTGAGGGGTGGGGGGCTGAGATGGTGGGGGCTGAGAGAGAGGGGGAGTTGGGTGGGGCTGAGGGGCATGGAGGGGCGGTGTGGGGGCTGAGGGGAAAGAGGGAGAGAGCTTGAGGGGGTGGCGGGGGGTAGAGGGGCGGGGGGGGTGTGGGGTCAGCGGGGCTGAGGGGCGGGGTCAACGGGGGGAGGCGGGGGAAGAGAGAGAGAGAGGGAGGGAGAGAGAGAGAGAGGGAGGGAGAGAGAGAGAGAGAGGGAGAGTTGGGGCTCATGCGGGGCTAAAAAAGGGGGGGTCAGCGGGGTAGGGTGGCGAAGTCAGCAGGGTCGGGTGGGGGGCGGGGTCACCGAGGTGGGGTGGGGGGTGGGGTCACCGGGGTGGGGTGGCCGGAAGGGGGTTGCGGGGTGGGGAGGGCGGATGAGGCAATGGGGGGTGGAGTGGGAAGAGAGAGGGAGAGAGAGAGAGAGAGAGAGAGAGAGAGAGAGGGAGAGAGAGCGCGACGAGGAGAGAGAGAGAGAGAGAGAGAGAGAGAGAGAGGGGGGGGAGGAAGAGATAGAGAGAGAGAGAGAGGGAGGGAGAGGTGTGGGGGTCATGCGGGGCTGAAAAAGGGGGGGTTAGTGGGGTGGGGTGGGGGGTGGGGTCAGCAGGGTGGGGGGTGGGGTGGCGGAGAGGGGGCTGTAGGGTGGGGAGGCGGATGAGGGAACGGGGGGTGGAGGGAGGAGAGAGAGAGAGAGAGAGAGAGAGAGAGAGAGAGATAGATGAGAGAGAGAGGGAGAGAGCACGACGAGGAGAGAGAGAGAGAGAAAGAGAGAGAGAGAGAGAGAGGGAGAGATAGAGAGAGAGAGAGAGCGAGGGAGAGGTGTGGGGGTCACGTGGGGCTGAAAAGGGGGGGTCAGCGAGGTGGGGTGGGGAAGTCAGCGGGGTGGAGTGGGGGGTCGGGTCAGCAGGGTGGGGTGGGGAGTGGGGTCAGCGGGGTGGGGTGGCAGAGAGGGGGCGGCGAGTGCGGAGGCAGATGAGGAAGCGGGGGGTGGAGGGGGGACAGAGAGAGAGAGAGAGAGAGAGAGAGAGAGAGAGCGAGAGAGTGCGACAGAGAGAGAGAGAGAGAGAGAAGCCGCAGGGCATGGAGGGACGGGGTGGGGGCTAGCGGGGTGGGGAGGGGAGGGGGGTCATGGGGTGGGAAGTGGTGGGCAGGCGGGGGAAGAGAGAGGGGGAGGGGGGGAGCGAGAGAGAGAGAGAGAGAGAGAGAGAGAGAGAGAGAGAGAGAGAGAGAGAGAGAGAGAGAGAGAGAGAGAGAGAGAGAGAGAGAGAGAGAGAGAGAGATGCGAGAGGCTGAGGGGAGGGGGGGTCTGAGGAAATTGAGAGAGAGAGGGGGGGTTGGTGAGCTACAAGATGAGGTGGGAAGGAAAGAGAAGAATGAACTCTTAAAGGATAGACAAAGAGACCATTCTAGCTCGAGCTCCCCGGAGAAAAGAGAGACAAAGCTCAAGGGGTGCATTCTAGCACAAAAGAAGATGGCGTGGTGATAGAGCAAAAAAATGAGGAAGAGATAGATGAAACAGGGAAGAGAGAAGCGCGGGTGCCACAAACCCCCATATCAAGTTTTTGCACCGTCCCGGTGCAACTTTCGCTTTATCGGCTTATTTCAATGAAATCTAAATAAACTGCAGTTACTGAATGAAATACGGTATGTACAATGGAAGAAACGCTTCCATTTTGACTTAGTTCAGATAATTCTTTACCCTAGAGATATTGACCAAGGGTATCTTCTTACCTTGCAAATCCTCCAGATGAACTGCTCCATGAGGTAACACTTTTACCACTCTATAAGGTCCTATCCATTTGGGTGCCAGCTTGGTTGGAATTGTTGGGACCTGATGCACTAAAACCATGGATCCATCCTGAACTTCATTGGACCTCAGATACCTGTCATGCAGTCTCTTGCGCTCTTCTTGTGTTACTTGAAGTTTTTGCATTGCTCCTTCTCTTTATTCTTCTAATGCCACCAATCTCTCAATGTGAGGTTCAATTCCAATGGTTTTGGTTCCCATTTCCTTTTTGATAATGAATTCAAATGGAGCCAATGCCTCTTTTCCATATACTAAGCAAAACGGACTCTCACCACTCGTTCCCCTTCTTGTAGTTCTGAAAGCCCAAATTGCACCGATCAATGCTTGTGGCCAAAAGCTTTGATGATCAAAAGATAATTTGCGCATCAACCCGATCAAAATCTTATTGGAGCTCGTAGGGACAAGATTTTTTATGGAAGACCTTGTACATATCAAATATAAATTGGAGCAGCTGATTTACAAAGTATGTTCCCCTATCACTAGTGATTTCCAATGGGCAACCAAATCTTGAGAAAATACGTTTATACAAGAGCTTAGCTATTGTTAATGCCGTGCAGTCCACAGTAGCTTTAGCCTCTATCCATTTAGTTGCATAACATGTGGCCATCAAAATATACTTCTTACCCCTAGGTTGACTAGTTGGACTAATTGGTCCTATGAAATCAAGACCCCATAGTTCAAACGGGAGCCATCTTGTAGATATGACTAATGGTTGGAAATTCAATCTGGTTGGCGTAGGAGCACATCTCTGGCAAATGTGGCATTCTTTAGCAAATTGGATCGCATCCTTGTAAATATGAGGCCACCATAGTCGCTTGTGGATGATTTTGTAAGCCAATTCTTCCCCCTTTAGATGTCCTTCATTGTGTGCAGCTTCTAGCAAAAGATTTACCTCCTCTGGATAGACACACTTTCTCAAGATATCATCCTAACAGTATTTATATAAATTTCCATTTATAAGAGAATATGCTTTGGCTTTCAGGAGTAATTTTCTCTTTTCTATAGGTGTTTAGTGTTCTAGGATTTTTCCAGTAGTGAGCAACTGGAGAATTCCATCATACCAATTAGTCCGAATCGCCACTAGGAAGAGATTACTATCCACCAGTACATCATTAATACTTGTTGCCTTCTCACTCATTGCAGTCTTGGACACTTGATCTGCCATGTAGTGCTCTCTTCCTGGCTTAATATGAATATCAAAGTTGAATTCTTGAAAGAGGAGTAACCATCTCCAAATCCTTCCAGCTACTCTAGGCTTGTTTATCAAGTACTTCAAGGGCTGATGGTCGGATATGACTATAAAATGTACACCGAGAAGGTAATGCTGAAACTTCTAAAGAGCAAATACAATAGTGAAGCCTTCCCTTTCGGTCGTACTATAGTTCCTTTCTGCTTGGGTGAGTAGTCTGCTGGCATAGGAGATAGGTCTATCAACCTTGTGTGATGATGGTTGAGCTAGAACTGCACAAACAGCATGAAGACTAGCATCTGTATGCACATGAAACTCTAATGACCAGTTAGGAACACTTAAAAGTGAAGCAGTACATAACCTCATTTTCAGTTCACAAAATGCTTTCTCAGCTTCAGCACTCCATGAGAAAGGGACTTTTTTACTAGTAAGCCTTGATAAGGGCTTAGCTATTTCTGAATACATTCGTATGAATCTTCTATGATATCCTACATGGCCCAAAAAACTTTGCACTTCTTTTGGGCTTTGGGGAATAGGCATGGATAGAATAGCAGTAACCGTTGCAGGGTCAACCATTACCCCTTTAGCAGATACTATGTGACCAAGAAGAGTGCCCTTGGTGACCAAAAAATGACATTTAGTAGGATTTAACTTCAAACCTATTTTGAGACACTGCTCAAAGACTTCCTTTAGATTTTCCAAATGATCATGGAAATCTTGAACTGCTGCTCTTCTATCTGTGCCTGAAAATACTGAGAAGTCATCCATGAAAATGCATAGAAAGGTTGTCAACCATTGGCCTAATATCAGATACATTGTTCTATTAAATGAAGCTGGTGCATTCTTCAAACCAAATGCCATGCGAGTATAAACATAAGTGCCCCATGGAGTAACAAAGGCTGTTTTGTCCCTATCATCAGGATGGATCACTATCTGATTGTAGCCACTAAAACCATCCAAGAATCTATACAAAGTGTGACCGGCTACTTCCTCAAGTACTTGCTCTGAAAAGGGTTGAGGAAATCCATCTTGAACAGTCACTTTATTTAAGGCACGAAAATCAACACAAACTCTTATTTTCCACTATTTTCCGTGGGTACAATAACCATAGAAGAAAGCCACGTGAATGTTCTACTGGAACAATTATACGTGCTTCTTCTAGTTTTGTAACTTCCAACTTTACCGCCTCTGCATATTTTGGATTGAGTCGATACGGCCTACTTCTTACAGGCGCGGCTCCCTCAACTAAGGGTATTCTGTGTAATCCAAGCTCCTCTGGTATCCCTGTTAGATCTTTGTAGGACCATGCGAAGACACTTTTGTAAGTAAAAAGTAAACAAGTTACCTTCTACAGTAAAGGAGGATAATGCCATAGGCAAGAGGCCAAGTGGACTACTTGAGGGTTCTCTTCATCCCCTAGATTTATTTCTTGAACTAGTGTTTCAAGACTAGTCTTGTTTGAGAAATCATCTCCACTGTATGCAGGAGTGGACTTTAACTTATATTCTGCAATATGTTCTCTGGTCCATCCTTGAGGTATATCCGTAAAAGGAAGATCTTCTCTGCACTTAGGCTCATAGCTTTCCATCCCGGGTACTTCTATATTTTTTGCCTCTTCAAAGTTTGTATTCTCCTGCAAAATCTCATTCTCCCACTCCTTGTGATCTTCATGGCCTTTTCCTTCAACTCCTTCATCCGTAACTTCTTCTTCTATTTCACTGATTTCCACCATGCAACACTCTGCGCTTTTTATCATCCAATTCAATAATGTATCTTCTTCTTGGGGTAAAGAGGGCATTACCTGAGTGTCCACAGTATACCTAGTAGTTTTCCGTGAGTCAAATCCTTCTTCCAAATGTAGTTGCAGTTGGCTATTGGTGCTTGTTGAAATCCATAGTTTGTTTTTCCCCCAAACTTGCAAAGCTTTTGCTTGCCTCAGCCAAGGTCTCCCCACGAGTAAAGGGTAAGAAGTCTCCTATGGAAGTGCAATAACAACAAAATCTAGAACAAAGTGGCAACCCTGTACTATCATCAGTACCTTTTTGTTAATGCTAAGAGGCGTAACCCGATGTTGATGTGCTAGTGTAACTGTGAATAGTGCCATCTTGGTGGGGTTCAAATTCAATTTCTTCATTGTGAAATCTGGCATCAAATTGATACCAAAGCCTCCATCTATGATCACACCTGTGAGAGCTTCATCCTTTATACAAACAGATAATCTAGAGCTGTGGTAGTCTACCAAGGGTGCAGGGGGAAAATCAACCATGAAACCATCTATACTAGGTGATTGGATCAAGTGAGCAAAGTGTATAATCTTCAATAAGTCACTTCTTATTTTTGAATCCATCCTTATAAGTTCATATAGACTAACCTTGTGTTGAATACCTTTCAAGATCTGTTCAATGTTTACCTCATGAGTATCTTCTTGCAGAGTTGTTGGTTGGTCCCTTAGAGAAGTAGCCATCCTTTCATAGGCTCCTTCAATTTCTTCTTGGCCCTTCCACCCAGACTTCTTTTCCTCCTCTTTATCCTGGAATCCTTGTTGTTCTTCTCTATGGATTGCTGCTGCTTGTCTGGCTCTATTCATCATGGGTATTGCAGAGGATGAAACAGCATAAGACTGAGTAGTCATATCTTCTTCTTGTGGAGAGACTGCAATCATGTGGATTGGAGCAGGACAGCTTCTTGGGCAATCTTTGGTATAGTGATCCTTGGCCTCTGGACAATGTTGACAAGGAGGTGCATCTTCTGGAAGGGAACACCTATTTTGCATGTGTCCATACTCACCGCAACGGTAGCACATCAAAGGCCTATTATACCTGGGCTTTGTCGTATGATTTTCCTCTCTATTAGGTGCACTTCAAGTACTAGCATAATATGAATCCAAAACTTGAGGGTTAGCTCTTTGCTGTGTACCCTTGAGGTAGTAGCAATCTCTAGCTTCATGACCATCCTTTCCACAAAATTGACAACTTACCTTGTTAGGGCAATCAGCATTGGAATGTCCATTGTTGTTACATATTGTACACCAAATCTGCCTTCTTATATCGTGAGTGGTCCGCAAATCTTCTAACTCACGACAAAGTTGGGCTACTTCATCATCAGTGCGACGCAGTGGTGGCAAGACCTTCTCTTCTTGTTGATTTTTTTGCATTCTCAATGCCTCTAGTTCCTTTCTCAGTTGCCCAATGGGGTCTAGTTCTGCAGCATAATTCGGTTGTGTATCCCCTTCAAAATGTTGCCTAGCTTCTTCAATGTGTGATGTTGCTGCAACAAAATCATTGAGGGTTGCATCCAATCTAAGAGACTCACGTAAGTTCTGTTGAGATGACCTGGGCAGAGCTTTTTCTATCCATTTTTTAACCAAGAAGTCACCTGGAGCATGTGGCAGACGTGCAACAAGTGCTTTTGTTCTAGTGTGAAGTTCATGAAAGGATTCACCTGATCTTAGCCTTAGATTCTCAAGCTGGTCTAGAGCTCTTTCCGAGGAGTCACTAGGTCAAAATGTCTGTGAGAATGTTGTCTTCAGAGCCTCCCATGTAGCAAAATGGCCATCTGCATATTGATTGTACCATTTGTCAGCAAGGCCTTCCAATGTGGATGGGAAGAGTACCAACATTGCATCCTCTCGGTTCTGCAGACCTCGTCCACGGCATAAGGAGATGAACCTCCTCACATGATCATCAGCATTCTCATAAGCTTGTTCCTTGAAGGTAGGGAACTTAATATTGAGTCTGGAGAGTAAATGAGAGAGATCCTCCATTTGCACTAGTGTTTCTTCTCATGTATCTGAGGAGAAGTCTAATGTTCTACTATGCTTCTCCTTTGAAGTGGTGTCGCACCGAATTCAATAGATAAATTCAAAGAGGGTAGAGGGGAGGTAGGTTCACTAGTTGAAGATATAGCTGCCTTATTAAGGCTCCTTCGTATACGAAGAGGCTCCTTATCTGCTCACGTATGGGTCATGTACCTACTTGCAAATGCAATAGGGCAAAAATACTGAAAAAGAGGACTATTTTCTATCCTCAGGACCTCTCACAAAATGCAAGGGTCCCACCATGTGTGCCAAACTGTAGAGGAGGTACTCAGGTATCTACTTTTAACAGGAGCATGCAGCAAGCATTCCAGTACTTCACCTACTCAAGGGAGGTTCTCCTTAGGGAAATATACCCTTTAACACTTCTGTGAGCAAGCAGATATCAATGATTGCACAGAGCACGCAGATATCTGCCTACTCACAGAAGTGTTAAAGGGTATATTTCCCTCCACTCCTTAGTTCGAATCAGATGATTACAACATAGGCCAAAGAGATGCTCAAAAGTTCATGCTCTAGGCTAACATGCCACTCCAGAACTAAACAACATCAATACAAGGGATTCTTCCAATCCATACAATGGACACAACTAGATGCAGACTAGCACTGATCAATACAAAGCATGAAGACTTGATCTAAGGGAAAGAGCACGAAATACCAATGACTCACACTGAATGACAAAACCAAGCCACTCTCTTCACACTATAGTGCTATTAGCCCTCCACTGGGAAGCCCACGCTCTGTATCCTCACCACAGAGTGACTTCCTATAGTAGGCTTGAAGCCCCAAAGTGCAAAGAGAGGACCTCTGTACATACGTATGTAAATGTGTGTATCTGAATGTATCCCAAATGAACACAAATCCATTGCTAGGAGAGATAGAGAGGGAGAGAGCACGATGAGGAGAGAGAGAGAGACGGAGAGAGAGAGGGTTCGTGGGGCATGGAGGGACGGGGTGGAGGCTGGCGGGGTGGGGAGGGGAGGGGGGTCGCGGGGTGGGAGGTGGTGGGCAGGCGGGGGAAGAGAGAGGGGGAGGGGAGAGAGAGAGAGAGAGAGAGAGAGAGAGAGAGAGAGAGAGAGAGAGAGAGACAAAGAGAGAGAGAGAGAGAGACAAAGAGAGAGAGAGAGAGGTATGCAGGAGGCTGAGGGAAGGGGGGGGGGGGGGGGTCTGAGGGAATTGAGAGAGAGGGGGGGTTGGTGAGCTACAGGATGAGGTGGGAAGGAAAGAGAAGAATGAACTCTTAAAGGATAGACAAAGAGACCACTCTAGCTCAAGCTCCCCGAAGAAAAGAGAGACAGAGCTCAAGGGGTGCATTCTTGCACAAAAGTAGATGGCGTGGTGATGGAGCAAAAAATGAGGAAGAGATAGATGAAACAGGGAAGAGAGAAGCACGGGTGCCATAGCCGAGATGGTAGGACTTTTGGTCGTGGAGATATTTTCCGATCGTATATTTTACAGACTATTTTGTATCTCCCGACTACGTTTATCTATACTACCTACCTTGTAAAATCTATATAAGCACGGCCCAGGTTGAACTTTACATAGCATTGCACACTAGTAAGCCCTTCATCTAGAGTCTGTCTAGATCGCCATCTAAGCTCCACATTGGGAGCACACAGGTGGATAGCACCATTATTGTAACTGCATTATGCTCGGCAATCTAAGAATTTGAGTTCTCTAAGTTTTTGTGTCTATCTTTGTCTATGTTTTTTCTCTCAACTTTGTCTATAGGTCTATTCGGCTGCGCTATTATTGACCTATATTGACAACTCTGATAATAATAGCGCAAACTCTGACCTATCATTGAAGTGCGGAACAAATGAAAATGGTACAAGGGTCGTAAAAATTAAGTATATAGTTGAAATAGCTTAAGCTAAGGAAAATAAGATGCATAACTTTAAAAGGAAAGAAAACCGATTCACTGGAATCCTGGTTATCCATTTTATATCTTTGCATAAAAATTATTAGCTTTATGAATTCTGGAAGGCCATTAGTGTCTTGACAAGATTCAAGATTCTGGAATATATAAAGACATAAAAAACATGAATGTCGAAGGTTCAATATTTCACTTGAAAAGTGAAAGAAAAGAAGAGGCGCATGGAAGATTTGGGAAAGATTCCGTGTCAATTCCGCCATAGGCCCTCTACTCCACCTAATAATGGAAAACGATACTCTTGTTTTTCATGTATTTATATCAGTTTTGGTAAACCATAATTGCATTCTATGTGTTTTGAATGTTAAGAAAATGTTGATTAATAAGGAACGTAGGAAACAATTTGTGAAAACTTCTAATCAAGTGATTTTATGGCAAATTTCCATTACTTTATTTTTCAATTACATATATTTAGTTCCTTATTATACTCTCGCTTCCATTCAATAATCAAGTGAAATAATGTCCATTGAATTTTTTTATTAAAATCATCATCCGATAAACACCTTAAAAGATGATAAAGTGAAACTTGCGCCTTCACCATCCAGCTCCTTAAGTCCCTCGCAATAGGTGAGACCCAATCGTCGCAGCGATGTTGCGTTGAGAGCCACTGTCTTCAATTCTTTTAAGTTTGATAGCGATCCCTGCAGATATACACATGATAGTAAGACCTGTTATTCACGAACGCAAGAGAGGAAACAAAAGTCATAACACTCCTTACTTTCCCATAGTAAAAAGTTTCGACGCTGCCGGGACACTCTCTAGACATACACAATGTCAATTTCTCGATGGTTGTAGGAAGGAAGCAAAGGTCGATGATGTTGAAGTGTTGCGCGAGCAGAAGACCTGCGTACTATGCAAAGTGTTGTCCATAGTTGTAGCAATCTTTTTATGCTTCTTGAACTAACGACGGATTTAAAAGCTTTCAAAATAGTATCTTTATTTTTCAAAAAAAGGAAACTGCACGATGTATGAAAAGATAGAGCATCGCATGCCTACATCATATTCCTTTTTTTTTTTTTATGCATAACCGTTCTTTGTTGTTGAGCTCTACTCTTCGATATATATCTCACCATTCGTTTATCGCATATTCTCATGGTGCTTTCAATGTGGACTGTCCTATGCCACCAGAGGATTCCTTCATAATGCGTTGCATAGATGATTCCTCGTGTATCTTATTAAATCAAAACATAAAGTTTCTCTTACATTCAGCATCACCTTTTCCTTCAGAAGACTTACACTACAACATATCAACTGAATACCGACAGTCAGTGTACCGACGTGCAGTTGTCGGCATCGATATACCCTTCGGGAAATTTGGGAAAGCTGCATTGCCTCGGAATCATAGCCGCGTCGGTTCGGAATCATAGCGTCGGTAAAAGCGTCGATATAAGCGTCGGTATATGTGT
The DNA here is from genome assembly GCA_020310875.1 of Ceratopteris richardii. Taxonomy (NCBI): domain Eukaryota; kingdom Viridiplantae; phylum Streptophyta; class Polypodiopsida; order Polypodiales; family Pteridaceae; genus Ceratopteris; species Ceratopteris richardii. Next base: position 18,311,015 of record CM035413.1, read on the forward strand.
CGGTATTTTACTAAAACTACCGACGCAGATACCGACGCTCCCTTTTAACTGGGTCCGAACCCAAAATTCATCATTTTCGAATTTAGAACTCCCTTCGAGCTCGCGCGCGCCAACAGCAGAGCAAAACTCTGTTTGTTATCTCTCTCTCTCTTTCTCCCTCCCTTCCCTCTCTCTCTCTCTCTCCCTCCCTTCCCTCTCTCTCTCTCTCCCTCTCTCTCTCTCTCCCTCCCTCTCTCTCACTATCTCTCTCTCTCCCTCTCTCTCTTTCACTCTCTCCTCCTCTCTCTCCCTCTTTCTCTCTCCCTCTCTCTCTCTCTCTTTATACATACCTCTATTTTTGTAGATCTGAAGTTTTGGTTTTGCTAATATGTTCTTTGTTTGATTTTGCAGGAGAATCTCGCATCAAAGCTTTGGAAATTGGACGAAGAAGCACTTCAAGTGGAATACCTGCACATACATCAATGTAAGTAAAACATATATCACTTTATATTTTTGTATATTTTTATCTTTCTTTATATTTTTGTTCTCTAATATCTTCTCTTTATTTTTGTTTGAGAGAGAGAGAGGGATATGCATATGCATACATGCATGCATATGCATACATGCATGAATGCACATGCACACATGCATGAATGCACATGCATACATGCATCCATGCATATGCATACATGCATGCATGCATATGCATTCATGTGCATACATGCATGCATGCATATGCATACATGCATGCACACACATGCATACATACATGAATGCACACATATGCATACATGCATGTGCATGCATGCATATGCATACATGCATGTGCATGCATGCATATGCATACATGCATGTGCATGCATGCATATGCATACAGGCATATGCACACATGCATATGCATACATGCATGCATATGCATACATGCATGCATATGCATACATGCATGCATATGCATACATGCATGCATGCATATGCATACATGCATGCATATGCATACATGCATGCATATGCATACATGCATGCATGCATATGCATACATGCATGTGCATGCATGCATATGCATACATGCATGTGCATGCATGCATATGCATACATGCATGTGCATGCATGCATATGCATACATGCATGTGCATGCATGCACATGCATACATGCATGAATGCACATGCATACATGAATGCATATGCAGACATCAATGCATATGCATACATGCATGCATACACATGCATACATGCATGAATGCACATGCACATGCATATGCATACATGCATGCATACACATGAATGCATATGCATACATGCATGAATGCACATGCATACATGCATGCATGCATATGCATATATGCATGTGCATGCATGCATATGCATACATGCATGTGCATGCATGCATATGCATACATGCATGTGCATACATGCATACATATGCATACATGCATGCATGCATACATATGCATACATACATATGCATACATGCATGTGCATGCATATGCATGCATGCATATGCATACATGAATGCATATGCATACATGCATGCATGCATACACATGCATACATGCGTGAATGCACATGCACATGCATATGCATACATGCATGCATACACATGAATGCATATGCATACATGCATGAATGCACATGCATGAATACACATGCATACATGCATGCATACATATGCATACAGGCATGTGCATGCATGCATATGCATACATGCATGTGCATGCATGCATACATATGCATACATGCATGTGCATGCATGCATACATATTCATACATGCATGCATGCATACATATGCATACATACATATGCATACATGCATGTGCATGCATGCATATGCATACATGCATATGCATGCATGCATATGCATACATGAATGCATATGCATACATGCATGTGCATGCATGCATATGCATACATGAATGCATATGCATACATGCATGTGCATGCATGCATACATATGCATACATACATGCATTGATACATGCATACATATGCATACATACATATGCATACATGCATGTGCATGCATGCATATGCATACATGCATGTCCATGCATGCATACATATGCATACATGCATACATGCATGCATGCATACATATGCATACATACATATGCATACATGCATGTGCATGCATGCATGCATATGCATACATGCATGTGCATGCATGCATATGCATACATGCATGTGCATGCATATGCATATGCATACATGCATGCATGCATACATATGCATACATGAATGCATATGCATAAATGAATGCATATGTATACATGCATACATACACATGCATACATGCATGCATACATGCATGCATACACATGCATACATGCATGCATACACATGCATGCATGCATGCATACACATGCATGCATGCATGCATACACATGCATGCATGCATACACATGCATACATGCATGAATGCACATGCACATGCACATGCATACATGCATGCATACACATGAGTTCATATGCATATATGCATCCATATGCATACATGCATGCATATGCATACATATGCATACATGCATGCATGCATACATATGCATGCATACATATGAATACATACATATGCATACATGCATGTGCATGCATGCATGTGCATGCATGCATATGCATACACATGAATGCATATGCATACATGCATGCATATGCATACATGCATGCATATGCATACATGCATGAATGCACATGCATACATGCATGAATGCACATGCATACATGCATGCATGCATATGCATACATATGCATACATGAATGCATGCATACATATGCATACATACATATGCATACATGCATGTGCATGCATGCATATGCATACATGCATGCATGCATATGCATGAATGCTTATGCATATGCATACATGCATGCATATGCATACATGCATGCATATGCATACATGCATGCATATGCATGCATGCATATGCATACATGCATGAATGCACATGCATACATGCATGAATGCACATGCATACACATGAATGCATATGCATACATGCATGCATATGCATACATGCATGCATATGCATACATGCATGAATGCACATGCATACATGCATGCATGCATATGCATACATGCATGCATGCATATGCATACATGCATGTGCATGCATGCATATGCATACATGCATGTGCATGCATGCATATGCATACATGCATGCATGCATATGCATATATGCATGTGCATGCATGCATATGCATACATGCATGCATGCATGCATATGCATACATGCATGCATGCATACGTATGCATACATTCATATGCATACAAGCATATGTATACAAGCAAGCATATTTACATGTATGTATACAAGCAAGCATATGCATATGTACATGTATGTATACAAGCATATGTACATGTATGTATACAAGTAAGCATATGCATAGAAGCATATACAAGGAAGCATATGTATATGTATATGTATGCACGTATACATATACAAGCATATGTATACGTGAATGCATATGTATACAAGCATATGTATACGTGAATGCATATGTATACAAGCATATGTATACGTGAATGCATATGTATACAAGCATATGTATACATGAATGTATATGTATACAAGCTTAAGCATGCATATATATACATTGGATGAGATGAGATCTTCATATTGCATCAGATGGGATCTCCACGTACACCATGGGGTGCACACCATCATGATGAATCAAAGATATATCATATCCGTAATGGAGCTCCCGTTATTGATGCGGCGGGGAAGTCAAGGCGGTAACGTATATGACAACTCTGCTCGATCGAATTCGGTCATTCACTAATGTTAAAATGGACCGAACAGGATAGAGACTCTAAAAATCATATCACACAATGCATATATGAAGAGTATCGGCCAGCACCTGGCAATCCAGTTGTGAGTTCCGATTGGATACAACATACAGCACGTGAGGTGATGTCACATCGATGATCAGAAGCTCGTGATGCTTTCAAAGCAGGCTTACCGAAGCCTGTATGGCTAGACGTCGAAGAATGGGGATCGATTCAAGATGAGCATCAACATACTCCTGATCGGTATCGACAACAAAGAGATGCGGCGGCCACTCGGTTAGATAGGATTGGAACGTCGCATTTAGGTAGCGGCGGATACGACAGTATGTGCTACCAATTTGTAAGTATGATGTTAATTATTGAAGTTGTTTGTGTTAAGTATATTATGTATATTCATCTAACATTTTGCATATTTACTATAGGAGTTGGTAGTGGGTTGTCCTCCAACGCGAGCAGAAGAGTCGTATGGATATCGACATGGATTGACTGCACTGTTACAAGACATAGAGGGGTGTCGTGCAATCGTCTCATGGGAGAATATTCTTGATTAGGTAAAGTTATATCTTGGTTTCGTGTTTCTAGTTGTTGTTTATAAATGTCATGTTTATTGGTTTTATTTTATACATATGTTTTGTTGCAGGATTGTAGGTGTAAATATTTTGATCAATGCCACAATTTTGTATCACACTCCCATACGACAATCATGAACCATAATTTTGTATTCGATTCCTATATGGAAGTGTTTTGTCACATTGCAACAATTTTGTATTACACTCCTATGTGGCAATGATGTACCATAATTTTGTATTTGATTCCTATATGTAAGTGCCATTTATAGAATATACGACTTTCTGTACATGAATCATTGTTCATTTTTGTTCATAACACATGTACTCAGTTGGGCAGAGTGTACTGTCTTTTGCTAAACAACATCATGCTGTAGCAAAAGACAACACACTCTGCCCAAAAAAATTTGTGCAGTTTTGATTGTTGGTATACGCGTCGGTACATCCAATATGGTCGTCGGTATCTACGCCGGTACACCAGTTGGGAGGTCGGTATAAGCGTCGGTATATCCGTCGGTATTTCCGACGCATATACCAATGCTTATACCGGCGCCATACCGACGCTTTCTTTCCGACGCATACACCGACTGTAACACCGACGTCGCGCGCGATTTCATGCCCGTTCATTTGCCTCGGTAGCAACCTCGGTATACCCTCGATATGTTGTAGTGTTAGAAACGCTTTTTGCTTAAGACAGTCTATTTTGATGGGTCTAGAGTTTTCCGAAGAGAGGATAGAGTTCTTTATGCCCGAAACGAAGATGGTTTTAAGAACGATGAGTAGCTTTGGACGCTTTGAATCACGTAACATTCAAATGAAACCTTTACTTAGTGATCACCAATCCTCGACCATTATAATGTGAGCACCACAAACTTTTCTTTTTCATTGAGCTAGAAACATTTCCCTCCTAATATCTTTTAACTATTGACATTGAACGGCACAACATTGCTTGACATTATTTAAAGCTATCTTTCTATCTAATGAAAGGAAATGAAATGGTCTTCTAGATACTGCACAAAGTTTAAGTTGAAATGCGGTAAAGCTCTTTAGTCTGAATTCATGTTCTTCTATTTTTCCAACATGAATTCTAGAAGAAGGGATTAAATATCTAACTCTTACAGAAATATATGACCCCTCCAATGGAGTCTCTATCCATCAAAATGCAAAATATTTTGCAGAACATTAGACCTCTAGTAAGTCCGTAGAACATGAAGTGGACTCGAAGCATAAGGACACTAACTTATGGAAGAGCCATGTATCTCAAAGAACATATGCCACAAGAAGAAGAAGAACATGAAATGAGAAGCTCAAGTTGGAGGAGTGTAGTTCTGATAGAGGTCTTAATGATCCCATGTACATGCCCATGAAACTTCGTGAGGATGGCTTTGAACCTTATAGTTAGGCTCAAATTCTATTCATGCTGGATGTAGAATTCAATGAATAGATCTTGACTCCACTTCAAGATCATAGTGCCCAAAAATGGCATTTCTAGGCCAAAAATGGTTCTTCCATTTTCGGGAAATAGGCCAGCTTGGAAACACCATTTCTCTGCCAGAAATTTTCAAATTCCCTTTTGAAGAAAGCTATTGAGTCTCCTTTGTTTGAAGCCATTTTGATCCTTTGTTGTGACAGAGAGAGAGGGAGAGGGAGAGGGGGAGAGAGGGGGTGAGCCGGGGAGAGAGAGGGAGAGAGAGGCACACACACACAGAGAGAGAAAGAGAGAGAGAGAGAGAGAGAGAGATAAAGAGAGAGAGAAGGAGGGAGAGAGGGGGAGAGAGAGAGGGGGAGAGAGAGAGAGAGAGAGACAGAGAGAGAGCCATTGTCATCAATGAACTCTTGGTCTCATCTACACCCACGTAAAAGCAACTAGCCATAGCAATTGGCAATGCAATTGTTGCATGAGTTTTTACATTGCTACTGCATCTTATATTAAAGCTCCTCTCCTTTGCTTGAGACCTCAAGGCATTGGAAAATGTAGAATCATGTCTCGAAATGTCATGGATGAATTAGCAACTCAACACTAATTGAGCCAAGAGTAGGTAGTATACCTATTCCTCGATCATGAGCAAGCATTGAGGATAACGAGGCCATTGATGTTGAAAACATCTCCCATTTTGCACAAGAGGTACAATCAATTGAGAGCATGCGCACTGTTTGTTATATGTGTGTGTGTGTATGTTGAAATATTTTGGTAGTGATGTGTGTGAACACTCTAGGACCGCCGGGGCACTTTTTTCCCTCTTTAGGGGGTTTTTTCCCCCCGGCTTGTATATACGCCTATTGCCCAAATGGGCTACTTATCTTTGTACATTCTCTAGTAAAACATTCAGTATTGTGTGTTTGTGCTCCAAGCTTCTTCTTCTTCCTTATGATGTTCGCGTGCTTCCGCAGACGTCTATCTCCAACAACTGGTATCAGAGCAGGTTGTCACTTCTTCTAGGGCACCGTCGACACTCCTCCGTTTGCAGCCTCCAAATGCACTATCGCAGCGCTTGTGCAGGCTATTTCATCCTTTTGTGACAAAGGTATATACCAGTTTCTGTTGTCCAGTTTAAGCGTCTCGAAGTCTGCTACAGGTCTAGCAGAACTCGTCTGGGCAGTTCCGTTCAACTTTTTGAGATACAGTCAATTTTCTGCATCAAGGCATTTTAGTCACCGGCCATGGCTGAAAGCAGTGATGTATTCCGTATGTTGGTTGTTGAGGATAAGTTGGATGGTACCAACTACCCATTATGGGCTTATATGATGCGACATGTACTAGTTGCAAAAGGACTATGGAACATTGTGCAGGATGTTGAAAGACGTCCTGTTACACCTGCGACTACAGGTACTACAAATACAGGTGCTGGAGGTGCTGGAGCTGATGAAGATGGTGTAAAAGATGATATTCCGCACATTCCTATTCGTGCTATTGTTTCTGTTGCACCTACTGCAGAGTAGATTCGTTGGGATGGCAGAGATGCCCAGGCACATGCATTGATAGCTTTGTCTGTCAAACGTGCCATTATTCCTCACATTCGCTCTTGCTGAACAGCAAAGGATGCTTGGGATACACTTACCACTTTGTACCAGGCTAGGAATGAGGCTCGTGTTGCTTACCTCCGAAAACAGTTGGAGAGTGAGCACATGAATGAAGGTGATTCTATGGACAGTTTTCTTACAAAGATCAAAGACCTGAAGGAACAATTGATTTCTGCTGATGAGGTTATACCAGATAGCTCACTTATGCAGACCGTTCTGAATGGTCTTCCTGATTCATATCAGAGTTTTGCCTCTTCTCTTCGGTTGATGATGAAAGGCAATCTGAATGCCTTGTCATTTGAGGAATTAGTCTCTGTTCTGTTGCAGGAAGATTAGTCCAGGAAAAACAGGTCCATTATGCGTGTTGCAGATCAAGCTTTCTTGGCTAGTCAGAAGGGCAAAGGAAAATGGAGCTCTTCTACTAGTAAGCAGAAATCTGCAAATGCTGCACAATCGAAGAACCAGGATAAAGATGAGAAGAAATCAGAAAAGCAGAAATTGTTCTGCAAGTACTGTAAAGGAAATGATCATATTATAAAGAACTGTCCAAAACTGGCTGCTAAAGAGGCAAAGAAGAAAGAGGTTGGAATGGTTGTTGCAGAGGCCTCTACACCAAAAATAGAGTCTGCAAATCTTGTGCAGGAAGAAGAATGGGTGTTTACTACTGTCTGTAGTTTTGACCCATCTTCTCATGATCAGTGCATGTCTACAGTAGACTCAGATGTTTGGTACTTTGACAGTGGGGCGACCAAACATATTACCTCGCAGCGCAGTTTCTTCTCTTCACTCAAGCCTGCCCCTACAGGGAATACTGTCACATGCGCCAATAACTCCTCTTATCCTATCATGGGAGTTGGTAAGATCATTCTGACTACTGCTGATGGTAGTTCTTTCACTTTGTCAGATGCTTTATTTGTGCCAGGGATCAAAAAGAACCTGTTATGAATTTCTGCATTAGCCAAGATTGGCTTGGTTGTGAAATTCGTTGATGACAGGTGTACAGTCCATGATCTCTCAATTGGCGATGTGATTATTTCTTCTGGCATTTTATGTCGTGGGCTGTATAAGCTCATAGACTATGAAAGATCTGTGAATGATTCGGCATGTGCAGTTCATGATTCTCAGGCTATGTCACATGCAAAGCTTTGGCATGCACGCTTTGGTCATCTGAATTTTGCTAGTTTGCTACGCCAGCAAAAATCTGAAATGGTGTCCTCTTTGCCCAAACTTGAGGCTCCTAGAAAACATGTTTGTGAAGGCTGTATTTTGGGCAAAATGCAGCGTTCTTCCTTTCCAAAAGATGGTTCAGTTCGGGCTACGCAGAAATTGCATCTTGTACATAGTGATGTCTGTGGTCCTATGCACACACCCTCTTTGGAAATTACCTTTACTTCGCGACTTTCATTGATAATTTTTCGAGGCATGCATGGGTATATCCACTCAAAGCAAAGTCCGAAGTGTTCATGTGCTTCAAACAGTTTTTGGTTTTGGCCGAAAATCTGTCAGCATGTAAAATGGGCACCCTCCGTTCTGATCGAGGGGGGGAATATATGTCTTCAGATTTTAATGCGTTTCTGGCTTGAGGCTGTCATGTGTGCAGCATATGTACTGAATAGGTGTCCCACTAAAGCGTTGAAGTCTATCACTCCATATGAGGCTTGGCATGACTGCAAGCCATCTGTTGCTCATCTGCGTGTTTTTGGTTGTTTGGCATATGCATTAGTGCCTGAACAACATCATAGAAAATTGGATGATAAGGCAGTAAAATGTATTTTTGTTGGGTACAGTTCTGAAAGTAAAGGCTATCGTCTGTATCATCCACAAATTAAACGCATTCTGGTTAGCCGTGATGTTGTCTTTGTGGAAGATGCTATTCAGCCATTGCTTTCATGTACTAAGGAGACATCTGTTAGCTCCAAAGACATGTATGATACTTTGATGCCTCTTTTTATAGCTGGACAGTCTAGTGCTGGTCCTAATGAGGCAACTTCTCAGCCTTTGCAGGTTTCATATGATGATGCAGATCATTCCATTTCTGATGCAGATTTACATGATGCACTTGCTGATGAAAGAGCTGATATTGAGCAGGCAAAAACTATGCCAAAATGGCTGGTGCAGACTTTGCGTGACAGCAAATTAGATGCACCTTTGTCATATCGTACTCGTTGAGGCTCTCATAGTGCCTCCTTTGCATCAGATTGCTATGCTATGGCTACATCTAGTCTCTGTGATGAGAATGAGCCTGTTTCTTTTGATGAAGCACAGAATTCAGAAAATTGGATGGCTGCTATGCAATCTGAATATGATGCTATAATGAAGAATGGTACATGGTCTTTATGTGACTTGCCTCCTGGCAAGAAGGCCATTGGCACTAAGTGGGTATACAAGCTGAAGCGTAAACCTGATGGTACAGTTGACAGGTATAAGGCTAGGCTTGTTGCAAAGGGTTATGCACAAGAAAGAGGCATTGATTTTGATGAGACCTTTGCACCTACATGTCATATGACTACTGTTCGGAGCATTTGTGCACTTGCAGCCCATCATGGTTGGAATGTACATCAGTTGGACATTAAAACACCATTTCTGAATGGTGACTTGCATGAAGAAGTGTATGTTTTTCAGCCCCGTGGCTTTGTGCAGAAAGGGCATGAAAACCAGGTTTGCAGGTTAAAGAAGGCATTATATGGTTTAAAGCAAGCACCACGTGCTTGGTATGAGAAGATACATGCCTATCTGATTGCACATGGTTTTGAGAACAGTCCAACTGAAAGCACCTTATATGTTAAGCGTGCTAATAATGTGCTTCTGATCATTGTTGTCTATGTAGATGACATGCTGCTCACTGGTCCTATTGAGAAGCATATTGCTGATTTCAAGGCTGATTTGCATGCCTCATTTGAGATGTCTCATGTGGGGCATTTGCATCACTATTTGGGCATTCAGTTTATGCAAGTTGGTGGTGAAATGGCTTTGTGTCAAACGAAATATATTGACACATTATTGCAGCGTTTTGGCCTTGAAGATTGTAGGCCTATTGCCACTTCTATGGAGACAGGTTTATGATTGAGACTTCATGATGCTGGAGATGCATTTGATGCTATTCTCTATCAACAGGCTGTTGGATGCTTGATTTACTTATGCATTACTCGGCCAGATATTTATTTTGTTGTCTCACAGATGAGCAGGTTTATGCATTGCCCAGGAGTCATGCATTGGAAGGCGGTTAAGCGCATCTTTCGCTACTTGAGTGGTACTCGGCTACTTGGGTTGTTTTATCCCAAGGGGGGATCACTACCCCCAGATTTGCATGCTTTTTCTGACTCAGATTGAGCTAGTTGCTATGACACTCGTGTGTCCACCAGTGGCTTTTGCTTCATGCTTGGTAGCTCATGTATATCTTGGTTGAGCAAGAAGCAGCCTACTGTGGCCACTTCGAGTTGTGAGGCTGAGTATAGGGCAGCTTTCACAGCGACTGTTGAGTGTGTGTGGCTCAGACGCCTTATGGCTGATTTGGGTGTTGGCCAATCTTCTACCACCACCATCTTCACTGAGAGTCAGAGCGCATTGGCAGTTGCTAGGAACCCTGTGTTCCATGCTCGCGCTAAGCACATTGAGGTGCATTATCACTATGTGAGGGAGAGGTTCTCTGTTGGGGAGATCAGCTTGGCATATGTGCCCACGCAGGAGAACATTGTAGACCTTTTCATGAAGGCTCTGCCTAGGGAGAAGTTTGAAGCTTTCCGCAAAGCTTTGGGCTTAGTTCCTTTTGTGGAGTGATTTCCACATAGCTTGGCACTTCCTTATACATGAGTGCCAGCTCCTTGTTCACCGCATCACTCCCAAGGGGGATTTGTTGATATATTTAGGTAGTGATGTGTGTGAACACTCTAGGACCGCTGAGGTATTTTTTTCCCTCTTTAGGAGGTTTTTTCCCCCCGGATTGTATATACGCCTATTGCCCTAATGGGCTACTTATCTTTGTACATTCTCTAGTAATACATTCAGTATTGTGTGTTTGTGCTCCAAGCTTCTTCTTCTTCCTTGTGCTGTTCGCGTGCTTCCACAGACGTCTATCTCCAACAGTATATATATATATACTGTTGGAGATATATATATGTATATATATATATATATATATATATATATATATATATATATATATATATATATATATATATATATATATATATATATATATATATATATATATATTCTCAAAAACTTTGGAACTCCATTTCTAACTGGTCTGTACTGACCGTTTCCATCGGTCCTTGGCTCTACATTCAAGATGAAGAGGGGCGTGATCTCTTCATGTGAAGATGAAGAGATGATAGACCTAGTATTATCAAGAATATCCATCTTTATGGATCTCAAACTGAGAAGCAAGAATTCTTGAAACAACAAAGGGATAGTATAATTTCCAGGAAAGTAAAGACAGACACACTCATGTAGCACACATGCCTTATGAGTAAAACAAAGATTACTTGACCAAGGATAGTCTTCAGGATTCCAAAGTAACAAGTAAGTCAATTACCTATTATAAGGAAGTATGTTCGTTGTAGCAAGCTAAGGAAGAGCATGCACTTATGGCAAAAAAGGAAGACAAGGACTGTAGTTAACGTCCCATAAAAATCTTAAAAATACATAGTGGAAAAAGGGTTTTCCACATTGAGATTCCAAAAAGGAAGGCCCAACTAGGGTAATCATATGACAATGAGGAATCTGCTAAGAAAGTAGTAATTGCACGGGAAAATGGTGAGGATCTCTATCCACATATAGCCAATGATCTCGCAGAAGAACAAGAGATGTAATTTATCAGCTTCTAAGAAAATATAGAGATGTATTCGCATGGTCCTTCAAAGACTTGAAAGGTGTGCATCCAAAGATACGCTCTCATCTAATTGGAAAGACAAGCACAACCAATACCATAAAAAATAGACCATACCATAGTGGATTTAAATTGAGAATTTTGGCCATATAATAAAAATCATTTAACTCATGAATAATATAAAGTATTGTATATGAATTACATATACCCTAGGATGATTTTTGTATTGACTTTTCCATGTTATCTTAGCGGTTTGTTTCTCTCAATGGCATTTTTTGAGGATTGTGCAGATCGTGTTTGTATCAAGAGCAAATACCTAACTAGTACATTGCTTATGTTCCATCCTTCAGCCAAGTGCTACACTTGGCACTTACCACTCTATCCTTTCTAGCACACAAGGAATCTTGCAAAGTATTATCATAGGCTAATATAAATTCATGTTTGGGGAGAGAGAGAGAGAGAGAGATAAGCTTCAACCACCTTCCTTCAATCTCCTTTCTACAAACTCCCATTATAAAATATCCATAGTCCATATTGTTGATGTATAAAACACCACAAGAAATGAATTAATGTGACACTAGAACACCTCTATGGTCACCATTAACTCATTTCCACTCCAAACTTTGAGAAATGATAGCCTAAAGTGAGAACTTTGCTTCTACAGAAATTCCTAGTCACCGAAATGACATACCTTCAGTATTTTGCTAATTTCTCCTAGCTCAAGTACTATTTCTCCATGAAACTTTATAGGCTGAAACTAGAAGAGTAGGGCTTTCCAACAACCTATCATATGCATCAAACGGATCTCTAGAACTCAAGTTATGGCTCTCACAAGATGACCCTGTATGACCTTCCAAAACTGGAAATCTTACCTGTTTTAGTAAGAGCGCCTGTTTAAAATTAGAATTCGATGCCTAGCATCGACTTGCAACGAGAATTCGATGCCAGGCATCGACTTGGGATATTTTTGGCCACTTTTCAGCAGGGATTCGATGCCAGGCATCGACTTCCCGCATAAAGTCTTGATCTTTTGGACACCAAAACTATAGGTGATTTCATGCACACTTAGAATATGACTTACCAACTGGAATTCGATGCCAGGCATCGAGTTGCTCCAACAACATCATGTTTTTCAAACACTTCAGTACTGAATGAAAAATATAAAAGAAAATATGACTTATCAACAGAGATTCGATGCCAGGCATCGAGTTGCTTGGAAAACTTGATCTTTGTAACTCATCACACAGTAGGTAATCATGGAGATGATGGAGAGAGGCTCATACACAGAACTTTACTCATTTCTTTCTCATAACTATAAAAAACTCAGAAGTTTTTACAGTTGCTTTCTCACTCAGAGAAGCACGACTATACACAGTCGTATAAAATGAACTTCTTCTTCTACTTCTTCTTTCTCTCTCACACCGCGTCAGTTGATACAAACTAACTTATATAGATTTTCGTATTCTCGTGATTTTAAAAAACTTCTAGAACTAAAGTGAACTAACTTTACAAATATGATACATTTGTGAATTTGTCCCTTCACATAGGCATGGGGTTTTCTTCCTAAGACTTGACCTTCAAATATATGTCTAATTAGTGAGTGTTTCTCCAACAGCTCCCCCTCAATCACTAATTGACATTCCCTGTTTCTTCATATCATCTTCTTTTCTTTTACTCCTGCCATGCTTTTGAATCTGCTGGTCTTCACACCATCCAAGCTCTTTGTCATTATGTCTGCTAACTGATCTTTAGTAGAAATGTACTCCACTTCAATCTCCTTCTCCATTACCTTTTCTCTGAGAAAATGATACTGTATCTCTATGTGCTTTGTCCTTGCATGAAATACTGGATTTGCTGCAAGATAAAGTGAACTCATATTATCTCCATGTATTGTAGGTGTACCTTGATCAATGCCTAAGCTCTTGAACAATGTCTGCATCCATATGACTTCCTTAGCTGCTTCCACAAGTCCTTTGTACTCTGCTTCAGTTGATGATAATGCTACTGTATGTTGTTTCTTTGAACACCAACTTACAAGCTTATCACCAATGTATATCATGTAACCATGAGTTGATCTTCTGTCATCCTGGTTACCTTCCCAATCTGAATCACTATAGGCTCTCAACTTCAAATATGATGTAAAAGGATAATATAATCCTTCCTTTATAGTTCCTTTGATATATCTGAGAACTCTTTGACCTGCAATCCAATGTGGGTCCTTTGGACAATGCATGAATTGTGACAAAACTCCCACTGCATAACTAAGATCAGGTCTTGTTAGTGTAGCATAAATCAAACTACCCACAAGAGATTGATACTTCCTCATATCTTTGTATTCTGCACCATCATATTTACTGAGCTTGTGATTAACTTCAAGTGGAGTTGAAGCTTCTCTGCAATTTTCCATATCAAACTTCTTCAACAAGTTTAGAAGATACCTTTCTTGTGACACATATATGCCATGATCTGTATAAGTAACTTCCATTCCAAGAAAGTATGACAACTTTCCTAGGTCACTGATCTTAAACTCTTTCTCAAGTAATCTCTTTACCTCCTTGATTCCTTCATCTGAAGTACCTGTGATTATAATGTCATCTACATAAATACAAATGTAGATTGTACCTTCCTCTGTTCTTCTGATAAGTAGACTTGGGTCTTCTTTTGAACTTTGATATCCAAGATCATTGAGATACTTCACCAGTCTATAGTTCCAAGCTCTTGGAGCTTGCTTCAATCCATACAATGCTCTTCTCAACCTGCAAACAAAATTTGGATACCTGGAATCTATAAACCCTTGAGGTTGTTCCATGTATACCTCAGCTGATATGTATCCATTCAAGAATGCATTTTTTATATCCAATTGACTTAGAGTCCATCCTTTTGAAGTTGCAATAGCAATGATTGTCCTTATAGTTGACATCTTAGCTACGGGATTGAATGTCTCATCATAATCTATGCCATAGGTCTGGGCATAGCCTTTCACCGCCAATGTAGCTTTGTATCTGGCTATACTTCCATCTGCAAGCTTCTTCACTTTATAAACCCATTTATTTCCAATTACTTTCTTACCATTTGGTTTAGAAACAAGTTCCCATGTCTTGTTCTCTTCCAGTGCATTGAACTCTTCCTTCATTGCTTCTTCCCATTGCTTCTTACCTTTAGCTTCATCATAGTTCTGAGGTTCTTCATCATCTTTGACCATATATGCATAGTTCTTCTGAGTTATGTAAGAAGTATCATAAGAATACCTTTCTGGTTGTCTTCTAGTCCTGCTTGACCTTCTTGGTTCACATTCTTCATAAGTGTCTGGATACACCTCTTCATCAAATATAGGAGCTTCTTCATTTCTTCTTGTTAATCCACTTGTGGATGTACTTGCTTGCATATAGTCTTCATCTCTATTTACCTGCACAATTGATTTTCCTTTCTCACATCTTCTTACCTCTTCTTCAAATTCTTCAGCTGTATGACTTTGATCTGCATACCAAGTTTTCTGTTCATCAAATGTAACATCTCTAGAAACAATAAATTGTTTTGTTAGAGGATTCCACAACCTATAACCCATCTGCTTTTCATCATAACCAATGAACACATATTTTTCTGCCTTTGGTTCAAGTTTATGCCTAAGCTGTGATGGCACATAAGCATATGCAATTGATCCAAACACTCTACAATGATCTAGTGTTGGTTTCTTACCCCACCAAGCTTCATATGGAGTCATTCCATTCAAAGCTGCACATGGTAATCTATTCACAAGATATGTAGCTGTATTTACAGCCTCAGCCCAAAGATAATTTGGACAGTTCTTCTCCTTCAGCATAGCTCTAGCAAACTCAACCAAAGTCCTGTTCCTTCTTTCTGCTACACCATTTTGTTGTGGTGTATACCTGCAAGTTATTTCTCTCTTAATACCTGCATTCCAAAGGTAATCATTGAACTCTTGGGAGAAATATTCTCCCCCTCCATCAGACCTCAGTCTTTTAAGCTTTTGACCTGTGACTCTCTCTGCATATGCATGAAAATGCTTGAAAGCTCCAAACACTTCTGATCTTTCCTTCAAAACATATAATGTTATCCATCTTGTAGCATCATCACTGAAAAGAACATAGTACCTTGAGCCACTGATAGATCCTTCTTTTGTTGGTCCCCATACATCTGTATGAATGAGCTCAAGTACTCCATCATGTTTGAATCCTTTCTTCTGAAATGGTAACCTATGTGCTTTACCCATTTGACATGCTTCACATTTATAAACCATATGTTGACTTTGCACATTTGGTAATCCTAGTACAGACTGATTAGCAACCATAGCTTTAATTCCTCTTTCATTGAAATGACCTAATCTCTTATGCCAGAGATCAAGTTCTGTAATCACTGCTTCACCATGTGTGAGCAAAGCTTGACCAATGTTTCCTTGCACTCTTAAAGTAAAGAGTCTACCTTCTTTCTTACCAGAGACAATCTGATTATATCCATTCTCTGGATCTTCCACAAATACTCCTTCATTTGTAAACCTAACTTGAAAACCTTTTTCAACTATCTGTCCCACACTAATCAAGTTTTTAGGTATTGTAGGAACATACAAAACATTGGTTAGCAAATCTGCTCCACTCTTGCATTTCACTTTTCCAATTGAATGTACACTATGTCTGGTATTATCACCTGTTTGAACTGTGTGACTCGAAATACCTTTTTTCAATTCTGACATCAATTCTATGTTTCCTGACAAATGATTAGAACATCCAGAGTCAATGTAAAATACCTTTAGATCTTCTTTGTCTGATGTGTTGATTGAATTCATCATCAATGATGTATGACTTTCATTCTGTGTGTCATTTGCATAGTTGTAGTAGGTGGTGTTGTAGGATTGATTCTGTCCCCAACTTCTTCCTCCACCTCTACCATAGCCTCCTCTTTGATTTTGTCTACCTCTTTGAAAATTACTTTGATATCTTCCACCTCGACCTCTGCTATTGTTGTTCTGATTTTGATTTGATCCTTGTTGGTTGTGCCAACAGTCATGAGCCAAATGATTACTCAATCCACAGATCCAGCAAGCCTTCTTGTTGTTATTTTGATTACCTCTTCCTCTTCCAAAACCTCTTTGTCTTCCTCTGCCAGTGCCTTTACCTCTTGCATAATAAGCTTGAGAACTAGACTCCTCTTCATCCTTTGCTTTACCTTTATCTCCTTTCTTCTTGTTCTTCACGTACATTGCAGAACTTTGTCCTTTATCTCCATCTCCCTTCAAGTCTTGCTCATATGTGAGCATCAAACCAAGCAACTGGTTCAAATCTGGAACATAATGATTTAACGAAAGTTCTGTTGATAAGACAAAAGGTTTCCACCTTTCATCTCCTCTCAAACCTGCAAGTAGTTGAGCAATCAATCTGTGATCTTCAACATCTTCATCTATGGATCCAAGACTATCTGCTAGATCCTTCATCTTAGTGACATAATCACTAATACTTTGACTTGGCTTCTTCTTGAATGTTGTAAACTCTGACCATAGACTTGCTTTCCTTGCTTTGGTAGTACTTTGGAAATGATACTCCAATGCATTCCATATATCTTCAGATGACTCCAATCCTCTGATGTGTGGTAGCAAATGATCAGAGATTGTATTGTAAATGTAGGCTTTTGCACTTGCATCCTTCTTCTGCCAATGCTTTAAAGCATCAAGTTCTTCTTTCTTTGGTCGGCTTTCATCTTCAAATACTGGCTTCTCTTCTTCACCTGTTACATATACCATGAGATCCTTACTCATAAGTAAGGCTTCCATTCTCATTACCCATGCGGGGTAATTATCTCTGTCCAGTTTGTCAATGGAGATATGATCTGCCATACTCCTTCCCTTCTGCTGCAACCTATGAGCTTAAAGGATAAAGAATAATACCTTTTGGAGTTCTTTGTGTATGAAGATACTTTTGAAGTAACCTTTTGATGCCTTGTGTCTTCAAATGCTTCACCTTTGAAACTTTAATGGAAAACTTTCCAAAACTTCTTGTACCTTTGTCGTCTTCTGCTCTTGAGAATCTTTCTGCTCTGATACCACTTGTTGATGTATAAAACACCACAAGAAATGAATTAATGTGACACTAGAACACCTCTATGGTCACCATTAACTCATTGCCACTCCAAACTTTGAGAAATGATAGCCTAAAGTGAGAACTTTGCTTCTACAGAAATTCCTAGTCACCGAAATGACATACCTTCAGTATTTTGCTAATTTCTCCTAGCTCAAGTACTATTTCTCCATGAAACTTTATAGGCTGAAACTAGAAGAGTAGGGCTTTCCAACAAGCTATCATATGCATCAAACAGATCTCTAGAACTCAAGTTATGGCTCTCACAAGATGACCTTGTATGACCTTCCAAAACTGGAAATCTTACCTGTTTTAGTAAGAGCGCCTGTTTAAAATTAGAATTCGATGCCTAGCATCGACTTGCAACGAGAATTCGATGCCAGGCATCGACTTGGGATGTTTTTGGCCACTTTTCAGCAGGGATTCGATGCCAGGCATCGACTTCCCGCATAAAGTCTTGATCTTTTGGACACCAAAACTATAGGTGATTTCATGCACACTTAGAATATGACTTACCAACTGGAATTCGATGCCAGGCATCGAGTTGCTCCAACAACATCATGTTTTTCAAACACTTCAGTACTGAATGAAAAATATAAAAGAAAATATGACTTATCAACAGAGATTCGATGCCAGGCATCGAGTTGCTTGGAAAACTTGATCTTTGTAACTCATCACACAGTAGGTAATCATGGAGATGATGGAGAGAGGCTCATACACAGAACTTTACTCATTTCTTTCTCATAACTATAAAAAACTCAGAAGTTTTTACAGTTGCTTTCTCACTCAGAGAAGCACGACTATACACAGTCGTATAAAATGAACTTCTTCTTCTACTTCTTCTTTCTCTCTCACACCGCGTCAGTTGATACAAACTAACTTATATAGATTTTCGTATTCTCGTGATTTTAAAAAACTTCTAGAACTAAAGTGAACTAACTTTACAAATATGATACATTTGTGAATTTGTCCCTTCACATAGGCATGGGGTTTTCTTCCTAAGACTTGACCTTCAAATATATGTCTAATTAGTGAGTGTTTCTCCAACACATATCTATTATCATTCATTGCTTTCCTCTAGACTCAAGACATAAGTTAGAGACTAGATGTAAGAGGCTAAAATTTAGAGCATATTTGTGTATTTTTACTACCAGCCTAATAGCTAAGATGTGATTCCCACCACTAATTACATAACTAACATAACATTTTCTTCCCCATAACTTCAAGTTTTCCGTCAAACCTGATTATGGAAGGCATAGGCGAGTAAGAGAATGAATGTAGTAATTGTTCCCATTGAATTACTTGTATATGATTTACATGGTCATCTCTCTGTAATGTTTGTCATATCCTTCCCCTTAATATAACTCTGGTGAAGTCTTCATAGTGGTGGGAAATGGTTTGTAAAGGTTAGATACCCCCTCCCATGTAACACTATCTGCTAAACTATCTTTCCACTTTACTATCCACTCTATATATAGGTAACTCCTTGTCCATGTTTCTCGAGTATGTAGTGTGCTCTCAACCTCATGTAGAATAGATTGGGCAGATATAGGCTCTACTATCTCACTTTCTGGAATCAGGTTTTCAAATTCACTTAGCTTCTTTTTAAGTCAACTAACATGAAACACTTAATGGATCTACTACTCTCTTGAAGTTGGAGTTGGTAAGCCATCTTTCTTATTCTCCATAGTATCGGGAATGGTCCACAATATATAGGAGATAGTTTTGGACAAGTTCCCATCTTCACGGTTTGAGACCTAGAAGGAACTCTAAGATAGACTTGCTCTGCTACCTCAAAGCTGCTTTCTCTCATTTGAGGGTCAGCATAGGCTCCAGCCCTATCTTGAGCTCTCCTAATGTTGTCTTTAGCAATCCTAAGCATATTGTTCAACTCTTCCAAGAAGTCCTCTGCAACCTCCACTTTTTCATGTTGCAATCCTACTACATAAGGAGCTCTTGTTTGAAACCCATACATAAGCATAAATGCACTATGCCTGGTGGAAGAATGATTTGCACTATTATATGCAAAATCTACTAGAGCTAGGTACTATTCCCAATAAGGTTTCCTTTCATTCAAATATGCTTGAAGCATATCTTCTAGGATTTGGTTAACCCTTCATGTTTGCCTATCCATTTGTGGATGTTCAGCCATAATCATGCTAAGTTTTGTATCCACCAATTTGAAGACTTCTATCCAAAAGTGGCTAGTATACTTTTGGTCCTAGCCTTAAACAATATCTAAAGGAAGGTGATATAGTTGATATAGGTTTTTAACAAATATATTAGCCAACTCAAGTGTCTTCTCTCTATTATATGTGGAATCATCCTAGCCATTTTATTTAACCTATCCACAATTACCCAAATTGAATCATGCCCTCTTTATGTCTTAGATAACCCTACTATAAAATCCATGGAGATACTCTCCCACTTCCCATTCAGAATATCCAATCAGTGGAGGTCCTCCAATCCTCAACTTCTTAGCTTCATTGATCAGGCATTTAGTGCACTTAAGTGCATACCCTAGGATGTCCTTATGTAGTCCAGGCAAGGGAACTCGTATGATATGTGTCATTTCATCCCAACATCTTTACAAATACACACCTTACATTCATACAACAAATACCCATCATGGCTACTATAATTCTTCCACTTCAATCCTTCTTGAGTACCCATTGATACTCCGTCCTCATTGGAAATCCATGTATTAAGATCCCCTTTCTCAATGATTTCCCAAATTTTGGTATAAGAAAGACCAAGCCTATGTTTCCCTTTCATGGGCTGAAGAAGCTCACTCACTAGTGATCTAAATAAAACTGATTCCATTGAGCGTAGGAACAGACTATGTGAATTAGCCACCACATTAAATTTCCCTTCCTATGTCTCAGCTCATAGTCAAAATCTTGAAGGATGGGTCTTGTGACCTTTAAGTTTTGTTTGATTAAAGAATCACTTAATGCTATCTTGATCAAACACAATTGTAACTTTGGAGCCATACAAAATAATGATGCCACTTCTTCAAAGCATGGATAATTTCATATAACTTCTCATAATTCGTAGGAGGTTCTATTTTTGTCTCTCAAAAGCCACTTGTTGAACATCTTGAACTAAGACTGCTCCTATAGCAAGATCATTCGTGTTATTCTTAACCACAAATTGCTGATTGGGATCCCCTATCTCTAATTGTGTTGTAGCTATTGTTACTTTTGAATTCTCCATACTTTGCTTTTCTTCATGTCCCAAATGAAAGAATTTCCCTTTCCTTTAAGTTGTTTTGTCATCACATGCACAACCTTGGCATAATGCTTGATTAATCTTAGATAGAATCAGAATAAACCAAGGAAGATCCTTAATTCTCTTAGGTTTTTAGGATGCATTCAAACAATAATACCTCACATCTTTTCAAGATCCATCTAAATTCCATGTTTGGAGATGATATGTCCAAGATATCTAACGTTTGGTTTAAAAAATTCACAATTTCCTTAATTGGGAAAGAGCGAATTTTATCTTAAATTTGAAAGACTATCTAGAAGTGATCCAAATGTTCTTTTCTGACCACTTGAAACTTTTAACTACACATTCTTGCAAAAAAGAATAACATAAATTCTTATCCATAGCTACATTATAATCGAAAGAAGATACATCTAAAGTTTCAAATCATGAAAATTAAAGACAGATGAGCATCTAAAGAAAACAATGCATAAGCACTATGTACATCATGTGAATGAATGAATCTAGCTGAGTGCATGATATGATACGTGTATTGGGTACATCTATCCTAATTCCCAACACCATTCTCTACCTTATACTACATCTACCCTATCCATATTCATAATTTGGAAACCTAAATGATCTTTGAATCCTTGTATCTTGATTTCCAATTTGGATACCACAGTATCCAAATTTCTCTAATTTTCATGTTGCATTGTAGATATGATGTACTTATGTCCACTAGATTGTTGCACAATCTTTAATTTCTTGCTCAACGAAATTAAAAATTCTACATGACCATGAATGAGTAGTGGAGTCATCAATCATGACTCTCATCAATCATTAAAGTTGCAAGTAGTGGTTTCATCAATCATGACTCTCATTGTAGTCCCATAGACATGACCATGAATCTTAACTAGATCATGTGGTCCAAATTGATGTGATCACAATAAATAAGTTAAACAAAAAGTATGTTTCATATCCACATGCATCACATCCACTTCGTTGTAGCTAGAGAAATGATAGACTAGAAGTTTTTGCACAAGGTGGACTACCTTTCTGCCTTTATCTAAGATCATTGTATCCTTTGGTCCTTCCTTTTTATATTCCCCCTTATATACTAGGCAATTCCACTTAGAGTGGTTAGTAGATAGGTACCTAAAGCATATTTTCTCCTTTTTAGCCCTCTAGAATTGATGTGTGCTGAGTTTAGGCCCTCTTAGTTTTTTTAATATGAATTTGTTTTTACTTGGGTTTACCTTTTTCTTAAATTTAGTAACATGCATACGCCTAAGTTTTTCATCTATATCCATTATTTTCTGACTATGATCTTCATACAACTCAGTATACATGATAGCTACTTCTAATGTATTAGAAGCATTCTATTTAAGCTCAATCTTAATGGCTTTTTCAATCCCTCTAATAAACCCTCTAGTCTTTTAGAAATCCCCCAAAACGTCTTAATTTAAGTATAATCCCTCAATAGTGTGAGAGATATCTAGATAAAGGTCTAACTCTTTGCATCACTCTATCCCATCCATCCCAAATATGCTCTTCCTCATTCTCACGTAAGAAATATTTTAGAAAAACAGCTTCAAACTCAGTCCAATCTATAAGAATATCCTTGGCTTCTTTAAGACTCATACACCACTTGCATGCACGTGGTCCGAGCAAAAGATTGCCTTGAGCATTGGGTACTTGTGTTGGGTCACTTTTAATTGGTGCAAGTTTGTCCACTTTTCTAAAAAGGTGTAAATTGTAACCTTATTTGTATGTATAACATCCCACATGAATGTAGGTGGCTTCAAGTTTTTTAGAAAAGGTGTATCCCTAGGATTATTTTCTTTTAAGATTTTGAGACATGTACATGTGTCTTATCTCCTAACCATAATAGAAGTTTCATGACAAACTTCTTGTTCAACTTCTTGTTTGTTGGCTTAAGAGGTAATAGAAGTTAGAGTGACAAACTTGGTTTTAAGTTGTTCAAAAACAGAGGTCGTGCTAGTTTATATGGAATGTAACTAATTAACTCTATCAATTAAAGCATGATGTTGAGAGTGCCTAATGAACTCATCATATAAATCTACTTCTTCTACAACATCATGCATTTCTAGTTCTTGAGTTTTTTTCATGGTTTTCTTTTTATTATAATATCGTATGGATTTTCTAGTTTTGGATTGAGAGTTTTCTTAGCAAGATAGTTTTGATACTCTGAAACAAGCTATTTCAGAGGCTCCTATATTCAAAGTGGTAGATCTACAGAAACCCTTTGAGTTAGAGATATGATCTAGGGGCATCGCTATAGGGCCAGTTTTGAGCCAAGATGGTAGGCGAATAGCTTTTGAAAGCAAGAAATTGAGTAGTGCATGGCACAATTGGCTAGTGCATGAACATGAGTTGTATGCAGTGGTGCATGCACTTATAGTCTGGAGACACTATCTTTATGGTGTAGACTTTTAGGCATACATAGATCACCATACACTTAAGTATTTTTGTAGTCAGCCAGATCTTCGAGGCAAACAGCCTCGTTGGGCTAAGCTCATGTAGGAGTTTCACATGGAAATCCTGTATAGAAGAGGCAAAGAGAATATAGTTGTTGATGCATTATCACAGATAATGTATCAAGTGAGATTTACAGTTCTAGAAAGCTCATTGCTTCAAGAGATAAAGGAAGCACAAGTGGAAGATACACATTTTCTATGGATTATTAGGGCCATTAGTGATGACTCTATTCTTAGAGATGGGATAGTTCCAACTGTTTCTTCCCTAGCAGAGTGAGCAAGTCCATTTTGTATTCCAATTTCTCACAAGAGAATGGAGTAATCAAATGAAAAGGAAAGGTTTGCATACTAGGTTCTTGGGATCTTAGAAGAAAATTCATGCATGATAACCACGATGTGCCTTGTGCAAGACATCCTAGTGTTGACAAGACAATACAGCTTGTTAGAAGAACATTTTGGTGGCCTGGATTAGCTAGAGATGTCCACACTTATGTTCGTAAATGTTTTATGTGTCAAGTCAACAAATTAGACAAGGTAAAGACACTAGGTCTTTTGCATCCTTTATAGCTTCCAGATCATAATTGGGACATTTTATCTATGGACTTCATAGTCAGATTATCATGGACCCAAAGGAAGCGGGATACTATCCTAGTTGTGGTAGACAGATTGAGCAAGATGGCTCATTTCATAGACATGCAGAAGACGATAGAAGCTCCACAAGTAGTAGATTTGTTTATCCAGTATGTCTTCAGATTCCATGGGTTATCAACATCCATAGTTTCAGATAGGGATGTCAGATTCACAAGACACTTCTGGAAGTTTATATTTGACAAATTGAAGGTGTCATTAAAGATGGGTAGTGGTCAGACCGAGTGGGTCAACCAGATACTCAAGGACATGTTGAGGGCATATGTGTCTCAGAGACAGACAAATTGGGATAGTTATTTGCCAATACTTGAGTTTGCTTATAGCAATAGGCCTCACAAGGTGACATATATGTCTCCTTTTGAGATGAACTATGGCATGAATCCCAATGCTCCCAGTACCATAGGCATGCCAAAGAAATATCCCAGTGTTTCAGAGTTCTTAGCAAACATCCAAGCAAATTTAGAAATAGCTAAAGCCAAGATATAGCAAGCCACTAATAGGGCAAAAGAGTATGCTAACAAGAAGAGATCTCCTATATCCTTCCAGGAACGCGAAAAAGTCTTTCTTAAAGTACTAGATAGATCTACTTCACTCTCCATAGGAAAGTGTAGCAACCTTTCACCAAGGTAATGTGGACCTTGGAAGATAGTTCAAAAGGTACCGATTATAGAATCCTCAAGATTGCACAGTCCATCCAGTGTTTCATGTCAGTAAAATTCAAAATTATATTTCCAGGGATGATAATCTAATAGAGGCTATTGTTTCTTTGCAGGAAAGTAATAGCACAAATCATTCTCTAGATAGGATACTAGATCAGAGATAGAAAGGATTGAGGAATCGTGTCATCCAAAAGTATCTAGTCGTGTAGAGAGGATTACCACTTACTAACTCTACTTAGGAATCAAAAGCTCTAGTTCGCAAGTACTTTCCCTCATTGATCATTGAGGAAAATGATCTTTAGAAGGTGGAGAGAGTGTTAGACATTGATCCACAGGGATCATGACATTGATCCATAGGGATCTGCCCATATGTGTGAGGAACAAGGGCCATTAAACCCAAGCTCGGGGGATATCCTTAGGTACTCAATAGTAATGGGGATGAGTGTTGCATGATAGACACATGTCATCACTAGACCATTCTAGATCAATTCTATTTTTAGATTACATAAGGTTATATATGGATGGGAGGAGACACACACACACACATCATTCAAGCATTTCTTATAGTGACTCTGTTTATTTCATACTTGTACCATCTAACAAATTGTCAAAGGGTATTTCACGAAGACAATGACAAGTCACCAACATCTCTAGAGGTTATAAATTCTCACAAGTTAGTGGTCAAGGTGAAAGCATAGAGAGTTCAACAAGGTTTTGATTACTTATTCTATGCACATATGGACTCATGTGACATGGGAACGTTTCCTAGAGTGTTCCCAAGGAAAGTACTACCATTTCTTAATGGATATGCTAGATAGAAAGCATGAAGACTAATTTTGTAATTTATATGCATCTTGTATTTCACACACCCAACACACTCTACTCTTATTTATAGGAATCAAAGATTCCCAAGTTTATAGCTCCGTTTATACCATTGAGGACAAGGATCTTTAGAAGAGGGAGAGAGTGTCATATTCTAGAGAAGTACATGCATAGAGGAATGAGAAGTTCCTTGCTTAGGAGATATCCCAGGCCATTATCCATGACTCCTATAGTTGACTACCGATTGATGATGGCCACATGGATAGAGTGATCACAAAGAGGATTTGAGAATATGATTTTGAAAGGGCTATGAATAGGTTGGGAGGTGAGTCTCGACAAGTAATTCTTGACTTTACACATTCTTATGTGAGGTCCCAATTAGCTCCTCAAGTGAAACAAAATAAATAATAACTTTAAAGTCACCTTTGGTGGCTAGTTTTGTCTTATCTTACTTGATATCTCTCCACCATCTCTGAGCGACATGCATCAAACTACATGGCATGTGAAATCTTTTCTTTTCATCTACTACATTCCACAAGCAAAAGCAATGCTTCGACTTGCTTTTCCACTACTCCACCACATTCACTATCTTAGCACGCACCTACCTATGATGTTTTGATGCGACCAAATATTTAACTTTCCATTTGACATCCCTTCTAGATGACACTTCTTTGTTTATCACTAGAACTTTACTTGATGGTTTAGTAGATGGAGCTTCCTTCTAGTGAAAAGTGCCATGAACATAAAAATATCTAAATTTATACATGGATCAAATGATTCCTAATGAATCCATACAAATTGATAATCTAATAACACTCTAAAACCATTTAAAAGGTCTAGTCATTCTAAATTCTATAGCACCAAATGCCCCTTATAATGCCCCTATGTGTCAAAGATACTAGAATATTAGACCTACCTTGAAATAAACAACAAGAAACCTCAATAGACCTATCGTAACCTTTGTGTGCTAGAAACTTTAATAGCACACAATCATGTCCAAAAGAATTTAACGTTGTGAGATAACCCACAAAAGATAAATTGCCTAATTTTGATATCTTTACACATATCTATGGCTAGACCTTGCCAAAGAGATGAGAGCCGAATAACGCATGTCCGAATTCCATGAAATTTAGGCATGTGAAGTTCAAGTCTAACTTTGAACACATATCCCAACATCATTGGATTTGAAACTTCAATTGGGAATAACATCCATGTTTCTACAAACATGGGTTTTGTCACAGACAAATACCTACAGAATGATCAAAGAGAAACTCTAGTTTCTCTTAAATACCAAAAATAATTGCCATGAAATTTTGGGAAATACAATTATTACATCTACAAAATAGATAAATAAAAATTATATTAATTGGATTCTCGATTCATGAGAAACGACTCTACTAAGTCACCCCTATAGACATTGGACAGGGTCAACTTTTCATAAAAAGTCCTAAGACAAATGGCCATTTCACATATCAAACAAGCCCCAAATTCAACGAATTTGGTGAGTATTAGTTAAATTGTTCCATTTAAAGAAATCTCAAAATGTCAAGAGCAAAACATTTTCTATAAAAGGCTAAGAATAATTGAATGTGCAATAGCACCTGATTGAAAATATAAAAACATTGTGAACGCATCCAAATCATTTTTTAAAGAATTTATTGTAATTATGAACTTAATTAATGATACTTTTATGGAAATATGAGCCAAAACATATGCTTGAGATGACATTAATGCATCCTCTAGTGTTTTTGTTTTTTTTTTTGAACAAAGACAAGTTAAACTGAAACAAGCTCATTTGAATCTTCCAGTACATTAATGCATTATTTAACTCGAATAGATGCCTTCTTGTCCAATCACATATATTTCGTATTGATTCAAATGATTCTCTGCGCTCAATGCATACACCCTATTACCAAGAATGGACAAAATAAAATCCGTTTGTTGTTTCCTCATTACGTGCTCTTCAATTTAGAAATGCATAAACGCAATGACATTAAGAAATGGGATTATTGGGTTCTTCAATGAAAAGCATAGGAACATCAATACAATTGTAAACACTTGTTTCAATCATTATTCATAGATTTGTGTATATATGATGTTACCCACATTCCCTCTATATTCCAATGCACCAAGGTATGCTTTTCCAATCATCAATAATAACCTCAGTGTTTCACTCTTTATTAATGCATACACTTCAATGAATTCATGTGTATATTTTCATGAGTTGAACAATAAAAAACCTCAACTCTCCCGTAAAGAATATGAGAGTATAAAAGAAAGTGATCAATAGGTGCTTCATATATGTATATCTATACATATGAAGTACATGCTTGGAGGAACCAAAAGTTCATTTGCTTGTGATAGCCATGGTTCAAATCCGGGATCCTATGGGTGATTTCCCCTATTCATGACGGCCAGATGAATAGAGGGATCAAATAGAGGATTCTAGAGGATCAGTTGGAAAGGGCTATAAATAGGTTGGGAGGTGAGTGCTAGGGAAATTTTTTTTTGGAATATAACATGGTGGCCTTTGGTTGTGTATCACTAACAAGTCCCCACAATTTGTTCCTCATCAAAAATCTTCTTATCTTTAACATCCAAGCTTACCACGGTAATTTTCCTTTTCAAGATTTTCAGTCTCGACATTTAGATGAAGTGTGATGCCTTTCATCTCCTATGTAAGTAATCTTTCACAAAAGTGTCTTAGACATCCAAGCTTACCATGGTGGTTTCATTTTTCAAGCTTTTCAATCTCAAGATTTGAGACGGTGTGAACATTTTCAAATCCTATACATGTAATGTTTGACACAAATGAAGTTTAAAAGTATGATGTTGGCATGAGGAAAGAATACTATTTCTATTGTTGTACTTTTCTCTTTAGTTTGATGGATTTATTTTTGCCTATGATCTTATCCTGTACCTTCTTTGCTCCCTTTCTTTGAAATTGAATGAGCCATATTTTTCCTTTTTGTAGATTCTTTGAAATATTTGATGATTCAAATTTGATCTCCCGTACCATTGATTGGGGGTATACACTCCTATTACAAAAGAGAAGGCAATAAACCCAACTTATGATATTGTTTCATCTACACACATAGTCTGTGTCTTTTCCACCTCTTATCCCCTTTGTGGGGATGTGTTTCTTCTTACCCTTATCTCCTTGTATTAGAAAGGTCTAGATGAAAAACGTTATGTGTCTAGATTTTGTATTGCTATTCCACAAGTGAATGGTTTACATGAGATGTTTGATACTCAAGCAAACGCAATAGATTCTTCCGCTAAGTCTCTACCATAAGTTGACAGGGTACAAGTGGCATTTGATAGGGATCTGATTCCCATCATCATATAATATCTTATGCATTGTGCACCATGGCCATCAAGAAGGAGGTATAGATCATATACTCTAAGTATTTTTTCTCCAATTCCTAACATTTATCCCCTTTGTTTATAGTGGCCATCTTGCTCTTACACGCGAGATTGTCACTAACGCTGTCCACGTAAAAGGATCAGGAATTAAGACATATTTGTACATGTATTTTTCAATAAAACAGATAATGGCCTAGTTATGCACACGTTGAATTTTTATTGCCGATTGTGAAACCTATGTATCTATATGCTGTGTTTTTTTCCAAATTACATTCTATGCACTTCTACAAGAATGTGAGGGCTTCTCAATAGGTCATTCAAGTACTGCGGAAAACGGAAACCTTTTATGCAAAAGCCCTTGTTCATCACTTAAATGTCTTTGGAAAAGAAACACTTTAGGAATGCCAAGATTCAAAAGATTCAATGATTTTTTTTTTTTAAATAAAGGAAGTTCGGCCTTAGCCTAATCTCCCGGACTTTAATTATAATAAAGAGAAAAAGTTACAAGTGAATGGGACTAGTGCCCATGGGACCCCCCAAATCCCACAATGCAGGGGAGGAGTATGGCAAGCTACAGGGCATTACAAATGAGGTGGATAAAATTATCATCACTCTCATGTGGGACCCATTTGGGTTTCAACTTGTTGTTTTCGAGGAGATAAATACAGTGATGCCTAAACAGCGGCGATCTCTTGACTCGGGAGATTCTTTTACCAAGGAGAAACAAGGATTTCTCGATCGACCATTCCTTAGGGGTTTGGTCAAAATTGACAGCACAACCCTCCCTCCAAATCTTCCAGAGAGCCTCACCTCTGATGGCATTCCACAGCCTCGATGAGCAACCGATCGCCTCACCCAACATCACTTGTTGCCAGTTGATTTGACTCGTGAGTCTCAAAACCCGGGTCACGTGATGCCAGATAACGCGGGACTTGGGGCAGTCGAAGAACAGGTGAGCTAAATCTTCGATGCACCGATGGCAACGTTTGCACCATGGCGGCACACCACAGATTTTGTTAGCCCTTGCATTGGTCCAGATACCTTTATGCAAGATCTGCCACATGAGAACGGACTTTTTGACCTCAATTAGGGGGTGCCAAATAGACATGAATTTTAGCTCCCACCGAAGTTTGGTGTGGTTGGACAATTTTCTTGAGAAATCAACCGAAAGCAGTTTCATTATTCCTTTTTGTTGAAAATATCGCCCGTTAAACTTCTCAAGAACGAAAAGAAAATGGAAGTGCTACCTTTACAATCCAAGTGCTCGAGTGCAAAACTGTCGCTCAAATCCAATCGTTGCAGCAATGTCGCGTCGAGAGCTAACGTCTTCAACTTTAAGCAGCATGTTTCTAAATTTGGTAACGATGCCTGCAAATACATGTGTTTTAGTGAGACACGTTGTCCGCGAGCTTCGTGATTGAAAGCAAAAGTCATAACAACCTTCACAATCTCAACTTTCAAGGTCCAAAGCCCGTTCGAAACTCAATTTCCGGAGACACGTGTGAAGCGTGGAAAGCGTGCTGAGAGCTATACACTGATCGGGTTTGAGATGTTGCAACGACGGAAGACTTCCGCTCTCAAAAGCTGGGAATATGCTGTGAAGGATATCCAAAAAAAAAAAAACCTTTTACAAAGATAAAGTTACTACGGCCAGGAATCTCAGGAAGTATGGATGCCCTCAAGATCTATGATCTTAATAACCCTTGTGTGGAGTCCATTGAGTTGAACCACAAGCTTGGATGTCAGGAGTTTCTGGTAGCTAGCTAGTCTCTTGCCAACTCCAGAAGGTTCTTGGTTAGGAATGTGGATAGACCTAATAAACATATGTATGAGCTTCTGAAACAAAAAAAGAACAAGGATTTCATTCCTATGTTAACTAAGAAAAATGGTGGAACTACTACAAACATGGAGGAGTGCTTACACGAGGCTTCTAGCTTCTTTATGAATGTTTTCTCTAGTCTTCCCAAGAGGGGGGAGGACATCCAGAGAGCCAGGGCCCACATTGCTTCTATAAAGGTGAAAAATTTTCCTTAGGGACTTGCTACTTTACTGGACCTGCCCCTCTCTACTGGTGAGGTTAAAGAAACCATTGATAAATTGAAACCCTGTAAGTCTTCTGGTATTGATGGGATTCCTAATGAATTTTTTAAGGAGCTCAAGGACTTCCTTACCCCTTACCCTTCTGGGGATCTGGGAAGAGGCCACTAGGAAAGGTACCCTTTCTTCTGATATGAACATGGGGGTTATTAGGCTCATTCACAAAAAGGGCCCTATAGAGGATCTCAATAACTGGAGGCCTATTACTTGCCTCAACTCTATCTACAAGGTGTTTGCTTCTACCTTAGCTAGAAGGCTCAACCGGATTATTAACAAAATCATTTTACCCATGCAAAATGGTTTTATCAAAGGAAGATATATTCTTGATACCATCATTTCTCTCTGGGAAGGTTTTGAGTATGCTAATGAGATTAATCTTGATCTCTACTTCTTCAAAAATGATTTTGATAAGGCTTATGAGAGAATTGAGTGGGATTTCATCCTTCAGTCTCTCCATGATATTGGGATTGGGAAAAAGTTCATAAAGTATGTTAGTACTCTGTTTGGAAATGCGTGGTCTAAAGTCTCTTTAAATGGCCAACTCCCCCCCCCCCCTTTTAAAATTGCTAGATCCATAAGGCAACGTTGCCCCATGGCTCCCCTCCTCTTTGTCATCTCCAGTGATGCTCTTGGGTGGTTGGTCAATCATGAAATGTCCAAAGATAAGATCAAACGTATTTCCATTCCCAATTCTAATCATCAACTTGGGCTTCAAATGTTTGCAGATGATACTGATATGTGTACTCTTGCTGATCCTAATTATGCTGAGAATTTTCTTGATTGTTTGAAGACTTTCTGCCTTGCTAGTGGTTCACATAAATCACTCCAAAACTGGTTTCAAATCTTCTAATCATGTGATTCCCAATTGCATTGCTAACATTGGTTGTCTTATTCTACATGATCAGGCCATTTTTAGGCTGCTGGGTATCCCTATGGGATTCAATGTCAGTTTGCAGCAAAGGTGGGATTGGATCCTTGACAAATTTAAGAAAAAAATGTTCATTTGGTATAACGTGTATGCTTCTCTAGTGTATTTTTTGGCTTGTTGGAGCCCTTCCAAAAGTCAATTAAAACAGGTCATAGCCCTTGCCAGAAGATTCTTGTGGGGAGGAAATGGACAGGTCACTAAAGTCCCCAAGGTTTCTTGGAAGTTCTCCTGTCTTCCCAAGTATGGAGGTGGGCTTGGTATTATCTGGCCGATCAAAATGGCCGAAAATTTGGCAGCTAAATGGAATTATAGATCCATAAACTCTCATGATATTTGGGTCATTCTTCTTAAAAGAAGCACTCATAAGTTTTATGTGAAGGACTATAAAGCTTGGACCAATAATCATTTGTGGGATATTTGTTGGGTGTGTGTAGAAGTGCGAGAGACACACGAGAAGCACACGCAAAGAGCACAAACGCAACAAGACACACGGAGAAGACGATGGTTGGAATAGCTCTCTCTATTGATCGATGAACTGAACTGAAGTAAGAGCTAAATGATATCTTAAGTACAAAGTACCACCACATATGAGAGTATCAAGTATGTGGTAACATGGGGAAAAAACCTCTAGCCAGCACTAGAGTAAAAAGTGTCCATGTATAGGGAAAAGGTTCTCATCAAAGCTACTCGAGGAACACATAAGTGTAACAAACCCCCCCTGGAGCGAATGATGTGAACACATACAGGGAGTGACAGATCAGCCCCCACAAGGTAACAAGCTTAAAGCTTTGCGAAAAGCTTCAAACTTTTCCCGTGGAAAAGCTTTGGTGAATATGTCTGCCACATTATCTTGTGTAGGCACATATACCAAATCAATATCTTCTGCATGAAGGCGCTCTCTCACATAGTGATAACGCACCTCAATATGTTTGGTCCGTGCCTGAAACACTGGGTTTCGTGCAACAGCCAAAGCACTCTGACTATCAGTGAGAATATGTGTAGCAGCATCAAGATCCATGCAAAGATCCATCAATAGGCGTCTCAGCCATATACAATCCACTGTCATTGTGAAAATTGCCTTGTACTCAGCTTCACAACTCGATGTCGCCATTGTAGGTTGCTTCTTACTCAACCAAGATATGCATGAGTCTCCAAGGAAAAAGCAATTACCACTAGTGGACACGCGAGTATCATAACAACCAGCCCAATCACTATCTGTAAA
The DNA here is from genome assembly GCA_020310875.1 of Ceratopteris richardii. Taxonomy (NCBI): domain Eukaryota; kingdom Viridiplantae; phylum Streptophyta; class Polypodiopsida; order Polypodiales; family Pteridaceae; genus Ceratopteris; species Ceratopteris richardii. The sequence goes on from CM035413.1 coordinate 18,344,724, forward strand.
AGCATGCAAGCATGGCTGAACATCTCTGCCATAAAAGAGACCTAAGCTCAAAGTGCCTCGGAGATATCTAAACACACGTTTCACCGCTTGCCAATGCTTAGTGCCAGGGCTATGCATGAATCGACTCAACTGGGAAACTGCATACTATATATCCGGCCTTGTGTTGCATGCATATATAAGACATCCCACAACTTGTTGATAAAGAGAAGTGTCAAATGCATCACTGAAATTCTCAACTGAGAACCCGAATCCTATCTCAATTGGTGTCGAAACTGGCTTACAATCCTCAAAATCAAAACGATGAAGTAGTTTTTCAACATACTTTTCTTAATGCATAACAATTCCCCCCTCAACGAATACAAACTGGATGCCAAGAGAGTAGCTCAAAAAACCAACATAAGTGACATCAAAAGTATGCTACAAATCAGCCATAAGAATGTCAAGTTTTGCATCACATGACCAAGTCAAGAGTATGTCATCAACATAAAGAACAAGCACTATAAGATCAGCCCCATTTTTGCGTACATAGAGTGTGCTTTCAATCAGACTACATGTGAAGCCAAGAGCAATCAAGTGCTTATGTATTTTGTCATACCATGCATGTGGAGCTTGCTTGAGACCATACAAGGCTTTATGCAAGCGACAAACCATATGCTCTTTCCCTTTCATAGCAAATCCACGAGTTTGCTTCACATAGACCTCTTCTTGCAAATAACCATTCAAGAAGGCTGTTTTTATGTCCAACTGATGCACTTTCCAACCTCGATGGGCAACCAATGCAACCACACTACAAATGGTAGTCATACGTGAAGTAGGTGCAAAAGTTTCCTCATAGTCAATGCCATATTGTTACGCGTATCCTTTGGCAACCAATCTAGCTTTGTAGCGATCAATGCTACCATCAGATTTTCTCTTAATTTTGTAAACCCACTTTGTAACAGTGGCATTCCTTCCTTTTGGCAATTCACATAACTCCCAAGTACCATTCCTATGTATGGAATCCATTTCTAATTGCATAGCACTCATCCATTGTGGATTGTCACATGCATCTTCAAAAGAAAGTGGCTCTTCATTACATGTTGTAGCAATAAGAGAATAATCCACAAAATTACTTGATGCATGTTGAGAGCTTGATCTTGTTCTACCAAGTAAAGGTGCACTCAATTTGCTGTCGTGCAAAGTTTGTTTCAGCCACTTTGGCATAGATTGTGCACTCTTGATAGACATGCGTTCATTATGTAAAACATCTTCAATATGTACACCATGTATGGGCTGAATTTCATGCTCAGTTTCAGCCATATTTTGACGTAACTATTCAGCCATATATGGCTGGAAATTTCCAGCAGTTTGGAGATTTTTCGACTGAAATTTTTCAGCCATGTTTGGCTGGAAATTCTCTGCATTTTCAGCCCTATTTGGCTGGAATTTCTCAGCCCTTTGAACCTCAGTTGGCTGGTCTACATGGCCATAGTCAAGCGCACCATTTTGTAACAAAGGCATGAGTGTATCGAACACATCTTGTGAGCTAACTGTTGGCAGTTTTTTGCATTCAAGTAGAGGGAAAACTGAATTTTCCACAAATACCACATCTCAACTCACAATAATTGTGTTCGTCAATGGATGGTACAACCGATATCCCTTACTTTCAGCACTATAACCAACAAATATACATTTCTTTGCCTTGTCATCAAGTTTGTGACGTTGTTGTGATGGCACAAGAGCATATGCTAAACAACCAAGCACACGCATATGACCAACCATAGGCTTATGATCATTCCAAGCCTCATAAGGAGTGATGACTCTCAATGCTTTTGTAGGGCAGCAATTCAACACATAATTTACACACATGATTGCTTCCATCCAAAACTTATCAGGAAGATGCTTTTCTTTAACCATACATCGTGACATTTCATGTAGAGTTCTATTTCTACGCTCGGTAGCACCATTTTGTTGAGGTGTATATGGCACCGTACATTGGTGTGAAATACCTCTTTCACAAAGAAAAGCATTAAACTCATGTGACATGTAGTCACCACCACGATCTCTGCGTAGAGTCAAAAGCTTTTATGAAGAAAAATTTTCAGCCATAGCTAAAGATGCTTTGAAGCAAGAAAATACCTCATTCTTTGCTTTCATAGGATACACCCATGTATGGCGAGTAGCATCATCAACGAAAGTAACAAAATATACATGCTTCCCAAAAGATGGAGTCTTGACGGAACCACATACATCACTATGAACAAGCTGCAATTTTCTTGTAATGTGTGTATTACCATCTTTTGGAAAAGAAGCATGATGCATTTTTCCAAGAATGCAACCTTCACATGCATGCTTTTCAATGGACTCAAGTGTAGGCAACCCAATAACCATGTCCTTCTTTTGCAAATAGAGCAAACTATTGAAGTTCAAGTGACCAAACCGAGCATGCCAAAGCTCCATTTCAGCCATGGAAGAAGTATGAGGAACTAAGGCATTCGAGGCAGCCCTCTTGTATGTATCCATGCGATACAAACCATTACATAATGTACCACACATCACGATAACATCACCATTGCTGAAATCATGAACCATACACTTATCATCAACAAAGTGTACATGAAGTCCAGCTTTGGCAATCAACGGAATTGAAATTAAGTTCTTCTTGATACCGGGCACATACAATGCATTTTTCAAGAGAATCACACCTCTATTTGTAGCCGTAAGCTCAATTTCTCCTACTCCAATGATAGGATAAGAGGCATTTTTTGCACACACCACATGTCCTCCTTTAGGTGCATCTTTCAAAGAGGCAAAAAATCTTTTGCATGATGTTATGTGCTTTGAAGCACCACTATCAAAGAACCAATCCGAATCAACCTCATTCACAACGATACATTTAGAATGTAAAGAAGCATCATAATGACATGTAACAACACATGCCCAAAAATCTTGAGCCATGTTATCTTCATCATTCTTTACATTTGCTGAATTTTCAGCAATAGACATCCAGGATTCCTTCTTCTTTTCATTGCGTTTAGCAAGCTTTCTACACTCATCAATAGTATGACCAGCCTTTTGGCAATATTTGCATCTCTTCTTCTTTTGCAAATCACCATCATTAGAGGAATGAGTGGAAGAAGAAGCTTGAGGCTTTGGTTTTGATGAAACCAAAGCTGAACCATACTTGCTTTTCCCCTTTTGTGAGATAGCAAGTGCTTGCGTTCCCTCAATCAAACCACTCCTATTCACTCTAGATTGCTCTTCTTGCAAAAGAAGAGACACAACCTCATCAAATGCATACATATTAGGATTTCCTTTTTCAACCAAACGAAGTGTAGTAGCAAAGCTTTGAAAAGATTCTGATAATCCTTTCAACAATGTAAAAATGAGTGATGCATCCAGAATGATCTCATCTATGTTTGCCAATTGCTCTTTCAAGCCCTTGATGCGTGTCACATACACATCCACTGACTCATTTTCAGCCATACATACATCCTCAAGTTTCTTCCTCAAGTATGCAACACGTGCTTCATTATGCACGGTGTCGGGAAGAAGGAGGTCGTGGCGGGAAGCCGGCGCGTGGGGTTGGATCAGGCCCCGCTCTGGTGCGCCGTTCCTACTGTCCTGCGAGCGGCGTCTGCGCGTTGGGCGCCTCGCCTGTGCTCTCCGGAGCGTGCGCGATCCTCATACGTGTGGGACCCTCGCCCCTCGGAAGTGTTGAGACGTGGGACTGTGGGCGTCGGAAAGAGACGATGGGGGTACCGCAGTGATACACGTAATGCAAAGGAAGCTCAACGATACGACGGAAATGAAATGAAGTCTACCAATAAAAATGAATGATACAAAGAGGCCGCTACAGTGCGGACCGCTGGTACAATAAAACCGCTACAGTGCGGTGCGATGATACAATATGAAAGCCGCCACTACAGTGCGGGCCGGCTAGTATATAAAATAGATCCCTCGCTACAGTGCGAGAAATCGCCCTCGAGATTCCGCTTCGGTCTTCGCGGTCCAAGCTTTTCTTCCAAGTCTTCACTTCGGTCCGCTCTTTACTTCAGGTATCCTCAACAGTAGCCTCCCTTCTCTTTACTTCAGATAATCAGAAACCGCAATAACTTGGAGGAAGTTCCACAAGAAAGACCACGGGGGGCGGAGCATTATTAGTACCATTTCAGAAGCAAATAGATAAAATCCTGCTAAAAGAAATAATCCCTTTCTTTGCATATAAAGTTTTTTAGAAATCTACTCTATTTAAGAAGCAGATAAATAACAGATAGCATCATCTCATATGCAATCGAGTCCATTCAAATACTTAAATCAAACTAGCTTGTAATAGTATGCAAATTAATGCATTCGTGCACTACAAGAGATACACTTAAAATCTCCATAACATAGGAGTGCACACACCATCGACTTGGAACAACATAGATCCTTCATTGACCCAAGAGCACGAATTCAAGTCACGATCATAAGTGAAAAACTAATGCCAAGTTAAAGTACATCCACCTACGCAATGTTGAACTTCTGCCAGGGCGAAACCTTACATTGTAAAACCAAAATCATAATTCACTACAAAATAAGCTTAGAGAGCTGTGCAGACAAAATACTTCTTATTGAAGAAAAACAAGGGACAGTTCACAAATTAAAGACACCACTGAAGGTTAATCCTCAGGATAATTTTCCAATAGTGAATATCATGATAGGCGATATGCCATCAGGATTAGCATGGTAGAACGTCATCCGATTTTCATTTATCTTCTTTGTTTTTCTTTTGTCGGTTTCTCTTTCTTCCTCTCTCTCCAACGTGTCACGCCGCCTGCAATCTCCCTCTCTCTCTCTCTCTCTCTCTCTCTCTCTCTCTCTCTCTCTCTCTCTCTCTCTCTCTCTCTCTCTCTCTCTCTCTCTCTCTCTCTCTCTCTCTCTCTCTCTCTCTCTCTCTCTCTCTCTCTCTTACGACTTCTCTCTTTCTCTCTCTCTGTTTCTCTCTCCTCCGTATCTCTCTTCCGTCGCGCACGCCGCCTACCTTCATCTCTCTCTCTCTCTCTCTCTCTCTCTCTCTCTCTCTCTCTCTCTCTCTCTCTCTCTCTCTCTCTCTCTCTCTCTCTCTCTCTCTCTCTCTCTCTCTCTCTCTCTCTCTCTCTCTCTCTCTCTCTCTCTCTCTCTCTCTCTCTCTCTCTCTCTCTCTCTCTCTCTCTCTCTCTCTCTCTCTCTCTCTCTCTCTCTCTCTCTCTCTCTCTCTCTCTCTCTCTCTCTCTCTCTCTAGCGGAGCGCGTGCGTGCAGCCGTGGGAGGGGGGAGGAAGAGTCTCTCCCCCCCTCTCTCTCTCTCTCTCTCTCTCTCTCTCTCTCTCTCTCTCTCTCTCCTCCAGCGGCGCGCGTGCGCGTAGCCGTGGGAGGGGGGGGAGAGAGAGTCTCATCCCCTCTCTGCTCCTCATGCTGCCTACGCTCTCGGACCTCCGCTGACCAAGGAGGAAAGATAACCTCCTCGCTGCGTCCAAAGCGTTCAAGTTGCCCTTTTTCCACATTGAATGCCGCCTCCAATACTTGCTCTGGAATCCCACGGAATAAGGAATTCTTCCCTGCCAGGTAGTCAATGAAGGGATTAGCAGAGGAGAGGACATTGATGTATTCTAGGCCTTCTCCTCCTGCCACCTTCAATGAGGGGAAAAACTGCGGTATCGCAAGCACAGATCCCTCTCTCACTACAACCCCCATAGTCTATGCCCCCATCTTCATCAACATGCGCATCCTTTCATATGCCTCTCTCTCTAAGTGGGTGATTGTAAACTATGAAGAAGGATATAAACATGAATGAAAAATAATAGACAAGGAGCATACCTGGAGGAAGTTCCACAAGAAAGACCATGGGGAGGAACAAATGAGTTTGGGCACCTATTTATAGGCCCCTCCCTAGGACTTCCTTCTAGAACGTTCCCACCTCTTCAATTAACTTTCTAATTTTGGTGGTATTTTAATTTTTCCATAAACTATGGTTTCGGTTTCACACTGGGTATTTACATTTTAATGGGTTTTTAGGGTTTGGCCTACAGAAACCGCCATTTCCAGGGGTCCAACCTAGGGTTTTTGGCCGGGAAAATTTAGCGTTTGCTCACAATTATCTCAAACTTGCCAATTCACGAGTTTACTTACAAATTCGGCCTAAACTCCAAGGGTTTCCAAGGGTTCAAGTCCGATTTTCATGGGGTAAACTCAGGTTTTCAGGGGTTTTGAAGGGTCAAACCTAGGTTTTTGCGTGTCTGATGTCCGTTGTTTATATACACGGTTCTCACATACATCTCAAACTTGTTCTCGTATCGCACAATCAATTAATTCGGCCAAAATATGCATGTAATATACCCCTTCTTCACTCAAAATATCACACAAAACTCATAAATTTTTGAACTTTTGAAAAAAAATCATCACACTCCCTGCCGGGTTTCATCCCGACATTCGCCCCCGCTAAACCTGCACATCGTCCCGATGGGCCAACCTGCAAGATCCAACAGAAGAGTATCAGGGTTCTTTTGAAATCTCTTTACACTTTTTATGTTTTTCTCTTTCAAAACTCAAATCATGATCTCATGGAGTCATGCAAGTTTTATAAAGATTAGTATGAATTTTAGAAAATTAGGTAGATTTAAGCTTCACAAACATCATATTATGTTTCTGCATCTGCAATCTGATAAGTAATCACATGAATAAATCGTCGGCTTTCTAGATCTTTTGTTCGTTCAACTGGTTCAGATCCAACTGCTCATTCTAAGTTCTAGCATATACATATGTTTCTACTAACTCAGTTTGTAGAATATATCTCGATTCCTACTATTTATCTCCTACTTGTCCAGCTCTCCATTAGATCTTTCTTTCTTTTTCTTTTTCTTTTTCATTTTTCTTTTTCTTTTTCTTTTCCTCTTCATCTCAGCTCAGCATTTCTTTTTATCTTTTATTTTTCACAAATCGGCCTATGTCGAAATCGGGTGCGACTCATGGACTTGTCCGCCCGGCCAAGTTTATTCCACCTGTCTGCCGACCCGGCATAGCGCACGACATACACAACATCAGCCCTGCATGAAATCGACGTCAGCTCGTGGCTCTGACCACCCGATCAGAGTGACTCCACCCGCCTACCGACCCATACAGGCGCATGACAACAGATAGGTTAGGCCTACGACGAAACTAGCTACGACTCGTGGCCTTGATCACCCGACCAAGGTGGTTCCACCCGCCTACTAGCCCATTGTAGCGCACCAACAACATACACGCACATATAAGCTGGCATGAGTATGAATGTTTCTTTATAAATCATGATCCATATGGAGGTAAGATCTCATAAGAAGAAAATAGTAAGATCCAAAGTTTCCCACTTCACTAAGTGTTCAAATCAATCAGCATATACATGCACTTGGTCTAAGCATGCCATCACATCCCCAAGCTTTCACTCGCAAAAGTCTCTAGTGTGCTAACTGATCTCACTCATATAATTTCCTAGTCATTCATGCTTCATGCAAATCCATAATAGATCTTTGTTATCTTTATTCTACATGATTTTCATAAACTCATACATATCTTTATCATGCACATCAATGCAATGCATATGCCCTATCAGAAAGAAAAGAAATCTCAAATTAGAAACGTTTCACCTGGTCATTTTTCTTCATTTTGATCCAGCTTTTCTTTATCTTCATGGTCTATCATTCTTCATCAGCATCAGCCTCAGTGTCATCAGTTCCCTCTAGAAGTTCTTGCTCAATCTCATAATCCGCTTCATTTCTTTTATTGAATAATTTTATCCTCTTTCCTGCAATCAAAGATCTCAAAGGAGTACTGTCTAACTCACAAAGTGCATACGTACCATTCTCAAACACAGACGTAACCACATACGGCCCAAACCATCGTTTGGTCAATTTCTTCTTAGCATCGTATTGAGTATCGAATGTACTGTCGTACACCAACACCCAATCATCTACCTCGATCCTATGTGGTCTGAGTCGATGGGTTTTGTCAAAATAGATCTTGTTCTTTAACCTTGACTCCTTTAACTTTCGGACTGCTTCTTTCAACTTTTCATTTCCTTGTTCTAACTGCTTTATTCTCAATGATAATAACTCTTCTCTTGTCATACCATCATTCCATGGGAGCGTCAACCATGTCACTATCTGAGTCTGGATGGGGAAGATTGGCTTCTGACAGTACATCAATTCAGCAAGCATGAAACCCGTGGACCGAGTATAAGTCATCCTATCAGCCCATAACGCGAACGGAAGAAATCTAGGCCATTGCTTGATGTCATCGTTGCAAGCCTTAGAGATCGCCTTGACGATGGAAGGGTGACCTCTCTCGATTTTCCCATTTGCCTCTGGATTATAGGCAGTGGTGAGAGACAATCGAATTCCATGACGATCAAAGAACTCTTTTGCCTCTCTCGCATCCAACTCTCCCCTGTCCGCAACCACTTTCTCAACATATCCGAATCTTGAGATCACTTCTTCTAAAAGGAATTTGCATACATTATAAGTAGTCTTTGTACGAAGAGCTCGACCTTCCACATGGTTGTTCAAGTCCTCTCTAGCAAGTACAATGTATCTCATCTTATCTATCCCTTTGGGCATGGTTACAAGGTCGACCACCCACTTGTAATGGATACAAGGAGGGTAAGTCGGATGTAACGGGTCTCTGTGCCTAACTGATGAATGCACCTGGCATGTAGCACAAGTGTCTACAAAACCTCTCACACTCACATAAATCCCTGGCCACCAGTAGGCTTCCCTAATCTTCTCATATGTAGCATAGAATCCTTTGTGACCTGCCCATAAGGTCTCATGCATCTCTCTCATAACTTTTCTCTGAAGAGTCCTCGAACTCAATACTCTCTGTGGACTCTTCACCTTGCCTTTAGCGTGTCGCCAAATAAGCCCATCCTTCAAGAAAAAGTTGTAAGACTTCTTCCTGATGGATCTATACTTATTTGTGGACCAACCGGGGGAAGGTTTCAGAGTACTCAGATATCTTCCAATATCTCTCCACTCGCCATCATACTCACTCTCACGGAACTGCTCATAAACATACACCAATGGATCGTATCTTATCATATGTATATCCTTTTCTACCTCATCATCATCATCATCAGACTCATCATCGAATTTTTCCCTTGAAAGCATATCAGCCACTGTATTCAACTTCCCAGCTATGTGTACAAATGCAGGATTTATAAACTTTATATAAGAGATCCATCTAAGCATAGCAATATCCGGAGATGAACAATTTACAATCATGCCAATCAGTGGAAGACAATCGGTCTCAACTATCACATTCGCCCCAATGAAATACTCTTTATCACTCTTTAAAGCAGTCACTAATCCCCATAATTCTCTCTTTATCTGAGGATATTTTCTTTGGGTATCATGCAGGATCTTAGCACCAAAGCGCACTGCATATCTCTGCCCTTCATCATCATCTTGCCCTATGACCCAGCCTATGCCAATAGGACTGGTATCAACGGTCAAAATGATAGGTCTTTGACCTAAATAGTCAACACGCTTCAGAATCGGAGCTTCAATTAGCAGCTGCTTCAGTTTACGCATAGCTCTCGACTGTTTCTCTGTCCATACAAACTTCTTTCTCTTTCTCAGGAGATCATATAAGGGGTTCGCAATGTGAGCAAAGTGAGGAATCCATATCACATAGAATACACAGGCTCCTAGAAACCTTCTCACCTCACTAACATTACGACACACTTCAGAGATCCTGCTGATGGCCTCAACTTTCTGCGGGTATGGCTTGCGGCCATAATGTCCACACATATGTCCTACAATGAGGACCTCATCAACGCCAAAAACCGATTTCTCTAAAGAAAGTGTTAGCCCTACATCTTTAAATCTCTCAAAGATCCTCTCACAATCAGCAATATGATCTCTCACAAACTTTCTACATCCTGAAGCATCTAAACTCACATTTTTCACTCTTTCCTCACATCCCTTTATCGGAACATCATCAATGAATGGCATAGTCACAGATGGTATAAAGTCTCGTAAAACCAGGTTCATGGCATTCATCATGTGAGCCACAGAATTCGTCGCTCCCTGCGGCAAAGTACACATGCGTACAAGGCCCAGTGGAGTCCTCATGGTCGTAATGTCTCTACTCTCCATAGCCAACTGAAACTGGTCATAACCTGAATACAGGTCTCCCATAGAGTAGATGGAATGCCCAGCAAACACCTCAGCAAACTCATCCACTATGGGTCCTGTCCCTACATTTCTAATTGTGACTTTATTCACAGGCTGCAGATCCTGAATGAAACGAAGCTTCCCGTTTTTCTTCGGCACAGTAAACCACCTATTTGAATATGGAGCCGAGGAGGGTTCCAATATCCGCATGGAAATCTTTTCCTTTAGCAACCTCATCAGCTCAGATAAGTGAGCCTTTGGGACTGGTATAGGCCGGATATTCCATGGTATATGTGGCACTGTAAAGATAATCATGGGAGGTACTTGTTTTGGGTCCGCACAACCTATCTCATGAGGGAAAAGTGCAAATGCTTTTTCGTGTTTCTTGATGGCTTCAATAAATTTCTTTTTCTCTTCTTCTCTCAGAAACAATTTCTCTCCAAATTTGATCTCTTTAATAGTCTCATCAGTAAAATGATGCCCTATGAGCTCTCTTCGTCTCAGCATAGGGTCATCTGACACTCGTAAATATTTCTCATGGCTATCTTCTGGCAATGGCTGAGCTATAGGCTTCACTTTTTTATCCACAGTCTTATACTTTGTATTTACATTTACTTCATGCTCTCTCATAAACTCCTTAATCATCTCATACTCTTGGATAGAGCTGAGCATAATAATTTCTGATTTCTCATTTCTCTCAAATGCCTTCTCAAGCTCTTCCAGAGTAGTCAAACTTCTCTCCAATTGGATCACATCTTCAATCTTCTCATCAGGTAACATCATTCCTAAATGCTTATACTGTCTCTCATGAAATTTTCTGAATTTATTTGAAACATTCTCTTTCTGTAAGCATAGCAACTTGAATGCAGATGAATAAATAGAAAAAATTTCAAAACTATGTACAAAGTCATGCGAGACATCAAACCAACTCCCACTGTTGTCTCGCTCAACAGTGGATCCTAACAGAAATTTTGCTCAGCAGAAGCTCCATACTCTCCAACAGGCATACACTCATCATGGTCATGAGAGTTGATAGGTTTCTTCCTTATATTCCTTCTATTTCTCGAGTGATTTGGACACACCGTCATCACTTGCAGAGAATGAAGGCCAGATCTAGATCGGATTCTGGCATAAGCAGATCCATCATCCATGGACTTAGTTTCAATTCTTACCTCAGCTATAAAGGGCTGCCCAAGGATAGCCTCATATGAACAATGGTCCTGGACAAAGAAGTGAAATTCCTCAGAAATCCCACCTATGGTCACAGGCACAAAGGCACATGCCCCAAGCAGTGCTCCTGAGCCATTATCCGCAGTCCTCATCCTCCATCCATGATCTTTATCAATCGGCCACCTAAACTTATCATAGAGCTTCTTAGAAATCACATTTATTTCTGACCCTGAGTCAATCAAGGCCAGAGCAAAACATGACTCCTCGTTGCTCCCTAACTTCACCTTTATCTCTGGAGTTCCTCTTGCCCAAAAGGTCCTGCTAAACTCACTTTCTGTCTTCCTCATTTCATCATCAGGTATGATAGGACCTAGAGAATTTTTATGACACCTGGCAACCTCATCATCATCATCATCAGATGTATCACTCAATGTAACTGCTTCATTTGTCACTTGAATATCTTCAGGTGCTTCTTCCATCTCTACATCTTCAGGTAGTGGAAACCTCTTTCTCTTAACCAGCTTTATAAAACTGTCCTTGAACTCAGGCTTCGCTATGGAGAAGACCTGCTCCAAGGACATGGTCACTTGGCTCTTCAGTAAAATGTCATTTAATATCTCTCTTGCATCATTTTTCCTTTCCAACTCAGAAATTAATACAGCCTTTGGAGTTCTCTTCTTTTTCTTCTTTTCTTTGTCAGCCTCTTGAATACTTTCTTGAATTTCATCTTTCTTTTGAATCGGTTCAGGTTCTTTATCTTTCTCTTTAGTAAGTTCTTGAATCTTAGTTGGCCCAGCCGGCCTCTTTCCCTCTCTTATCTCTTTCTTCTTTGCCTCTTCCTTTGAAACAGCAGGCTCTTTGAATTGAACTTTCTTTTCTGGCTCTTTAGCCTTTTCTTCGGCCTCTTGACTTTGCTTTCTAGTCACTCTTCTTTCAGGCTCAGTCTCTTCCTGACTCTCATCCCTTTTCCTCTTTTCCTCCACATTTGCTATGTGCGAATAGACCGAGGATTCATCAACAGGAGACTTCCAGGCAGTCTTCTGCATAATCGCATCCCTAGCCCTCACTAAAGCCTCAATGGAATAATTTCTTTGGGGTCGAGGTCTAGCCACTTTTTCATCTTCCTCCTCAACAGGTTCTAATCGTGCAGCTAATGTACTTGCATTATTGCCAGATAAATCTTCATAAAACTTCTTCATTCCCCCCTTTCCCCAATTCACAGGTAGAGGAAGGCGGGTCCTGAAGTCACATAACTTCTTATCGATATCTATCACCAGTTGATGCTCTTTTGCTAGCTTAAGCTCTTCACAGGCATATGAAAAATGCTCTTGTGCATCACACCATACGCATCTCTTAGCCCCTCCAAACCCACCAGTCGCTCGTCTCTCAAAAGGTCCAGTGTTTCTTTGAAATGTGGTTTGCAACGGTGGTGTAGGTATCTGTTGGGCAATAGGCTGTACTGGAGGTGCAGGCTGTGGCATCACATAGCCTTGCATATTTGGAATGGGCATAGTACCTCTCTGTAATGTATCTGCATAACTCGTACTCACCTGAGGAGGAGCGGGGTCCTGATACCCCATAGAATAAACTTTATTATGGATACTGGCCATTTCTTTTGACATAGATGCCTGCATTGTCATAAGATTCTCTATCTGTCGACTGAGAATCTCAAGCTGTAGCTCCATTGGTGATCGCGAAGTGGATGCAACATTAGCAAAAGCCGATGTTGCAGGCACATTCGGAATTGCCGGAAGTGGAGCTTCCCTAGGCGGTTGTGGTGTTACCACTGCAGGTCTATCGTATAACACCGCCTGGTGTTGCCTCATTTCGGCAACCGCTTCTACCTCTCTCCTCACTACACCCCAATCTTCAGTCAATCCAAATCTCTTCCCATGCTCTTCAATCCTCCTTTCGACCTCAGTCTTGTCTTCAAGACTTAAGATCCTAAGGAAAGATATAACTAGGTCAGGTTTTAAAGCATCTAAATCGGCCTGTGGAAGTTGTTCATATCTTCTCAAGAACTCATTCAAAAGTTGAGTGAGGGATGCAGTGGGCTTCGGAGAGCTTATCCACCGCAAGAACCCTTCTCTACTGTGTTGGGAAAAGTCTTCTAAATAAAACAGTTTATGCAATTCTTTTCTGAATTCGGCCCAAGGCTTTGCTATATGTGCTGTAATAGGGGCTAAAATGGATCCTGATACTACCCGTGTAAAGTAATGTGTAAACACATCCTCGGGTAGACCATAAATCCGTGCCTGTTCCTCAAAAACATCTAGATACTCGGTTACGTTCAAGCCTGTAAACTTCCCTTTTTCTCTCAATACTGCTTGAACTACGCGAGCCCCCTGTTTCTCTATTACTAACTCTTTGAATATATCCTCCATCTCTCTTCTCTGCTCTGTCCTAGAACGTAGCACAAGGTCCAGTGTAAGTGGCTCAATTATCTCTCTAAGTTCTGAATAGAGATCAGAGAAGAAGTTTGATGAGTCACGAGCCAGAGGGTAAACTCAGTCAATGCTCTCTGATTTGCCTAGGCCAAAGTCTAGTCGAACTGTCCTCTCTTCGATTCCCAAGATTTCAATGTATTTTCCCCTCTTTCAATGAGAATTTTCTAGTGTTTTCTAACGTTTTGTCTAAGCTAGAAAATCAGCAAATCCCTAATCTAAGCGGGAAAAAAAACTCACACGTATGGCCTATACTAATGCAAAGTGTGGATGCTCAAACTCAAGCAGCAAGACAATCTTTCTGTTCAATGTGTGTGTAAAACAATGCAAAATTCAAATAACTTTAAATGTTGGTACCTGAAATCTCTGTCCGATGCCGAGGTTCTTGTCTGTCTTCTCAAGGAGTAGGTGACGCGATGAGGATCACCGGGCAACCGCCTCGCTTCACGTCGAGTTCAGGTGTCGGGAAGAAGGAGGTCGTGGTGGGAAGCCGGCGCGTGGGGTTGGATCAGGCCCCGCTCTGGTGCGCCGTTCCCGCTGTCCTGCGAGCGGCGTCTGCGCGTTGGGCGCCTCGCGCACGCTCCGGAGAGCACAGGCGAGGCGCCCAACGTGCAGACGCCGCTCGCAGGACAGCGGGAACGGCGCACCAGAGCGGGGCCTGATCCAACCCCACGCGCCGGCTTCCCGCCACGACCTCCTTCTTCCCGACAACGGCATACAAAGAAGCAAGGGTGTCCCATGCCTGTCTCGATGTAGAACATGACCGAATGTGTGGAACTATATGATGCTTCACTAAAAGCGCAATCAAAGCATGAGCTTGAGCATCTTTTCCATCCAATCTAAGCTGCTCCTCTTTAGGTGGAGAAGGAGAAACCACTATACTCGAAGAAGAAGCTCCATTTGTGACAGTAGACTATGAAGTAGAAGCACCTGCCGGTCTTTAATCTACATCTGCCACTATGTTCCAAAGTTGTTTTGCAATAAGAACATGCTTCATCATGTAAGATCACATCAGATAGTTGGTCCCATCAAGCTTATCTTCAGCTTGAAGCATGCCAAACAAGTCATTGCGGCCCTCTATTTCACTAAGGAACAAGAATGTGATAAAATCTTCACTTCAATGAAAGCTGAAATGAGTGCTGAAATTTCAGCTCACAAACTGTCACTCTGATGGCAATTCTAACTACATGAATGCTTCGAAATGGGCATAAAACCCCAACATGCCTGATGGAAATGTTTCCAGGCTGCTGAAATCCACACTTCTATGCTCCGAAGTCGATTTGCACTGTTAAAGTGCGCACATGCCATGACGCGAAAAATTGAAACTTGAGAAGGAGTTGAACTTGCTCTGATACCACTGTTGGGTGTGTGTAGAAGTGCGAGAGACACATGAGAAGCACACACAAAGAGCACAAACGCAGCAAGACACATGGAGAAGACGATGGTTGGAATAGCTCTCTCTATTGATCGATGAACTGAACTGAAGTAAGAGCTGAATAATATCCCTAAGTACAAAGTACCACCACATATGAGAGTATCAAGTATGTGGTAACATGGGGAAAAAACCTCTAGCCAGCACTAGAGTAAAAAGTGCCCATGTATACGGAAAAGGTTCACATAAAAGCTACTCAAGGAACACATAAGTGTAACAATATTGTGGTCTCCCCTTCCACCTTTACCCCTAATGGCAGTGTTCTTTCTTCCCGGCTTTGGAATTTGTGGATGAAGGTTAAAGATTCCTTTTCTCCTAACTCTAAGTTTATAACTAACCTTAATTTCTTCCTGCAGGAATCTCCTTGGTTGGGGTGGATTGCCATGTGGAAGAATAAAATCATAGATATCAAAGAACATAAATGTTTTAAGTTTGGGATCAAAAGCTAGGGATGGTCCTTCAACTCAAGTGAGTTGGTTTCGGATGATTTTATTCTTGCTCTGACAAAGTTGGCCTCTACTTGCTTGCCGATGCTACTGGAAATGAAGTCTCTCTTGAAGCTGAAGATGGAGGATTGCAGGATAGGAAACATCAGAGAGGTTGCTAGAGAAATTTGGCAATGCTTTAAACTCAACAGGGGCACTATTCTCTATTTGACTCATAAACTTAATCTGAGATGGGGTTGCAAATAGTTTGCCAACCAATGGAGATATAGATTCAAAGCCATTTGGGCTTTCCCTTATAACATCAAACATTCCTACTTGGAATGGATGATCCTACATAATGGGCTATGGATTGGTAGCACGGCTAAGAGAGTAAATGCTAATAATGGAATCTGTTCACTGTGTAGCAGGGAAGAGGATTTGGCCCATCTTTTTATAAATTGCTGGCATGCCAAAAGATTCTTGAAGGTGCTGGACCCCATCCTATGCTTCAAGAAGCTCCCTCAATTGGGTCTCAGAGAAATCATTCTTGGATGCCATAATAATCCTGATTTGTTCCTCTGGAATCTGTGGCAAAGCCACATCCTGTGGCATATTTGGATTAGCAGAAATCAAATGCTTTTCAATAATGGAAAGAAGAATGTCCTATGTTCCCTTAGAAAAACCCTTTATTTAACTGGTATTCAGAGTTTAGAGGCCATTAAAAGCTTCCCCTAAGACTCCATTGAGGTTATCAAGTCACTTCCTCCTAACAGATGGAGAGAGTCCCTTTTAGATTGTTACTCTAGTGACATATTTATTATGGTCCTCAATTTGTAATCTTGTTAGATTTGGTCTTGGGCCCTTGCTTTGGTGGGATCTGTGCTTCGATGTATACAATGTAATATTTTCCATTAGTTTACTCTCTTTTCCTGTTGTCTCAAAAAAAAAGTTAGTTATTGTTTAAGCGCGTGTAGCCTAGTGGTTTGACGCCTTGAGTCTCTGGGAGGAAGTCATGGGAGGAAGTCATGGGTTCAAGTCTTCACTGGACATATCTTTGAGTTCCTGAAAGATAGGTGCCTCTACCTTATGAGGTTGGGTGTGTGAGTGTGTTTCCAGTTCATTGTACTCTAAAAAAAAGGGTAGTTATTATTTTTTTCCGTTCTCCATGCATAAGCATTTCCTTTTTTGGAAGCTTACTCTTTCATGCATAAATGATTATTTCTTTCTGTTCTCCATGCATATCCATTTTCTCTTGTCGATGCCTATTCTTTCATATATGTCTCATCGTGCATTACTGCTTTGGATGTATGCAACTCTTCCTGGAGGACTTATGTATGGTGAATTGATAGACTAGCTGACATCACTATTCATACTAAATAAGCTGGTGGCATAGGTGTTTCTTCTAAAAACAGAGAAGAATTTCTTTTTTCTTTCCCAAGCCAAACTTCTTTCATGATTCTTCATTTCTTTCTATTGGCACTTGATGGAAGTTCGTAGTTTCAATTTAGCCTAAGAGGACTCACTATTGCTCCAAGCCTTGATAAGCCACTTTGCCGCCAGCTTGTTAGCCAACCCAACAATATCCAAAATACCCAAGCCCCATGAGTCTTTCGAGCTAATGCAAGTTTCCCATTTGATTTTGGGAATCCCCCTCCTGTTGGGGTCCCCAGTCCAAAGCAAGTTTCTAGATATTCTTCCCACTTTGGCCAACTCTTTCTCCTTAGGTCTCCAACGCAAGATAAAGTAAATAGTCATAGAAAGCATGAATGTGTTAACAACCATTGCACACCGTGCCAAGTTGAATTGCATACCTTTCCAATGATTTAATTTGCTATCCATCTTGGCTAGCACCGAGTTCCATCGTTGGTCCATCCTAGGACATAGGGATTCTCATGATTTTGTACCTTAGTTGGCCATCCTAGGACATAAGGATTCTCACGCTTTTGTTCTCCCCCCATCGGGTGTCCCTTAAATGCTCTAGCCTCATGTGTTCTTTATGGAAGAGTTGGAACAAGGCCAAACAATTCATCAAAATCAGTGATGAGTGGAAGTGGGTGGCTAGGATAAGACAAAATGACTCTATCTAGTCCTTGATCATCGGCATTAGGGGGGTAGAGTCTTGGAACCTCCAAACTGCAAAGCGATTATGGAACAAGGGGTTCGAACAGTGGAAACAGCTCTCGAAACAAGAGACCAGCCAGTGGATTAGGTTCGAAGACTTAGACCCGAGACATAGAGTTACCGTCGAGGAATGGACTCTTCTTCAAGGATGGGGTTTAGCGTGGGACCGCTCAACTACCCGCCTTCTCTGCGGATAGGATCTTCCTCGCTTGGAGGGCCTCAAATGGAGCAATGGTAAGAAAATATACAGAATCCCCAACTTCAAAGAGAACTTAGGTGTTCATCACACCCTTAACAAGAGATGGTGCCTTTCATGGACCAAACTTCAATGGGATCTAAAGTTCATGTCTATTTGGCACCCCCTAATTGAGATCAAAAAGTCCGTTCTCATGTGGCAGATCTTGCATAAGGGAATCTGTTCCAATGCAAGGGCTAACAAAATCTATGGTGTGCCGCCATGGTGCAAGCGTTGTCATCGATGCATTGAAGATTTAGCTCACCTATTCTTCAATTGCCCCAAGTCTCTTGTTATCTGGCATCACGTGATTCGGATATTGAGACTCACGAACCAAATCCATTGGCAACAAGCATTGTTGGGTGAGGTAGTCGGCTGCTCATCGAGGCTGTGGAATGCCATCAAGGGTGAGATTCTTTGGAAGATTTGGAGGGAGAGATGTGTTGTAAACTTTGGCCAGACTCCAAAGGAATGGTCGATTGAGAAATCCTTGTTTCTTCTAGCTAAAAGAATCTCCCGAGATAAGAGATCTCCACTGTTTAGACATCATTGTATTTATCTCCTCAAAAACAACAAGTTGAAACCCAAATGGGTCCCACATGAGGGAGATGATAGATTTGTCCGCCTCATTTGTAATGCCCTCTAGCTTGCCATACTCCTCCCCTGCATTGTGGGATTTTGGGGGTCCCATCGGCACTAGTCCCATTCACTTGTAACTTTTCTTCTTTATTTTAATTAAAGTGCGGGAGAATAGGCTAAAGCCGAACTTCCTTTAACAAAAAAAAAATTGTAGTTTCTCCTACTCGAACAAAAAAAGATGCAGCACAAGGTTGAGTAGATCTATTGAAGGTTTATTAATCATTAGAATTCATGGTGAAAATATTACGCAAGGGTATCAAGTATGAAAGAATCTTTCTACGGCTCATGTGATTAGTGTTTCACTTACTAGTACATTTGGATATAACTTAGTGCATCTTAGAAGATGCTCAACTACTAATACAGGTGTTCATACTATGTCTCATGAAGGTGAAAATAACCACAAAAATCCCAAAAACAAGAAAAGCGATCAAGTGAAATTTAGAGAATTCACGCATCCTAATAACTATGCAGAAGATTGCTATAAATAGAGATGCTCCACAAAAACATTCTCGTTGACTCGTCACGTACCTCTTATCTGCCTATTAACAACAAGGCAGCTACGTTATGCCATTTTGTTGAGTTGGAAAGAAACTTCAGGGCCGATCAAAATGTATTGAACATGTGATTTTGGTATGTAGATCTTACATTTGAGATCAAAATGGAAACATTAATATATGGTTATATTGAAAATCTTGCTACGGGAGGTCTACAATGTAAGCTCAAAAAGAGTCTGTATTATCTTACAGAACTCTCTGGATAATGGTACAACACATCGAATGCACTCATGAAGTCCTAAGGTCATTTTTTAGAGTAATTAAAGATCATTATATCTACATTACTACAATTTGTAGTGGAATATTTGTGTGTTTGATACTTTATCGAAACATTAGACATGCAATATTGGACGGATGTCAGACATAGTTATGACATGAGGCGTACTTTTTATGAGAGTCATACATGCACACATTGTTTCAAAGTGGATAGATATTCAATGCACTTAAGTGACAATTGTTTATTGTATGAAACTAAAATTGTTCAAGTGCCTTTTCAGGTAAATCAATGATTACTAACCTTAGGCAGCATATTGTGGAGCGATTGATTCTAACAGAAAGTGAAAGTATTGAGTAAATGATCGGAGTCGCCAAATCTCTCAAGTTATGGATCACATCAAGATTCAATGCAATTTATGTAATTCAGATTCTCAAAGTGCTATAGAATTAAAAAATTGGAATTTTCATTCTGCTTTGAGATTCAATTAAACATGTTTGGACGAATTCCCCGAGAGATTAATAGAAAATAGGTACACTGAAATTGTCTCCATATACTTCTCAAAAATGAAGAGAGTGGAACTTCTACCCTTGCAATCCAACGTCTCTAGTCCACCACATCTTCTCGAATCCAATCGGAGCAGCGATGTCGCATGGAGAGCTAACTGTTTTAACGTTGAGCAGCATGTTATAGTGAGTTCTTCTAAGTTCGATAAGCCGGCCTGCCAACATATCTTTATTAGTGAGATGTTATTCGCGAACTTGATGCTTGAAAGAAAAAGTCATAAAAACCCTCACAATGCTCGCAATATCCTCAATGTGAAGGTTCTTAGCCCGTTCGAAACTCAATTTCTGAAGGCTCGTGGGCAGGGAGGGAAGAGTGGTGAGAGATATGCAGTGATCGAGGATGAGGTGTCGGAAGGACCGAAGAACTGCTTCAAATGCCGAAAAAGCTGGCGATAGTTAGAGCAAACTTTTTTTGCTGCTTGAAAGTTGAGTTGACGAATGATTTAAACTCAGTTAAAGAATCATGAATCTCATTCCAACAATATAAAGGTGTGAGAAACGAGAAGATGAAGAGACTGCCTTGCGAGAATGGAAACTCTCAACCTCGACGCCATCGCCGCTCTAGGTTCGTAGCTTGGACTTTTACGACATCGCCGCTCTAGATATGTCCATGCTGCCATTCCACATCTTGCCTGCAATAAAAACATCAGATACGCCAGACCAAAACCATGAATGAAGAAAAGTTATGAGCAACGCGGACGCCATTCCTGTTTCAGCTACAGCATCAGAAAAGGACTTGGGTGGCTACGGGAGTTTGCTCGTGAGTATGTTTTCGTGCTACTGAAAGTGTGTTGGCTGCGGTCGTCTCCCCGGGTGGCTGGTATCGCGATACCTCTACTGGAGGTGTCGCTGGTACCTCCCTGCTCTTCGATACGATATTTGCCCCTGGGCTGGTCGCGATACCACCGACTCCAGCTTTTGGGCGATACCAGACCTCAGCCGTCGTGCCCCCGCGATACCAGGGTCACGCAGTGTTGCATTTTGACGGCCGTATTGCCCGTTTTGAGTGTCTTGGCCTGTATTTTACAGCTAGATTATTCTTTTAACCTTCAGCGGTGACGTCTTGAATTTCAGATGACCCATCAATTTTACATGCTAAAAATTAAACGTCCTGTAAAATTGGCGGGCAGTTGACACATTTGCCCGTCACTTGTAGGTTGTACTATGTAGCCTATAGTTATATAATTATAGCTTATAAAACAGTTAAAGATAGTCATGAGTCACGACTCGTGGGCCATGGGCCCATGGCCATCGGTGAACCGTGAGACCTGGCAAATGCTGATTCCCTCCATAAATCGGTGAGGGCTGGATATTTTTTGAATCTTCATTCCCTCCATAAAGCGGCTCTCGACAAAAACCTTCTACATTCACAGTGCGCACTATTCTGTGCATATAGAACGACTGTTGTACCAATGCACAGAGGGCTCTATTGTCTGCATATAGAAGCATGCAAATACAGTCTACGCCCCATATGTAATTGGATGCAGGCTCACACGGAAGTTGGAACCTTTCTCCAATTTATCCCCATGGCTTTATGGAAATCTCTTGTGAGAAGATGGATGCATCAACCTCGAGGCCCAATCTACGTCATGAAAATTTTTAGAAATCTGCAGGTATTACAAGAAATCTTCTTTTTTTTTTTTTTTTTTTAAAGGAAGTTCGGCCATGGCCTAATCTCCCGGACTTTAATTAAAATAATGAAGAAGAGTTACAGGTGAGTGGGACTAGTGCCCATGGGACCCCCCAAATCCCACAAAGTAGGGGGCGAGTTCGGTAAGCTAGAGGGCGTTACAAATGAGGTGTACAAAGCTATCATCTCCTTCATGGGGGACCCATTTGGGTTTTAGCTTGTTATCTACGAGGAGATAAATGCAGTGGTGTCTAAATGGAGGAGATCTCTTGTCACGGGAGATTCTTTTACCTAGAAGAAACAAGGATTTCTCAATCGACCATTCCTTTGGGGTTTGGCCAAAGTTGACAGCACATCGCTCCCTCCAAATTTTCCAAAGAGTCTCGCCTCTAATGGCATTCCACAGCCTGGAAGAGCAGCCAACCGCCTCACCCAACAACGCCTGTTGCCAATTGAATTGGTTCGAGAGACGCAGAATCCGTGTCACATGATACCAGATAACACGGGACTCGGGGCAATCGAAGAAGAGGTGAACAAGGTCTTCGATGCATCGGTGGCACCACTTGCACCATGGAGGCACACCACAGATTTTGTTGGCCCTTGCGTTGTACCATATCCCTTTATGCAAGATTTGCCACATGAGAACGGATTTCTTGATCTCAATAAGGGGGTGCCAAATCGACATGAACTTAAGTTCCCATCGAAGTTTGGACCATGAGAGACACCACACCTTGTTAAGAGTGTGATGAACATCTAAGTTATCTTTGAAGTTGGGAGTTTTGGATAGATTCTTACCATTGTTCCATTTGAGGCCCTCTAGGCAAGGAAGATCATGTCCGCCGAGAAGGCGGGTAGTTGAGTGGTCCCACGCTGAACACCTGCTTTGAAGAAGATTCCATTCTTCGAGAGAAATTCTATGTCTTGGGTCTAAATCTTCAAACCTAACCCACTCGCCGGTCTCTTGTTTCCAAAGTTGTTTCCAAAGTTGTTTCCACTGTTTGTACCCTTGTTCCAAAGACGCTTAGCCGTTTGGAGGTTCCAAGACTCCACCTCCCTTAAGCCATTGATCGGGAACCAAATAGAGTCATTTTGTCTTATCCCTGCAGCCCACTTCCACTGATCACTGATTCTGATGAATTGTTTGGCCTTGTTCCAACTCTTCCATAATGAACACACGAGGCTAGAGCCTTTAGGGGACACCGGGTGGGGGGAGAACAACAGCGTGAGGATCCCAATGTCCTTCCAGCCGGGAAGACCAACTAAGGTAAGGTCTTTCGAATTTCTAAAGATCAATTTAGCCCAGGAGGACTCTCTATTGCACCAAGCCTTGATAAACCACTTTACCGCCAGCTTGTCAGCTAACCCAGTGATATCCAAGATACCCAAGCCTCCCGAGTCTTTTGAGCTAATGTAAGTTTCCCATTTGATTTTGGGAATCCCCCTCCTATTGGGGTCCCCCGTCCATAGGAAGTTTCTACAGATGCTTTCCACTTTGGCCAATTCTTTCTCCTTAGGTCTCCAACACGAGATATAGTGAATAATCATAGAAAGCATAAATGTGTTGACAACCATTGCACGCCCTGCCAAGTTAGCTTGCATACCTTTCCAATGATTTAATTTGCTATCGAGTTTGGATAGAATCCAGTTCCACCGTTGGTCCATCGAGATGTTGAAGCCCATCCGAATGCCGAGGAGACGGAAGACTTGGCCGCTAGGGATAATTTGGCACCCCTGATCAATCAACAGTTGGGGCGGAGGCCCATGGATTGCTCTGAAAGCAGTTTTAGCATGGTTGATTTTTGAACCTGACGCCTTACAAAAGGTGTCGAGGCAGTTCCAAAACACCTCAATGCAGTTTCTATCATTATGAACAAAAGCATTCATGTCATCGGCAAAGATTCTAGCAATCATCTGGTCGTGACCAAGGGGCAGGGAGAGACCTTTGAGATTTCCAGCATCCAAGTGATGCTTAAATAGGCGACTGAGGCCATCCGAGGCGATAGCGAAGAGTAATGGAGCCAGTGGGCAACCTTGCCTGATAGATCTTTTTAAACGTATGGGTTCAGAGAGCTTACCGTTGATGTTTATTCTCGTTGAGGCATTTCCGAGTAGAGTGGAAACCATCTTTGTGAACTTTCGGCTGCATCCAAGATCTTTCAGAGATTGAAGAATAAAGTCCCATTTCAATTTGTCATATGCTTTGTCGAAGTCGATCTTAATGAATATGAGCTCTTGAGCAGACTCCTCCGCAAAAGCAAGGCCTTCCCAAATATCGACGATTGCTTCAAGTATAGATCTACCTTTGATAAAGCCTTTCTGGTCCTCACAGAGCCATGACTTTAAATGACACGAGATTCTGTTGGCGATTACTTTGGCGATTATCTTGTACCGAGTTTGGAGCATGGTAATCGGCCGCCAGTTTTCAATTTTGTTCTTGTCTCCCCTTTTGTGAATTAATTTGATGACACCATTATTAAGACACTCAGGGAGGGCACCCAAGGAGAGAGCCTCTTGCCACACAAGACAGCGGGGTGGCCACCACGTGCTTAAAGGACTTGAAGAACTCATTGGTGAGTCCATCCGGGCCCGAACTCTTTCCATTGGGGAGAGAATCAATATCCTCAATAATTTCGTTCTCTGAAATGTTAGCATCCAACAAAGAGGTCATGTTCGGAGGGATTCTAGATTGAGCCACCCTTGAGATGGTTGCCATGCAATCACGTCTGTGCGGGGAAAGAGGAGTCGAGACCCCGAGAAGATGGGTGAAGTGCTCGACGATGATAGATCTATTTTCAACTTCTGTGCTGCATTCGATCCCATTGTTGTCGACCAAGAAGGGAATGGCTTCCCTAGCTTGTTTTCTTTTAAGGATGTTACACATCTCTTTCGAAGCTTTGTCAGCCTTCCCCGCCCACCAATCTTTGAAAAAAATTTGTAGATTTTTCCTTTGAACCTCTTCCTCGAGTCTTAGTCTTCCCCTAATTTTTAGAAGCCCTTGTTGGCATTGCAAGTTATCTTTGTTCACTTCTTCTTCAAGACGTGAGAGCCTCCGATACACCTTTTCTCTCCTTTTATTTTGAATATCTCTTATGGCCTTATGTGTCCTGATCAGAATTTTTCTAGTCCTTTCCACCGCACTTCTCCAGCACTTAGCCGGTTCATTATAGTGGGCAAAAGCCTCTGCCCAAACTGTGGAAATTTCTTGGTGCACAGAGGGGAGGGAAAATGACGTCTGGCAAGCTTGAAACCAAGGAGCTTTTCGGAGCATGGGAATTGGTTTGAAGGAAAGAGTAATCGGGTAGTGGTCCGAGATAGTCAGGTCCATGTGTTGGGAAATCGAAGGAATACCCCACTAGAGGATGGTGTTTTGGTCGATGTAACATCTATCAAGTCTAGCTTTCCTCAGAGAGTCTCCCAATTGGAGGTTAGACGAGGAGAACCCCTTCATGTCTTTCACTTCGACTAGGTCGAGATGGAACTTGATTTTATCCCATATCTCTTTCTCGTGACCGTCAATGATTTTCCCCTTTTTATTCCAACAGTCCTCAGGAAATTCAACCATGTTGAAGTCCCCGCAAAGCAAAACATTGTGAGAGAGGGAGTCAAGGGAAGTCCAAGTGTCGATTCTGTCTGTCTCCCCATTAGGGGCGTAAATTGAGACCACAGTGAATTGATCAGGTGGCCCGATAGAGGCAGCAATCCACCGATGATTCCGATCTTCACAAGTCGATGTCAATCTACCGGACCAGGAGTGACTAATACCGATGGCAGCACCCCCTGCCCCCCTAGGGTGCAAAGTGGAGAACCAAAGGTGGTTCGAAGAAATGCGTTTAAGCCATTTCTAGAGATCCTCTGCGTTGATTTTAATCTCTTGTAAGCAGATAAAGTCAGGGTTGAGGCAATTGTCTTTGAACCATTGACCAAGAATCGCCACTCTTGAAGGGTCGGACAAACCCCTGACATTTAGCGAAGTGATTTTCATTATTGATGGTTGCCCTCTTTGGGGGGAGGGACCCGATCTTTTTTTTTCTTTTGATCTTCTTTTTTCCTCCCCACTTCTTGACTTAGGATCCTACTCTTGAGGGGGCTCTTCCACGGCATACCCGACGGTTGTTTCCCTTTAAGCTTTGACTTTTGTTGCGGTAAGCTTGGCATGCATGCCGGAAGAGTAGGGACAGGGAAGGAGCTTTCACTATCTTGGTTGTCTTCATTGCTAGTCGAGAAACCATCCTCTTTACTGGTGGTGTAACCTTCTTGGTTGTCTTCTTTGCTAGTAGAGCATCCACGGGAATTGACAGCCGGGTCTTCTTCGTAAAGCTTATCACCTGGGAGGTCAAGCTCATTCATCTCCTCTTCTAGGTTGCAGTACATGTTATTCGAAGGAGCAGTGGATGAAACGTTCCTTGCTAAAGATCTTCGAGGGCTAACTTTCCTCTTGTGTTTTACTTCCGTGAACCCATCTGAATCCGTCTCGGCAACACGAGTGCCCTCATCTTCCTCCATCGGGGGTGGGAGGACCCCGAGTGCCAACTTGAGGGAGAGGATTCGGGGCCCCTTCTGGTTTAAGCTTGTTTTTGTTGATATTTTGCTTTAGGTGGCAATCTTTGATCATATGACCTTGGTGCCCGCAATGGAAGCACGCATTGGGCAAATTCTTGTAGGTAATCTCTTGAACCCAAATCTTACCCTCACCATAGTTTACGGAGATCTTTGAGGGGAGGACCTGGTTCAAGTCTGTTTCAACGCAAATTTGTGGGTGCCATCGTGCATTGAAAGAGTGTTGAGCACCCTCGTAGATTAACCCCCCAACATCCCCTCTTGAGGCCATCGGGTGACCGATCGGTGAAACAATTTCTTGAAGAAAACCATACATGAAATACAGTAAATTGGGAAGCTCCACCCAAAGCGGGTAACGAAGAGGCTTTGACTTGTTCGGAACAAAGTCTGGGGTCCACTTAAAAAGACATAAGATTGACCGGCCCACAAGCCAGGAGCTTGCTTGCAGAGCTTGGAAGGCCATCTCTTCGTTCTCAAACACGAGAAGTAGATGATTCGCCGGCAGGAATTGACATTTGCACACAATTATACCACGCGGGAACCATTCCTTGCGCAGCCAATTTCTCACATTTTCTAGAGGGGGCCGAGGACCAAATATTTGACCGATGAGGCAAATTTTCATCAGTTCTTCTTGCTTCGCCGCCACAGACTCCTTACACAGAGAGACCATCGGAGGTGCGATGTCCGAGGGGATGGATTCCACCTCAAGAGGGCACTGGGACTGGGGGGGAGCCACGTTGCTTAGGACCAAAGAAGGAAAAAGGATAGACATGGCAACGAGAAACAAAAGCCCTTGCCCACAGGTTGGGAGATTCCTTATCCTTTGTAGACTCTTAAAATCCTATAAGGAATAAAAAACAAGCTCATCTTGAAAAGCCCACGATCATCACTTTTTTTTTCTTTTCTTCGAATGTTTTTTCTTTTTTCTTAGGTTTTTTTTCTTTTTCCACTTTTTTTTCCTTCCTCTTTTAAAATAAAACTAATGCAGGCACTCCTGTTTCAATGAAGTCGGCAAGCTTCCACTTGAAATCTGCCATCGCAGCTCGTTGGGCCTCTTGCCTCTTGAGGCGGGGGCGAGGGTTCAATCCCTGCCGGCCACATGTAAGGAACATGTATAACTTGGAATGATGAAGCATATGGTTGATGTGCCATCGTTTGACTAGCCCTGCGGTAGTTGTGACCGCCGTTCAACCCACTGTTGTAAACCCCTGTTCTTGTGGGATAAGGGGGGTCCCATGGGTACTATGCCCTTCTTTGTACAGTTGCAATTTCAAAGTTAAAGTCCGGGGGAGTAAGCCTCGACCGAACCTCCATTTAAAAAAAAAAAGAAATCTGCCATCGCAGTCAAGACCATTGAAAGTGCGCTGTAGAGACAGAAACCCAACACGCACGACAGATAGTAGTCAGAGTGTCGCGATAGGCCATATTCTCACGAGCCCATTGAATGGGCTTCTTCTTTACAAAAGATATCCAAGGACTCGAAGGAATGGCGAGCGATCCACAGATAATCGCGATAGCCCACGAATCACGGTACCTCGCCCGTGAGCCCTCGTGTGTCGCGATAGACGCTCTTGAGTGTCGCGGGCCTTTGTGTGTCGTGATAGACACTCTTGAGTGTCGCGATAGACACCCTTGAGTGTCGCGATAGACACTACATGTGTCGGATGTTGTCGATGCTAGTGTGCCGTCGGGAGTACTTCAATGAACCTCTGGGGACGACGACACAAGCAACAATTACACCACTGTGTCCAGTCGGTTTCCACAGCACTCTTTTGTGGCCTCCGCTAGCATGACACCTAAGCCTCCTTCAGCGCAAAGCGTCCGTCAGCACGCAGTCTCCGTCCGCAACTCCTTCAGCACATCGTCTCCGTCCGCCTCCTTCAGCACGCCTACATCAACAAGTTGGGTTGAAGAGGCCTTTAGAAATCTTCTTTTGGGCATCCGAAGAGGTTAGCAATTGATGGTGGTTCAGGACTTGCAGCTCTTGAATCAATGAATACCTCAATAGATTATGCTTGCGCTAAAGAGAACACAACGTTCAGAGTTACTGCTTCGGATTTTGCCATACACTTTCATGGAGAAAGGTTCCATGCTCTATATGCTACACCTCAATAGATTATGCTTGCGCTAAAGAGAACACAACATTCAGAGTTGCTGCTTCCGATTTTGCCGTACACTTTCGTGGAGAAAGGTTTCATGCTCTATATGCTACTACAGTCTACGCCCCAAACGGATGCAGGCTAATACACTCCATGTCTGCTCGCGAGTCAGCTATGGCTCACCTGTGGACAACGCATCTATCAACACCACTGTAGTGCAGAGAAAAGATGGAACGAGCAGATATTAGAGTCACGCATCCTCTTTCTACTGGGATAAGAGAACACATATCATCCTTTTCATGTGAAGCCTCAGTTTCAGCACAAATGCATTTTCCCTCAAAGGTACGACATTTATGTGTGTGTGTGTGTGTGAGAGAAAGAGAGAGAGAGAGAGAGGTATTGTGTTTGAGGCTATTGAAGATGTTTTTCGTGATTCGTCGACTGCTCTTACATTGTATTTTCATGTATCCAGTTACTATTGAATCTGCATGCACTGTATATACTGCTCCATTAGGTCAAACGACATGATCTGGTATTCATGCTTAAGAAACCATATATACTGAGATGATGGATGTACCAGGAAACAAAAAAGGTTAGCCTTCATAGGTAATGACAAGGCAAATTAATGAATATAGGTGATTATTATGCAAAGATGCAATGTGTAGACTTTATTTGCTCTCTGTAGGGACGAGGGAGCTTGGAAGCTGGAAGCGATGGCGAGTTGTGGTCATTGGAGAAAAGGGACTCTTCTTTACCTCCGCGCTGATGCAGCAGAAATCGAATCAAGCGGCAGATGGGTACCATTAAAGCTATGAGCAGGCTACAAGCTAACGGGAAATTTAAGGCTCTACAAGGCCGTGCATGATCGGTTTACTTCGCCGAACAGGTAGCTAACACATCAGGCGCAGGGACGTTCATGGCAGAGGTAGCAGAGACGAATTGGTAGCTTCGGTCTATTGCAGTGAAGGTGTCTATCGCAAAAGCTCGCAACTATTGGAGTCAAGAGCTGTCCATCGCGCGATTGACACAGGTGCGATTGACACAGGCTCTGTCCACCGTGAACCTCAGGCTCTGTCCATCGTGAAGCCGCTCTGTCCATCGCGCGATTGACACTAGCAAGTGCTGTCAGTCGCCTTTTTCCAGTCCATCGTGACTTTCCATCGTGAACCCCTATCCATCGTGGCTGTCCATCACCTTTTTTCAGTCAGTCGGCGTCGTGAACCACCCCTGTCCATCGTGAGCCACCCCTGTCCCTCGCGCGATTGACAGTGGCTTTTGTCCGTCCTTCGTGTGCATCGAGCTCATGAGCATTTTCCAGGGACATAAAATCCAGTCGGGACTCGGCATTCACACAAGTATCTACAAGCGTTAAAGATTTCAGAGTTAAAGATTTCCAAAATAAAGAACCTTGAAGTTTCCAGGAACATAAAATCCAATCAGGAGTCGGGACTCGGCTTTCACACTAGTATCTACAAACGTTAAAGATTTCAGAGTTAAAGATTTCCAAAGATAAGACGAAGGTGTAATCTACGCAGAAGTCCGTGCTTGTGGGCTTTTCTTGATTCCCAAAGCAGAGTGGATTTGTCATGCCATTTAGAGTTTCAAGGAGGACCTGCCTTATACAAGGAGAACCAATTTTCAGAAGCTCATTATACCCACCGAGGGAGGCCAAGATAATCTGGTAAATTTCCATCAATCGCGGAGGAACTAAGACCGTCTGTCGCGGGGATGCTCGATCGCTGCTTTCAATGAGGTGATACCTGGTTTTCAATTCCCCCTTGAGATGGAGTTCGTCCCTGTGGACGTCACGCCCCCAGAGGTCTCTTTATGCAAGGACTCTGTGGCGGCAAAGCAAGAAGAACTGAAGAAAACTTGCCTGATCGGTCAAATGTTTGGCCCCAGGCCCCCTCTTGAAAGTGTGAGAACTTGGCTGTGCAAGGAGTGGTTCCCGCGTGGCCTAATTGTGACCAAATGTCAATTCCTGCCAGCGAATCACCTGCTTCTAGTATTTGAGAACGAAGAGATGGCTTTCCAAGCCCTGCAAGCCGGATCCTGGCAAGTGGGCCGGTCCACCCTTTGCCTTTTTAAGTGGACCCCAGACTTTGTCCCGAACAGATCAAAGCCTCTTCGTTACCCGCTTTGGGTAGAGCTTCCCAATCTGCCTTTCTTCATGTATGGATTTCTTCATGAAATCGTCTCACCGATCGGTCGCCCGCTGGCCGCAAGACAGGATGTTGGGGGGTTAATCTACGATGGTGCTCAACATTCTTTCAATGCAAGATGGCATCCACAGATCTGCGTTGAAACAGACTTGAACCAGGTCCTTCCCTCGAAGATCTCCATAAACTGTGGAGATGGTAAGACCTGGACACAAGAGGTTACTTACAAGAATTTGCCAAACGCGTGCTTCCGATGCGGGCATCAAGGTCATAGGATCAAAGACTGCCCCCTGAAGAAAAGTTCCAATAAAAACAAGCTTAAACCAGATGGGACCCTAGATCCTCTCCCCCAAGATGACACTCGGGGTCATCCCCCTCCAATGGAGGAAGAAGAGGGAACTCGCGTTGCTGAGACAGATTCAGAAGGATTCACTGAAGTGAGACGCAGGAGGAAAGTTAGCCCTCGAAGATCAACAGCAAGGAATACTACGACAGTTGCCCCCTCGAATAACATATACAGTAACCTAGAAAAAGAGATTAATGAGGTCGACTTCCCAGGGGACAACCACTTTGAAGAAGACCCCACTGATAATACCCTTGGGTGCTCTACCAGCAAAGAAGACAACCAAGAAGGTTATACCACGAGTAAAGAGGAAGGCTTCACTACCAGCAATGAAGACAACCCAGACAGCGAAAGCTCCTCTCTAGGTCCTACCCTCGCGGTATGCTTTCCAAGATTACCGCAACAAAAGTCAAAGCTTAAAGGAAAACAACCTTCCGGCATGCCTTGGAAGAGCCCCCTCAAGAGTAGGATCCTTAGTCAAGAAGTAGGGAGGAAAAAAGAAGACCACAAGAAGAAAAAAGATCGGGTCCCTCCCCTCAAAGAGGGCAACCATCATCAATGAAATTCACATCTCTAAACATCAGGGGTCTGTCTGCCCCGTCAAGAGCTTCGATTCTTGGCCAGTGGTTCAAAGACAAGTGCTTCGCCCCAGACTTTATTTGCTTACAAGAGATTAAAATCGACGGAGAGGATTTACAAAAACGGCTTAAATGCATTTCTCCGAACCACCTTTGGTTCTCCACTTCTCACCCTAGAGGGACGGGGGGTGCTTCTATCGGCATTAGTCACTCCTTGTCTGGCAATGTGACCTCGACTTTTGAAGGTCGGAATCATCGTTGGATTGCTGCCTCTTTCGGGTTCCCTTTCCAGTTCACTGTGATCTCAATTTATGCCCCTAATGGTGAAGTAGATAGAATGGATACTTGGGCGTCCCTCGACTCCCTTTCACACAATGTTCTGATTTGTGGGGACTTCAACATGGTTGAGTTTCCTGAGGACCGATGGAATAATAAAGGAAAAATTATTGACGGTCAGGAGAAAGAGATATGGGATAAAATCAAGCTCCATCTCGACCTGGTTGAGGTGAAAGACATGAAGGGGTTCTCCTGGTCAAATCTCTAGTCGCGGGACTCTTTGAGGAAAGCAAGACTTGATAGATGCTACATTGATCAGAACACCATCCTTCAGTGGGGTATGCCTTCGATTTCCCAACACATGGACTTGACTATCTCAGACCACTATCCGATTACTCTGTCTTTCAAACCGATTCCCATGCTCCAGAAAGCTCCTTGGTTTCATGCTTGTCAGACATCGTTTTCCCTCCCCTCTGTCCACCAAGAAATTTCTGAGGTGTGGACGGAAGCCTTTGCTTACTGTAATGAACCGGCTAAGTGTTGGAGAAGCGCAGTAGAAAGGACTCGAAAAATTCTAATCAGGACTCAAAAGGCTATAAGAGAAATTCGAAAAAAAAGAAGAGAAACGGTGTACCGGAGGCTCTCACGGCTTGAAGAAGAGGTGAACAAAGGTAAGCTACATTGCCAACAAGGTCTTTTGAAAATCAGGGGAAGACTAAGGTTAGAGGAGGAGGTTCAAAGGAAAAATCTTCAAATTTTCTTCAAAGATTGGTGGGCAGGGAAGGCTGACAAACCAACGAAAGAGATGTGTAACATTCTCAAAAGGAAACAAGCTAGGGAATCCATCCCCCTAATGGTCGATAACAATGGAACTGAATTTTGCACGGAAGTGGAGAATAGATCTATCATCGTCGAACACTTTAACAATCTTCTCGGGGTCTCGACTCCTCTTTCCCCCCACAGGTGCGAATCCATGGCAACCATCTCAAGGGTTGCTCAAACGAGAATCCCACAAAACTTGATTGCTCTACTGGATGCTAACATCTCCGAGAATGAAATTATCGAGGTTATTGATGCCCTTTGTAATGGGAAAAGTCCGGGTCCGGATGGCCTTACCAATGAGTTTTTCAAGTCCTTCAAACATCAGGTGGCCACCCCGCTGCGCCTCGTGTGGCAAGAGGCTCTCTCTTTCGGCGCCCTCCCCGAGTGCCTGAATAATGGCGTCATCAAGTTAATCCACAAACGGGGAGATAAGAACAAAATTGAAAACTGGCGTCCGATTACCATGCTCCAAACTGGATACAAGATAATTGCAAAAGTTATCGCCAACAGAATCTCTTGTCATTTAAAGTCATGGCTGTGCAAGGACCAGAAAGGTTTTATCAAAGGTAGATCTATACTTGAAGCAATTATCGATATTTGGGAAGGCCTTACTTTTGCTGAGGAGTCTGCTCAAGATCTGGTATTCATTAAGATCGACTTCGACAAAGCGTACGACAGATTGGAATGGGACTTTATTCTTCAATCATTGAAAGACCTTGGATGCAGCCAAAAGTTCACGAAGATGGTTTCCACTCTTCTTGGAAATGCTTCAACTAGAATAAACATCAACGGTAAGCTCTCTGAGCCCATTCGATTAAAAAGATCAATTAGGCAAGGCTGCCCTCTGGCTCCATTACTATTCGCTATCGCCTCGAATGGACTCAGCTGCCTATTAAAGCATCACATGGACGTTGGCAATCTCAAGGGTCTTTCCTTACCTCTAAATCACGGCCAAATGATTGTGAGACTTTTTGCTGATGACATGAATGCCTTTGTGCATAACGATATAAACAGCATTGAGGTGTTTTGGTGGTGCCTCCACACCTTTTGTGTGGCATCAGGCTCAAAAATCAACCATCCTAAAACTGCTTTTAGAGCAATCAGCGGACATACTCCCTAATTGTTGGTGGATCAGGGGTGTCAAGTTATCCCTAGCGGTCAAGTCTTCCGTCTCCTTGGCATTCCGATGGGTTTCGATATCTCAATGGACCAACGCTGGAACTGGGTGCTATCCAAGCTGGATAGGAAGCTGAATCAGTGGAAAGGTATGCAAGTCAACCTGGCAGGGCGTGCTATGGTTGTTAACACATTTATGCTCTCTACAATTATTTACTTTATCTCGTGTTGGAGACCTAAGGAGAAAGACTTGGCCAAAGTGGAAAGAATCTGCAGAAACTTCCTTTGGACTGGGGACCCCAACAGAAGGGGGATTCCCAAAATCAAATGGGAAACTTGCATTAGCCCTAAAGACTCAGGGGGATTGGGAATTTTGGATATTGTTGGGTTGGCTGACAAGTTGGCTGCAAAGTGGCTTATCAAGGCTTGGAGCAATAGGGAGTCCTCTTGGGCCAAATTGATCTTCAGAAACACGGAAGACCTTACCTTTGTTGGCCACCCTGGTTGGAAGGACTTACGGATTCTCACGCTTTTGTTCTCCCCCCACCCGGTCTTCCCTAAAGGCTCTAGCCTCGTGTGTTCCTTATGGAAGAATTGGAACAAGGCCAAACAATTCATCAGAATCAGTGATGAGTGGAAGTGGGCAGCTCGCATAAGATAAAATGATTCTATTTGGTTCCCGATCAGTGGCATTCGGGGGGTGGAGTCTTGGAACCTCCAAACTGCAAGGCGATTATGGAACAAGGGGTTCAAACAGTGGAAACAACTCTGGAAACAAGAGACCAGCCAGTGGATTAGGTTCGAAGAATTGGACCCGAGACTTAGAGTTACCTTTGAGGAATGGACTCTTCTTCAAAGCAGGTGTTTAGCCTGGGACCGCTCAACTACCCGCCTTCTCTGCCGTCAGGATCTTCCTTGCTTGGAGGGCCTCAAATGGAGCAATGGTAAGAAGCTATCCAGAATCCCCAACTTCAAAGAGGATTTGGATGTTCACCACACCCTTAACAAGAGATGGTGCCTTTCTTGGACCAAACTTCGGTGGGAGCTAAAATTCATGTCTATTTGGCACCCCCTAATTGAGGTCAAAAAGTCCGTTCTCATGTGGCAGATCTTGCATAAAGGTATCTGGACCAATGCAAGGGCTAACAAAATCTGTGGTGTGCCGCCATGGTGCAAACGTTGCCATCGGTGCATCGAAGATTTAGCTGACCTGTTCTTCGACTGCCCCAAGTCCCTCGTTATCTGGCATCATGTGACCCGAGTTTTGAGACTCACGAGTCAAATCAACTGGCAACAGGTGATGTTGGGTGAGGCGATCGGTTGCTCATCAAGGCTGTGGAATGCCATCAGAGGTGAGGCTCTCTGGAAGATTTGGAGGGAGCGTTGTGCTGTCAATTTTGGCCAAACCCCTAAGGAATGGTCGATCGAGAAATCCTTGTTTCTCCTTGGTAAAAGAATCTCCCAAGTCAAGAGATCGCCGCCGTTTAGACATCACTGTATTTATCTCCTCGAAAACAACAAGTTGAAACCCAAATGGGTCCCACATGAGGGTGATGATAATTTTATCCACCTCATTTGTAATGCCCTGTAGCTTGCCATACTCCTCCCCTGCATTGTGGGATTTGGGGGGTCCCATGGGCACTAGTCCCATTCACTTGTAACTTTTTCTCTTTATTATAATTAAAGTCCGGGAGATTAAGCTAAGGCCGAACTTCCTTTATTTAAAAAAAAAAAAGATGCAATGTGTTATAATCTTTTAGTTTAGCTACTATAGGTAAGAGATTTTCGAACCCTCCTTTCAACAGACTATATGTTTCTACATAAGTGATTATCTCAATCTCAACTGAAGTCCAAAAACCAATATATCTCGAATCAAAGTCTTGCAAAGATGATCAATGTTATCTATGTGCATCCTCATATAAAATGTCAAATCAGTGTCCTACAAAGATGATCAACATAATTCATGCGCATCCTCATATATAGCCATGTATCATTTTGTGTGTGTATATATATATATCTTTCTGTGTGAACATGTAAGAAATACAATTGAACGTGTTGAAAGTAGGCAACTGAACTTGGAAGTAGTAAGCAACGCAATTAAAATGTGAGGCACATTACAGAACAGAAAGAGAGTCCAGTATTTTAGAATTTTTGACGAGGATATGATGTTTGCGTGAATGTGTTCATGGGTCACTACTTCAATTTTCAAGTGTACAGCTATATGAAGGTTCACTTATGCAACAGAGGGCAGAGTCAAGTCTTTAAAAGTTTCATTCAAAAATATCACTTATGCAGAACTGTTTCAATGGATCAACACAATTTTATGAAGTTGTAGGCTTGTATCCATATATGATGTAATCTTTGGAAATGTTGTAGATGTAAACGTGACTATTGTCTGTAAGTATAAAACATGACTATCGTCGGGGGTTGATTTTAGCAATGGTCAAAGGAACTTTCTTGCTGTCATCTTTTAACTGTCAAGATTGTGTACAAGTACATTTTATAAAAACTATACAAGTCGATTTTATAAAATCTATCGCTTTTTAAGCCTTCTATGCAAAACACAATTTTATTTACAAGTACAGATATGAACCATCAATGCATAATATAAGAACATTCCTTCTCAGTTGATAAGGCCTTCTTTACTGAAGGGTAACGATTATATATAACAGTAATTTGAAAGTTAAATATTTCACTATGCCGTCAAACGAAGGGTAATGCTAATTTTGGGCCGTATTAAGATTTTTTTATGATGGGCATGTATGACCGTCCAAATACAGCACTGCCAGGGTGTGAGTGTGACACGATACCGGCCGCTGGGTTCGGTTCAGCGCGATACGATACCTGGAGGTTGGGATCTTTCTTGAGAGCGCGCCTTTAACTTTGCATCATTCTTTTATCTTCGCGTCTCGTTGTTCAGATATAGCCTTTTCCTTTTTTTTTTTTTTGAAATGGAGGTTCGGCCAAGGCCTACTCCCCCGGACTTTAACTTTGAAATTAACAACTGTACAAGGAAGGGCATAGTACCCATGGGACCCCCCTTATCCCACAAGAACAGGGGCAGACAAGGTGGACGGCCCGAAGGCCCATACATCGAGGTGGACGGCCCGAAGGCCCAACGGATTTAACGCCCGAAGGCCGGATTCATCGCCCGAAGGCAGATTACACTGTCCCGCAGCGCAGGGGGGTTGAACCCTCGCCCCCGCCTCAAGAGGCGAGGGACCCAACCAATCGACCTGGCATCTTGGGACGATATAGCCTTTTCCGTTGGGAAAAGTGGTAGCCCCCTTAATTGTTCTACCGCCTTCGCTCCAGAGTTTTTACTGTGTGTGTTGGAACTATATCTGCTGCCCTCCTCTAAAGCAAAGTAAAATAAAAAAGGAAAGGGAGAGAGTTTAGGACCACCGTGATCTTCAAGCTAAATTATTTTCCATTTCAAATCCCAAAGCTTCTGGCTTCATGTTTACATTGAAAAAGAAAAATCGTATCAAGTTCTACTCCTTCCTTGCTTTGGTTAGCTTTCATTTGTTCTCGCCTCAATGTCGACCATTTTTCCCTCTTTGGTCGTGAGCAACGTGGCTCCCCACAGCCCCAATGCCCCTTTGAGATGGATTCCGTCTCGAGGGATGTCGCTCCTCCAGTGGTCTCGTTATGCAAGGAGTCTGTGGCGGCAAAACAAGTAGAATTGATGAAAACTTGTCTGATCTGCCAAGTATTTGGCCTTAGGCCCCCTCTAGAAAATGTGAGAAGTTGGCTGCGCAAGGAGTGGTTCCCACGCGGTCTAATTGTGTGCAAATGTCAATTCCTGCCGGTGAATCACCTGCTTCTTATGTTCGAAAATGAAGAGATGGCCTTCCAAGCCCTACAAGTCGGTTCCTGGCAAGTGGGTCGGTCCACCTTATGTCTTTTCAAGTGGACCCCAGACTTTATTCCGAACAAGTCAAAGCCTCTTCGTTACCCGCTATGGGTGGAGCTTCCCAATATGCCGTACTTCCTCTATGGATTTCTTCGAGAAATCGTTTCACTGATCGGTCGCCCGATGGCCTCAAGAGAGGATGTTGGGGGACTAATTTACGATGGAACTCAATATTCTTTCAACGCACAATGGCACCCTCAAATTTGCGTCGAAACGGACTTGAACCAAGTCCTCCCCCCGAAGATCTCCAATGACTGTGGAGAGGGTAAGATTTGGGTTCAGGAGGTTAATTACAAGAACTTGCCCAATGCATGCTTCCGTTGCGGGCAACAAGGCCATAGGATCAAAGATTACCCCTTGAAGCAAAATACCAATAAAAGCAAGCTTAAACCAGAGGGGGCCCCAGATCCTCTCCCTCAATATGACACTCGGGATTATCCCCCTCTAAGAGAGGAAGAAGAGGGCACTCGTATTGCAGAGACTGATTCGGAAGGATTCACATAAGTGAGACGTAGGAGGAAAGTTAGCCCTCGAAGATCATTAGCAAGGAATGGTACAACCAATGGTATGACCATTGCTCCTTCAAATAATATGTATTGTAACCTAGAGAAGGAGATTAACGAGGTCGACCTCCCAGGGGATAACCATTATGAAGAAGACCTTGCAGATAATACCCCTGGGTGGTCTACCAGCAAAGAAGACAACCAGGAAGGTTATGCCACAAGTAAAGAGAAAGGATTCACTACTAGCAATGAAGACAACCCAGACAGTGAAAGCTCCTTCCTTGGTCCTAGTCTTCCGGTTTGCATACCAAGTTTACCACAACAAAATTCAAAGCTGAAAGGGAAACAACCATCGGGCATGCCTTGGAAGAGCCCCCTCAAGAGTAGGATCATAAGTCTAGAAGTTGGGAGGGAAAAAAAAGATCATAAGAAAAAAAAAGATAGGGTCCCTCCCCTCAAAGATTGCAATCATCATTAATGAAAATCACATCGCTAAACGTCAGGGGTTTGTCTGACCCCTCAAGAGCGGCGATTCTTGGTCAGTGGTTCAAAGACAAATGCCTCAACCCTGACTTTATCTGCTTACAAGAGATTAAAATTGACGCAGCGGAACTCCAAAAATGGCTTAAGTGCATTTCTTCGAACCACCTTTGGTTCTCCACCTCGCACCCTAGGGGAGCGGGGGGCGCTGTGATTGGTATTAGTCACTCCTGGTCCGGCAGATTGAACTCTACTTAGGAAGATCTGAATCATCATTGGATTGCTGCCTCCTTTGGGTTCTCGATTCTGTTCATTGTGGTCTCAATGTATGCCCCTAATGGAGAGGCAGATAGAATCAATACGTGGGCTTCCCTCGACTCCCTCTCACATAATGTTCTGATTTGTGGGGACTTCAACATGGTTGAGTTTCGTGAGGATCGATGGAATAACAAGGGAAAAATTATTGACGGTCGGGAGAAAGAGATATGGGATAAAATCAAGCTCCATCTCGACCTGGTTGAGGTGAAAGACATGAAGGGGTTCTCCTGGTCTAATCTCCAATTGGGGGACTCCCTGAGGAAAGCTAGACTTGATAGATGTTATATCGACCAAAACACCATCGTCCAATGGGGTATTCATTCGATCTCACGACACATGGACCTGACTATATTGGACCACTACCCGATTACTCTTTCTTTCACACCAATTCCCATCCTCCAGAAAGCTCCTTGGTTTCATGCTTGTCAGACGTCGTTTTCCCTCCCTTCCGTCCACCAAGAAATTTCAACAGTGTGGGTGGAGGCCTTTGCTTATTGTAATGAACCAGCTAAGTGTTGGAGAAATGCAGTGGAAAGGACTCGACAAATTCTAATTAGGACTAATAAGGCTATAAGAGATATCCGGAAAAAAAGAAGAGAAACAGTGTATAGGAGGCTCTCACGTCTGGAAGAAGAAGTGAACAAAGGTAACTTGCAATGCCAGAAAGGGCTTCTGAAAATCACGGGAAGACTAAGACTTCAGGAAGAGGTTCAAAGGAAAAATATGCAAATAACCTTTTATGTGGCGTCAGGATCAAAAATCAACCATGCTAAAACTACTTCCAGAGCAATCCGCGGGCCTCCACCCCAACTGTTGATTGATCAAGGGTGTCAAGTTATCCCTAGTGGTCAAGTCTTCCGTCTCCTCGGAATCCCGATGGGCTTCAACATCTCAATGGACCAACGTTGGAACTGGGTGCTATCCAAACTGGATAGCAAACTAAATCATTGGAAAGGTATGCAAATTAACTTGGCAGGGCGTGCAATGGTCGTCAACACATTTATGCTTTCTACTACTATTTACTTTATCTCTTGTTGGAGACCTAAGGAGAAAGAGTTGGCCAAAGTGGAAAGAATCTGCAGAAACTTCCTATGGACTGGGGATCCCAATAGGAGGGGGGTTCCCCAAATTAAATGGGACACTTGCATTAGCTCAAAAGACTCGGGGGGCTTGGGTATTTTGGATATCCCTAGGTTGGCTGACAAGTTGGCGGCAAAGTGGTTTATCAAGGCTTGGAGCAATAGTGAGTCCTCTTGGGCTAAACTAATCTTCAGAAAAAGGGAGGACCTTACCTTAGTGGGCCATCCTGGTTGGAAGGACATAGGGATCCTCACGCTCTTGTTCTCCCCCCACCCGGTGTCCCCCAAATGTTCTAGCCTCGTGTGTTCCTTATGGAAGAGTTGGAACAAGGCCAAATAATTCATCAGAATCAGTGATGAGTGGAAGTGGGTGGCTCAGATAAGACAAAATGACTCTATCTGGTTCCCGATCAGCGGCATTAGGGGGGTGGAACCCTCGAACCTCCAAATTGCTAAGCGATTACGGAACAAGGGGCTCAAGCAGTGGAAACAACTCTGGAATCAAGAGACCGGCCAGTGGATCACGTTCGAAGACTTAGACCCAAGGCATAGAGTTACCCTTGAGTAATGGACTCTTCTTCAAGGAAGGTGTTTAGTGTGGGACTGCTCAACTACCCGCCTTCTCTGCGGGCAAGATCTTCCTTGCCTAGAGGGCCTCAAATGGAGCAATGGTAATAAACTATCCAGAATCCCTAATTTCAAAGAGAACTTAGATGTTCATCTCACCCTCAACAAGCGGTGGTGCTTTTCTTGGACCAAACTTCGATGGGAACTAAAGTTCATGTCTATTTGGCACCCCGTAATTGAGATCAAAAAGTTTGTTCTCATGTGGCAGATCTTGCATAAGGGTATCTGGTCCAATGCAAGGGCTAACAAAATTTGTGGTGTTCCACCATGGTGCAAGCGTTGCCATCGATGCATCGAAGATTTGGTTCACATTTTCTTTGATTGCCCCAAGTCCCATGTTATCTGGCTTCACGTGACGCGGGTATTAAGACTCAGGAACCAAATCAATTGGCAACAGGCGTTCTTGGGTGAGGCAATCGGCTGCTAATCAAGACTGTGGAATGCCATCAGGGGTGAGACTCTTTGGAAGATTTGGAGGGAGCGACGTGCTCTGAAATTCGGCCAAACTCCAAAGGAATGGTCGATTGAGAAATCCTTGTTTCTTCTAGGTAAAAGAATCTCCCGAGATAAGAGATCTCCACTGTTTAGGCACCACTGTATTTATCTCCTCGAAGATAAGAAGCTGAAACCCAAATGGATCCCACATGAGGGAGATGTTAGATTTATCCGCCTCATTTGTAATGCCCTCTAGATTACCAAACTTGTCCCCTGCAATGTGGGATTCGGGGGGTCCCATGGGCACTAGTCCCTTTCACTTGTAATTTTTCTTTGTTATTTTAATTAAAGTCTCGGAGAATAGGCCAAGGCCGAACTTCCTTTTATTAAAAAAAAAAACAATATAAAGGTGTATGATGTATTAGAAATCAGAGTCACCATCTGTTCCTCGAAAAGCCACAGATATTTGACCGCCTGTGTTGAAGTAGGTTGTTGCTTATAACCCAATCAAAAATGATACACAAATCCCCTTTAAAAATGCTCATAAGGGTGGCTTCACATTGGGGCAGTGGAACAAGGCTTAAAAATGCTCAATTTCCACCTCGAACTGAAAAACTTAAAGTGTGCCGCCGCTCATGTCTTCACACTTAAGGTGGAACATTTGAATTTCAGTTGTGTCATTTATAATATTTTTGTCGTTAAAAAATTCAATTGTCAAATTTGCTGAACAGTACGCACATTATACAAATATTATTCTTATTTTCATTGGTCCACGTAAGCATTAGTGGATCGTTGGGGCGGAGGAGGGGGGGTCGGAATAGAGATGCAAGTTTTGTATCGCCAACTCAGGTACGAGATATGGTGTTCCACCGCGCAGTCTGAAAGGCAAAAGCTGGAACAAAAGGATGTGGCAAATGCTCATTGGATTGACCGCGCGGGCAGAGATGTGCCGCCGCTCAATCTGAATTGGCCCTAAGATAGAGGAACACTGAGGTTGTTGCTTTTATAGAGGCCTTTTTTTTTTTCTAAAATCACAAGTTTGAGTTACTTACTCGCCATGTCGTTGGGGAGGTACTCTAAATGTTCACACCAGCTAAGATCCAGGTACCTCAAATCGGTCAACGTGCCAATGCTTGAGTCGAATCCCTCCAAAACAAGGCAACCGGACACATTCAAGCGTCACAACTTTTTTTTTTAAATAAAGGAAGTTCGGCCTTAGCCTAATCTCCCGGACTTTAATTATAATAAAGAGAAAAAGTTACAAGTGAATGGGACTAGTGCCCATGGGACCCCCCAAATCCCACAATGCAGGGGAGGAGTATGGCAAGCTACAGGGCATTACAAATGAGGTGGATAAAATTATCATCACCCTCATGTGGGACCCATTTGGGTTTCAACTTGTTGTTTTCGAGGAGATAAATACAGTGATGTCTAAACGGCGGCGATCTCTTGACTCGGGAGATTCTTTTACCAAGGAGAAACAAGGATTTCTCGATCGACCATTCCTTAGGGGTTTGGTCAAAATTGACAGCACAACGCTCCCTCCAAATCTTCCAGAGAGCCTCACCTCTGATGGCATTCCACAGCCTCGATGAGCAACCGATCGCCTCACCCAACATCACTTGTTGCCAGTTGATTTGACTCGTGAGTCTCAAAACTCGGGTCACCGGATGCCAGATAACGCGGGACTTGGGGCAGTCGAAGAACAGGTGAGCTAAATCTTCGATGCACCGATGGCAACGTTTGCACCATGGCGGCACACCACAGATTTTGTTAGCCCTTGCATTGGTCCAGATACCTTTATGCAAGATCTGCCACATGAGAACAGACTTTTTGACCTTAATTAGGGGGTGCCAAATAGACATGAATTTTAGCTCCCACCGAAGTTTGGTCCAAGAAAGGCACCATCTCTTGTTAAGGGTGTGGTGAACATCCAAATCCTCTTTGAAGTTGGGGATTCTGGAAAGCTTCTTACCATTGCTCCATTTGAGGCCCTCCAAGCAAGGAAGATCCTGACCGCAGAGAAGGCGGGTAGTTGAGCGGTCCCAGGCTAAACACCTGCTTTGAAGAAGAGTCCATTCCTCAAAGGTAACTCTAAGTCTCG
The DNA here is from genome assembly GCA_020310875.1 of Ceratopteris richardii. NCBI lineage: Eukaryota > Viridiplantae > Streptophyta > Polypodiopsida > Polypodiales > Pteridaceae > Ceratopteris > Ceratopteris richardii. The sequence continues at coordinate 18,387,709 of CM035413.1, forward strand.
GGTCCAATTCTTCGAACCTAATCCACTGGCTGGTCTCTTGTTTCCAGAGTTGTTTCCACTGTTTGAACCCCTTGTTCCATAACCGCCTTGCAGTTTGGAGGTTCCAAGACTCCACTCCCCGAATGCCACTGATCGGGAACCAAATAGAATCATTTTGTCTTATGCCAGCCGCCCACTTCCACTCATCACTGATTCTGATGAATTGTTTGACCTTGTTCCAATTCTTCCATAAGGAACATACGAGGCTAGAGCCTTTAGGGAAGACCGGGCGGGGGGAGAACAAAAGCGTGAGAATCCCTAAATCCTTCCAACCAGGGTGGCCAACAAAGGTAAGGTCTTCCGTGTTTCTGAAGATCAATTTGGCCCAAGAGGACTCCCTATTGCTCCAAGCCTTGATAAGCCACTTTGCAGCCAACTTGTCAGCCAACCCACCAATATCCAAAATTCCCAATCCCCCTGAGTCTTTAGGGCTAATGCAAGTTTCCCATTTGATTTTGGGAATCCCCCTTCTATTGGGGTCCCCAGTCCAAAGGATGTTTCTGCAGATTCTTTCCACTTTGGCCAAGTCTTTCTCCTTAGGTCTCCAACACGAGATAAAGTAAATAATTGTAGAGAGCATAAATGTGTTAACAACCATAGCACGCCCTGCCAGGTTGACTTGCATACCTTTCCACTGATTCAGCTTCCTATCCAGCTTGGATAGCACCCAGTTCCAGCGTTGGTCCATTGAGATATCGAAACCCATCGGAATGCCAAGGAGACGGAAGACTTGACCGCTAGGGATAACTTGACACCCCTGATCCACCAACAATTGGGGAGTATGTCCGCTGATTGCTCTAAAAGCAGTTTTAGCATGGTTGATTTTTGAGCCTGATGCCACACAAAAGGTGTGGAGGCACCACCAAAACACCTCAATGCTGTTTATATCGTTATGCACAAAGGCATTCATGTCATCAGCAAAAAGTATCACAATCATTTGGCCGTGATTTAGAGGTAAGGAAAGACCCTTGAGATTGCCAGCGTCCATGTGATGCTTTAATAGGCAGCTGAGTCCATTCGAGGCGATGGCGAATAGTAATGGAGCTAGAGGGCAGCCTTGCCTAATTGATCTTTTTAAACGAATGGGCTCAGAGAGCTTACCGTTGATGTTTATTCTAGTTGAAGCATTTCCAAGAAGAGTGGAAACCATCTTCGTGAACTTTTGGCTGCATCCAAGGTCTTTCAACGATTGAAGAATAAAGTCCCATTCCAATCTGTCATACGCTTTGTAGAAGTCGATCTTAATGAAAACCAGATCTTGAGCAGACTCCTCAGCAAAAGCAAGGCCTTCCCAAATATCGATAATTGCTTCAAGTATAGATCTACCTTTGATAAAACCTTTCTGGTCCTCGCACAGCCATGACTTTAAATGACAAGAGATTCTGTTGGCGATAACTTTTGCAATTATCTTGTATCCAGTTTGGAGCATGGTAATCGGACGCCAGTTTTCAATTTTGTTCTTATCTCCCCGTTTGTGGATTAACTTGATGACGCCATTATTCAGGCACTCAAGGAGGGCGCCAAAAGAGAGAGCCTCTTGCCACACGAGGCGCAGCGGGGTGGCCACCTGATGTTTGAAGGACTTGAAAAACTCATTGGTAAGGCCATCCGGACCCGGACTTTTCCCATTACAAAGGGCATCAATAACCTCGATAATTTCATTCTCGGAGATGTTAGCAAGTTCTGTGGGATTCTCGTTTGAGCAACCCTTGAGATGGTTGCCATGGATTCGCACCTGTGGGGGGAAAGAGGAGTCGAGACCCCGAGAAGATTGTTAAAGTGTTCGACAATGATAGATCTATTCTCCATTTCCGTGCAACATTCAGTTCCATTGTTATCAACCATTAGGGGGATGGATTCCCTAGCTTGTTTCCTTTTGAGGATGTTACACATCTCTTTCGTTGGTTTGTCGGCCTTCCCTGCCCACCAATCTTTGAAGAAAATTTGAAGATTTTTCCTTTGAACCTCCTCCTCTAACCTTAGTCTTCCCCTGATTTTCAAAAGACCTTGTTGGCAATGTAGCTTACCTTTGTTCACCTCTTCTTCAAGCCGTGAGAGCCTTCGGTACACTGTTTCTCTTCTTTTTTTTCGGATTTCTCTTATAGCCTTTTGAGTCCTGATTAGAATTTTTCGAGTCCTTTCTACTGCGCTTCTCCAACACTTAGCCGGTTCATTACAGTAAGCAAAGGCTTCCGTCCACACCTCAGAAATTTCTTGGTGGACAGAGGGGAGGGAAAACGATGTCTGACAAGCATGAAGCCAAGGAGCTTTCTGGAGCATGGGAATCGGTTTGAAAGACAGAGTAATCGGATAGTGGTCTGAGATAGTCAGGTCCATGTGTTGGGAAATCGAAGGCATACCCCACTGAAGGATGGCGTTCTGATCAATGTAGCATCTATCAAGTCTTGCTTTCCTCAAAGAGTCCCCCGACTGGAGATTTGACCAGGAGAACCCCTTCATGTCTTTCACCTCAACCAGGTCGAGATGGAGCTTGATTTTATCCCATATCTCTTTCTCCTGACCGTCAATAATTTTTCCTTTGTTATTCCATCGGTCCTCAGGAAACTCAACCATGTTGAAGTCCCCACAAATCAGAACATTGTGTGAAAGGGAGTCGAGGGACGCCCAAGTATCCATTCTATCTGCTTCACCATTAGGGGCATAAATTGAGACCACAGTGAACTGGAAAGGGAACCCGAAAGAGGCAGCAATCCAATGATGATTCCGACCTTCAAAAGTCGAGGTCACATTGCCAGACACGGAGTGACTAATGCCGATAGAAGCACCCCCCGTCCCTCTAGGGTGAGAAGTGGAGAACCAAAGGTGGTTCGGAGAAATGCATTTAAGCCGTTTTTGTAAATCCTCTCCGTCAATTTTAATCTCTTGTAAGCAAATAAAGTCTGGGGCGAAGCACTTGTCTTTGAACCACTGGCCAAGAATCGAAGCTCTTGACGGGTCAAACAGACCCTTGACGTTAGCGTCACAACTTTGGGAGCGATGTCGTCTGCATACATAAGAATTATAACTGAAAATTGGTAGCGAAGCAAGAGCAACAAGGCTAGGCCATTCAAAGAGTACCGTAGCAGAAAACAATGTGTGAAGTTGTAGAGTCCATCGTGAAGTGCATCGATCGTGATGGACGGACTGACGAAGATGACAAACGGATTCTGCTGAAGCATTGCGATCGGCCTGGGTGCTGCTGACGGACTGGCTGCTGAGGATTGGCCCCCGACGGACGGGCTGCTGTACCTCTGAAATCTTGCCGACGTGTCCATCATCAGCAGTGCGACCTTACTAGCTCGTCGGTCGCGATCGATTGGACGTAAAGAAGTGTGTCCATCGTGAGCAGTGTGTCCGTTGCGATCGACAGACTTGACACGATTGATTGCTTCTTGCGGGGCGGTGTGTCCATCGTGAAGTGCATCGGTCACGATTCACTGACTTGTCAGTCGCCGAATGCCTTGGGAATGTGTGTCAGTCGGCCATGAGATTCTAGTGGGCCGATTTTCAGACTTAATTTTGTGCGCCTCGTCTGTCCATCGCGTTCGTTTGGTTTCTTTTCTTTAAGAAATCTTTTAAGGAAAAATAAAAAAGAAGGTTTTATGATGGTCGCTGATTCGTTGCCAAAGCCCTTTTCATTGCTTCATTGAAACTTTAAGCTCGTAAAAGAAAAAAGAGTGGTTCCCTTAATTGCTTCGTTGAAACTTTAAGCTCGTAAAAACCTATGGAGTGAGTAGAAAAGAGCTCTTTTAAAAAGGAGGCAGCCGTTTCAAAGTGGTTTTGAGAGGGGGGGATTTTAATCTTTAAGATGTTGACCCTTATTCCCTCGTTTGTCATGAACAATGTGGCTCCTCCTCAGTCCGTGTGCCCCCTTGAGATGGATTCCATCCCAGCGGACATCGCACCACTAGTGGTCTCTTTATGCAAGGAGTCTGTGGCGGCAAAGCAAGAAGAACTGTTGAAAACTTGCCTGATCGGTCAAATGTTTGGCCCTAGGCCCCCTCTTGAAAGTGTGAGAACTTGGCTTCGCAAGGAGTGGTTCCCGCGTGGCTTAATTGTGTGCAAATGTCAATTCCTGCCGGCAAATCACCTGCTTCTAGTATTTGAGAATGAAGAGATGGCTTTCCAAGCCCTGCAAGCCGGCTCCTGGCAAGTGGGCCGATCCACCCTTTTCCTTTTTAAGTGGACCCCAGACTTTGTTCCGAACAGATCAAAGCCTCTTCGTTACCCGCTTTGGGTGGAGCTTCCCAATCTGCCTTTCTTTCTGTATGGATTTCTTCGTGAAATCATCTCACCGATCGGTCGCCCGATGGCCTCAAGAGAGGATGTTGGGGGGTTAATCTACGATGGTGCTCATCATTCTTTCAATGCAAGATGGCATCCACAGATCTGCGTTGAAACAGATCTAAACCAAGTCCTTCCCTCAAAAATCTCCATAAACTGTGGAGATGGTAAGACCTGGACACAAGAGGTTACTTACAAGAATTTGCCAAACGTGTGTGTGTACCTAAGTCAAGAAGACTCAAGGACTTGTGCCAATGAGACTGTACCTCTATTGCCACACAAATGCATATAGTGGGAAATCAACACACATTCAAATGTCAATCCGATCAAACGACCTAACCAAGTGTATGAAGACATGTGCACACATGATGGAAAATGAAGTGGCTAAGCTATCATGCATGAGAAAAGACTAATCCACCTCTCAAACTCATTGAAATCCTGAAAGTGTTTGCCGCGATACCTCTTACAGCAGTTTTCAGTAATTCGAGGATTTCTCCCAGCTCAGAACTCTGAATATGGTCAATAGGGTAGTCTTTCGAAGCTCTCGACGAGACGCATCTACTGGAAGTGGTTTCACTTGATTCTGATAACTCTCCTTCAAGTTATGACCAAAATAGTGAATGGCGGGAAGCACCCATACTCACGCCACAACTCCTACAAGCTCACACACACACTACAGTAGCTCAAAAACAGTGGGAAGAGGTAGACAACAGTCCTACACACACATTTCAAGCAATACACACACATACAAGACCAAGAAGAAGATCAAAATCTGCAAGGAAGAGGCAAATTCGAAAATTCAGCAGAGCTCCTTCTTCACAATGGCAAAAAGTCTCTACAACGAGTCACAAAGTGACTTATATACATGTGCCCTAAGTTTGGTCCTTTCACACAAGAGACCGGCACTTTATTACTAGAAAAGTGAATTTCCTACTAATTTACAAGAGATATTTTACAACAACTTGGGATTATGCAACTAGAGGACTCCTCTAGTGCATGTACATGGCTTGAGGGAATTCTTGAAGACCTCGAAGAAGAAAAAATATGTCCATCATTTTGAAAATTTTGGGGCTCTACTCTTTATGCTTCTTTGCTCTGCAACACCCTCCCCCTCTTTGTCTCTGTCGTCCCTTGACAGGCTTTACTTCTTGTTTTTCTCGATCGGTACATGCATCCTTTGGTCAGTTCTGCCTGATTCTTGATCTTGCATTATGTTTTAGAGGCGCTCTGATTTGTCTTGGTTTCACTTATCGGACCTTGTTGTATTACTTAAAGCTTGTTAATTCGGTTTGCCACGCACGCCATCAGTGCACATATGAGGATGTAGCTCGTAAGCCTTGATCTGAATCCTCTGTAACTCAAGAGGTTGAAGCACCCTTATATGGGATACTTGTTGGCCCTGATTCCTCCCTTCGGCTGCGTGCTATTCCTTGGTGTGTGTGCCCCTGTGGGGCTCTGTGCAGAGATGAGTGATGCACCCCTGCGGGGCTTCTTGCAGGGACTTGTTCTTGTTATGTTTATTTCTATTGAGCCGTTCTAGACTTTGATTTTCTTCTTCTTTTCTTTTTGCTTGATTGTCCCTCTACACGTCCCTCCTCCTGAACTCTGTCGTCCTCGACAGGCTTTTTGTTGCGACGTGTGTATGTTTGGATGGCCGTTTGCTCTCGTTGATTTAGCAGATTAGCGTGACAAAGCATAAATTCCTTCCATTGTTGGGACTTTACTCCATCTTCTGGCGCCTGTCGATGATCAGCAAAGAAGCTTGTTTCATAAGCAACCAGTCGCGCATTCAAATTGGAAGTCATTTTGACAAAAATTTCTGAATCAATTTCAAAGAAGCTGGTGAAAAGTGCTTCTTCGAAGGTTTGCATATATGTGGATGGCAAAAACATCAGGCGAGAATAATATGCCATGATAGTTAGGCGGCTGGGAATAGTGGATAGATAAAAAATTAAGGCTTCTGAACCTTGCGTAATGCCAATGAAATTCAAAAAAGTGTATTTGGCATGTTGGAACACCTTGAGTACCGTAAGCAGCATACTGAAGATTTTATTGGTCATTTTTACCGCCAAATCGGGTACTGTAGCATATCTCGCAATCCAAAATTCCATAGTTTTTACCATATATTCCTCGGTCGGTAAGTAATTATGTGGCGGACTAGGTAACAGTGGATGATTGAGCCACTGATTATTAATACTACCTTGGCACTGGCCTTCCCAAAAATGCGTCCAGGAGTGTCTGCGGGGCACCGGACAAAAAGATGGATTTACTTGAAGCTCATAAGGTGATGCCTCCCACTGTACCCGCAGTGTAGGATTCTTTTCCAAAATTTTCCTCCTCCAGATGGGATCCGCCTTCTCAAATTCCTCCTGTGTATAGTTGAAGGTATCATGCCTGAATTGGAGGTTGTGGTCCGGATCTTTATTTGTCGTAGACCTTATATAATTTCGCGTTTGTTCTTTAAGTAGGCTGTATGGTACATTGAATGGCTTCAAAATTTGCTCTAATTGTTTATTGTCGATTTGAGCTTCCTTCATGATCATTATGATCTGATCTTCAAACTCAGCAGTGAGTTGGGAAACCAGTAGTGCCCTTTCTGGTCGGCTCAATTCTGTAATTTCTCGAGTATTAGGTTCAATTTGAACCTCCTTTTCCTCCCTTATCGGTGAATGATATGAGGGGGGAGAGAGAGGACGTACCTCATTCTCCACAGTAGCCTTTGCATCTTGTGGAACTACTGGTGTCCCTTGGTTTTCCTTCTCCTCTAACTGCTCCCGAAGCTGTTTAATTACGTCATCTTTTTACTTAGTTTCTTCCTCAGCTTTAGCAATGGTGTCCTATTGTTTGATCAATTCTTGGGCCACTATATTCATCTGATCTGTATCTTCCTTGCATTGCCGCAGATAACTATTCTCAGCTTTTTTCCATTTGGCTCTCAATGCAGCCGTATCGTCCATGTATTTCTTTTCCCATTCTGCAATTGTGGCTTGCTCCTTGGTGAGCTGATCTTCATACTTAGCTACCTTGTCCTCCAATTCTTGTATATTCTTTTCTGGTTTGGCTTGCACCTCAACAGGTTGATCGCTTAGAAGTACTGTCATAAGTTCTTTATTTCGTTGTTGTAGATTTTTTGCTTCTTCCATGTATACTTTGAGCTGAGACTCCAAGATTTTACCTGGGCATTGATTCGTGTCTTCTCAGTTTCATTCACTTCTAACTTCTTTGTTAGCTCCTGAACCTGTTCTTTCAAATTTGTATTCGCCGTCTCTAGTATGTTGTATTGTGTTTTGACTTCTTGAAGTTCATTTTCTTTCCTCAAAACTCATTCTTTTACTGTGGATAACTCGGTGGAAAGATTCATACCCAACTTTTCAAGTTCCTTCTTATCTCGCGTGGCTTGGTCATAATCTTCATCAGCGTCAACCATTAATTGTTGGGTGTCCAGTGCGGTTCTAATCATATCTTGCACCATAGGCTTGAGCTGAGCGATATCCACATTCAGCCATGTTTTGGGCACACCTGGAGTTTCTCCTGTTTGTACATCTTTCCCTTGTTCGACATGGATAGTTGCGTTGTGTGGTTGTCGAACTTGGATCTGTACTCAGGGTTCTTCATCGTCTTTATCCACTTTGTTAGTTTTGGTGGCACTCCCTTGGAATGTGACATCCATGGGGGAGGGTTCTGCCACAACCCTGATTGGTGTGAAGGGTTCTTCATTTTCTGTTTTCTCTTCCTCAATCTCCTTCTTGGGTATCTTCATAGATATTTTGCGAGGTGGTGTGGCCTCCTTGATTTGAATGTTGGAAGTTTCATTAAGTTTTATAGTATGCGTACCTTCCGTTTGTGCATTCTCACTTGTGATTCTTTGATCAGCATTTGTTGCGTAGTCATCCAGCTTGAGGCCTTTTGATTCTTCACCATAGTCAACTTCATTTAACTCCGCCCATTGTCCGTCATCTTTTGATTCACTTTGAATATCCACATTAAATAATGAAGTTTCCTGGTTTCTCTTGGGCCTCCGATGAAGAACTAGAGTTGTCCAAGCCGATTTCTCGGTACCTATGGACTTTGGTGAGTTTGCTTTTTGTTTCCATTGCATGTTTTGATTGCTGATAGTGGTGACCTTGTACTGGTAAATTAATTTGCCCTTCTGTATATTGATGGGTTTCTTCCAGGGCTTTAGCTAAATCTTCCTCCGTGATTTTTGTCTGGCCTTCCATAGTTGTTTTGGGAAGCACATGGATTCTTTTCGTCATTGGGGCTTCCTCTTCCACTAGCTTGAATTCCCGGAGTCTTTTTGTGCCTCTCATTTTGGGTTGAGAGCTAGTTTCCGCCACTTCCACACTCTTACTTCCTTTTTTCTTTTTAGGGACGGTGGTGACTTTGGCGTACTGTGCAAGAAGAGTTGAAAATGGAATTTCCTGTAAATGTTCTCTCATGCCCAGAGCATGGTAGATCAAAATTGTTAGGGCCATGGTACCATATAGGAACTTCTTATTATTCCATTGTTTCTTTGCCTCGAATAGTCGTTCTTGCACATAGGGAGTCAGATTAACTTGATTTTCGATTTGTTTGATGGCACGAGACAACAATTGAACAATGAGTTTTTGGGGGGCCGTGTATCGATTCATGTTGGGGAAGCAGAAGTGTTGGTGAATCAGTCTGACTTCCTCTTCGATATCCACTCTGCTAATGTCAACAAAAGTTCGTGTCTTTGCTCCACGACTCTCTTCTTTTATCATTGAGACACCGTCCTTTTCCCATCCGAATGCTTCCTTAATCAATTCATGTGTGAATTGAATGATTCTTTGAATGGTCATGAAATGGATCTGGAAACCCAAGCAAAGAATCATTTCATGACCAGGTCGTTTTGTTTCTTTGATCCTTCCAGCTTCATGTGTTCTCTTTGCTTTCTCCAGTGTTTGAGTGATTTTGGCATTGTTTTTCCAGTTTCTTGGATGACTCTTATGTGGTTTTGTCATTCGCCTTATCTGATGTACTGCGTATTCCTGAGTCTTTATAGCCTGTTAAGCTGCTTGTGTGACCTTTTTGGGAATCCATATCTGTCGTCACGATCTTTGAGCTTCAATCAATGGTTTGGGGATCCATATCTGCACTAGACCCTTTGTTGAGGATTGAGGCGTAGTTGACTTTGTGATCTTTGCTTCCTTCTCAAGATTGGATTCTAACTTTGCCTGGTTCTGTATCTGATCCTTGCGTACCCATTTGTATTTTCGTTGTCCTTCATATGAGTATCCGCTTGTGGTTTTCCAATGTTGCGGTCTTTTGGCTTGTTGAAGAGGTCCCTTATAGTTGTTTTTCTTAGTGACTAGCTGTTCCTCAACTGAATGTGGTGAGTGCGACGCTTCTGTGGATCTCGTATAGTCGGGAATTCTTGTTTCTTCTAGTTTTGTTTCTGAGATGTTAAGACTGGGATCATTCTCCAACTTCTTTTCCTGGCAGATCTCTGAACTCGTGATTATGTTGGGTGGGAGTAAAGGTTTCTCTCCTAATAAGCTGAAAATTTCCTTGTGCCCAATCTTGGCTGAAATGTAGCCTTGAGCCAGATGGATACACACCTCATTTTCAATGATCCAGTCTTGTCCTAGAATTAAGTCTTCTATTAGATCCTCATCTTTGCACACTAAGACTCTCTGTTCCATGGAGGAATTGCCTAAGTGGAGGGATACATTTGTTGTTCCAATACATTCTAGGGTTTGACCTCCAATTCCGATCAATCGGGCTTTTGTGGGATTCAAATTTAATTGTAGATCTTTTGCAATTCTATTTTGTATGCAACTAAGTCCTACTCCTGAGTCTATCAATGCGTCTATCAACTTGTACTCTGTTTTGCCAATCCCTAGGTTTAGGTAAGGTTGCGTTTTGCGCACACCCGTTGTATCATGATTATCGACTTGATAATTAGCCATAGGGATAGGCTCTTCTCCTTGGAGATAACGTTCGTCTCGTTGCCTAATCCATTCTTTCCGTTTCCTAATGCGTTCCAGTGCTTCTTGTCGAGCTTCCTCTCTAATCCGTTCCTCTTCCCTCTTCCTATTTTGGGCACCTAGTAATCGTGCTAGCATTTGATCAGTCAAAGGCTCCATGAATCGTCTCACTCTACATCCACTGATGTAGTTGGGTAGAATGTCGCCATCTAGGGTGGCTAGATTGACTGCTCCACCAGTTGATATTCGATTTATGATCAAAGGTCCATACCCGCGTTTTTGCAACTTCTTGGCGTGTTTTTTTAGGGTGTACACTAAGACTAAGTCACCTTCTTTAAGTCCCTTGTCTTTTATATGTGCATCGTAATATGCTTTTTGTCTCCTTTTAGCTGCGTAAATTCCTGCCACTGCTTGTAACCTAGTCTCATGTAATTGCTCGATTTGGTCTAGTTGTTGGGATAGTTCATGTCCGTTCCACTCATACTGTTGGGCTACTTTTAGCGTTGGTACTAAAAAGTCAATTGGCAAAATTGCATTTTGCCCATACACTAAGTTAAATGGGGTAGTTCCAATAGCTGTTTTATATGCAACTCGGAAGGCCCAAATTGCATGATGCAATTGTTTGTCCCAATCTGACCTTCCATTATTGACAATCTTTGTCAATACTGTACACAGTACCTTGTTGGAACTCTCTGCTTGTCCATTGGCTTGGGGATGGTATGGGGCTGATTTTTTATGAATCACTAAAAACTCATTCATTAGTGACTCGATTACTTCATTGAGGAAATGCGTTCCCCGATCACTCACAATCTCTATGGGTAATCCAAAGCGGGTGAAAATATGCTCAAAAAGAAACTTGGCAGTGGTTTGAGCATCATTCTTTCTAGTGGCTTTTGCTTCTACCCATTTGGTCAAGTAATCAGTCGCTACTATGATGTACTTCGCATGTGATCCGTTGACAGGTGGATTGATAGGTCCTATGAAGTCAATACCCCATTTTGTGAATGCTCTCGCACAGACCATGGGTCTTAAAGGCATGTCATCTCTCCGAATTTGGTATTTAGCTCTCTGACAAGTTTCACAACTTCGTACGTATGTTTCAGCATCCATATGTAGAGTTTGCCACCACAAGCCTGCAAAGAGAATCATTTTGACAGTTCTCTCTGTTGAAAAATGACCTCCCGCAGCACCTGCATGTGCCATTTCTAATATGGGTAAATATTCTCCTTCATGCACACATAACCTGAGTTGGTCGTCTTTGCCTCGCCTAAACTGTTGTCTTCCCATGAGTATGTAATCCTTACTCATTTCTTCTAAAGATCTCTTTCTTGCTAAACTAGCTCTTGTTTCATGTTCTTTTGTTTTTTAGAATTTAACCAATGTCTTGCTCCAATTGGGCGCTATGGTCAAAAAAGGTAGAGACATATAATCTTTTGGGATCGTCTCTTGGCATTCTGCACAATTACTTACGTAGTCATGAACATCTTTTGGCATGTCAAGCCAGTACACTCCTAATCTTTTTAATTCTCGAATGGTTCCATGAGTCCCTTGGTGTGTTCTCCATTTGTTCACATGTGCTTGCTCGATTAGTTGCTTTTGTTCATCCTCCTCAACACATCTAAGTAACTGTTTGGGGATTCTTGGACGAGAAGGAGTTTGAGGGTTTGTAGGAGAAAAAGAAAAGAATAAAAGAGGAAATAACCTTGAAAACTTCTGCAGAAGCACGCCTTGAAATCTTGAGTTTTGATTACAGTAAAACAATTACAATGTCTAAACACAATCCAAGTCAATACTTCGGGACACAACTACAGAGAATGCTCAATTACAAAAGACCAATTATCTCAAAGTCTTCTGGCGGCCGGCCTCTTCTGTATCAGCCCTCCTCTTGCTCACGCTTATCCTTGTGCACACCTTGCACTAAGCTTCCACCAAGCTGAGGAATGAAGACCTTCGCGGCCTGCTCACAGCAAGAGACCTTGTGATCCTTGGGGTCTAGCTTCGCACTCCCAGCCCTCTTCCTTTTCCATTCTTCTTGCACTCTTCACTTCCACCTCTCTGTGTTGTCGCACACTCGTGACTCTTCACTTCTCTTTCTTGCTTCCTCCTAGACTCCTCTCTGCTTCTCTCTCCCTTAGAATAGCCTTTGCTTTCCTTCTTGAAGTGCATTGGTCCCGTACGCTCCTAACTGCACTAGACTCTTGGCCTTCCTTTGATGTCCCCAAGATTGTCTTGTTAGGAGGCGGCCAACGACTCACTACTTTGTCCTGTAGTGACTTTAGACCAAAACAAAAATTTGATTGGGCGGCCATATTTCCACATGTGCGTACACAGCTACCTTTATTTTTTTCCTTTTAATTCGTCACTTTTGCCCCAAAGAGGGGTTCACCTGGACCTTCCCGATTACTTTGAACACCCTTTGACCTTAAGGGAATTAGCAAAAATACTTCTGCAATACCTCTTGTCTGTGAACAATCAAAAGTTACCCTTTATATGGACAATTGAAGGTGCACTACCTGTGCACTTTGACCCTTGAATTTTAACACTTCATTCTTGCTTATGCATAACTGTGACCTTGACTTTGCTTGTTTCAACCTGCCAAGGCTCAACAGATGCCCACCACCTAATGTGCTCTCCGTCCCGGAGAGACAACAGGAACACGATACAAGGAGAACAGAGTGGAACAGCAACTCTAGAACAGAGTGGAACAACAGAAGAAACATAGAGGGAACGTAGGCATGAAAATAGATAAGGATTGATATTATTGATTAAGGAAGAAAACCCAATTAATCACGCTACAAATATTTATTATCCTTGATGAGACAAAATCAGAAGGATGAGAGTTTTATTTGCAAATCTATAAGGTAAATTGAAGCCAATAGCAATTGATTGAGAAGTTGGCTTGCAAATTATTGAGAAGGTGGATTGAGGCCCGCATCGGGGGGTTGTGGAGAGGAGGGCAGAGCTGCAGAAGCCTGCTCAATCATATGCTGGAGAGAACTAAGGCATTGCCTAAGGTGGTCCCGTTCGCGTTTGATACGATGGCACGCAGCATTATCACAGAGCCCTAAGGTAGAACGATTTTGAATATCTGATAAGGCCTTCAACGCAGTATCGGCAATATCTCGATAATGATCCCGCTCTTGTTTGAGTAAATGAGCCGTTTCATTGAGTGATTGCCATTGAGAAGTGGCCATGCAGTTGATGGTGTCGATGGTAGAGATATACTGCTGCTCAACAAAAGCTGCGGCCGAGACAGAATCCAATGACACTTTTGAGGCGTGACCACTACCAAGAGCAACTGCACTTGCGTCGCGGAGCAATTGTAAAAAGGAAGGGGCAGAAGGGAGGTCACTTGGTGGAGCAGGGGCTACAGGCGGAATGGGAGAATGAGTGGGAGCGGTAGAGGGAGAGGGATGTGAAGGAATGTTTGAGGGAAGGGGTTGGCTGAGGGAAACATCAATGAGAGGGGGCGAATTGGAAACCGGAGGATGAGGGGTTGTACAGGTGGGGTTGTGTGGGTTGAGCAGCATTTGAACGAGCGGCCTGAAAGCTGATGAGGGAGAAGGTCTAGGAACAAGGTTAGGAGTAGGAATAGTCGTAACAATGGTAGTTGCGCGCGGAGGAAGGGAAGTGATATTCGGGTGGGCGGAGGTCGGTGTGGAAGCGGAAGCTGAGTCAATTGAGATTAGAGGGGAGGTAGGAGATTGTGAGATGAAAGGTAGCCCGGGATGGTTAGGCGGTTGGCTAACAGGGTTGTGAGGAAGAATAGCGAGATTATTTGCAGATTGTGCTGGTATTTGATAGATCCAAACAAGGAATGGTGTAGAATATATGGAAAATGTATGAGATTCCCGAGTGATAGCTTCACGAAGGCGTCTAGATCGTAAAGTTAAGGAACTATAGATGAGGGCGGCGTAAGGGTATGGTCGACTATTGAGGAAGCAAAAAAGGGGATCCGCAATTCGAATATCAGACCATGGGAGTGAAGCTGTGGGACTACGAAGCAAAAAGAAAAAAATAAATGAATTAAGGATGGATGTCATGCGGATGGAAAAACGAGCATTATTTTCAAAGCGATCTCTACAAAAGGCAATGGTGGCAGAGGCTGACACTCCAGAATATAAGAAAGGAGGACTAGTGAAGTGGATTAGGGAGGAGCCAATACTAACAGCAAGATCTGAGATGGAGAGAGTTCCTGTGCGAAAAGTAGGAAAGAGACGGAGATTTTCATAGACCTCAGTATAATTTGAGGGATCATTGAAGAAAACGTTAGCCAAGCCCCAGAGACCTACCTGTTGAAGATTTTTGACAGAAAATAGATGACGAAGTTCAATGGTTGGGAGGGATAAATGAATACGAATCTGCAGATCTAAATCAGGGGGGAGAAAAAGGCGCATATAATCTCTTGAAGGCGAGTTTAAGGTAAGAGAAGCAGACGGGGAAGGAGAAGGAGGGCGAGGGAGGGAAGGTGGAGAATATATGTCGGTGGACTCAGATTGAATTGAATAAGTAGGAATATGAAGAGTGGCAGGAGGAAGAGGTGAAGGCGATGCATTTGGTGGGTTAATGGGTGCGGGCACTGTCGGGATCGGAGAGATGGGGCTTGGAAGCTGTTGAGCAGGCGTGCTTTCCGCATTATCTTCCGGCGCGGAGGGATCGGCCATCGAGGGTATGGATTCAAATTTAGTGTTGTTTCTGGCGAAGAACTCAATGGTGCTGAACCTGATGTTCGTGAATTCCTTGGAGGGGGAGCTGTTGAAGTGGCGGGTGTGGCGGAAGGGGTAGGGGCTGGGGGGGTCGGCTGGAGAGATGAAGGGGAAGGTTGAGGGGGATAGCGCGGGGGTGGGGTAAATATGGAGGGGAAGGGTTCGGCGGGATGAGATGGAGGGGAGGGGAGAGGGGGAGGGCGGTGCTTCTGCGGGGTGAGATGGAGGGGAAGGGGGAGGGGGTAGGCGGGGGGAGATGGAGGGGGAGGGAGAGGGCGCTGTTGGCGGAGGGGGGTGGAGGGAGTGTGTGCGGGGGGAGATGGAGGGGGAGGGAGAGTGTGGAGGGGGTGTGTGCGGGGGCAGATGGAGGGGGAGGGGGAGGGGGAGGGGGTTGGCGGGGGAGATGGAGGGGGAGGGAGAGGGCGCTGCTGGCAGAGGGGGGTGGAGGGAGTGTGTGCGGGGGGAGATGGAGGGGGAGGGAGAGGGTGGAGGGGGCATGTGCGGGGGGAGATGGAGGGGGAGGTGGAGGGGGCGTGTGCGGGGGGGGGGGGGAGATGGAGGGGGAGGTAGAGGGTGGAGGGGGTGTTGTGTGGGGGGAGATGGAGGGGGAGGTAGAGGGAGGAGGGGGTGTGTGCGGGGGGAGATGGAGGGGGAGGGTGGAGGGGGTGTGTGCGGGGGGAGATGGAGGGGGAGGGGGAGGGGGTTGGTGGGGGGAGATGGAGGGGGAGGGAGAGGGCGCTGCTGGCGGAGGGGGGTGGAGGGAGTGTGTGCGGGGGGAGATGGAGGGGGAGGGAGAGGGTGGAGGGGGTGCGTGCGGGGGGAGATGGAGGTGGAGGTAGAGGGTGGAGGGGGTGTGTGCGGGGTGAGATGGAGGGGGAGGGAGAGGGTGGAGGGGGTGTGTGCGGGGGGAGATGGAGGGGGAGGGTGAGGGGGTTGGCGGGGGGAGATGGAGGGGGAGGGAGAGGGCGCTGCTGGCGGAGGGGGGTGTAGGGAGTGTGTGCGGGGGGAGATGGAGGGAGAGGGGGGGAGATGGAGGTGGAGGTAGAGGGTGGAGGGAGAGGGTGGAGGGGGTGTGTGCGGGGGGAGATGGAGGTGGAGGTAGAGGGTGGAGGGGGTGGGTGCGGGGGGAGATGGAGGGGGAGGGAGAGGGTGGAGGGGGTGTGTGCGGGGGGAGATGGAGGGAGAGGGGGGGGAGATGGAGGTGGAGGTAGAGGGTGGAGGGAGAGGGTGGAGGGGGTGTTGTGCGGGGGGAGATGGAGGGGGAGGGAGAGGGTGGAGGGCGGGGGGAGATGGAGGGGGAGGGGGAGGGAGAGGGTGGAGGGATGGAGGAGGAGGGTGAGGGGGTTGGCGGGGGGAGATGGAGGGGGAGGGAGAGGGTGGAGGGGGTGTGTGCGGGGGGAGATGGAGGGGGAGGGGGTTGGCAGGAGGAGATGGAGGGGGAGGGAGAGGGTGCTGCTGGCGGAGGGGGGTGTAGGGAGTGTGTGCGGGGGGAGATGGAGGGGGAGGGAGAGGGTGGAGGGGGTGTGTGCGGGGGGAGATGGAGGGAGAGGGGGGGGAGATGGAGGTGGAGGTAGAGGGTGGAGGGAGAGGGTGGAGGGGGTGTGGGCGGGGGGAGATGGAGGTGGAGGTAGAGGATGGAGGGGGTGGGTGCGGGGGGAGATGGAGGGGGAGGGAGAGAGTGGAGGGGGTGTGTGCGGGGGGAGATGGAGGGAGAGGGGGGGGAGATGGAGGTGGAGGTAGAGGGTGGAGGGAGAGGGTGGAGAGGGTGTTGTGCGGGGGGAGATGGAGGGGGAGGGAGAGGGTGGAGGGCGGGGGGAGATGGAGGGGGAGGGAGAGGGTGGAGAGATGGAGAAGGAGGGTGAGAGGGTTGGCGGGGGGAGATGGAGGGTGAGGGAGAGGGTGGAGGGGGTGTGTGCGGGGGGAGATGGAGGGGGAGGGGGAGGGGGTTGGCGGGAGGAGATGGAGGGGGAGGGAGAGGGCGCTGCTGGCGGAGGGGGGTGTAGGGAGTGTGTGCGGGGGGAGATGGAGGGGGAGGGAGAGGGTGGAGGGGGTGTGTGCGGGGGGAGATGGAGGGAGAGGGGGGGGCGATGGAGGGGGAGGGTGAGGGGGTTGGCGGGGGGAGATGGAGGGGGAGGGAGAGGGTGGAGGGGGTGTGTGTGGGGGGGAAGATGGAGGGGGAGGTGGAGTGCGCTGCTGGCCGAGGGGGGTGGAGGGAGTGTGTGCGGGGGGAGATGGAGGGGGAGGGAGAGGGTGGAGGGGGTGTGTGCGGGGGGAGATGGAGGTGGAGGTAGAGGGTGGAGGGGGTGGGTGCGGGGGGAGATGGAGGGGGAGGGTGAGGGGGTTGGCGGGGGGAGATGGAGGGGGAGGGAGAGGGCGCTGCTGGCGGAGGGGGGTGTAGGGAGTGTGTGCGCGGGGAGATGGAGGGGGAGGGAGAGGGTGGAGGGGGTGTGTGCGGGGGGAGATGGATGGGGAGGGTGAGGGGGTTGGCGGGGGGAGATGGAGGGGGAGGGAGAGGGCGCTGCTGGCGGAGTTGGGTGTAGGGAGTGTGTGCGGGGGGAGATGGAGGGGGAGGGAGAGGGTGGAGGGGGTGTGTGCGGGGGGAGATGGAGGGAGAGGGGGGGGCGATGGAGGTGGAGGTAGAGGGTGGAGGGAGAGGGTGGAGGGGGTGTTGTGCGGGGGGAGATGGAGGGGGAGGGAGAGTGCATTGCTGGCCGAGGGGGGTGGAGGGAGTGTGTGCGGGGGGAGATTGTGGGGGAGGGAGAGGGTGGAGGGGTTGTGTGCGGGGGGAGATGGAGGTGGAGGTAGAGGGTGGAGGGGGTGTGTGCGGGGGGAGATGGAGGGGGAGGGAGAGGGTGGAGGGCGAGGGGAGATGGAGGGGGAGGGAGAGGGTGGAGGGATGGAGGAGGAGGGTGAGGGGGTTGGCGGGGGGTGATGGAGGGGGAGGGAGAGGGTGGAGGGGGTGTGTGCGGGGGGAGATGGAGGGGGAGGGGGAGGGGGTTGGCGGGAGGAGATGGAGGGGGAGGGAGAGGGTGCTGCTGGCGGAGGGGGTTGGAGGGAGTGTGTGCGGGGGGAGATGGAGGGGGAGGGAGAGGGTGGAGGGGGTGTGTGCGGGGGGAGATGGAGGTGGAGGTAGAGGGTGGAGGGGGTGGGTGCGAGGGGAGATGGAGGGGGAGGGAGAGGGTGGAGGGGGTGTGTGCGGGGGGAGATGGAGGGAGAGGGGGGGGAGATGGAGGTGGAGGTAGAGGGTGGAGGGAGAGGGTGGAGGGGGTGTTGTGCGGGGGGAGATGGAGGGGGAGGGAGAGTGCACTGCTGGCCGAGGGGGGTGGAGGGAGTGTGTGCGGGGGGAGATTGTGGGGGAGGGAGAGGGTGGAGGGGTTGTGTGCGGGGGGAGATGGAGGTTGAGGTAGAGGGTGGAGGGGGTGTGTGCGGGGGGAGATAGAGGGGGAGGGAGAGGGTGGAGGGCGGGGGGAGATGGAGGGGGAGGGAGTGGGTGGAGGGATGGAGGAGGAGGGTGAGGGGGTTGGCGGGGGGAGATGGAGGGGGAGGGAGAGGGTGGAGGGGGTGTGTGCGGGGGGAGATGGAGGGGGAGGGGGAGGGGGTTGGCAGGAGGAGATGGAGGGGGAGGGAGAGGGTGCTGCTGGCGGAGGGGGGTGGAGGGAGTGTGTGCGGGGGGAGATGGAGGGGGAGGGAGAGGGTGGAGGGGGTGTGTGTGGGGGGAGATGGAGGTGGAGGTAGAGGGTGGAGGGGGTGGGTGCAGGGGGAGATGGAGGGGGAGGGAGAGGGTGGAGGGGGTGTGTGCAGGGGGAGATGGAGGGAGAGGGGGGGGGAGATGGAGGGGGAGGGTGAGGGGGTTGGCGGGGGGAGATGGAGGGGGAGGGAGAGGGTGGAGGGGGTGTGTGCGGGGGGAGATGGAGGGGGAGGGGGAGGGGGCTAGCAGCGAGAGATGGAGGGGGAGGGAGAAAAGAAGGGTGGGGTTGCGGTATGAAGAAGAGATCTACTCTGCATGTCGGCAATAGAGTTTCTGGGCCTAAGCATTGATGATGATATTTTTGCAGTGGATATCGATGAGGATATTGAGGGGTTGTGTTGCTCAAGCTGAGATCAGCAAGAATGAATGAGGGGTCTCATTATATAGCAAGGAGGAATGTGAGATTACCTCACAGAAAAGGGTTGGTTCAGCTTAAAAGAGTGCTCAAAAGAGAGGAGAAGCAAACTTCAATCTCATTCATCCAATAGATAAACAAAGAAAGGGTTCTCATTAAAGATGTTGAGTAGAATAAGAGCCATGAAAAAGAAAATAAATTTATGCCTAATTTCCAGTTAGGGGTTTTTAATTGAATTGAGTGCTTAATGAAAAAAAAAGAAAAATGTCGACCAAAATGCGTTAACATTTTTAATTATGCTATTTTATTATTAAAAAAAAAACCAAAACTATTAGGAACAAAATTTATGAAAGTGCGATTGTTATGACATTTTATGATAAGCTTTGAGTCTGGAAATATTTAGTAATGGCAGGGTGTCGCCATTGAGTGTTTCTAACTGCACAGCACCCCACTGCAACATCTTCGAAATGCCAAAAGGTCCTTCCCAGTGAGGGATCCATTTTCCTTTGGTTTGAGTAGAAAGCTGTGGTCTGTGTAGTAGAGCTAAATCACCAGGCTTCAAGTTGTTGTGCCATAAATTTTTGTCATGAGTCTCCTTTCTTTGTATCTGAATCTTCTCTAACTGTTTGGAGGCTAAAATCCTTGATTCTTCCAGTTTATGCAAAGCAGTTAGTTGGGCTGGAACTTCTATACCATTTTTCTCAACTCCTTCCGTTCGGTTAGAGCCCTTGATGAACTCAAATGGTTCAATGGGAACAAGGCCATAAACTAGTTGAAAGGGAGAATACCCCGTCTCTTTATAGGCCAATCGGTATGCCCATAATGTACCAAGATAAGCATGTCCCCAAGAAGTAGGCTGTAACATACATTCCTTTCTTAGCATTGAAATCAATACTTTGTTGGTTGATTCGGCTTGACCATTAGCTCGTGGGTAGTATGCACAAGAAGTCCTATGTAAAATTTGATACCTGTTGGAAATTTCCTGTAGTACTTTGTTGACAAAATGAGTACCCTGATCGGTACATATTTCAAGTGGACACCCAAACCTGCAAATGATGTTACTGTATAAGAATTCAGCCACAGTTTGTGCAGTGCAGTCCGTGGAAGCAATAGCTTCAGCCCATTTTGTCGCGTAGTCGGTGGCTATCAGTAAGTACTTTTCTCTTTTAGGAACCGCCACGGGGTATATAGGCCCGACAAAGTCTAATCCCCACTTCTCAAATGGTTGCCAAGAAGTGGAAACAATCAACGGATTATGCCTCTGCTTGGTGGGCTTAGGGCCACACCGTTGGCACACATCACATGTTCTTCTCCATTCATCTGCATCCTTAAATAGTGTAGGCCACCATAGACCAGCATCCAATATTCTCTGGCTCATGATATGCCCTGGAAGGTGCCCACCACCTGTTCCTTCATGTGCAGAGTGCAATACTTCCCTCACTTCATCTTCTTCCAAGCATTTCCTAACCCTGTCGTCCTTGCCGTGTCTATATAATTTATCTTTAATGAAGGTATATGGTCTACTCTTGATTAGCAGTCTCTTCCTTTGTACAGCACTAGCCTTTTCTGGATACAGCCCAGTCTTAATGAACTGCTTAATATCATCATACCAACCTTGAGCTTGTACAGCAAACAAATGAGCATCGGGAAAATCATCATTGATTCCACTGGTTTGATTCATCATACTTATCTGGACAGGTGATCCGCCATAACATTCTCTCTACCTGGTTTATGAATTACCGAGAAATCAAACTCTTGGAATAACAATAACCACCTCCATATTCTACCAGTGGCTTGTGGTTTGTTGAGTAAGTACTTTAGAGGTTGGTGATCAGTTATAATAACAAATTTCACTCCCAATAAGTAATGCCAAAATTTTTGGAGAGCAAAAACCATGGCTAAGGCTTCTCTTTCTGTAGTGCTGTAGTTCCTTTCAGCCTTAGACAAAATTCTGCTGGCATATTGAATCGGTCTGTCCATCTTAAATTCTTCACTAGGTTGTGTTAGAACTGCCCCTACTGCGTATGCACTGGCATCCACATGTAAATGAAATATTTTTTACCACTCAGGTGTGATCAAAATGGGAGCAGACACTAACTTTGACCTTAGTGTTTGATATGCTTTTTCCTCCTCTTGATCCCATTTAAAAGGAATCTCCTTGCCTGTGAGCCCAGCCAAAGGTCTGGCTATATCTGCATACATTTTAATAAATCTGCGGTGGTATCCTGTATGGCCTAGAAAACTTTGAATCTCCTTTGAAGATTTAGGCCTAGGTAATTTTAATATAGCCATGATTTTGTCTGGATCATGTGCCATACCTTTGGAAGATACCACATGCCCTAACAAAGTACCTTCGGTCACCAAAAAGTGGCATTTGTTTGGATTCAGTTTCAGCTTCGTTTCTCTACACCTCTCAAAAACTTGTTTTAATTGAAGCAGATGCTTCTCTAAACAGTCCAAAGGAGTTTCTTTAAGAGTACCTGAAAAAGATGAAAAGTCATCCATGAAGATTCTTAACGACTCTAGTAGCAATGGTCCAAAAATGAGATTAACTGTTCGATTGAAGGTAGCTGGAGCATTTCTTAACCCAAAGGGCATCTTCAGATATACATAAGTTCCCCAAGGAGTAATGAATGCTGTCTTCTCCCGATCCCCAAGGTGAATGGATATCTGATTGTATCCACTGAATCCATCCATGAAGCTATAAAGGGAATGACCAGCTACTTCTTCTATGACCTACTCAGCAAATGGCATTGGAAATCCGTCTGGAATCGTGACTTTGTTCAATGCCCTAAAATCCACACAGATTCTGATCTTGTTAGTGTTCTTCTTTGGCACTATCACCATGGGAGATAGCCACTCCGAATGTTCTACAGGAATGATAATGCCTGCATCTTCCATTTTCTGAATCTCGGAATAGACAGCTTCAGCATACTTGGGATTCAACCTATAACTTTTCCCTCTTACCGGCTTTGCTCCTTCTATCAAAGGAATTCTGTGTTCTCCATAACTTGGTGGTACTCCTTCTAGATCCTTATAATGCCATGCAAAAACATCTGTGTAGTGGTTCAAGAATGTTCTGACCTTTTCCAGAAGCCCTTGGTAGTTCCACAACCAGGTGGCCACCAAAACTGGTCGGTTATTGTTTTGAGTATCTAAATGTATTTCTTTGACAGGATTTCTCTCTACTATACTCTCTTTGTGCTCATATCCTTCCTTGTCTTCTTCCACTAGTCTTTTGTGCATTGCTTCATAAGCAGGTGTCTCCTGAATTTCAATATGTTCCTCTTTTTCCTGCATCCATCCTGCAGGTATTTCTTGAATAGGAAAAGAGGATTCTTCACTAGAGTCCGTTACCTTGCCTTTAGCCTTGGCATCTGCCTTATTTGTAGATTTGATATCCTCCTCTGAGTTGTAGTTGAGGGGTGTCTTTCTGCCCCTTCTGTGGTCCGTGATAGGCTCTCCCAACCCATCAACCTGGACTTTTTTGTCACCTTCATCATAATCTTCAGTTGTGCAAGAATTATTGAGAAAAATTCCAAAACAAGAAGAAGAGTTGCCTGCATGCAGCCACTTTAGAATATCCTCTTCTTCCTCAAAATCTATGTGGGGTTGATCTTCTGGTTCTGGTTCCATGCAAATGCCAACCTTTTGCATCATGCTAGTGTTTCCTTGATTATCCAGGCCTTCTTCCAAGTGAAGCTGCGTCAGCTCTTGCTCTTTCTTTTGTACCCACATAGTGTCCTTGCCCCAATCATGGATGACACTTGCGTGTCTCAACCATGGTCTCCCAATTAAGAGGGGAAATCCTCCTTCAACCCGGGGCAATCTTAAAACAACAAAATCCAGTATGAACACATTACCTTGTATTTCAAGTGGGACTTTTGGAATCACTCCGACATGCCTTACTTTGCTCTGATCTGCCAGGGTAATGGTGAAATTTGCAGGCCTGGAAGGGTGGAGTCCAATCTTTTCCATTGTATGTTCAGGCATCAAGTTGATGCCAGAACCACCATCCACAATAACTCCCTGAAATTCATGACCTTTAATAGATACTGTCAGTCGAGGACTTTTATAATCTGTAAGGGGTGCTTCCCCTATAATTATCCCTTTATGTAAAACAGCAGTCTTGGCCACTAAACTTGTAGTAGAAGCCTCATCAATTATCTGCAATAACTCTGACCTGAATTTTCCATCCATCTTTATTAGATAAAAAATGCTAACCTCCTTCTTCATAGACTTGAGTAGTTTTGAAGCTTCCAACTCTTAAAAAGAATGGGCTCCACTTGACTTATCCAACTCTTCCTGAGCCCTGATGAAAGAATGCCCAATGACATCACTGGTGCCTATGAAGTTTTCCTTTTGTTTTGGGTCTTCGCCTGTGGTTGCTTTGTCTTCAGCTGCAACCTTGTCTTTGTTGAATCCCCTAATCATTGATTCTTGACTTATGTCCACTTGAGCCTTCCCCTTGCTTCTTGTCTGTACTGTAAAAGATTCAAGTTCTTCTAATTGTACCACCCTGGTAGACGGTGAGGGCTCATTGACCTGAGGTAATGTTTCCTCCTTGTATACAGAGATCATTTGGAGATGGGGTCCGGAAGTAGAAGCTTGATTCTTAGGACAACAGTTTGTATAGTGATCCCTTGCCTCTGGACAGTTCCTGCAAGGGGGGGCATGTTCTGGGAGAGTGCACCTAGATTGGTAATGCCCGCACTCTCCACATCTGAAGCAAATGATGGGCCTTCTAGGCCCAATTGCAAAATTATTCCTTGGTTTAGGATTATAGTTGTTACCTTGGTTTGCTGTGGTTGCCATTACATTTGCTGGTGGCAGAGGTCCTCCCTGTGTCCAGAATGTCGTTGCAGGCATTCCCCTGGGTTGGCATTCATGGGCCTCATGGCCAACTTTCCTGCATAATTGACAAGTCACATTTAGCAGAGGACATTCACTTACTATGTGCCCTTGCTTGCTGCACATGGAGCACCAGAGTCCACTCTTGATACCGCTTCCTTTGAGTTCTTGCAATTCTTGTCTTAGCTGAGCTAATTCTTCTGCTTGGGCCTCCTCCTCCTTTTGGAGCTTGAGTGCTTCAATCTCCCTTCTGAGCTGAGCCACAGCAGTCTCCTCCTCTGTGTAGGGCTTATTCCTTTTCAAGCCCTCTAGCTCCCTTCTTAACTGGATCACTCGGTCCTCCAGTTCTGTACCATAGGTTGGTTGGGAAGAAGTTGCACCATACTGGTGCCTTATCTGCTCCAAGCGTGTGGCCGTATTGATGAACTCCTCAACAGAGGCGGTAGGTAACACTAACTCTTTTATTTTGCATTGGGTGACCACAGGTAGGGGTTTGGCTAACCACTTCTTGACAAAGAAATCATGCGGTGGATCTGGTAGTTTAGCCATTAGTGCTTTGGCCCTGGTCACAAACTCTGGGAACTTTTCTCTTGGACCCAATCTCAAGTTTTCTAGCTCTTCTATAATGATCTCCGCAGTGTTGCCATGCTGAAACTGATTTTTGAAGGCCTCTTTCATCGAATCCCAAGAGGTAAAGTGGTTTTCAGCAAACTGGCTAAACCACTTGTCTGCCAATCCTTCCAATGTGGCAGAGAAGAGTATCAAGAAGGCATCTTCCCTACCCATTAGACCTCTAGTCTTGCATAATGCCAGAAATCTTCGAATGTGCTCATCTGGATCCTCATGAGCTAAACCTCTGAAAGAGGGAAATTTTATGTTTAATCTGGAGAGTAAGGTTTCTAGGTCTACCTGCCCTGCCATGCTTCTTACCGATGAAGTTGATGAAAGTGGACTCGATGATCTTCTGACCGCCTTTCTTCTTGTCTGCTTGCACGTGACCCTCAAGGTTTGTGACCGGGTCGCGGTCATGAGCTGTTCATAGTTCACTTAATATGAGACACTTGATATAAGTATGTACCTCTTTAATCAACTGGAGTATTACTGTCGACACTGGAATATTGTTCTCCAATTGCAATAGATCTTCTCCTATGCTCAAATCTCCTTGGATGTCCCACCGGGCATGCCAAATATGTTTGGGGATTCTTGGACGAGAAGGAGTTTGAGGGTTTGTAGGAGAAAAAGAAAAGAATAAAAGAGGAAATAACCTTGAAAACTTCTGCAGAAGCACGCCTTGAAATCTTGAGTTTTGATTACAGTAAAACAATTACAATGTCTAAACACAATGCAAGTCAATACTTCGGGACACAACTACAGAGAATGCTCAATTACAAAAGACCAATTATCTCAAAGTCTTCTGGCGGCCGGCCTCTTTTGTATCAGCCCTCCTCTTGCTCACGCTTATCCTTGTGCACACCTTGCACTAAGCTTCCACCAAGCTGAGGAATGAAGACCTTCGCGGCCCGCTCACAGCAAGAGACCTTGTGATCCTTGGGGTCTAGCTTCGCACTCCCAGCCCTCTTCCTTTTCCACTCTTCTTGCACTCTTCACTTCCACCTCTCTGTGTTGTCGCACACTGGTGACTCTTCACTTCTCTTTTTTGCTTCCTCCTAGACTCCTCTCTGCTTCTCTCTCCCTTAGAATAGCCTTTGCTTTCCTTCTTGAAGTGCGTTGGTCCCGTACGCTCCTAGCTGCACTAGACTCTTGGCCTTCCTTTGATGTCCCCAAGATTGTCTTGTTAGGAGGCGGCCAACGATTCACTACTTTGTCCTGTAGTGACTTTAGACCAAAACAAAAATTTGATTGGGCGGCCATATTTCCACATGTGCGTACACAGCCGCTTCACATGCCTTTATTTTTTTCCTTTTAATTCGTCACTTTTGCCCCAAAGAGGGGTTCACCTGGACCTTCCCGATTACTTTGAACACCCTTTGACCTTAAGGGAATTAGCAAAAATACTTCTGCAATACCTCTTGTCTGTGAACAATCAAAAGTTACTCTTTATATGGACAATTGAAGGTGCACTACCTGTGCACTTTGACCCTTGAATTTTAACACTTCATTCTTGCTTATGCATAACTGTGACCTTGACTTTGTTGGTTTCAACCTGCCAGGGCTCAACAGTAACACTCCATTGGGTTCCTTGTAGTATACACTTCCTGCAATGATGTGTAAATTCCTCGATTGAAGGATTTCTTTTTTGCTACTCTTGTTGATTGAGTGTTGTGGGCCATGGGTGAGTATAGGAATTAGTCTCTTAGCCCACTTTGGACATACTTCTAGATTAAACAAATATGTGTCTGGCAGGTCATCGGGCACTCCATTTGGTGGTTCTCCGTGTGTTAGCCTTGAAAGGTGGTCTGCTCTCACATGTGTGTTTCCTTTTTCCACTACTACTTCAAAATCGAACTCCATTAGTAGTAAGAAGCATCGTACCAACCTTCCCGTGTTACAAGGCTTATTGACTAAGTACAACAAAGCTTGATGGTCTATGAAGAATTTGAACTTGTTGGCTAAGAGGTAGTATCTGAATTTCTTCACTGCATAGACCATTCCTAAGCCTTCTCGTTCAGTAGTGGTATAATTTCTTTCCGCTTGATTCAGTTGTCTACTCGCATAGGCAATTGGATGATCGAGCTTACCTTCATGAGCTGGTTGGGCTAGGATACATCCAATGGCATAGTTAGAAGCATCAACATGGATATGAAATGGCTTGCTCCAATTTGGATTTCAGAATTGGAGCTGTACTAAGCCTCTTCTTCAACTCGGTGAATGCCTTGTCGCACTCTTCTGTCCAAGTAAATTGAGTCAAGAGACCATACAAGGGTTTTGCTATTATGGCATACATGTGAATAAACCTACGGT
Organism: Ceratopteris richardii; assembly: GCA_020310875.1. NCBI lineage: Eukaryota > Viridiplantae > Streptophyta > Polypodiopsida > Polypodiales > Pteridaceae > Ceratopteris > Ceratopteris richardii. Next base: position 18,414,562 of record CM035413.1, read on the forward strand.
AATATCCACAATGTCCCATGAAGGCTTGCACTTCCTTCACATTCTTAGTTCTTGGTAGGTCTAAGATGACTTTAATTTTGTCCTCATCCATAGATATTCCATTTCTCAAGACTATGTGTCCTAGAATTTTCCCTTGTCTTACCATGAAGACACATTTTTCTGGGTTTAAACAGACTCTATACTGTCTACATTTGTTGAATATTTTCCTCAACTCCGGGATGTGATCGTTTCTTTGATTGGAGTATGTGCAGAGGTCATCTACATATACTTCCATACTTTTTTTCAAAAATTCCTTGAAAACATGACACATCAATCGTTGGAAAGTAGCAGGTGCATTAGTGAGTCCAAAAGGCATCACTCTGAAAGCATACACACCCCATTCGGTTGCGAATGCGGTCTTATGTTGATCTTCAGTTGCAATAGCTACTTGATTGTATCCGGAGAATCCATCTAGGAAACTATAGACCTCTTTTCCGGCTACCCTCTCCAACAGATGGTCCGTGATGGGTAATGGGTAGCTGTCACATATGGTGGCTGCATTCACCTTCTTCAAATTTATTCACACTCTCAATTTTCCATTTTTCTTAGGCACAACTACTAATGGCGATACCCACTCGGTGTGTTCGATCTCATATATGAATCCTGCCGCTATTAGTTTGTCTATTTCTTCCTTAATTTTTGCTGCATAAACCTCATTATACGTATAAGGGCGTTGTTTGGATGGTTTTGCGTCGGCCGTCATTGGTATTCGATGGGAGCAAATGGTGGGCTCAACACCTTTGAGATCTTTGTAGGTCCATGCAAATACGTCTCGGTATTCTCGGATAAGGTGTATGAGTTCCTGTTCCTCCTCCTCCGATACATCTTTTCCAATATATGTGCATCGCTCTTCTCCGTCTTCTACTATTACAACAATTTTTTTGGTTTGTTCCTTGTTGTCGTATGCTTCTCCGTCTCGTGCCTCTCGTCTAGGCATTTGAATGGCTACTTTTCTTTCTTCTACTTCGTATTTTTTAAAGTGTTCAGGAACTTCAAAAAGATCTGGGTCCGGTTCTACTTTACTCATGTCTTCCTTCTGCCTGTGTATTGCCGGAGCAATTTCAATTGCTAAGATCTTTGTTGGTTCCAGTTCCTTCTTGTGCTGAATAGTGTTTAAGTAGCTTTCTTCGGAGTCAAATTCAGGTTCCATTTCTATGCTTTCATATTCCTCTTTCCATTCTTTTTCCAAGATTTCTCCTTCTTCTACTTCTTGAAGAACAACCATATAGAAATTTACATCATAGCCTTCCTCATCTATGCATTCGTTCATCGTTAAAACTTCTTCGTTTATGCACACATCTAAGGTTGCTAAGATTTCCATCCATCCATGTGGCTCGAAAATCTCGTCAGGAAAGATTTGAGGCATATAATCTGGGTCTTCTATTGACCTATAGTTAGAGTGTCCTATCGGCCACAATTGTTTTTTTCTCTCCTCTCTCTTCACTTCTTTACACATCCATAACGGCGCATCTTCATGCATCCAAGATTGGTCACTTGACCCCGCACTGTGAATGGATAGGTCATCTTCTTCCCTATGTACCGGATTCCATTGTAGTGGAGGGACATCTCGATAGGCAAACATGTGCAAATTTATCTTGGTGGTGTTTCCTCGATGTTGCAGGTATAATGAATCTGTTCCCCAATCTTGTACTACCCGCATTTGTCTCATAAAGGGTCGTCCCAATATCATTTCACAGTTGTTTGCTTTCTCGAACTTACAAATGGCTAGTGTGTGTTCAAATTCTACTCCACAGGTGGTTAATTTGATTCTTTCCAGTATTCCTAAGGGTTTTTCCACATGACCGTCTGCTAGTTGGAGTTTCATGCGTGTGGGTCGCAAAGCAGGTTTTCCCCACTTTTCCCATATCTCCTTGGTGGCAATTCCTACCCCAACTCTCGTATCTAGAATAGCATTGGTCATGTACCCATTGTGGGTGACAGGTAAACACGTATTACCTTCGTCTCCTTCACTAAATTCTCCCACTTTATCGACTGGAATTTGTATTGTGGATTGGTCTTCCTTTTCCTTTCCTTTCGTTTCTCCTTTCTCTGGCTGTGTTTCTAATTGGTCTGCTAACTGCCTCCATAATTGTGGTCTAAGTTGAAGCAACTCTTCCACCGTCAGTTTGCATTGCACCTTTGTTTTCTTTAGTTCTGTTAGATTTGCCTTTCCCTTCCCATGCACTGTGGGTGCTCGTATTATTAGAGACTCCCTTTCGTATTCTCCCATGTAATTAAGCAATGTCGAAATGCTCAGGGTTTCCTCTCTACCTCTATCAAGTCTTGATGCTTCCTCATATCCTTCCTCTAGGTTGGGATGGGGTTGACAATCTCCCACATCTATTTCATCAAAAGGAGGTGGACTGATTCCATTCTTCCTCCATTGCTCTTCTCGGATTCTATTCCACAAGTCTTCTGGCCAATCTGCCTCTAAGTCTGGTATCATTGACATTGGTTCATCTTGAGCTTTTATTCGTTCACCTTGATCATCTTCCTTTCCAGGTTCCTTATCCTTGGATTTGATGCATTCTTCGTATAGACCATGTGCAATCCTGGTTTCTGGTAAAATTGGGACAGTCTTTTCTAGGGTTGATTGTGCTACCTCGATCAGTTTCCTACATATCGCCAATCTTTCTTTTTCGAATTCCCCTTGAGGGTAGAGTTTTTCATGTTGCTCTATATTTGGGCCCATTTTGATTCTAGCTTGGTAAGCTTTCAACCACATGCCCAAGTCATCAGGCTTTGGGTCAGCTAAAATTGATCCTGGCTTCTCTTTTTCTGAGCAAATCTGTGGTGGCTCAGGGATCTCCTTCTGTGTTTTTTGTTCCTTATGCTCCTTCAAGCCCTTAGTTTGTTTCTTACTGTCTTGACTCTTATTTCTCGCCCATTTTTCTTTGAGTTTTTCTCATCTTTCCTTCCATTTTTGTACTCTTGTGTTTTGAGAATTCTCACATGGGTTCTCAGAATCCTCGACTACCTGAATTTTAGAGCCTACAGTTTTATTGCTCTCTTCTCTTCTGGTTGTTTCCCTTTTTGTTGCTTCGCTTGGGCTCTAGTAATAGCCTTTAGTGGTACGGTGTACTCCTTATCACTCCCCGATCCTTCTATGACCTCAATCACATTAATGGGTGCAGTATCTTGAGCTTTTGTCGGATTCTTAGGGCAATCTCTAAAAAGATGTTCTTCTTCGTAGTCACTGCAATATCCTTCCTAGATTCTAGGTGGTGGAGGGTTGTAAGGTCGAGGGCATTCTCTAATGAAATGGTCTCTCCGCATCTGTAGCATGGTCCTCTCTACATAGGTGGCCTAATAGGTGGTCTCACAGTTGGTTGTGCTTTAGGAGCCGTATACATTAGGGTGGTCGTCTCTGCTCCATAAGTCTGATCATAGCCTCATAACCATAGTACGCAGCCTCATATGCGGGCTCGTATTCTAACATGTTGGCTTCGTATGAGTAATACTCTCTTGGAGGAGGTTCATATCTAGGGTTTGTTAATTCTACCTGGGTCATTGTCGCTGCCGGAACTATAGCTCTTTCTAAGTTTTCTTCTAGTTGAGCATACTTTACGGATACTACCTGCTGTGGATTTGACAGTTGGGGTCCTAGCACTGGTTGTGGTGGTGGATATGGTGCTTGCTCGTACGGCCGTGATGCTTCTACTGGTGTGGGATACGGGTTGTATCTTGGTATCTCTCTGCCTAGCTCCCTAGGAGGGTATCCATATGGTCTATACTGTGGTGGTTGAAAAGGGCGTGCTTGCCTATTGAAAGGACAATTCTCAGTAGTGTGGTTGGTATATTTTTGTTCTATGTGGTAGTACCAAGAATTCTCTTGTTGTTGTTGTCTGTGGTATGGATACATAGGTTGTGCACCTGCCCCTCCTCGGACACACAAGTGTGTGGGGTGCTCTCCTCCACATAAATTACATCTCCGTAGCATAGGCACTCTTTGAGCTGGGTTTTGGTAAGCTGTTTGCCCCTGGACTCCTAGTTTCTTTGCTAATAATTCTGCTAATTCTTCCATGTTACTGGAGTTGGACGTGACAATGCTTCTTAAATCTTCGGATTTAGTGGGGGGGGGTTGTACCTTTGAGATCCTCGGCAAGGTTATCTTCCAAATCAATGCACTCTTGGAGACACTCACTCAATGTTTGTAGCCTCTTTACATACACTAGTGTTCGTAGAGTTCCGTTAGTGAGCCCATCTAAAAATAATGAAATCATGTTTTGTTGAGTGGGTCTCTCAGCTATTGGGCATCTATCCACATATTGATTGAATCTTCGGGCAGTAGTCTTCACAGTTTCATTAGGGTTTTGTTTAAAGCTATGGATTAAAGACGCAGAATTGTGTTTAATCCCTCTCTTTGTAAATTCCCCAATGAATTCTTGAAAGAACTGTTCCATATTTCCAAATTGATTTGGGTCTAAGGGTTGGAACCAAGTTAGAGCTGTCCTTGTGAGGGTGAGCCCAAAAGACTCATACTACACAAAGAAGTCATCTACTTGCTCTACTCTTAGGACTTGTTTAAACTCAGCGATATGATCATAGGGTTCCCCTAATCCATCATAATGGTTTCTCACACATTTAGCTACTTGGATAGGTCTCAATCTTCTCATGGGTTCAGGCGGTCTGGGCATCACAGGGAAGACTGGGGCAGCTGGTCGTATTGGAGGTACTTCAGGCTGTCCTCCTGCCGGTGGTCGTGGTCTTACTGGAGGTCGGTACTGATTACCTATCTCTGCGTGGGTCTGATGATGTGTTTGCACTCCTGGAGTTGCAAACTGTACATGAGTATGGTTGGGCACACTTCATTGGCTGGTCTATCCTGATGTGGTATGTTCCGTCTCTTGTTGATTCCCAAAAGGATTTTGTGAGGTAGTTGCCTGATCTCTCTGAGGAAATAGAGGTGTACCCATATATCTCAGCCGAGTCCTGTCTAAGGCACTCACAGGCCAGTATCTCCTTTGATTCTTGTCCAAGTATGTCAATCTAGTTTCATCATCTGGGTCTTTCAGCTCATAGAATGTCATGGGGCTTTCTTCTCTTCCTAGAGCCGGTAAGTCGGTTTGAAGCAATAGGTCTGATCCGTGGATCATATAAACTTCCAACAAGTAGTCGTCTTGAGGTATCAAATCTCCTCTCAAGACCCGTGATACTTGGGACCTGCCCCTAGGGGTAGTCACAAACTCTTCAGGGTGTGCTCTTTCGGAGTTGTCTGGGTCCACAAACTCTCCCCTTTCATTGATCCTTTCAAGAAATTCAGTCACAATGTAGATATGACCAATTTTGTCTACATATGCACCTCCCTCGTACTTAACAGCAGGTCGGGGTATAATTGTGGCATTCAGGGAAGTTACCATCCTAGCCACAGATCTATTTAAGCCATCCAGGTAGATTGGGATCTCCTAGGCATTGGTGGAAACATATTGTAAGGAGGTATGGTAATCTCCTTCAACAGTAGACATTGAATTCCTATTCGGTGTTGGACCCTGCATGTCTTCAGAAGCCATGGGTAGTTCCTCCTCTGAATCACTAGAAGTCTCTGAGTAGATGGAGTGATGACTAGCCTGGGCAGCACTTCCCACAGAAGATATGACACTTCTTCGGCTACTTAGCACTCTTCTTGACCTCAAGTTCATTCACTCACCTAAGTCTCCCTAGAAGTCCCAGAGATTCTCCTTGAGTGGCTCTTCTAATGTCTCTAATTGTCTGACAAAAATACTAGTGTCAATCTGGCCGATACCGTTTCCAGGCGACACCACACTAGGCGATACTGCCTTGGCCGTGATACGATACCAGAAGTCCAAACGATACGATACTGGATAATGACTGCGATACGATACCGGACACAACGACGATACGATACCGCTTTGGTGTCGCGATACGATCTCTGGTAGGGGGACGATACGATACTGTGACAAGCGGCGATACGATACCACCGGCTTGCACGATACGATATTAAAAGTCCGACGATACGATACCAATGGGCTCAAGCAATGCGATATTGGAACTTATGCCGATACGATATCAGTGTGGTATCGCGATACAATTCTCAAAGGGAAGGCGATACGATACCACGTGTACGATACGATACTTAAGATGCAAGACGATACGATATCTTGATTCAAACGATATGATACCATAGAACCTAGACGATATGATACTTATGACAGTATCGCGATACTATCCAGGTGAGCGGGCGATACGATATCGAAGAGGTGTCGCGATACTTGATGCCAAGTGACACGATACGATACCAAAGAAGGACACGATACGATATCGCTGGTAACGATACGATACCAACTTAGCAAGGTGAGATCGCGATACCAACTTGGCGACATGATACCACAATGGTATCGCGATACCAAGACTGGTACCCGGCGATACGATACCTCAGCCAAGAACGATCGCGATACCAACTCGGGGTCATGATACCAAAATTGTATCGTGATACCAAGACAGGTATCAAGCGATACGATACTTCGGCGAGTATCGCGATACAAGGGAGTTTTGGTATCGCGATACCAAACCTCAACCGATCGTAATACTCAAGCCAAAATACAAGAAAATTCCAAGTTTTTGCACCCCCTTGCTCTCCTTCCTCCCCTCTTCACTCCTAGGTCACTGTATCACAGAAAGAGACTGTAATGACATTAGTTTTCCCCTCCCGCGATACTGTGCATGCTCTTAATCACGTGTTTATGCATGTTTAATGTGTTTTTGTCAGATAAACTTGGTAGAACCTCACCTCTAGATGCTCTTGCCTGCACCTGGAGCTCAATCTCTAGTTGTGAAGGCCTGAAGCATCCGATATCTCCCATGCGATACCAGTCGCTGCTTGCTGACGATACCAGTGAGCAGTGAAGTATCAACTGAGTCAAATTTTTTGGCTTTTATACCTTTTTTTTTATAAAATTTGAATGTTGCTAATTTTTTTGGTAATTTTGGGGATTTTTGGTGATTTTTGTCTACTCCTACTTCTCCTCTCCTCACTACTCCTCTTCTTCTAACCTAACCCTAACTCCTCCTTCTCTCCCTTCCTCCTAACCCTAAACCTAAAACTTATCACACACACCTTTGAGATGTGAAGTAACAAGTGCTGAAAAAATTGACTAATTGCCACACGACGAACTCACTTCTACAAATACGATTCTATCACACTCGATCTATAACCATCACGAAGACACCTTGGTTGAGTGTTCCCCGGCAACGGCGCCAAAAACGTGTGTACCTAAGTCAAGAAGACTCAAGGACTTGTGCCAATGAGACTGTACCTCTATTGCCACACAAATGCATATAGTGGGAAATCAACACACATTCAAATGTCAATATGATCAAACGACCTAACCAAGTGTATGAAGACATGTGCACACATGATGGAAAATGAAGTGGTTAAGCTATCATGCATGAGAAAAGACTAATCCACCTCTCAAACTCATTGAAATCCTGAAAGTGTTTGCCGCGATACCTCTTACAGCAGTTTTCAGTAATTCGAGGATTTCTCCCAACTCAAAACTCCGAATATGGTCAATAGAGTACTCGTTTTGAAGCTCTCGACGAGACGCATCTACTAGAAGCAGTTTCACTTGATTCTGATAACTCTGCTTCAAGTTATGACCAAAATAGTGAATGGTGGGAAGCACCCACACTCACGCCACAACTCCTACAAGCTCACACACACACTACAGTAGCTCAAAAACAGTGGGAAGAGGTAGACAACAGTCCTACACACACATTTCAAGCAATACACACACATACAAGACCAAGAAGAAGATCAAAATCTGCAAGGAAGAGGCAAATTCGAAAATTCAGCAGAGCTCCTTCTTCACAATGGCAAAAAGTCTCTACAATGAGTCACAAAGTGACTTATATACATGTGCCCTAAGTTTGGTCTTTTCACACAAGAGACCGGCACTTTATTACTAGAAAAGTGAATTTCCTACTAATTTACAAGAGATATTTTACAACAACTTGGGATTATGCAACTAGAGGACTCCTCTAGTGCATTTACATGGCTTGAGGGAATTCTTGAAGACCTCGAAGAAGAAAAAATATGTCCATCATTTTGAAAATTTTGGGGCTCTACTCTTTATGCTTCTTTGCTCTGCAACACCCTCCCCCTCTTTGTCTCTGTCGTCCCTTGACAGGCTTTACTTCTTGTTTGTCTCGATCAGTACATGCATCCTTTGGTCAGTTCTGCCTGATTCTTGATCTTGCATTACGTTTTAGAGGTGCTCTGATTTGTCTTGGTTTCACTTATCGGACCTTGTTGTATTACTTAAAGCTTGTTAATTGGGTTTGCCACACACGCCATCAGTGCACATATGAGGATGTAGCTCGTAAGCCTTGATCTGAATCCTCTGTAACTCAAGAGGTTGAAGCACCCTCATATGGGATACTTGTTGGCCCTGATTCCTCCCTTCGACTGCGTGCTATTCCTTGGTGTGTGTGCCCCTGCGGGGCTCTGTGTAGAGACGAGTGATGCACCCCTGCGGGGCTTCTTGCAGGGACTTGTTCTTGTTATGTTTATTTCTATTGAGCCGTTCTAGACTTTCATTTTCTTCTTCTTTTCATTTTGCTTGATTGTCCCTCTACAGCGTGCTTCTGGTGCGGGCATCAAGGTCATAGGATCAAAGACTGCCCCCTGAAGAAAAGTACCAATGAAAACAAGCTTAAACCAGATGGGACCCTAGATCCTTTCCCCCAAGATGACACTCGGGGTCATCCCCCTCCGATGGAGGAAGAAGAGGGAATTCGCGTTGCTGAGACGGATTCAGAAGGATTCACTGAAGTAAGACGCAAGAGGAAAGTTAGCATTCGAAGATCAACAACAAGGAACGCCACGACAATTGCCCCCTCGAATAACATATACAATAACCTAGAAAAAGAGATTAATGAGGTCGACCTCCCAGGGGACAACCACTTTGAAGAAGACCCCACTGATAATACCCTTGGGTGCTCTACCAGCAAAGAAGACAACCAAGAAGGTTACACCACGAGTAAAGAGGAAGGCTTCACTACTGGCAATGAAGACAACCCAGACAACGAAAGTTCCTCTCTTGGTCCTACCCTTCTGGTATGCTTTCCAAGATTATCGCAACAAAAGTCAAAGCTTAAAGGAAAACAACCTTCCGGCATGCCTTGGAAGAGCCCCCTCAAGAGTAGGATCCTAAGTCAAGAAGTTGAGAGAAAAAAAGAAGACCACAAGAAGAAAAAGATCAGATCCCTCCCCTTAAAGAGGGCAACCATCATTAATGAAATTCACATCACTAAACGTCAGGGGTCTGTCTGACCCGTCAAGAGCTGCGATTCTCGGCCAGTGGTTCAAAGACAAGTGCCTTATCCCCGACTTTATTTGCTTACAAGAGATAAAAATCGACGGAGAGGATCTCTAGAAACGGCTTAAATGCATTTCTCCGATCCACCTTTGGTTCTCCACTTCTCACCCTAGGCCGACGGGGGGTGCTTCTATCGGTATTAGTCACTCCTTGTCCGACAATGTGACCTAGACTTTTGAAGGTCGGAATCATCGTTGGATTGCTGCCTCTATCGCGTTCCCTTTCCAGTTCACTGTGGTCTCAATTTATGCCCCTAATGGAGAAGCAGATAGAATGGATACTTGGGCTTCCCTCGACTCCCTTTCGCATAATATTATGATTTGTGGGGACTTCAACATGGTTGAGTTTCCTGAGGAACGATGGAGTAACAAAGGAAAAATTATTGATGGTGAGGAGAAAGAGATATGGGATAAAATCAAGCTCCATCTCAACCTGATCGAGGCGAAAGACATGAAGGGGTTCTCCTGGTCAAATCTGCAATCGGGGGACTCTCTGAGGAAAGCAAGACTCGATAGATGTTACATCGATCAGAACATCATCCTTCAATGGGGTATTCCTTCGATTTCCCAACACATGGACCTGACTATCTCGGACCACTACCCAATTACTCTGTCTTTCAAACCGATTCCCATGTTCGAGAAAGCCCCTTGGTTTCATGCTTGTCAGACATCGTTTTCCCTCCCCTCTGTCCACCAAGAAATTTCTAAGGTGTGGGCAGAAGCCTTTGCTTACTATAATGAACCAGCTAAGTGTTGGAGAAGCACGGTGGAAAGGACTCGAAAAATTCTAATCAGGACTCAAAAGGCTATAAGAGATATCCAAAAAAAAAAGAAGAGAAATGGTGTATTGGAGGCTCTCACGGCTTGAAGAAGAGGTGAACAAAGGTAAGTTACATTGCCAACAAGGTCTTTTGAAAATCAAGGGAAGACTAAGATTAGAGGAGGAGGTTCAAAGGAAAATCTTTAAATTTTCTTCAAAGACTGGTGGGCGGGGAAGGCCGACAAACCATCGAAAGAGATGTGTAACATCCTCAAAAGGAAACAAGCTAGGGAATCCATCCCCCTATTGATCGATAACAATGGAACAAAATGATGCACGGAAGTGGAGAATAGATCTATCATCGTTGAGCACTTTACCAATCTTCTCGGGGTCTCGACTCCTCCTTCCCCCCACAGGCGCGACTCCATGGCTACCATCTCAAGGGTTGCTCAAAGCAGAATTCCACAGAACTTGATTGCTCTATTGGATGCTAACATCTCTGAGAACGAAATTATCCAAGTTATTGATGCCCTTCCCAATGGGAAAAGTCCGGGTCCGAATGGCCTCACCAATGAGTTTTTCAAGTCCTTCAAACATGAGGTGGCCACCCCACTATGTCTCGTGTGGCAAGAGGCTCTCTCATTCGGTGCCCTCCCTGAGTGTCTTAATAATGGCATCATCAAGTTAATCCACAAAAGGGGAGATAAGAACAAAATCGAAAACTGGCGTCCGATTACCATGCTCCAAACAGGATACAAGATAATTGCAAAAGTTATCGCCAACAAAATCTCTTCTCATTTAAAGTCATGGTTGTGTGAGAACCAGAAAGGTTTTATCAAAGGTAGATCTATACTTGAAGCAATTGTCGATATTTGGGAAGGCCTTGCTTTTGCTGAGGAGTCTGCTCAAGATCTCGTATTCATTAAGATCGACTTTGACAAAGCGTGTGACAGATTAGAATGGGATTTTATTCTTCAATCATTGAAAGACCTTGGATGTAGCCAAAAGTTCACGAAGATGGTTTCCACTCTTCTTGGAAATGCTTCAACTAGAATAAATATCAATGGTCAGCTCTCTGAGCCCATTCGTTTAAAAAGATCAATTAGGCAAGCTTGCCCTCTGGCTCCATTATTATTCGCTATCGCCTCGAATGGACTCAGTTTCCTATTAAAGCATCACACGGACGCTGGCAATCTCAAGGGTCTTTCCCTACCTCCAAATCACGGCCAAATGATTGTGAGACTTTTTGCTGATGACATGAATGCCTTTGTGCATAATGATATAAACAACATTGAGGTGTTTTGGTGGTGCCTGGACACCTTTTGTGTGGTGTCACGTTCAAAAATCAACCATGCTAAAACTACTTTTAGAGCAATCAGCGGACCTACTCCCCAATTGTTGGTGGATTGGGGGTATCAAGTTATCCCTAGCGGTCAAGTCTTCCGCCTCCTTGGCATTCCGATGGGATTCGACATCTCAATGGACCAACACTGGAACTAGGTGCTATCCAAGCTAGATAGCAAGCTGAATCATTGGAAAGGTATGCAAGTCAACTTGGAAGGGCGTGCTATGGTTGTTAACACATTTATGCTGTCTACAATTATTTACTTTATCTCGTGTTGGAGACCTAAGGAGAAAAACTTGGCCAAAGTGGAAAGAATCTATAGAAACTTCCTTTGGACTGGGTGTGGAGAATGAGTTCTCCTATGCGCAACGGAAGTGTGTAGTGAGCCCTTGTATGTCCAGCACTTGGACAAACATCTACACCTTAGATAGCTTGCTGCTCTCAATAAAAAACTCAAATGGACTTGAGACTTTAGTCAATCAAAGTAGACAAAGAGAGCTTTCTAACAAGCTATAAATGACTTAATTTGGACAAGTTTTGATTAGGAAACACAACTGTCAAAGATGAACTACCTATCCACACAGGTATGCTGAAGAACTGAGCTTCACTTTCGGACTAATAGCTCTCTGAATATATATCTTTTGAGAAAGATATTTAATACAGAGAAAGTAGACACAAGTAGCTTTCCAACAAGCTAAAAAGCAAGTAATTTGGAGGAGTTTTGATCAGGAAACTCAACTCACCAAGATAGACCACCTGCACACATAAGTACACTATAAAACTGGACTTTACTATCTGACAGATATCTCACAGAATATAAATGATCTCAATGCGATATTTGAAACAGTGAAAATAGATGCCAAGATCTTTCCAACAAGACAAAAATCACGCAATTTGGATATGTTTTGGTCAGGAAATGTAACCGACCAAGATAGACTACCTATCTACACAGGTATACTGAAAAACTAGACTTCACTATTTCACTAATATCTCACAGACTACATAAGCTTTCAAAGAGATATTTGATATGCAGAAAGTACACAAGATAAGCTTTCTAATGTGTGCTTAAACGCACAAAATGGTTACATATGCACTGAGATATGAGCTCTGCAACAGAGCTATGTACAAACTGACGTGCGGCTGGAAGGAGTCTAAGGGAAAGCCAAAATGACAAAATGGCTAGATCCGACTACTAGGAGCTCTTGCCTCTTTCTCTCCTTGTTTTGAATGTGCTCCCACTTCACTTTTATAACCAATGAGCATGTGAAGAAGTTTGTGCCTTCTTCTTAACTCACCACTTTCTCCACTACAAGGCAAGATATTGTATCTCTTACTCATCATGAATTTTGACTAGACTTTTTCTTTTATTATTTTTTCCTTTTTTCCTCCACTTTTTCTTTATCTTTATATTTGGTAAATTTATCCAAGCATGGCTCATATGAAAATGAGCTTGTACATTTATCTTCAACACTCCCCCTCAAGCTCATTTGGGAGTTATCTTCGTCCATGTCCTTCAAATTTATCGCGTCCTTGAAACCTTTGAGTTTAGAAGCATCCAAGAACTTTGTAAACATATCTGCAACTTGCTCTTTGGTTATGATGAACTTTACCTCCACATCTTTGCTTAGCACCTTCTCCCTTACATAGTGGTAGTGGACCTCTATGTGCTTGCTCCTTGCATGAAACATAGGATTGCTTGCCAAGTAGATACTTGACATGTTATCACCATATATAGGGATGGTTCCAACTTGCACTCCAAGATCAGCCAAAAGCTTTTTAATCCACATTGCTTCACATGTGGCAAATGCTAGTCCTCTATATTCAGCCTCCATGGATGAAAGTGCAACAGTTCGTTGTTTCTTTGAGCTCCACGTGATAGGTTTGCTTCCTATCATGAACACATAACCTGAGGTTGATCTTCTATCTTCCTTTGAGCCTGCCCAATCAGCATCACTAAAGCCTTTGACCTGCAGTTCTTCATCAAACTTATAAAACAAAGCATGATTAACTGTATGCTTTATGTATCTCAATACTCTCTTGGCTGAATTTAAGTGTTCACTTGTCGGGGCTTGCATAAACTGAGAAAGTACACCGACAACATAAGATAAATCAGGTCTTGTAATGTTTGCATAGATCAATGATCCTACAATGCTTCTGTATGTCGTAACATCTTCCAATGGTTCTCCATCATTTGAACAAAGCTTTGTATTTGTGTCCATGGGTTGAGTGAGTAGTTTGCATTCACTCATTCCAAATCTGAAAAGAACATCCAACAAGTACTTCCTTTGCATCAAGTAGATGCCACTCTTTCCATAAACAACTTCAATTCCTAAAAAATATTTCAACTCTCCAAGATCTGAAATTTTAAACTCTTTACCAAGCTTCCTTTTGATATCTTTAATCCCTATAACATCATTTCCTGTTATGATGAGGTCATCGACATATATGCAAATATATACCTCTCTATTTTCTTCCTTCTTCATGTACAATGAAGGATCTGCACTACTTGGGTTGTATCCACACTTAGTTAGATACTCTACCAATCTTTGATTCCATGCTCTTGGTGCTTGCTTCAAGCCATAAAGTGCCTTCTTCAACCTGCAAACAAAATCTGGATGGTTTTCATCTTCAAATCCAACCGGTTGACTCATGTATACCTCTTCTTGTAGTTCTCCATTGAGAAAGGCATTTTTGATGTCGAGTTGATATAATGGCCATCTCCTTGAAGCACCAATTGCTATTAAGGTTCGGATAGTTCCCATCTATGCAACAGGGCTGAAAACTTCATCATAATCTATACCTTGTGTTTGTTTAAATCCTTTGGCAACTAATCTAGCTTTATATCTAGCTAGAGAACCATCAGCATTCCTCTTTACTTTAAACACCCATTTGTTTGGAACAATCTTCATACCTTCTTTCTTTGGCACTAGCTCCCATGTGTGATTATCTTTGAGAGCTTTGATCTCCTCTTTCATAGCTTGCTTCCATTCCTTTTGTGTACAAACTTCTTCATATGTCTCAAGCTCTTTGTCTTTGATAACCTGCATCATGTATGCAAAATGTGTCGCCATAAAACTATCATAACTCAACCTTTGAGTTGGATACCTTGTCCTTGAAGATCTTCTTTCATTGCCTTTAGAAAGTTGCTTCTTTAACCTATTCAACTTTACCATCGGAGTGATCACCTCTTCATATTCTTCTTCACTTGCATCTTCCTCACTGTTTGGAGTAGCACTTGCCTCTTTGGCTCTACTATGAGCTGAATTTGGAGACAAAGAATGACTCCCCCTCCATGTTGAACATTCTTCATTTGATGTAGATGCCTCTGGACCTGAAGCCTTTGTGCTTGATTGTTGAACTTCTCTTTGATTTGTTCCTGCATAATCATCACAATCTTCTTCAAGAATCTTTTCCTTTCCTTTATCTTCATACCATGGTCTTAGTTCATCAAAGACCACATCTCGCGAGACTCTTAATTCCTTTGTTCTAGGGTTGTAACACTTGTATCCTTTTTGCTCCGTTGAGTAGCCAATGAAAATGCATTTTTCTGACCTTGGTTCCATCTTTGTTCTAACTTCTTGTGGAATGTGAACAAAGCAAACACATCCAAACACTTTGAGGTGTGTAAGATCAGGTTTCTTACCGGAATATACCTCTTCTGGAGTCAAGTGATGTATTCATGATGTTGTGCACCTATTCCTCAAGTAAATGGCGGTTGTGGTAGCTTCAGCCCAATAGTACAATGGTACCTTCATCTCGTTGAGCATGCATCTTGCAATTTCAGCAATTTGCCTATTTTTCCTCTCAGCTACTCCATTTTGTTGTGGTGTGTACCTACAAGTGAATTGCCTTTTGATTCCATTCTCTTGTAGAAAATCTGAAAATTCTTTGGAGAAGTATTCTCCTCCACCATCGGACCTTAAGGTTTTGATAGACCTTCCTGTTTCCTTTTCAACTTCAACTTTGAATCTTTTGAATATAGAAAACACCTCTGATTTTTGCTTCATACAAAACAACCATACCTTTCTTGAGTGATCATCAATGAAGGTGACAAAAAACCTATTACCAGCCATTGATGCCTCTTGAGTTGGTCCCCATACATCCGTATGTATCAAGTCCAAGACATTTGGAGCCACATAATTGCTCCTCTTGAATGGCTGCCTCGTTTGCTTTCCTAGTTGACAAGCTTCACATAACTCATGTAGTCCAATGCTATTAAATTTTGGAAGACCTATTACCACTTCATGTTTGCTCATGTCCTTCAGCTTTGGAATGTTGATGTGTCCTATTCTTTTGTGCCATAAGTCCAGCTCTGAAATCTTCTTGTTCCCACATTGAATGTACATGACCTTTCCATGTGGATGTTGGACATCCAAAGTGAACATCCTTCCTTCTCTTCTACCTCGAGCAATGACCTTGAAGCCTTCCTTTGGATTCTTTATGAAGCACCCATTCTCATTGAATATGACATGATAACCCTTCTCTACCATTTGTCCTATTGAAATCAAGTTCTTTGAAATTGTAGGAACATGAAGAACATTAGATAGTACCTTTGCTCTACTTTTATCTCCAAGCCTTATATCTCCAATGTGTTCAATCATGTGTTGAGTATCATCACATGTTTCAACACATCCTTTGCCACTTGGTACCTGTAGATTAGTGAACAAACTTCCTTGGCATGACATATGGTTACTACAACCTGAATCAATGTACCATTTTTTGTCATCTTCACAAGAGCTTCTATACTCATGTCTCATTGCAAGTAGTGTGTCCTTGCTTCCTTCACTTGAGGTGCTTGCATAGTTGCTTTGGTTCCTTTGATTGCCTCCATTTTGTCTTCCATTCTTCAGCCAACAATCACTAGCATAGTGTCCTACTTTACCACAATGATAGCATGTTATACCTTTATGAGAATTGTAAGAGCTTCGGCCTCTTCCTCTACTTCTACCTCGACCTCTTCCTTGTGCGTTGGCATTTGATGCATCCTTGTTGTCTTCCGAACTGTTTTGGTTGTAGTTGGAGTGGTTATAACCTCTTCCTTTTCCTCTTGAGCCTCCTCTGAATTTCTTCCTTTACCTCGGCCTGCATATAACATTTGGTTGTGGCTGTCCTTTCCTTTGAGACCACCAAAGCTAAGCTCTTCTGTGACAAGATGAGGGATTAGTTGTTCAAAACCTAGATATACATCTTTCAAGTTAATGGAAGTTATAAAAGGCTTCCATCTTTCATCATCTCTCAAGCCATTGAGAGTATAACACACAAGATCTTCGTCTTCAACCGTTGTCCCAATAGAAGCTAAAGCATCGCTTAGCTCCTTAATCTTCAAAGTATATTCAGCTATGGATTGACTCGAACTTTTCTTGATTGTGTTCAACTCATTCTTGAGTTGAAGTTTCCTAGCTTTGGTATTTGTTGAATACATCCTTTCAAGAGCTTCCCAAGCATCCTTAGCTTTCTCTAAATGTTGAATATGACCTACCATGGCATTAGTAATGACTTGCGAAATGAGGAACATGACTCTCCTATTCCTCTCCTCCCATTCTTTTGCTTGCCTCCTTTGGACTTCGGTGGCCATAGCTTGCTTGATTTGAGGTTGAGCATCATCGCCGCTCACAATACCCCATAAGCCTTTGCCCATTAAGTAGTTGGTCATTCTAAACCTCCACACTTGATAGTTATCCTTGTCCAACTTCTCTACTTGTTGACCCAAGTCAGCCATTGAAGAGTATCAAAGACTTTGAGAGTTACCTCGAATAGTTATAGTCCTTTTGCTCTTGCGTTTGTGAAGCTCCTCCTTGTTTTATAGCTCCTCTTTTGCTTTTCTTTATCTCCAGCTCTGTTGATGAAGCTTCAACACCAAGTTTGCTCTGATACCAACTGTGGAGAATGAGTTCTCCTATGCGCATCGGAAGTGTGTAGTGAGCCCTTGTATGTCTAGCACTTGGACAAACATCTGCATCTTAGAAAGCTTGCTGCTCTCAATACAAAACTCAAATGGACTTGAGACTTTAGTCAATCAAAGTAGACAAAGAGAGCTTTCTAACAAGCTATAAATGACTTAATTTGGATAAGTTTTGATTAGGAAACACAACTGTCAAAGATGAACTACCTGTCCACACATGTATGCTAAAGAACTGAGCTTCACTTTCGGACTGATAGCTCTCTGAATATATATCCTTTGAGAAAGATATTTAGTACAGAGAAAATAGACACAAGTAGCTTTCCAACAAGCTAAAACTCAAGTAATCTGGATGAGTTTTGATCAGGAAACTCAACTCACCAAGATAGACCACCTGCACACATAAGTACACTATAAAACTGGACTTTACTATCTGACAGATATCTCACAGAATATAAATGATCTCAATGCGATATTTGAGACAGTGAAAATAGATGCCAAGATCTTTCCAACAAGACAAAAATCATGCAATTTGGATATGTTTTGGTCAGGAAATTTAACCGACCAAAATAGACTACCTATCTACACAGGTATACTGAAAAACTGGACTTCACTATTTCACTGATATCTCACAGATTACATAAGCTTTCAAAGAGATAGTTGATATGCAGAAAGTACACAAGATAAGCTTTCGAATGAGTGCTTAAACGCACAAAATGGTTACATAGGCACTGAGATATGAGCTCTGCAATAGAGCTATGTACAAACTGACGTGCGGCTAGAAGGAGTCTAAGGGAAAGCCAAAATGACAAAATGGCTAGATCCAACTACTGGGAGCTCTTGCCTCTTTCTCTCCTTGTTTTGAATGTGCTCCCACTTCACTTTTATAACCAATGAGCATGTGAAGAAGTTTGTGCCTTCTTCTTAACTCACCACTTTCTCCACTACATGCTACTAACTACAAAGCAAGATATTGTATCTCTTACTCATCATGAATTTTGACTAGACTTTTTCTTTTATTATTTTTTCCTTTTTTCCTCCACTTTTTCTTTATCTTTATATTTGGTAAATTTATCCAAGCATGGCTCATATGAAAATGAGCTTGTACATTTATCTTCAACACTGGGGACCCCAACGGGAGAGGGATTCCCAAAATCAAATGGGAAACTTGCACTAGCCCTAAAGACTCAGGGAGCTTGGGAATTTTGGATATTGTTGGGTTGGCTGAAAAGCTGGCGGCAAAGTGGCTTATCAAGGCTTGGAGCAATAGGGAGTCCTCTTGGGCTAAATTGATCCTTAGAAACACGGAAGACCTTACCTTAGTTGGCCATCCTGGTTGGAAGGACATAGGGATTCTCACGCTTTTGTTCTCCCCCCACCCCGTGTCCCCTAAAGGCTCTAGCCTCGTGTGTTCCTTATGGAAGAATTGGAACAAGGCCAAACAGTTCATCAGAATCAGTGATGAGTGGACGTGGGCGGCTGGGATAAGACAAAATGACTCTATTTGGTTCCCGATCAGCGGCATTAGGGGGGTGGAGTCTTGGAACCTCCAAACTGCAAAGCGGTTATGGAACAAGGGGTTCAAACAGTGAAAACAACTTTGGAATCAAGAGACCAACCAGTGGATTAGGTTCGAAGAATTGGATCCGAGACTTAGAGTTACCTTTGAGGAATGGACTCTTCTTCAAAGCAGGTGTTTAGCATGGGACCGCTCAACTACCCACCATCTTTGCGGTCAGGATCTTCCTTGCCTGGAGCGCCTCAAATGGAGCAATGGTAAGAAGCTATCCAGAACCCCCAACTTCAAAGAGGATTTAGATGTTCACCACACTCTTAACAAGAGATGGTGCCTTTCTTGGACCAAACTTCGGTGGGAACTAAAATTCATGTCTATTTGGCACCCCCTAATTGAGGTCAAAAAGTCCGTTCTCATGTGGCATATTTTGCATAAAGGTATCTGGACCAATGCCAAGGCTAACAAAATTTGTGGTGTGCTGCCATGGTGCAAGCGTTGCCATTGGTGAATGGAAGATTTAGCTCACCTGTTCTTCGACTGCCCCAAGTCCCGTGTTATTTGGCATCACGTGACCCGAGTATTGAGACTCACGAGCCAAATCACCTGGCAACAGGTGATGTTGGGTGAGGCGGTCGGCTGCTCATCGAGGCTATGGAATGCCATCAGAGGTGAGACTCTCTGGAAGATTTGGAGGGTGCGATGTGCTGTCAATTTTGGCCAAACTCCTAAGGAATGGTCGATCGAGAAATCCTTGTTTCTCCTAGGTAAAAGAATCTCCCGAGATAAGAGATCTCCACCGTTTAGACATCACTGTATTTATCTCCTCAAAAACAACAAGTTGAAACCCAAATGGGTCCCACATGAGGGCGATGATAAATTTATCCACCTCATTTGTAATGCCCTCTAGCTTGCAATACTCCTCCCCTGCATTGTGGGATTTGGGGGGTCCCATGGGCACTTGTCCCATTCACTTGTAACTTTTTTCTTTATTTTAATTAAAGTCTCGGAGATTAGGCTAAGGCCGAACTTCCTTTTATTAAAAAAAAAAAGAGCAACAAGGCTGCCTTTTCAAAGTGTCGGTCTTATCGGCACCACCCTTAGCTTTCTCCAATCACATAACTCCAAAACTTGAACATTTTTGGAACAGACTCCGTGAGGAAGCTGTTCGGATGATGCTCCAACCCATCATAACCACCTGATGCACAACATCATCGAACTCTCGACGCTGTCCCTGTTGGCGGATTTAAGCCACATCACTTATTCCATGTCATTGATCCATGTGCTAATTCCTAGGACCTATCATGTTCAACTGTAACCACCTCCATAACCTATAAAGATGTATCTCTCGACCTGATTAATACAATGGACTCAGAACAGTTTCCTAATTGTAGTCGCATGTCGTTCTTGATCTTGGGGGGGTGCGCCTTCCAACATGGTATCACGATCGTGGTGCACCCCCACCCCCTCCACGCTTCTGCTCCAATAACGTCTGTGCGGGCCTTGTCATGCCCTTCACTGCACGGATGATACCTTGCCCTCTGCACATCCCTCCCACCACTGAGTTGTTCCGCGTGACCTGCAGCTTCAAATTCTCTTTCTGCCCTACCGGGGCGACCTCCTCCATTTTCTGATGCAGTCATTTCCGCAGCAACAGCCCTGCTCCCTTCTGCTTCAATGCGTCGAAAGGGCTCCACTACATCTGGAATCATCTTCCTCAACAACAACTTCGGCCACTCGTCGGACGCACGCCAGCCCGCGCCGATGTAGCTATCCACTCAGACAGCGGCCCTCCGATAGATCTTCATGGCACAGCTCTACGCGCAAATAGCGCCATGCATCATGCTTCTTTAGCAAGCCGATGGGCCGATTCTCTTGCTCTCTCCCTTGCATGGCACACCAAGGTTCTTTTTCGCCGTCTTGAGTCCCTGTGAATCAACCGGCAGCCTGGCACCTCAACGAGTCTTTGGCGCAACCCGTCGAGAAGCACGAGCCATCCCTCCCGGATTCTATGCTTCTGTTCCTCTTCATCGACACCACCCATCCATCCGGTTCCCTATGATGCTACGCAGCTCCACACTCCAACCCAACCTCCTCTTCCCGTCTGATGCACCGTGGCAAAAAAGATGCCTTGCTCGATGCCGTTCAGCGAGATGTTTTGAACCATCCGCTTGTGGACGCCGATCCCTCACTCCTCGCACCTTTGGCTGGGCATGTACATGTGGCAAGCAGGTGTATCGCGAACGCGTGCTGTCTGTGCCTATCTTGTCGGTCCAACCCATCAGCGGAGCCTTACGAGTCCCTCTTGGCGCGACCACTTGACGAGCACGCGCACTCCCTGCCGATTTCTATGCCATCTCATATGGCTTTTCTAACAGATTTCTTGGCGATTTCCCTACAAGCAGTCCTCCCCTCTGGCTCGAGCACGAACCTCCCCTAGCATATGATTCCTCGGCTAGCCATTGCGACTCATCGAGCCCACAGTCTATGATGTCGCCCTCTGCACCTTTCTTTGTTCCTGCAAAACCACTAGCTCCTGATGCATTCACCGATCCTGTTGGCTTTGGCCCATCACCAGCCCAATTTCACCACTCACAAGCGCAATCCTTCAACTGCATGCGCGCTCCATTTTGCTTTCTACGAAACTCCTCACGCTTCTACTCTTCTTGACGGATTCCATGGCGCTTTATCGAGACCACACAGCACGGCTCCGGCGCTGCCATTAGCGACGTCTATCGAATCCTCTCTGGCGTCAATCTACGTGTCGCCAACGTCCTCCAGCAGCACCCTTGTGTTTCCCTCTACTCGTGAGCAACCTTCTATCATGACGGCACGTTCTCCTACTCCAATCATGGAACAATCCACTCCCCATGACCGCACGGACGGTCCATTCCTCTCTACGCATCTCTGTAGACATGCAAGCTTATCGCGCACACGTGTTGCACACTCCAGTCCTGAACGACCTTGCCTCAATGGCCTCACACGTCCAATTCGCTGCAGTACCGACAAGCACTCCATCTGCTTCAACGTGCATCAATGGCTTCTCTCCAAATGCGAATACAACCTCGCTCCATGCGCCGGCTCCATTGCCTATGGTGCATCCATTTCCTTCTCTCTGAGTCATCACAATGACATCTACTGCCTCTTCCGAGCCTGATCCGCCGCCGCGAAGGGATGCCGCGCTCAACACGCCTGGGCGAGAGGCATTGCTCTCCAGTAGCCCAGATACCTCTTCCTGGCCTGATGAGCCACAGCGCAGAGATGCCTCGCTCATTCAAGCTCAGCGAGAAGCTTTCCGATCCTCAACGCATTCCCCTCTTCATGCAGGTCTAGCAAGAACGCCTGATGATAGCCAATACTGTCGACTGCCTCGATTTCCTGGTCGCGTGCAATGTACTGCCTGAATTTCCACTTTCCTCGCTATCGAGGCCCTTTTCTCCATTTATTACCGCTGATGGCAACCCTGCAGATCCATTGCGATCACCTGCTCCATCTTCCTCTTCCCGGCCTGATCAACCACCACGAAGAGATGCCTCGCCCACCACCGTTCGGCGAGAAGATTCACCGCCATCAGCCCCTGCTTATTCCCATGCAGATCCATCGCAGCCACCACAGCAGCATTGATGATTCCTTACCCTCAACAACTACTTCAACACCCTTCGCTACTAGTGCTCCTGCTGACTGTCCCTTTAGCTTCACTACGATCCTGGTAATGCAATTCTCCCTTTGCTGCTTTTCTCGCCTTGGGGGGGAGATAATGTCGTCGACTTCAAGGCTGCGCAAAGCAGCTATCCTACACATGTCAAGGCTCCAACAATCAACAACTTTTCAAGGCTGCAACAATCAGCAACTCTCCAGCAAATGGACGAAAAGTCACTCAGCAAATGGACGAAAAGTCACTCAGGCACAAATGATCACCCACGTCTACAAGTCTTGTTAGCCTTCTACAATTTAAACTTTTGTATTACAGTTATGCTTTTTCCCATTCATAGGATTTCTATTGTTACTCACTCACATCACACACATAGCCTCTGTATAGACGATGTGTCTTACGGGGGGCGTGTTGGCGGATTTAAGCCACATCACTCATTCCACGTCATTGATCCGTGCGCTAGTTCCAAGGACTATCATGTTCAACTGTAACCACCTCGATAACCTACAAAGATGTATCTCTCGACCTGATTAATACAACGGACTCAGAACAGTTTTCTAGCTGTAGTCGCGTGTCGTTCTTGATCTTGGGGGGGTGCGCCTTCCAACAGTCCCCTATTACCTTAACGCAGGACAATCAACACTCCTAAAGAAATTGTGCGGATAAAGCTCCTCTGGTCTCTGATTCACAAGCAAGTATTTACGATGCAAGTGAAAGCGATGAGTAAGGCACAACGCTTAAATAATTCATGCACTTACATCTTTGTACGTTTGTACTCCTTGTTCACCACAAGAATCCTCAATTCAGGAAGGAATTTACTGTCGACAGACTCTTCGGGAAAAGGAATGTGACTCCATACCGAAAGGATGCACAATTTTGAACGGAGCTCCACATTCTTTTACACCATTCCATCAAGGTTATGATTCACCAATAATCAGCTATTTTGTACATATCACACACACATTTTCAAAAATAGCACATATATCACCTGAAAGATGTCGTTGGCAGTATCTTCATCCCACGCACGGTCTCTTCTCGTTCTGTGGCAAACGATGCGTCTTCCCATATCACGAAGTAGGTCGTGCATTCCTATTCTTCCTACTTCCTTAATATCCTCATCAGCAATTATGGTGATTAAGCATCTTTCCTTCAGCGCAGTAAGGTATGTCCGACCCCTTCCGTAGATAGCTACTAGAACCATACAAGCATGATCTTCCCTCTCATTAATTAGGAAACAGCATATGTCTAGGAAAACCTCTTTCACATTATCACTAAGACCATTATAACTAATTTTCAGCGCATCGACGATGCCCTCATGTTCAAGAAGGTAATGCAAACTTTCTTCCCAAAATGATTCATCAGTATTATGATAAAGATGTGAACCCACAACTTTCAGAGACAGTGGATGTCCTTTACATGCTTCAGTCACCTTATCTGAAACTTCTTCGAGGTCTTTAGGTGGATGTGGTTTCATGAAAGCATGCCAGTAAAACAGCCGCTTTGACATCTTTTCATCCAGACCTTTCATCGGAAAAATACTTTTTGGTTGTGCCGACTTTAGAATTTTGTAATCACGACTGGTAATTATGACTACACTTTTTGGCCCCAGGGAGGCCTGAAGTGGCTCATACAAGGCACCTAGATGTTTAATCTCATCAACATCATCCAAGACAACCAGTGCATTGATGCCTTTTAGTTTGTTGCTTAAAACTCCTTTCCCGTGAAGTTCATTATCAATTTTCACATCATCGTCATTATGTTGATACAACAAATTGTTCAGAATCCTCTTTTGCAGAGCAACTAAGCCCGAAGCGCCTTTAGTCTGCAGCTCTGCCCTTATGTTCAGGCAAAAAGATGACCCTTCAAATCTACCATGTATTTTATTATAGATTGACATTGCAAGCGTTGTCTTGCCGATTCCCCCCATCCCACTAATCCAAAACACAGAATTGATTTGTCGCTCTCAGACACTGAGCGTAATATGTCACGTCCAATATCATAAGAACGTTGTACGAGTCCAACAGGGAACTCTGTATCCTCCATGATCTCCATATTTCTTTCATTTAGGGTCTGCAACACTTCTTTCAACATACTTTTGAACTCACTAACCTGCAAGTTTCATTGCCTCTTTGAATCAACCTGAAATGATTTCAAAAGACATGAAAAATGTTCTATTAGATGTACTTACTCTGATCTTTCGAAATCGACTTCCATTCTGAAGAAGGCCTCCGTGATGTTTGCATCCGTCGGATTGGACCCATATGATACGTATACAGTCTTGCAAGGAATGGCTGCATGTGGAAACGTGCTCTCAAAATCACCAATGCTGAAACTTCTGGAAACAATGCAGAGTATCGCTTTCGCATGCTGAAGACATGTACTTTCAACTTCGTCTAAGTTTAATAGGCGCGCATCCAATCCAAGCATATGAAATGTTTCTTCCAATTGAAATGTCACTTATGTCGTCCCTTTTGCAATAACAGATAATAAGGTCTCCCCTTTTATCCTCGAGGGTCACCAATTTTATGGATTCATGCACAGCCAGCTGGTGCAGGACGTTCTGGAATTGACTTGCGAGAACCACAAGGCTCCTGTTTTTCAGTATCTTCTTAACTTCTTTAAGCAATTTGCTTATCTTCTCAATGTCATTATTTCCTAAGTCATCAAAGACTACCAAACACCTTTCATTTTTCAAAGAGAAGCTCATTTCTAGCATCGTTCGACGTGCCCGGTTGGACTTGGATGAGATTTGAGCACATTTCTTGGATAATTCTAGAAACCCCATCTTGCGGGCAGACCTTCTTCATTACATTAGTTAACCTGTAAATTCGATCGAAGTTTCTTCCTACTGTTTCTACTAGCAAATAAGAGAAGTTTGTTTTCTGGTAGCCATAGATCCCAACGAGAAGAACATCCTCAACCGCGTCCTGTGATTCCAACTCCTTCAACACCTCATTTATTTCTTCTTTATACAAGGTTTCACATTCTGATCCATCGTTCATAACCTCCGTCGCAGATCCTTTCGTCAATTTCACAATGTCGCATAGTCTCTCCCATTGAAACCTGTCAGGAGTGTAAAGAAACGTACACTATTTAGACCTACAGAAAATGTAACTCTCATTCAAGAATACCTTCAGTAATTCTAGTAACGGAGGAAATAGACCTACGTTTTGCCAGTCTCGTATTCGAGCCCCTTAAACATAGATAGGCCTTTGAGGGCAACAGCCCAGCTTTTCCTGTCTTCATCTGTGCTTCGTTCCACTTTGTTTAAATAAAATGCTGTTTTGCTTCCCTGGTACCGAACATCAGAGGGTCTCACATTGTAAAATATTGGTAGAACTTTCGGTTTGCGGCGTGTATCGGACGTGCAGGGAGAATTTTGTATGTTCATAATGTGCACAACCTCTTGCAGACACCGTTTGCAGCTTCCAAACCCTGGGCTCAGAATAATGACGTGCACTCTAGAATTTTCTATAGCATTGATAATCTCAGAGTCTAATTGTCTTTCCCCCTCCTCAGACCCGTATCCAACAACAAAAGGAATGCTGCCCCTAGAGAGGAGCATGCCCCGAAGGACACTGACAACGTTGCGCTGTGTATCTGGGCGCCAATGGCAAATAAATACATCATAATCTACGCAGTTCCCTGAGCTTGGCATCTTCGCGCCTGGATTAGAGATGATATTAGGTAACTTGAGAAAATACCCGACTCTCGCCACAATTTCTACTAGTCTTTCCCATTGCAACCTGAAATGGGTCTATTACATGTAAGTCTTGAATGGAACAACAAAAAATAAAACGCAAAGCATCAGACGACTTTCTCACAGGAAATTAACCGAAAAATGTTGTACTGTAAAAAGATTATTAGAGTCGTTACTATGAGAAAGGCACACATACGTATCCTCGTTGTTGTAATCGAACCCATCGAAACTGCAGGCGACTTCCAGCACTTTACACCAGTTATCAATTTTTCCATCATTTCTCCCTTTGTGTTGGGATAGATCGTATGGTTTATTTTGATGAACGTCATAGAAAACAGGTATGACCTTTGGATCTGGATTAGATATGATTTGGACGACCTCTTCCAGACACCACGTAGAACTTGCAAATTGTGGGCTCATAATTATAATGAACACCTTCGAGTTTTGGATCGCAGCACTGATGCCAGATTTTACATCAATCCCCATATCCATCTGGTAATCCACAAAGCATGTTATGCCTATGCACCGTAGCATGCCGCGAAGAACACTTACAACGTTGTGCTTCGTGTCCGGCCCTCGATGGCAGATGAACACGTCATATTCTGGACTCATCACGATATTTTTCCTTGAGTCCATCGATTTCTCGCAGGGCCTTGTTCTTGTAATATGTCAGAAAGAGAATGAGTTCGTCCTTGGTCACGAAGAAAACTCACTGCCAAATCTTTGAGTTTCTGAGATCTTTCAGAAGCTTTTCAAGGAAAAGCTACTATATGTGAGGGTTGACAATTTCTTTACGAAGCTGAGGCTGCTGGCTGATTTCTTCACTTCCGGTCTTTTAGGAGCTGTATCAAATTCGGAAAAGGTGGACTTGTACGGAACGCCTAACTAGCCCGTGAATGCGATAGACTTCCTGGAGGAAAGAGCGATTTCGTATTCTAATGTAAGAAAAGATCAGCGTTGGCGAGACCCATATACTTATTTGAGGAATCGAAAGATCAGTGAGCATCAGTTTCAAGGTACTACGAACCTATTTTGGATGCGCTACAGGATCATAACCTGGCCGTTTCATCATAGAATGAGAGTGTAAGACCTGAATCAACATTAAATTGCTTCAACATCAGAATTCCAACACTACAGTAGCCATTCATTCACAACAATCATTCAAATTTTAACGCTTTACTGTGCTGGATTTACCGTCGAGCTTGACCATATTGCATAGTCTCAGACATAGAGCATCTATTGTGATTTAGTATAGTCCATCTGATAAATTACACATCAATCTCCCGACATATAGTACCGTTGCAATATACGCAATGCCCTTAAACATATTACGTCTGTCAATGAAAGCTGACACAGGAAGTTAGGAACCCTTCTTGGTTTCCCTCAATGGCAGCGAATCGCGATATCAGTTTGAAGGGCTTCCTTAAGTCCCTTCAGTTCTCACTATGAATTGTTCTTTGAATAGGTCGCAAAGATGAGCACTTCGTCCTTGGTCACATTATACATAGGTACACAATCTCCTTAAATATAGAACCTCTGTCACATGATGACTGACACCGGAAGCTTTTTCGGTTTCCGTGAATAGCAGCGATGTGAGCTTCAAGCTCTTCCATGGACCTTAGGTCCCTTCACTTTCCACGAGTCACTAGGCCTTGTTCTTAGAATAGGTCACAAAGACCAGGAGTACGTCCCTGGTCACATAGATGATAGAATATTCACTGCCAAATCTTAAGTTTTTAGATCTTTCAGAAGCTATTTCGGGAATGTATTGTATTTAACGGCAAACAATGTATTTCTGATGTTCAAACTGCTCGCAGATTTCCTCTCTTGAGGTGCGTTGAGAGTTGGATTAAACGTTTAAACAGGTCGTCGTTTATGATCTGACTAACCATGCGGGTTTATAATAGACTCCTACTCCTAAGAACAATTCTGGGTTCTGGTGTTAGAGAAAAGACATCCGTATAACGAAGACCCATATACCTATCGAATGAATGGTAATATTTGTGGCCTTCAGTTTTGAGCTCTTTCTAACCTCTTTGCGACGTGTTAAACTCTACACTAAATCTCCCGAGAGTAAGAGTCCCAAGAGGTACTACAGACGTATGAAAGTGAAATGAAAGATAAACTTGATTGACAATCGGTAAACGAATATTTTAGCGTTTCCGATCAGAGATTAGTGACGAATCAGAACTTCAATGAAACTGACCTTCAATTTTGATTGAAACTAAATTCACATATTTCTAAGCGTGGTGAGGTACCTCTCCCCCACCCTGAGAGGTTATGTAGTGTCCATTCTTTATTTTAATTCAGATTATCTCATGTATTTTAATTCAGATTATCTCTAGCCTACAGAAGAAAAATAGACTAAGGTTTGCACTGTTGGATATAGCATGCTGTACATCTCCTCAGATACAAACACGTGTTGTGAATCAGGATTTTTCATCTAAAGAGTATACAGATCAATCTCCCAATATGTACTACATCTGTCACCTTATGCATACTACCTTTGCTTTATGATAGCTGACACAGGAAAATGATTTGGTTTCCGTGTAAGAGATTAGAGCTTGAAATTACTTCATATCCAGCGACCGAAGACTCTGCTCAATTCTAAACCACAGTTAGAGGAAATTATAAACCACAGTTAGAGGTTGTGATAGTGAGTTTCAAATAATAGCAGAAATATCCGGGAAGCGAAGACTCTGGTAAGCTCTGATGCACAGCAAGAGGTTGTTCTAGAGAACCTCAATAAATGACAGGAATGGGCATGAAATGATGCTTGCTGAGCTCGATGCACGGCGCTCGCAGCAGAACTAGCTGTTCTAGAGAATCTTAACAAATGACAGGAATGAGAATGAAATAATGCGGGCAGGATGAAGAATCTGTGCAGGCAGCAGTACTCTTTAAACACCACAAAGTAGACAGGAAGGTCACAGTAGATAGGAAGCTCGTAGGGTCACACGATCTACTCAATAGAAACTCCTTGCATAAAGTAAGATCCCACAGATTGTAACGTTCTTGTCAATAAAATACGCCTCATCAATGTGACAATGACTCATCATACATAGAATACCCTCTCCGCTTCTGCTGCTTCCGTGACAAAAGAACAACCTAAGCCGAAGTTGTTCGTAGAATTTAATATTAAAAGATGCATTGAAGTCTGTCACTGATGTAGGAGAGGCTAGAGAGCGGCTTCTGAGAGCCCGATAAAAACATAGCCTGACTGGGAGAGACAACGGCGGGTTCCGAGTCCCGACTCGACTCTCCGAGTCCCGAGTCCCGACTCACGAATCACGACTCTTGTGACATACTGACCAAAAGGCAAAATAGAAAAAAGAGCTGTTCGAATATCAACTTTGACTCTTTGAGGCTATATTTGCAAAACGTCAAAATATGAAAAGGAGACAATGAAAGCGGGCCGGCTGGCGGCTAGCTTCATGACCATTGGAACGCTTAAGTTCATTTTCATGACTTGACATTTAAACATTTCATGAAAACATCAAAATATGAAAACTTAAACGGACTCCCAATAATACCAGCGTGCGGATCATGCTCGTAGCCTGTAAGGGCATATTCCAATAATACCATCTTTTCCAACCCAAATACAATATCTCTAAAGCGAGGTCACTATAGCTCTATATTTTCATTGGTATAAAGCTAAAGGCATTCTTGCCTCTTCGTTCCGTGCAGGGTCAGTGTATATCAAATTGAGAGCTACATTATAATTGAGATAGTTGGTGTTAATAAACAGATTCATGTCGTCACCATTATACTTATGTTTTGAAGCTCCATATGCTTTTTTCCTTGAATATAACTCTTATAAAGGAAAACCTTGATTCGGACTCCTTGATTCTCGGTTCGTCTTTCCATGCATTGATCCCTCCACGTGGCATTGACAATCGAGAGGCCGTCGCAGTCTTCTATAGAGAAAATTGTAAGAGGGGCCATGGTTTCTATTCATACAATACGTCAATGACATCATCATTGTTTTTGTGTTCTTCATGGTTTGTAATGACAAATAGATCAAAGACTTTTGATGGTATTCTGATTTTGAACCATATCTTGAAACCTTCACAATTCCACTTTCTATTGAGCGTTAAAAATCAATTTATCCACACATGAACAGAATGAATTTAAAACTGCATCCATAAACTAGTTGAAACCTTCGAAAATCAATGGTATGGTATTAAGTAAGAACCGTGACCTGCATCCATAAACTGACATCTACATTTTGAACATATTGATTCTAATTTTCCGAGTTTTGGAAAGTAAGGTTTAGCCCTTACTTATATAGTTTCTACCCTTTTTGCAACAAAGGCCACGCAATGTCCAAGCTTGCATAGCCTAGTGGCTGACGTCTTGAAGTTGTGGCAGGAAGTCCTGACTTCAAGTCTTGGCTAGACATGTCCATGAGATTCTCATGATGGGTGCCTCTACCTTACGAGGTTGGGTGTGTGAGTGTGTATTTCCAATTCATTGTACTCTCAAAAAAAAAAACAAAGGCCACGAAATGGAAGTTAGCTTTGAGAATCATAGAGAGAGAGAGAGAAAAAAAAAGATTGTAGGGTAGAGTCACTCATAACAAGAGTTAGACATTATATGTCCCTTGGGAGAATGCGTAAACGAAAGCGTATCCCTCCACTTTGCCAGATTAAAATAATGTTATATGGAGGTTAAAGAGAATTTTTTTTTTTGAGAGTACAATGAATTTGGAAAGACACACACCCAATCTCATAAGGTAGAGGCACCCATCTTGGGGAACTCTAAAACATCCAACCCTGGGCGGGACTTGAACCCTGGCCATCTGCCTAAGAATACAAGGCACATCTCCTAAACCACGCCCGCTAGATGTTAAAAAAAAAATATTACAAGGGCTTCTTTCATGAAAGATAATCTACATTTAGTGGCAAAAAATCGAAAAGACGAGCATAGTACTTCGAGTTTCTCTAATTTTCTAAAAGTGTTACAATTTTTTGTTATATATATATATATATGTGTGTGTATATATATATATATATATATTTGGCATCACACTTGCGATATTATGCTTACTAGATCACGTCAAGGATCATGAAATCATGTGCGTCTTATGGGCACTTGAAACTATATAGCTTTATGAAAAAAAAGCCTTCTATTTGAAACCTTTTGAATTTACTATTGTTTTGAAATATAGGCATGTGCATGTTTTTAGGTGGATAGATGTATGCACTTTTCACAAAACTCGATGCGCGCTCTTTTGTTTCCTAGTTTTATTTGAAAACAAGGTATTTTTGGATTAATACAATTTCCTTATAAATATATGCACACTTTGGGAGAGATCCAACGAATCATGTTGACGAGATTGTACTCAATACTATGTAAGTTACATGTCACTTCCTCTCTATTCTGTCATTGTACTTGTTTTGTAAATGTTTGGCATCTCTATTCTGTCATTGCACTTGTTTTGTAGATGTTTGGCATTCTCAATAGGCACACACATAAACGGAGCCCTATCTCTATCTCCATGCTCTATGTGCGTGTTTATCTTCGCACTAGTATGATCTTACCACAAAAAGATGGCTTCATTTTATCATTTCTAACACTTTCATAGAAATTTGGCTCTCCAAAGCTTCCATAGAGGTAGGCCTAAATTATCCTTAAGACAAAATAGGTAAGGGTGAAAGATGACGTACCCTTTTAGAAGCACATTGAGCAAAGGTTCAATGCACAACAGTAAAACAAATATCACTTTAATCTTTCTCCAATACACAAACCTCACAAAAATCATCACATAATTTGGCTTCACGAGCTTTATTAGCATACCATATGCTATAGTGTATAGTGAACCATAGAAGAAAGGACATCCGACAATCATAGGGTAGCTGCAAATAGAAAGAAAGATGTAGGTACACTTTTGATGGTTTTAGGGCACATTCCACCTCTCATTGATTTCGTACGTCAACTTCTTAAATCTCTTGATTTCTTTTTTATTTTTGGTAGATTAGGTTCGCAAAGCAACTTAATATCCTTTCAATACTTGCTAATTTCCCTAAGGGGAAGTCATAAAAGAAAACAGAAAAAAAATCACCTCAAGTACTTTCTACAACCAGGTACCACTAACCAATCGCCATAGAAGTTTTCCCATAAGGAACTTTGAGCCTCTGAATCTCTATGGTTGTTGATTGCTCTTCTCAAATTTTTGAATCTGTGTGTTGAAGTTTCCCATAGTTTTGGGATCACTTAATGGCTCTAATGCCTCCTTGGATATGATAGAAGAGAAAAGGAGTGCTATTTTATCCCTTCACGATGACATTGTGTTAAATTGATCCTTTGATGATGCTAGAAGCTCACCCTTGCTTCAACTCTTCCTTCACTCTTTTTTCAGATTTTGGCTTTCCTTCAAGGAAAAGGCCTCCTTGTGATATCCTCAATGCTCCATGATGGAAACATCCCACTCCAAAATGAAGCAAAAGTCTTTTTTCTATATTTAAATAGAACTCATGGAACTCGGATCCTTTTAGTTTACTCTCAGTTTTGAATATAAGTTTTGGAACCTTTTATAGAATGATTAAAATAAATTTAAGGTTTCATTGAGGCATGACCTAAGGATAAATGTAAGTAGATACACGTGATCTTGAAATCCTACATAATCTAGAGATATGGTCAAGCTCTTAGGCTTGCCATATGTACCAACACATATGCCTTGAAGATTTCTTTGAACCTTTGAGGAGAGGATGTGTAAATTCAAATAGCTCAATGGATATTGAGATCCACTCAATCTGATGACTATTGGGCTTGTTTGATAAAGAGAAATATTGATCAATTTTATGTTAAACATTATACGAACTGGAGTAATAATCAGTTCTCGGATATTATAACTTTTGTTGGAGCTCAAGGCCTGCAAAAGCATGTGAACAGCACAAGGAAGAAGAAGAAGCTTGGAGCACAACACATAATACTGAATGTATGAACACTAGAATATACAAAGATAAGTAACCCGTTAGGTCAATAGGCATATATACAAGTCAGGGGAGAAAACCTCCTAAAGAGGGACAAAAGTGCCCCGACGGTCCTAGTGTGTTCACACACATCACTACCTAAATATATCAACAAATCCCCTCTAGGAGTGATGCGGTGAAAAAGCAGCTAGCAGTCATGTTTAAGGAAGTGCAAAGCTATGTGAAATCAATGCACAAAAGGAAGTAATCCCAAAGCTTTGCGAAAAGCTTCAAATTTCTCATGTGCAGAATCTGTAGATTTTTGCTTACTAATAGAAGAGCTCCATTTACCTTTTCCCTTCTAACTAGCCAAGAAAGTTTGATCTGCAACATGCATAAAAGACCTATTATGGTTGGAATGTACATCAGTTGGACTTTAAAACAACATTTTTGAATGGTGAATTGCATAAAGAAGTGTATGTTTTTCAACCCCATGGCTTTGTGCAAAAAGGGCATGAAAACCAGGCGTGCAGGTTAAAGAAGGCATTATATGGTTTAAAGCAAGCACCACATGCTTGGTATGAGAAGATACATGCCTATCTGATTGCACATGGTTTTGAGAACAATCGAACTGAAAGCACCTTATATGTTAAGCATGCTAATGATGTGCTTCTGATCATTGTTGTCTATGTTGATGACATGCTGCTCTCTGGTTGTATTGAGAAGCATATTGCTGATTTTAAGGCTGATTTGCATGCCTCATTTGAGATGTCTGATTTGGGACATTTGCATCACTATTTGGGCATTTAGTTTATGCAAGTTGATGGTCGAATGGATTTGTGTCAAACGAAATATATTCACACATTATTGCAGCGTTTTGGCCTTAAAGACTAAAAGCCTATTGCCACTCCTATGGAGATAGGTTTACGATTGAGTCTTCATGATGCTAGAGGTGCATCTGATGCTGTTCTCTATCAGCAGGTTGTTGGATGCTTGATTTACTTATGCATTACTTGGCCAGATATTTAGTTTGTTGTCTCAGAGATGAGCAGGTTTATGCATTGCCTAGGAGTCAAGCATTGGCAGGCAGTTAAGTGCATCTTTCGCTATTTGAGTGGTACTCGGCTACTTGGGTTGTTTTATCCCAAGGGGGGGTCACTACTGCCAAATTTGCATGCTTTTTCTGAATCTAATTGGGCTAGTTGCTATGACACTCGTGTGTCCACTAGTGGCTTTTGCTTCATGCTTGATAGCTCATGTATATCTTGGTTGAGCAAGAAGCATCCTACTGTGGCCACTTCCAATTGTGAGGCTGAGTATAGGGTAGCTTTCACTGTGATTGTTGAGTGTGTGTAGCTCAGATGCCTTATGGCTGATTTGGGTGTTGGTCAGACTTCTGCCACCACCATCTTCACTGATAGTTAGCGCGCATTGGTAGTTGCAAGGAACCCTGTGTTCCATGCTCGCACTAAGCACATTGAGGTGCATTATCACTATCTCAGGGAGAGGTTCTCTGCCTGGGAGATTAGCTTGGCATATGTGCCCACGCAGGAGAACATTGCAGACTTTTTCACGAAGGCTCTGCCTAGGGAGAAGTTTGAAGCTTTCCACAAAGCTTTGGGCTTACTTCCTTTTGTGGAGTGATTTCCACATAGCTTGGCCTTTCCTTATACGTGATTGCCAGCTCCTTGTTCACCGCATCACTCCTAGGGGGTTTTGTTGATATATTTAGGTAGTGATGTGTGTGAACACACTAGGACCGTCGGGGCACCCTCTTTAGGAGGTTCTTTCCCCCAGCTTGTATACATGCCTATTGCCCTAATGGGCTACTTATCTTTGTACACTCTCTAGTAATACACTCAGTATTGTGTGTTGTGCTCCAAGCTTCTTCTTCTTCCTTGTGTTGTTCGTGTGCTTCCGTAGACGTCTAACTCCAACATTATTCCCGAAGGAAGCAAGGTGTTTTGTAGCTTTTTGAATGTCTGGATGTAGGTGAAAGATATTTATTCTCTTCCTATTTATTATGCTAATAATATTTCCTTCCTGATGCAAGACTCTATGTGGACAGGTTGGACGGTGCATAAAGCTAATGATTCTCTAGAAATAGGAATGAATAAATCGAGGAAAAATTGTTTTAATAACTACCAGAGTTTGTAGAGGAATGATGTGCTAGTTTATGACAACTAAATTATGGATGTTTATAGTTTATGTACTGTTTCCAAGCAGATTCTCAAAGAAAGGAAGTACACTCTCCAAGAGAAGATAACCAGCTGCAACCTCTCTAGACAAGTACATATTCAAGCTATTGATGAGGATAGGTACTCTCATTTCAAGAGGAATCATACTCCCATGAAGGATATCACTAAGAGTCTGAATAGAAATTGAAACTTACTATGGAACCCACACCAATGGAAATGCAGATCCACAAGTCTATGGGCTTTTCCCTCTACTGCTAAACAATCTACCCTTCAATGGATGATTCTTCATATTATATTTCATCCATTAAGGATGCATCTTTAGACTACTCTAACCCTAATGTAGTTGAGAGGAGTTATGGTGTTAATAGATGGAGGGAGAAAACGCTTTCCCTATTCTCTATAACTAGGTTGAACATGATTTAATTCTTGGACATGTATGTTAAAAGTCATCCTCTATAAAGGGTGTGTTCTTGTTATGTAACTTTTCGTTGCATCAATGTTTTTTTTTTAAAGATTTTACTATGAATTGGAAATACAACCTCTTAATGTAGAGGCACCCCTCATGATAGACTCATGGACGTGTCCAGCCAGGACTTGAACTCAGGACATCCTCCTACAGCTTCAAGGCGTCAGCCACTAGGCTACGCATGCATGATAGGAAATAGTGAGTCCTAACTACAGTCGACAGCTCCATTTTGTGACCAGCGAAAAGTGTCTTTTTGCTTGCACACCTAACGTTGCATGGAAATAGGCAAAGGAAATTATAGCTAACAATGCACCGCATCATTTTCTACCTACTACAAATGGCATGAGAAATTGTGTTGCTGCAATGTGGGGCCGGATCACTTTCAACTTTCTTTTTTCATCTTCTGGCAAATAAAGAACGAATATGATATTAATGATGGGAGTAGTGTTCGGTAAAATCCAAAACATCAACTAGATAGAATTCTTCTTTCATGTAGTTTGAAAGACAAAAGGCTTTTTCAAAGAGGTGTCTTCCTTTCTCTCAAAAATTGAGGCGGAAGATGTCCAGTTCAAAAATAAATAGAAGGTTTCCACTTTCATCAAATTTTAAAAGGCATAAATCCTAGAGGTCCAACACCCTCTGACTATAACTCATGTCCACAAAAGAGGAAGCCCTAATAAGTTCATGTTTGATCTTTTCAAAAAACAAAATGCTAAAGACTTCATTCCTATGTTAAGGAAGATTTCAGGTGGGCATGCTATCAATATTTAGGAGAACTTGTAGGATGTGGTTAGTTTCTTTACCAATGTTTTTTCTATCTTATTGCTATTAAAAGAAAGAAAATGATTCCTCAAGATCTTGCCACCATTTTGGACCTACCCCTCACTATTGCCGAGGTTAGAGAAACCATTAGCAAATTGAAACCCTGCAAGTCTCCTAGTCTTGATGGGATTCCTAATGGGGTTCTTCCTGGCTCTTAGTAATTTCTTAACTCCTTTCATTCTCTTGATGTTGCACGATGTTGTGAGAAGAGGTACTTTTTTTGCCTTTTTCAACGCTGGTTTGATCAAGCTTATTCATAAAAAAAGGGCTCAAAGGTGGCATTAATAACTGGAGACCCAATTCCTATCGCACATCTATTTGTAAGATCTTCTCTTATTACCTCACCAAAGGACTTAGTAATATCATAGACTATATCATCCTTCTTTAGTAGAAAGGGTTTATTCCGGTTAGATTTATTCTCAATGCCATTATCTCTATGTGGGAAGGTATGTATTATGCTAATGGGACTAGACAATATTTCTTCTTTCTCAAAGTTAACATTAATAAAGTGTATGATAGAATCAATTGGAACTTTATCCTTCACACCACATGAAATGGGGGTTGGTGAACCTTTATCAAGTATGTGAATATCCTTTTCGGAAATTCTTTCTCTAGAGTGTCCATGAATGGCCATGTCTCTAGTCTCTTTAGAGTGCATAGGTCCATTATACAAGCTTGTCCTTTAGCTCCTCTCCTTTTTGCTGTTATGAGTGATGTCCTTGGCTAGCTAGTTAAGGATTGCATGAAGAATGGCTTGATTCAAGGTATTGCCATACCTAATGCCCATTTTCAGCTAGGCTTACAAATGTTTGTTGATGATATGAACATGATTGCTAAGCTTAAAAATGTCTGCATATTTTTTGGTATTGCTAGTCAATCACAAGAAAACTTTATTTACGTCCTCTGGTGAACATATCCCCAACCGTGTTCATATGCTTGGCTATGGTATTCCTTAAGAAGGTGTCCTTTTTAGGCTTCTTTGGATTCCTATGGGATTTAAGGTCATGTTTAATAAAAGATGGGATTGAATGCTCATAAGTTTAGAATGAAGTTCTTTAAATGGATTTCCTTTTAGGATAACATTTCTTATAGGGTTTTTGTGTTGAATCATTACATTCTTCCTTCGTTTATATATTTCTTGTCTTGTTGGATGCTCTCTAATAAGCAGATTCTTCATATCATTTCCCTTTCTAGGAGATTTCTCTTGCTCTAGGGATGCTCAGACTATTAGAATCCCTAAGGTTGCTTAGAAATTCTGCAAGCTGACTGAGAAAAACTGAAGTAATGGCAGTGAGTAGTACACATCACAAGAACATGGAAAGATGAACTCAAATAATCATGAAAATGAAAGTATATTGCTTGTACAATACAATGACTTACTGATACATATGTGTGCCTTGTAATCACACCTTGATATGGCATAAAGCTCAGCTCTTGGAGGTCTTCACATAGGTCTCTCTAACCACGACTAAAACTGCCATCTATTTATAGTTGAGTTTGGGAGGCTAACTTCCCTCAATCACTCTCCAATCAATCAATGATTGATTTGATTCTCTACCTACCACAAATCACGAATTCGTGGCTCCTCTTTCCATTCTTGATCAAGTGGACTCAACCACTTAAGATTCTCTTACTTTTACATTAAGTAAACTCTTCAAAAGTTACAAGAGGTAGTTCACAAGTGAACTTTACATAGTCTTCTTTTTAAAGCTTCTTCTAAGACTTTGTGAGACTCAAGCCAATACTTAGGCTTGTCATAGACTTGCTCCAACACAAGTATGGTGATTCTCCCAGATACAAAGCTTCTACAAGCCTCAAATATAAAGAGTGCAAATTCCTTATATGCCATAGTGATCAATTGTGTGGATTCTATTCTACCTCTCATTTAGCATACATTCAAGGCAAGTGAGGCATGGGGTATATTGAGGAGTCAGCATGAGGTAGATAACCAAACATACATTCAAAATTTACAAAATCCATTTGAAGTAGAGAGGTTTGTAGAAGGAGTTAAGGATAAGTCATCCATCATTAAGATCAAGAAGCCATGTAATGGAATGGTTTGTGACGGAACAAAGAAGATTGGAAAGGGCTCAAGTAATAGGACCCAACAGAGGAATATTTTTTCCATGATAAATAGAGATAAACAAGTTTAGTGAGCTTGCAAAGTAGATAGGTTGGAATATACCTGTGTGAGTAGAGAAGAGAGATGCATAAAGTGATAGAGGTGAATCCACAACACACATGAGCATAGAGGAACAAGAAATAGTAGTATAGAGAGGGAGCATAGATGCCAAGTGAATGTAGATCTATTCAAAGAGATTGAGAAGTGTAATTCTAGAAAATTTCAAGCATAGAGTAAGCCAAGAAGCTATTTATATTGATCTACAAGCAGTTACATAGAGTGCTGCTAGAGAGCCATTGAGTGTGTGTCGATTGATGAGGAGAGGTAAAGATACAAAAGGATTGATATAAGAGGTGATTGTTGAGATGCCATCGAGAGCTATGATACCATGTTGATCTCCCTCCTTTTTAAGAGCTCCTACTCCAAGCTTTTCCTATTAGAAGAATATCCTAAGTGTTTAGTCAACTATTGTAATTATTCATCTTCAAGGTCATGCAAAAATTCTTGGGAAAATCACAGTAGCTAGTGCACTTAATGCTGGCGCTAGCACTATTCCATGTCTTATTCATTGTATTTTGAGTTCATTCTAATACAAATAGAGTTCTTCATATTTCCTCTATCTCTTCTCTATGGAATTCTAGTATCAAAATTTCTCTAAAAGCTCATTTTCTTACATTCTGGGTCTCAAGGAGTAGTGACATGTAGGGGAGAAAAAGAAAGGATCTTCCACTTTATCAAGCAAAGGATTAATTCACTATGTACCTAGCCCAAGAGTCATCCCTACCTATGAACAAGAGGAAGCATCATCATCAGATGGTGAGAAGAGCATCTAGCAACCTGAAATCACCCAAATAGATTGGTTGTAACTGCAAGGCATGGAGCAACTCTATAGTGAGATTGATCCTATGCCAACAACTATTCAAGAGAGGATGGAAGGACCAGTGAGATCATAGAGAATAGAGGTTCAAAGGTGGGATTCAACCTACATAGTCAATATAACCATAATGATCAAGCACTTGTAGATGTGGCATGGAAGGAGGCTATGCAAGCTAATTACTTAGCTTAATGAAGAATGAAGTGCTGGAGGTCACTTGCACCAAGTGGGCCTCGCAGGTGAAGGACATGATAGATGGATCCTTTGAATGCTATCAAGATATATTGTTAGAAAAAGGACTTTTCACTAGTGAATGGTTTTGTTTTTCAAGAACCTTTGCTTTAATGAGCACTATTTCCACCATAATGATGGTAGAAACGAAGATGAAGTGGTGGGTTTGTGTTAGATGTTAAATCAAAACTTTTGAATGTTGACCTCAAGGAGGAGATACATGTGTCTTAGCGACCACAATTTGGGGCTCCACATTAAAATAACACATTACATAAACTGAAGCAAGCATTATATGAGATGAAGTAAGCCATAAACAGGATATACATTGGGGGCTACATGAAGGTATTTGGTAGTCTTTTCTACTTATGGAGAATTACACAAGATATCACTTTGTGGTCAGACTTTGGATTAGGTTTTCAAATAGGCCTCATGAAGGATATTC
Source organism: Ceratopteris richardii (assembly GCA_020310875.1). Lineage (NCBI taxonomy): Eukaryota > Viridiplantae > Streptophyta > Polypodiopsida > Polypodiales > Pteridaceae > Ceratopteris > Ceratopteris richardii. The sequence continues at coordinate 18,454,876 of CM035413.1, forward strand.
AAGACTTAGAAAGAAAGTACACTTGAGTCAGATGGTGGAAATAATCTACTATCTAGCCAGGAAGAATGTAGCAGATATCTTCGATTGATGGAATTAAAATTGTGAATTGGGGGGCATATAGGTGGTGGAGGGAGTGCTATTCTAGGTGAATAGGTTGTTGTGTGGGGGTAATAGTTGAAGAGGTGGTGAGAGTTGGTGATGTGGCTAGAGGTGGGGCTGCTTCAAAGTTAGAGACAATATCCTTGGACATTTAGCTAGTGGTTTGTGGAGGTGAGTGTGTTGTGTGAAGATAGAAGTGTCAATAGGCCGAATGGGAGGTAGAGTGTGTCCTCTAAGGATTTATCTACATGAAATGTTGGGTGGTATGGGTACTTGGATGGTGGATGTGGTGGCTAATTGTTGGCATTGTCATGAAGGTGCAGAGTCATGCGGATCAACTCCAACTATCGATTCGCAAATGGCAATGCACGCAGGGTACTTTTAGCAAACTCAAGGAAGTCCTATTTATGCTTGGCATGCAAAACTTAGCACTTGAGAGCAAAACATTAGTGATTAACAAAATTATTCATATCAACTTCACGTGATAAGATGAGGGAAAGATCGGATTGCACAAGATTATTCGTGAACGTTTAAAGGCTATTCATTTCAAAACCATTTAATTCACAAAAATCATTGGAAATATATCAAAATTCCCTTGAATTCAGACCCTATACACATAAGTGTTGAAATCAATAGTTAAGGGGCAACATGATTCTTTTCACAAAGAATATGTATATACTATCCATTGAATTGTAAGTTGTGTATACTGCTACTTTCAAATCAAATGTTCTATTTATTGAATAAGGAGATTTAATTCAAAATACAAGCAATATAAAATATTATTTCAAAGCTGCAGTCAATGGGGAAGATGAGCAAAGGATTTGTGATTCTTAATAACTAGCCAAAACAATAAGTCGTGACTTTAGTAAATGAGAATTTACAAACTTCAAATAAATATCTTAATCTCCTCTTCCAACAGACTAGTATGCATGCATCATTAGTAATCTTAGAATAGCATTCTATCAAAGAGAATTCAAAAGAACAGAAGTCCTCAATGTTGTTTTGGTGGTTTGTTGGAGAATCGAATAGCAATGGAAGTAATAGGGTATGTTTGAGGGGCGAATAGCATTAGAAACAATAGTGTAAGTGTTATGGGTCAAAATGAGAATGTCAACACAACAAGAAAGTCAACATAGGTATATAGCATTGAGAGAGAGTGGATCATACAATAAAATCATAATTGAAGCATTGTTTGTGTGGAACCTACACAAGGAAGCTTAGCATAGCTTTGGCACATTTAAAAAAGTCAGCAACATAGAAATATTGTTCTCTCCATGAGCTCTCTATAGCCACACTGGCTTTGATACCATGTCATGAGGAAGTAGATAAGAAGAGAGCTCACACACACACACACTCACAATCAAAGAGGAGCACAAACACAAATTGAGGCAAGGAAGAATGATGATCTTCTTCATTTTCTTCTATTACATAAAAGGAATGTACAAGAATGACCTAAAAACAACAATATAAGAAACGCAATATATAAAGAACATTACATAAGGAAAACCCTAGTGCCTGTGAATGAGTCTACTGGCAAGAAACAAATGTGCCATCACTCTCGGTTGATTCAAAGTCTATTTCATTGATATGATGATCAAATCTTCAAAATTATCATCAATCAAAGATGACTAGAGACTTGGTTATGATTTCATTTAATTGATTTCTTTTTTTAATAGAAGGAAGTTCGTCCTTGGCCTATTCTCCTAGACTATAATTAAAATAAAGAAAAGTTACAAGTGAATGGGACTAGTGCCCATGGGATCCCCCAAATCCCACAATGCATGGGAGGAGAATGGCAAGCTAAAGGGCATTACGAATGAGGCAGACAAATCTATCGTCTCCCTCATGTGGGACCCATTTTGGTTTCAACTTGTTCTTTTCGAGGAGATAAATACAGTGACATTTAAATGATGGAGATCTCTTATCTCGGGAGATTCATTTACCTGGAAGAAACAAGGATTTTTCAATCGACCATTCCTTTGGAATTTGGCCAAAATTGACAGCACATCGCTACCTCCAAATCTTCCAAAGAGTCTCGCCCCTAATGGCATTCCACAACCTGGCTGAGTAGCCAACCGCCTCACCCAACAGCGCCTGTTGCCAATTGATTTGGTTCGTGAGTCTCAATATCCGCATCACGTGGTGCCAGATGATGTAAGATTTGGGGCAATCGAAGAAAGGCACACCACAGATTTTGTTAGCCCTTGCATTGGACTAGATACCCTTATGCAAGATCTGCCACATGAGAACGGACTTCTTGATCTCAATTAGGGGGTGCCAAAAAGACATGAACTTTAGTTCCCATCGAAGTTTGGTCCAAGAAAGGCACCATCGTTTGTTAAGGGTGTGGTGAACATCTAAGTTCTTTTTGAATTTAGGGATTCAGGATAGTTTCTTACCATTTCTCCATTTGAGGCCCTCCAGGAAAGGAGGATCCTGTCCACAGAGAAGGCGGGTAGTTGATCGTTCCCACACTAAACACCTGACTTGAAGAAGCGTCCATTTCTTGAGGGTAACTCTAATTCTTGGGTCTAAGTCGTCGAACCTAATCCATTGACCAGTCTCTTGTTTCCAGAGTTGTTTCCACTATTTGAGCCCCTTGTTCCATAACCGCTTAGCAGTTTGGAGGTTCCAAGACTCCACCCCCCAAATGTTAGAAATCGAGAACCAAATAGAGTCATTTTGTCTTATTCCAGCCGCCCACTTCCACTCATCACTGATTCTGATGAATTATTTGGCCTTGTTCCAACTCTTCCATAGGGAGCACACAAGGCTAGAGCCTTTAGGGGACACCGGGTGGGGGGAGAACAAAAGTGTGAGGATCCCCATGTCCTTCCAGCCAAGATGGCCAACTAAGGGAAGGTACTTCATGTTTTTGAAGATCAATTTAGCCCAAGAGGACTCACTATTGCTCCAAGCCTTGATAAAACACTTTGCTACCAACTTGTCAGCCAACCCAGCGATATCCAATATACCCAAGCCCCTCGAGTCTTTTGAGTTAATGCAAGTTTCCCATTTGATTTTGGGAATCCCCCTCCTGCTCGGGTCCCTAGTCCATAAGAAGTTTCTACAGATTCTTTCCACTTTGGCCAAATCTATCTTCTTAGGTCTCCAACATGAGATAAAGTAAATAGTCATAGAAAGCATAAATATGTTAACAACCATGGCACACCCTGCCAAGTTAACTTGCATACCTTTCCAATGACTTAGTTTGCTATCCAGTTTGGATAGCACCTAGTTCCATAGTTGGTCCATTGAAATATTGAATCCCATTGGAATACTGAGGAGACGGAACACTTCACCTCTAGGGACAACTTGACACGCGTGATCTAACAACAATTGGGGTGGAGGACCACGGATTGCTTTTGCAGCAGTTAGCATGGTTGATTTCTGAACCTGATGCCACACAAAAGGTGTTGAGGCAACTCCAGAATACCCCAATGTTGTTCATATGATTGTGTGCAAAGGCATTCATGTCATTGGCAAAGAGTCTCACAATCATTTGGCCATGAGCAAGAGGTAGGAAAAGACCCTTGAGATTGCCAACATCCATGTGATGCTTTAATAGGCGACTGGGACCACACCGAGGCGATAGGGAAGAGTAGAGGAGCTAGTGGGCAGCCTTGCCTGATAGATCTTTTTAAACGTATGGGCTCAAAGAGCTTACCATTAATATTTATTCTTGTAGAAGCATTTCCGAGAAGAGTGGACACTATCTTCGTGAACTTTTGGACACATTTAATTGATTTCTGGTAGCTTAGTAGATCACTTCATCAAATGATTAACGTCTTGAATAGTTCCCAAAAAGTACCTCTGATTCATCACTAGGGGAAAAATGATCCTTGCATGGGCCTTGTAAGGATTCCTAATCTTTAGGGATTAAGCTTAATCTTATACTTTCTTAAGGGGACAAAGTGCATTTAATAGAGAACTTATTAGTAGGCTGAAGTAGGATTTTTTTTGGGATGAGCTAGGATCATCTCTCTGTTCTTCATCCATCTATGTGAATGAAAAAATGATTTTTCTAAAAAAGTCTCTTCTTGAGCTATTCTTTATTCAAAATGTCCCATACCTTTATGCATATGTTAGAAGTTACTTTTTTTGTTCATTTGATCGCCTCATAACATAAATTTTTTAAGAAAACACCTTACTTTTACTCAAACATGGGAAAAAGTCAGTTTGACCTATCCACGTACCAAAACACACTATTTTCTTACAATACAAGTATTGTACAAACCATTCCAGCCATCTTTGTGTTTTTTCCTATTTGATGCTTCAATTTTGGAACATCATGGTGCTCACATGTATTATGAACATGACACCAGCACCTATGCGTGCTCCTCATTCAATGAGTTTACATGTTCATGTTCTAATAGAATTTGCACCAACAACTAGAGATAACAATGAAAAAGATTCTCAAAATAAATGACATGTAGCTGGAGAGAAGAATATTGATCTTTGGCTCAAATTTGCATTCTATCCCTTAGATCCAATGTCTAATTTTCATGCCACATTTCATAGTATCTCCACATTTCTACAATTCCGTGGCAGCGGTGAAGCTAGACTAGTAGGTTATTGCAAGCAATTGTCTAGCCATTCAACATCTATTGCAAATTATTGGATGCAACAATGTCATCATAAAAATTTTTAGATACACACTTTAGAAATTGATGTCAAATTTTGGGAAGAGCACAAGAGTATACTCCAACAAGATGTGGAAGAAAAGGAGAGCACAATTACAAAGTTCAAAGCCAATCTAACACATCTAAAAGAGACTCCACTTGGTCTAAGATATAGGAAATGACCTACCATGCTTTCAAGCTCTTTGGATTGGTGAAGCATGGAAGGGACATTTTTATGCACTTAGGTTTGCATTTCACTTGTTTATTTATTTTACAAGGATTTAGATTAAGTTTATTATTGTGTAGGTCATTTGTTGAAGATGCCAACTCTTCATAAAAAATAGAGGATCAATTTAAGTTTCTTCAATCTTGTTTTAGTAACAAACATGTTCTTAGGATTTTGGAGTCATCAGTAGGAAATCACATCAAGATCCGAGTGATTAAAGATTTTTAAAGAGAGTAAGAAGATATTATTACCCCTATGGAGGTGCAGATGGTATGTGATGAAGCAAGTCTAAGTACTAGAGCATACACTACATTGTACAATCTTTTGAAGTAGACATTAAAAGACAAAGGTATTTTGCAAATCATTTTTTGATGCCCTTATAAGGTATCTCAAAAGAAGAAGATGACGAATGAGGATGTGGGTAATACTCTTGGCGATTACTTGCATATAGACGATGTTAAGCCTCCATCCGTTTATCATTTTGCTATGAGTTGAAAAAATTATCTAGAAAGGGATTCATCTACACAAAGTGCAACCACATATTTGTCAATTTGGAGAGGCTTCAAAGGGAAATGGTTCAATTTTACAAATCTAGAATTCAAGATACATCCATTGTTTTGGTACTGACACTCATGGTATTTTTATTAATATAGCATTTGTTATTTGATTTAGATTGTGGTTACAAAATCAAGTTTATATTGAAGCTAGATGAATTTCATATCATAAAGGGATGACATATGGAGAGAGAGTTAATGTGACACTCATGAATGAAGCTATGGACCATGCCATTATTGACGAAAGTGGGCTCGGAGTAGAAAACCGAGCTCCTAAGGTGGCATGTAGTACTCCGCACAGAGGTTGCAGAATATGTAGAAAACACAGTACACAGGGAGCACGAAGGCAGACTTCTTAGGTTTTACAAATGCGGTCGAACTTACAATATGTGACTGACTAGGCCACTATATGTTTTATTAAAGAACATATACAAAGAAGTGTCCGGTGGCCATTTGGCCTTTCACATGGACACTAACGGTAACAATCTCCCACTAAAGGCCAATATGGCCAGAGTAACTATGGGAGAAAAATAAAGAATGATAAACTCCTATTATGAGTAATGCGCATGCCAATAATATGTTTGGCATCCCCCAAATCCTTGATATCAAATGTGTGACTCAACTTCTTCTTGAGAATTAACAAATCATAAGAGGACTTCCCAGCAATCAACATATTATCAACGTAAAGTATCAAGCATATCAAGTTGCCATCAGAGCATCTCTTTGTGTAGAGACAATGATCCTCATTGCTCCGAGAATAGCCTTGGGACGTCATAAATGTTGGTGCAGACCAATCACCAATTGAAGTTTTGAAAGATAAAGAATGGAGATAAGATCAATTCTTGAAGCATAGAAGATGGTTACATTCACAGGTTGAAAGAAATGTACACATATGTACATTAGTTAAGACATAGGTCACTTACACTTTTGATTAGTTATAAGTCTGTACATATTTGCCTATAAATACTATGAAAAATGTCGGGGCAAGTAGAGGAGATGAGAGGAGAGAATAGGAGAGAGCATAGGAATAGAGAAATGAGGAGTTGTAAGTGTTATTAGACACATGAAAAGTTAGTTGAAGTCTCTCTCTCATTCAGTTGTAGTCTTCTTTGGAAATGACAGAATTTTTGCGCCCGATGTTTCGGAGTTTTCTCCTCGTATAGTAGATCTTTTGTGAATTCCTTTTGGAGATGTCTAAGTCCATAGTTAATCAATCTATGGCTAGAGTTTGAGAGTCTAATTGCAAGCAGGCTGAGAGAATTCTGAATAGGAACATTTGTATGTGAAAAGGTCTGAGTGTCTTCTGAAACAGGTGCAGATTTCATGTTCAGAGAAATGGAGAGTGCTCAGTGCATAGTGTAAAGTTTTACACAAATGATAGCTCAAAATCTAAGTTGAGAGATAAGCTATCTATAGCTAAAAGCATTTGACCAAACGGGTTCGAGATTGGGAGAACCATAGCTAAGAAGTTACAGGTGTCAAAGTTGCTACTGCAGAGAAGCAGTTTTACACATAGGTAAAGTGTTTAAGTCATTTCTCACAGTATACTCAATCATTTGAAGAGATTTAAGTTGGAGAAGGTGCGCAACCTTAAGGCGACACATGCTACAAAGTTTTATCAAAAACTTTTACACGAATGGTTAGTCAATCAGAGATTAATCTGCAGCAGACTTTTCTGAAAATTTGATTTTTTCCAGAATAGTCAATATCTTGATAAGTTGGTGATTGTTCTCTAAATTAAGTGGAGCTGGACTTATTCTTGATATAGAGGTGCTCTAATTTCAAGAATAGGTTGTTCTTTTGGAGATTAACACTCTCCATCAGTGGTATCAGAGCAGGAAGCATCAGAATCGAGGAAAGGGAGACTCCGATTGCTGCAGACATACAAACTTTACATCTCGAAGGATCAAAAGGACAAAGAGTGAAGAAAAGCTTGAAGGAAGACACATCGAAGTTGTCAAAAGGATCAGAAGGAGTAATATTCGAAGCCAAGGTACATTTATTTCTCATAAAGATTAAAGATCTGTTAGTACAGGTGAAGAAAGGATGGGAGATTCTCTTCAGATAGAGAAATTGGATAGAGAGAACTATCCTACATGGTCAATGAGGATGGAAGCTCATCTAATGAGCAAAGATTTGATAGCTTACATTACAGGAGAAGAAGAAAAGCCACAGTTCAGAGATTCTAGTGTTCCAACTAGAGAGGAGTTGTCAGATTTGAAGAATTGGATGAAAAGAGATGCTCAAGCTAGGAGTATTATTTATATGGCAGTCAATGACTACTTGCTACCTCACATTAGAGGTCTTGAAAGTGCAAGTGAAATATGGAATGCTTTGGAGGAGCATTTCCGAAACACTACGAAGTCAAGAAAGGCATCCTTATGGGCAGAGTTTACTACTTTCAAGAAGAAGGCTTCACAATCAATATCTAATTGTGTGACAAAGATGAAGGACATTGCAGATGCATTAGGAGCAGTGGATGAAGACATTGAAGAGGATAAATTGGTAAGGTAAATTCTCACAGGACTAAGAGGAGATGAGAAGTGGAAGCCTTTTTATTTTGTCTACAGAACTTTCATTGGATCATTTCACTCCTGATTTGAATCAATTGTTAGGACATATGCTAACTTTTGAGAATGATATCAAAGGAGATGTTGACAAGAGTGCAGGTCATGCAATGTACTCTAAAGACAAGAAGAAAGCTAACAAAGGAAAGCAACAAGCAAATGAAGAAGAAGGCACAACTAGTCAAGCCAACTTCCTAAGAGGAAGATGAGGTGGCAAAGGTAGAGGAAGAGGCAGGAGTAACAAAGATGGAGCCAAAGCTTGCTGGATTTGTGGTAAGACAAATCATTTAGCTAATGATTGTTGGCATAACACTCATAGTAATGGTGGATATAATTAGAACTATAATTCAAGAGGAAGAGGTGGCAGAAATCAAAGAGGTAGTTTCAGAGGTAGAGGTAGTAGGGGTTACTTTGGAAGAAATGCAGGTAGAGGATTCCAAAGTCAACAATATAACAATACCTACTACAATTATGCTTCAGATTAGAAGGAAGATTGAACATTGATAATGAATGCAACTTGTGAAAGGCAAAGTGAAGATCAAAGAGTCTTCTACATTGACTTAGGGTGTAGCAATCACCTGAGTGGTAACATACCCTTGATGACTGATTTGGAGAATAAGGTATCTAATCATGTTGTTCAAACAGGTGACAATACAAAGCACAATGTGAAGTCAATTGGATCAGTGAAGGCCAAGGATGGTAGCACCTTATTGAGTAAGGTCTTGTATGTTCCTACAATTCCTAAGAATCTGATAAGTGTAGGACAAATTGTGGAAAAAGGTTATGAAGTGAGGTTCACTAATGAAGGAGTGTTTGTAGAAGACCCTAGCAATGGGTATAAACAAATTGTTTCAGGGAAGAAAGAAGGAAGATTGTTCACATTGAAGATTCAAGGTAATGTTGGTCATGCCTTGTTCACTTATGGAGGACATAAGATCTCTGAGTTAGATCTTTGGCACAAGAGGCTTGGACATTTCAATGAAAGAGGTATTAAAGATATGATTAATAATGGTTCTGTGCTTGGATTGCCTAATGTTGTAGGTCAACATATGACATAAAGATGTGAGGCATGTCAATTAGGTAAGGCTCATAAGCAATCCTATTCTAAGCATGGGTTTATGTATTCAGAGAAACTTGAGTTGGTACACACAGATGTGTGGGGACCATCAAAGGATTTCAGTATCAATGGTTCAAGGTATTATGTGATTTATGTTGATGATGCTACCAGATGGGTCACTATCTATGTGATCAAAGATAAGTCAGAGGTATTCAATACATTCAAACATTATCATCTGTATGCAGAGAGAATTACAGGACATAAATTGAAGAGATTAAGGTCTGATGGAGGGGGAGAGTATTTCTCTAATGAGTTCAATGATTACTTGTGGAATGCAGGTATAAAAAGGGAGGTTACTTGCAGGTACTCTCCTCAACAAAATGGTGTAGCAGAAAGGAGGAATATGACTCTTGTTGAGTTTGCAAGATCCATGATGAAGGAGAAAAATTGCCCAAATTATTTGTGGGCTGAGGCTGTAAATACAGCTACTTATTTGGTCAATAGGCTACCATGTAAAGCCTTGCAGGGTATGACACCATATGAGGCATGGTGGGGTAAGAGACCTACATTAGACCATTGCAAAGTATTTGGATGTTTGGCCTATGCATATGTGCCATCACAACTAAGGCACAAATTGGAACCTAAAGCTGAAAAATATGTGTTTATTGGTTATGATGATAAGAAAATGGGATACAGGTTGTGGAATCCATCCACAAAACATTTCCTTGTGTCCAAGGATGTTACATTTGATGAGCAAGGTACTTGGTATGCAGGTACTATCAATATTAATACAGATGATGAAGAAATTGTGAGTCAAAGGAAAGGTAAATCAAAGGTTCAGATATTTGATGAACAAGAGAATGATGAAGTGCAGGTTGAAGTTGAAGAGATACCAAGATTTGATCCTGAATGTGAAGAACCAGAAACCTCAAGAAATGGAGAACTTAGGAGGTCTACAAGGCACAAATGGCAACCTATAAGGTATAGCTATGATACTTCATTCTTGACTACTAAGGATTATGCTTACATGATTAAAGCAGATGAAGACCCTTCTACATATGAAGAGGCAAAAGGTAAAGAAATTTGGGAAAAAGCTATGCAGGAAGAATATGATGCATTGATGGAAAATCAAACATGGGATTTGGTTCCAAAACCAAATAGCCAGAAGATCATTGGATGCAAGTGGGTTTATAAGACAAAGAGATTTGCAGATGGAAGTGTGTCTAGGTACAAAGCTAGACTTGTTGTAAAAGGGTTTGCTCAGACATATGGTATTGACTATGATGAGACTTATAGTCCTGTGGCAAAGATGACAACCATCAGAACACTTATAGCAATTGCTGCATGTAAAGGTTGGAAATTGTGTCAATTAGATGTGAAGAATGCTTTTTTGAATGGTTATATTTCAGATGATGTTTTCATGGAGCAACCTCAAGGATTCAGAGATGGAAGATATCCAGATCATGTGTGTAAGCTCAAGAGAGCTTTATATGGCTTGAAGCAAGCCCTAAGGGCATGGAATTATAGGCTTGTAAAGTTCTTAAAGGAACTTGGATTTCAAGTATCTAAAGCAGATAGTAGCTTGCTTGTTAAAGCAAGTGATGATGGGTTCATTTACATATGTATATATGTTGATGATATATATCTTACACGTAGATGAGAAAGGCATACAAAGCCTAAAGAAGAAAATAGAGAAAGAGTTCAAAATCAGTGATTTGGGAGATTTGTCATACTTCTTAGGCATGGAGATTTCATACACTCAACATGGAGTGTATGTGACTCAAGAAAGGTATTTGAAGAATTTGTTAACCAAGGTTAAAATGAATGATTGCAGAGTAGAACCTACTCCAATGGAGGTGAATCACAAATTGAGCAGATTTGGAGGTGAAGAGTTCAAGGACATGAAACAATATCAGAGTTTGGTTGGAAGTCTTATCTATGCTACATTAACTAGGCCTGAGTTGGGGTGTTGTCTCAATTCATGCATTGTCCTAGGAAAGAACATTGGATTGCAGGTCAAAGAGTGTTGAGGTACATTAAGGGTACACTCAAAGAGGGTTTGTATTATGGTTTTACATAAGATACAAATATCAAAGTATATAGTGATGCAGATTGGGTAGGTAATCCAGATGATAGAAGGTCAACCTATGGATACATGTGTTATGTGGGAGATAAGTTAATCTCTTGGTGCTCAAAGAAGCAACATACAATTGCTTTGTCATCTACAGAAGTAGAGTAAAAAGGCATGGTTGAAGCTGCAAAGGAGGTGATATGGCTTAAGACTCTCATGAAGAGTTTTGACACTATACAGAGCATACCTATCATTTATGGAGATAACATGAGTTCATTATATCTAGCTGCTAACCCTGTTTTTCATGCTAGGACCAGACACATTGAGATAAAGTATCACTTTCTAAGAGAGAAGGTGATGGATAAAGAGATTGAAGTTATACATACTTCAACAAAAGATCAGATAGCTGATATGCTTACAAAAAGCTTGGATGGATCAAAGCTACAGAAGTTCAAAGACATGGCAGGTATAAAGAAGATAAGAGAAACCTCAATTGATGATTGAGGGGGAGTTGTTGGTGCACACCAATCACCAATTGAAGTTTTGAAAGACAAAGAATGGAGATAAGATCAATTCTTGAAGCATAGAAGATGGTTACATTCACAGGTTGAAAGAAATGTACACATATGTACATTAGTTAAGACATAGGTCACTTACACTTTTGATTAGTCATAAGTCTATACATATTTGCCTATAAATACTATGAAAAATGTCGGGGCAAGTAGAGGTGATGAGAGGAGAGAATAGGAGAGAGCATAGGAATAGAGAAATGAGGAGTTGTAAGTGTTATTAGACACATGAAAATTTAGTTGAAGTCTCTCTCTCATTCAGTTGTAGTCTTCTTTAGAAATGATAGAATTTTTGCGCCTGATGTTTCGGAGTTCTCTCCTCGTATAGTAGATCTTTTGTGAATTCCTTTTGGAGATGTCTAAGTCCATAGTTAATCAATCTATGGCTAGAGTTTGAGAGTCTAATTGCAAGCAGGTTGAGAGAATTCTGAATAGGAACATTTGTATGTGAAAAGGTCTGAGTGTCTTCTGAAACAGGCGTAGATTTTGTGTTCAGAGAAATGGAGAGTGCTAAGTGCACAGTGTAAAGTTTTACACAAATGATAGCTCAAAATCTAAGTTGAGAGATAAGCTATCTACAACTAAAAGCATTTGACCAAACGGGTTCGAGATTGGGAGAACCATAGCTAAGAAGTTATAGGTGTCAAAGTCGCTACTGTAGAGAAGTAGTTTTACACATAGGTAAAGTGTTTGAGTTATTTCTCATAGTATACTCAATCATTTGAAGAGATTTAAGTTGGAGAAGGTGCGCAACCTTAAGGCGACACATCCTACAAAGTTTTATCAAAAAGTTTACACGAATGGTTAGTCAATCAGAGATTAATCTGCAGTAGAATTTTCTGAAAATTTGGTTTTTTCCAGAATAGTCAATTTCTTGATAAGTTGATGATTGTTCTTTAAATTAAGTGGAGTCTGGACTTATTCTTGATATAGAGGTGCTATAATTTCAAGAATAGGTTGTTCTTTTGGAGATTAACACTCTCCATCAATAGATAGATAGATAGATAGATAGATAGATAGATAGATAGATAGATAGATAGATAGATAGATAGATAGATAGATAGATAGATAAATAGATAGATAGATAGATAGATAGATAGATAGATAGATTAACACTCTCCATCAATAAAAGCATCAAACTTTTGGTACCATTGTCTAGGAGACTGTTTAAGTCCATACAAGCTCCTCTTGAGCTTACAAACTAGACTTTCCTTGTCAGTAACTACATAACCCTCTGGTTGTTCCATATAGATCTCATCTATAAGATCTCCATGCAAGAAAGCTGTTTTCACATGCATTTGGACTAGCTCTAAGTCCTCCATTGCAACGAATCCAATAAACATGCGCAAAGTAGTCATCTTGACCACTAGAGAGAAGATTTCCTCAAAATCAACACTATGTTGTTGCTTAGAACCCTTTGCAACAAGTCATGCTTTATATTTTGGAGAAGCACTATCTGATGTGAATTTGAGCTTATATACCCATTTACATGGTAAAGGTTTCCTACCCTTTGGCAAAGGTACTAAGTCCCAAGTACAATTTTTGTGAATATAATCCAACTCACTCTTCATGGCACACTCCCACTTGACATGACCCTCTGTCTGCATAGCCTCTTTGTAGCAAGAAGGCTCACCAGCATCTGTTAGCATAACAAAATCTAAACCTAGATCATATCTATCAGGTGGATGTGAGACACATGCAGAACATCTCAATGGTTGCTGAACAGGAACATGTGCAGACTGATCTGAATGGACATTCTCTTGAACATCCCTATGTGTAGCATTTTTATGCATGCTAACCGGAGGACTAGTATCCTCAAACACCACTCTTCTCACTTCCACCTCCTTAATGGGTTGTTTATGCATCTTAGACTCATTAAAAATGACATCACTACTTCTGATCACTGATCGTGTTTCAGGATCCCATAAGTCATATCCAAATTGTCCTTCTCGACCATATCCAAGAAAAATGCATTTCTTTGACTTATGGTCCAACTTTTGTCCAAGATTCTTGGGTATATGAACATATGCTTCACACCCAAAAACTCAAAGATGATCATAATATGGTGGTTTCCCTGTCCATAACTCTTGTGCCACTTTCATACCTTTGGCAGTACTAGGTGAAAGGTTAATCACATCAACTGCAGTCAATATTGCTTCTGCCCAAAAACCTTGTGAGAGGTTTGAATGATGCAACATAGAGACTACTCTATCTTGAATAGTTCTATTCATCCTCTCAGCTACACCATTCTATACTGGGGTATAAGGAGCTGTAAACTCTCTACGAATCCCTCTAGACTGACAAAAAAGGTTGAATTCATGTGAGGTATACTCACCCCCATTATCTGAACATAAAGCCTTAAGCTTAGTTCCTTTTTAAGGCTCAACTGAAGCAAGCCATTTTTTGAAAGTAGGGAATACATCATCCTTTGATTTGATAGGATATACCCAAACTTTTCTTGTAGCATCATCTATGAAAGTGACAAAGTAAAGAGAACCACCTAAGGACCTAGTGGGCATAGGATCACACACATCTGTATGAACGAGATCTAAAGGCTGAATTGAAGAGTCAATTTGTATTCTATGCACATTTGTGGTTTGCTTTCCATATTGACAATGCTCACAAAATGAAAAATCAGAGAAAGATAACACATGTAAGTAGCCAGAACGAGAAAGATTTTCCATTCCACTACGAGAAATATGGCCCAAACAACCATGCCAAATACAAGCCATAGGCTGTTTAGTAACAGCTAACAAGTGTTCTTTGTGTGATACAAATAACGGATAAAGTGAGCCAACTTTGCTTTCTTTTGCAATAATCGTATTGCCCTTTGATATACGAAAGGACTGAGCATAGAAGACCACCTTGTAACCAAGGTCATCAAGTTGATCAACTGGCATCAAACTACATGATAACTGAGGTACATGGTGTACATTATGCATAGTAAATTTTGAACCATCAATGAACTGCACAACCACATCTCCAATCCCCACAACATCACACTGGTAAGAGTCACCAAGTCTCACGGTACCAAGAGACTTTGCTGCATATTAGAGAACCATTCTCTATGTGGTGTCTGTCACGAGGAAGGAGATAAGGAAGAGAGCTCACACACACATTCTCACTCACAAGGAGAAGCACACACACAGATTGAGCCAAGGAAGAATGATCTTCTTCTTCTTCTATTACATAAAAGGAATGTACAAGAATGACCTAAAAAAAAAGAATACAACAAGTGCAATATATAAATACCAGTACATAAGGAAAAACCTAATGTCCGCAAATGAGTGAGCTGGCAAGAAACAAATGTGCCATCACTCTCGGTAGATAAATCTAATAAAGCTCAATGAAGTATCACTGACATATACCGGCGTGACCACTATACATGTCAGAGAAACGAAAAACTGGTACGTGTCATCCTGGATCATCACATGTTGAGCTTGATATCTCAACACTCCCCCTCAAGCTCAACGCCATATCCTATAATCTACGCATCTTCCGAAACTTCTTCAACTTCTCAGCTCCAAGTGCTTTGGTGAAAATATCAGCAACCTGCTCATCTGTTCTCACATAAACAAGATCAATATCACCTGCTAATACCTTCTCTCTGATGAAGTGATAATGTACCTTGATATGCTTTGTTCTAGCATGGAAAACAGGGTTCCGTGCTAACTGTATGCTACTAAGATTATCACAATAGATAGTGATAGGCTTTTGCACTTCCACACCTAAATCTGCAAGTAACATCTCCAACCATGATGCCTCACATGCTACCATTGCAGCACCTCTATACTCAGCCTCTGTACTCAACAAAGCAACAGTGGGTTGCTTCTTGCTGCTCCATGTAATAGCTGCACCTCCAAGTGAGAAAAGAAAACCACTAGTAGATCTTCTATCTAGAGTACTACCAGCCCAATCTGCATCGGTGTATCCATGAACCTGCAAATCTACACCAGCTTCATAAAACAATGCATAATCCAAAGTAGCACTCACATAACTTAGAGTGCGCCTTAGAGCATCCAAATGTGGCTTCCTAGGAACCTGCATAAACTGACTTTCAAGCCCAACAATGTAGCTTAAATAAGGCCTTGTAATTGTAAGATATATAAGAATTCCCACAATTTTCCTGTACATAGTAGCATTTTCCAATGCTTCACCTGATGTAGTATCCAATTTCAAATTCTGATCTAAAGGCATAGAAATCGGCTTACAATCAGCCATACCATACTTTTGCAGCATACTCAAGGCATATTGCCTTTGCGACATCCATATACCTGTTTCTGTATGTATAAACTCAATGCCCAAGAAATAGCACAGCACACCAAGATCTTTCATGTCGAATTCCTGCATAAGAAGTTTCTTTACCTCTTTGATGCTTTCTTCATTATCACCACCTACAATCAGGTCATCAACATAAATAGCCACAATAGTGATGCCATCATCAGTCTTCCTTGCATATAGTGAGTGATCTACATCACACATAGAAAACCCAATGCTGGTTAAGTAATCAGCAATCCTTGCATGCCATGCACGCGGAGCCTGCTTCAGCCCATTCAAAGCCTTTTGCAACCTGCAAACATATTCTGGATGCTTTGAATCTTCATATCCTTGTGGCTGGTCCATATATACTTCTTCCTGTAACTCACCATGTAGGAAAGCATTCTTCACATCCATCTGATGCAAAGTCCATCCTTTTGCTGTAGCTAATGCAACAAGTGTCCTAACAGTAGACATTTTAGCTACAGGGCTGAATGTTTCCTCATAATCAATGCCATATGTCTATGCATAACCTTTAGCTACCAATTGTGCTTTATACCTGCTTATGCTACCATCAGCATTATGCTTTACCTTGTAAACCCATTTGCAGCCTATGGGTTTCTTTCCTTGCGGCAATGGAACCAGCTTCCATGTATCATTTCCATAAAGTGCAGCCATCTCCTCATCCATAGCTTTTTCCCAATCTGCATTACCAATTGCATCTTCAAAACAAGAAGGTTCAGCATCTTGTATTACCTTTGTCATGTAGGCACAATGACGAGCCATGTAACTATCATATGTCAATCGTTGCACTGAATTACGCATCCTCCCAGATCTTCTTGGTCCTGGGTCACTTCTCCTTGTATCATCTGCATGTGCCTTTCTCACTCCTGGAGTCTTCACAGAGGGCAATCCAAGTTCCTCATCAATACTCTTTTCTAAACCACTTGAATCTCCATCAACATCTTCAAAACCTGCACTTGTTTTACTACCAGTAGAGAGCTTTTCTTTACCTTTCTTGGATGTATTTGATGAATTTGCTGGACTGAAATTTCCACGCAATCTTCCACTCCATGGATTTGAGTTGGAACTATTGCTTGGTGATGCATCTGGTCCACTCAAAACTTGAGATTCTGCACTATATTTTTCAGCATTTTCTTTGTCATTTGGTTCAAGATTCAGTCCTTCTTTGGCATCTACATAGAAGCTTGACATTTCATCAAATACCACATCTGTGCTCACCTTCACCTGTCGTGTGAGTGGGTTATAACATTTGTACCCCTTTTGCTCAAGGGAATATCCAATGAAGACACATTTTTCTGCTTTTGGATCAAGCTTCATCCTCAACTCATTTGGAACATGTACATATGCAATACAGCCAAAAACTTTCAGATGTGATAAGTTTGGCTTTTTACCTGTAAACTTCTCTTCAGGTGTAACTTGATGTACAATAGCAGTCAGAGTTTTGTTCATGATGTATACAGCAGTATGCATAGCTTCTACCCAATAACAATGAGGCATATTCTTCTCAGCCATTAAGGCTCTTGCTATTTCTGCAATATGTCTGTTTTTGCGTTCAGCAACACCATTCTGTTGTGGTGTGTACCTGCATGAAAACTGATGCCAAATTCCATGATTTTTTAGCTGAACTCATTTGACATGTATTCACCTCCTCCATGAGATCTTAATGTATGAATGTACTTCCCTGTTTGCTTTTCCACCATAACTTTAAAATTCTGGAAGTGAGTAAACACCTTGCTCTTCTCTTTCATGAAATATACCCATACTTTGCGTGTATGGTCATCAATGAAAGTAACATAAAACCTGCAACCACCCATAGATGTGGTCTTTGCTGGACCCCAAACATCTGTATGTACTACTTCTAGTACATTCTCACTAACATTCTTGTCATGTGGAAATGATGCTCTTGACTGTTTACCAAATTGACATGCTGCACATACCTTTTTCATTTTTGCAACTTTGAAATTTGGTAGTCCATGGAGAGTCTCCTTTGACTACATCAGTTTCAGCCTTTGCAAGTTTGCATGTCCAATCCGTTTGTGCCATATCTCTATATCTGCAATAACTCCTGCACCTTTTGCAAACATGGCTGCATTCATTTCAGGAATCTTCACATTTAAGGTGAACATCCTACCCACTTTGTTTCCTTTGGCAACCAATCATCCATCCTGCTTGTACTCTTCTACATATAATCCATCAGCATTGAACCTGACTTGTAGTCCCTGGTCAACCATTTGTCCAACAGAAACCAGATTCTTTGTTATATTTGGAACATGTAACACATCAACAAGATGTTTTACCTTCCCATCCTCCATAGAAAATGCTATGTTTCCTGTATGCTCAATAGGAGGCGATGTATCATCACCTGTTTCAACATGTCCAGGAACTGGCATTTTCTGCAAACTACTAAACCATTCTGCATGATTGGTCATGTGATTTGAAGCACCTGAATCAACATACTAGACATTATCATTCGATTTTGAAACACCAGAAGACATAGTATTCACCATGTGATGTTGAACCATAAAGAGCTTCTTAGAATCATCTGCACTTGTGGATGCATAGTTGTTTTGCTGCCTTCTGTTATTTTGATTCTTCAACCTGCAATCACGTTCAAAGTGTCCAGGTTTACCACAATTCCAGCATCCTTTACTATCATTACCTGAATCATTTCTTTGGAAATTTCTGCGACCTCTTTGACTCCCTCTGCCTCGAAACTGTCCTCTTCCTCCTGCATGATTCTGTTGTTGACTTTGGTCTTGGTTATTATTTCCTCTTCCACTTCCAAAACCTCTACCTCTGCCTCTTCCTCTGCCTCTTCCTCTGCCTCTTCCTCTGCCTCTTCCTCTCCCAGAGTAGAATACCTGCTCAGAACTGGGCTTTCCTTGGGAGTTTGAATCCTCACCAAGATTCTTTTCTTCAATAATCAGCATAGATACCAAATCAGCAAAATTCGGAATATTTTCCCTGGTCTGTATAGAAGTTCTGAACTGCTTATATGTAGCTCCTAAACCACGAAGGCACACTTCCACCTTATCATCATCATCTACATTTACGCCAATAGATGCAAGTGACTCACATATGCTTTTGATTTTTAGAGTGTAGTCACTTACCGACATGCTCTTTTTCTCCAATGTATGCAGCTCGTTCTTGAGTTGCAATTTCCGTGCCTTTGTATTGGTCTCGTACAAAGTGACCAAACTGTTCCAAGCCTCTTTTGGAGTCTTGGCATCCTGTATGTGTCCAATCATGCTATCCTGTATGCTAACAGATAGCCAATACATTACCTTTCGTGCTCCTTGATTCCATTCCTCATATGCTCTTAACTGTTCTGCAGTCCGATTCCTTTCTGGTAACTGTGGAGCATTTTCATTCTCTCCTTCGATGTACTTCCAGTAGCCTTTTCCCATCAGGAAATTCGTCATTCTGAATCTCCAAGCATGGAAGTTGTTCTTGTCCAGCTTATCGCTCATAAGCTGACTCATTGCATCTGCGTTTGCCATTTCTGCAACAATTCACAACACCACAACACACTACAAGCAGCACTTTTGCTTGAACACTGTTGCACTATGACGTGACAGTTCGATCTCAGAAAAACATAGTTTTCGTGTATCAATAGTACACAGAATTGCTTGAAATTTTGGATCTGGAATATATGAGTGTCGCCGAACACAACGCAAGTTACAGTTTCTGAAACTGACCTGGTTTTTCTATGGGCCCCACCTTGCGGGCTCCAAACGGAGGTCGAGATGGCTCCGAAACTTCGATCTGACAAAAACGAGTGATCCTAAAGGGATAATTCTCGAAAATATTTTGAGGTCTTCTACCTTCACGGCGATTTTCGTAGCAAACGGAGGCCGTTTGTGAAATCGCGTTTTCTCCACGCCTTGTCGTGTATTCTTCACCGTCGCCTTCTCCACGAGCTCTCTACAGCCACGCTGGCTCTGATACCATGTCACGAGGAAGGAGATAAGGAAGAGAGCTCACACACACATTCTCACTCACAAGGAGAAGCACACACACAGATTGAGCCAAGGAAGAATGATCTTCTTCTTCTTCTATTACATAAAAGGAATGTACAAGAATGACCTAAAAAACAAGAATACAACAAGTGCAATATATAAAGACGAGTACATAAGGAAAAACCTAATGTCTGCAAATGAGTGAGCTGGCAAGAAACAAATGTGCTGTCACTCTCGGTAGATAAATCTAATAAAGCTCAATGAAGTATCGCTGACATATACCGGCGTGACCACTATACATGTCAGAGAAATGAAAAACTGGTACGTGTCATCCTGGATCATCACATGTTGAGCTTGATATCTCAACAGTGTCACATGGAAAGAAGCACCAAAATCTAGCAGCCAAGTGTGGGAAAGAGAATCAGCCATAAGTGCCTCCGATGGCACAATACTATCAAGTGTCAACACATCAGCATCATCAGAAATAGCATTAATTTCTTCAATCTTCACAATCAAAGTAGATGGTGTAGGTAACTGTTTAACATCCCCATCAACATTCTGTCCTTTACCTTTAGCATTCTTTAATGTATAATAGTCTTTCTTCATGTGTCCTTTCTTATGACAATAATGGCACTCGATATCCCTTTTCCTTGATTTACTTCTACTCTTATTCCATTGATCATTCTTTTCCTTGTTCTTGCTCCTGCCATGTTGCTAATTCTTTCCTTGGTAAGAATCATGAACATTATATGCATCTCCACTCTAAGTGCCAACCATAGATTTTCTATGAATCTCCTCACTCAAGAGTGCTCCACATATGTCATCATAGATGAGTTTACCACCAGGTGCACTGTTGCTAATAGCTATGCAAAACGTATCCCATAATGATGGTAGGGTGCATAACAGCAATACTACTTTCATTTCATTATCCATATCCATTTTTTGAGCCAGTAACTGGGAGAATATAGCATCAAACTCATTTAGATGAGCAGCAATACTATTTGTGTCCTTCATACGAAGGTCATATAATTTTCTCATCAGATACAATTTATTTGATGCCATCTCTTTTTCATATGTAGATGTCATTTTCAATGAGTCTAAGATGCATAAACAACCCATTAAGAAGGTTGAAGTGAGAAGAGTGGTGTTTGAGGATACTAGTCCTTCGGTTAGCATGCATAAAAATGTTGCACATAGGGATGTTCAAGAGAATGTCCATTCAAATTAGTCTGCTCATGTTCAAAAGGAAATCCTAATATGTATGCATTTGATGAGGTTGTGTCTCTTCTTTTGCAAGAAGACCAATCTAGAGTGAATAGGAGCGGTTTGATTGAGGGAACACAAGCACTTGCTATCTCACAAAAGGGGAAAAGCAAGTATGGTTCAACATTGGGTTTATCAAAACCAAAGCCTCAAGCTTCCTCTTCCATTCATTCCTCTAATGATAGTGATTTGCAAAAGAAGAAGAGATGCAAATATTGCCGGAAGGCTGGTGATACTATCGATGAGTGTAGAAAGCTTGCTAAACACAATGAAAAGAAGAAGGAGTCCAACATGTCTAATGCTGAAAATTCAGCAAATGTAAAGAATGATGAAGCTAACATGGCTCAAGATTTTTGGGCATGTGTTGTTACATGTCATTATGATGCTTCTTTGCATTCTAAATGTATGGTTGTGAGTGAGGCTGATTCGGATTGGTTGACTTCTAATTCTTCTAATCTGTTGCTCTCTCATATTTTTCCCGACTTTTTACTTGTATATATAGGCATATATGTACAAGATCATGACCATAAAAAAGGTATAAGTGAGCTAACTATAAGTTTAATGTACATACATATACAAGTCTTCATTCTCTGAATATGCACTATCTTCAAGCTTCATAGACTAATCTTTTCTTCAATCTTTGACTTTAATCCTTCATCCAAAACATCAATTGGTGGTTGACTTGCACCAACACATAGAACGCGCCTTCACTCTTTAATTCAGCCTTTAGATCTTGTTCATACATATGTGTGTGGTCCTATGCCCACTAGGTCCTTAGATGGTTCTCTTTACTTTGTCACTTTCATAGATGATGCTACTAGAAAAGTCTAGGTATATCCTATCAAATCAAAGGATGAACTATTCCCTACTTTCAGAAAATGGCTTGCTTCAGTTGAGCTTTATGTCCAGATAATGGGCGTGAGTATATCTCGCATGAGTTCAACCTTTTCTGTCAGTCTAGAGGGATCCGTAGAGAGTTTACAGCTCCATATACCCTAGTATAGAATGGCATAGCTGAAAGGATGAATAACACTATTCAAGATAGAGTAGTTTCTAGGTTGCATCATGCAAACTTCTCACAAGGCTTTTGGGCCAAAGTAGTTTTGACTCCAGTTCATATGATTAACCTTTCACCTAGTACTGCCAAAGGTCTGAAAGTGGCACAAGAGATATGGATAGGGAAGCCACCATATTATGATCATCTTTGAGTTTTTGGGTGTGAAGCATATGTTCATATACCCAAGAGTCCTAGAAAAACGTTGGACCGTAAGTCAAAGAAATGCATTTTTCTTGGATATGATTGAGAAGAAAAATTTGGATATTGCTTATGGGATCTTGAAACACAGTCAGTGATCAGAAGTAGTGAAGTCATTTTCAATGAGTCTAAGAGGCATAAAATTCCCATTAAGGAGGTTGTAGTGAGAAGAGTGGTGTTTGAGGATACTAGTCCTCCAGTTAGCATGCATAAAAATGTTGCACATAGGGATGTTCAAGAGAATGTCTAATCAGATCAGTCTGCACATGTTCCTGTTCAGCAATCATTTAGACGCTCTATACATGTCTCACATCCACCTAATAGATATGTTCCAAGTTTGGAATTTTTTATGCTAACAGATGCCACTGAGCCTTGTGGCGACAAAAAGGCTATGCAAATAGACGATCATCTCAAGTGGAAGCATGCCATGAAGAGAAAGTTGGATTTTATTAACAAGAATGGTACTTGGAATTTAGTACCTTTGCCAAATGGCACCAAAGATTTACCATGTAAATGGGTATATAAGCTGAAATTCACATAAGAAAGTGCTTCTCCAAAGTATAAAGCATGACTTGTTGCAAAGGGTTTTAAGCAACAACATGGTGTTGATTTCGGGGAAATTTTCTCTCTAGTGGTCAAGATGACTACCATGCGCATGTTGCTTGGATTCGTTCCAATAGAGTACTTAGAGCTAGTCCAAATGGATGTGAAAAATGCTTTCTTGCATGGAGATCTTACTGATGAGATCTACATGGAAAAACCAAAGGGTTATATAGTTCATGGCAAGGAAAGTCTAGTTTGTGAGCTCAAGAAGAACTTGTATGGACTTAAACAATCACCTAGATAATGATACCAAAAGTTTGATGATTTTATGAAGTCTCAAGGCTATTCTCAAAGCAATGAGGATCATTGTCTCTACACAAAGAGATGCTCAGATGGCAGCTTGATATGCTTGATACTTTATGTCAATGATATGTTGATTGCTGGGAGCTCCTCTTATGACTTGTCAATTCTTAAAAAGAAGCTGAATTAGACATTTGATATGAAGGATTTGGGGGATGCCAAATAGACTCTTGGCATGCACATTACTCATGATAGGAGTAAAAGATGCATATACTTGTCTCAAAGTGAGTACATATCCAAAGTACTTCACAAGTCAATATGTAGGGTGGAAAAGCATTGAGTACACCTTTACCCACATATGTGAAATTGAGCAAGGATGATTTCCCTAAATTAGATGAGGAAAAGGAATTCATGAACAAAATTCCATATCAGTCTACTATTGGTAGTCCCATGTATGCTATGGTAGCTACAAGGCCAGACATTGCATTTGCAAGGGGAGTGGTGAACACATATATGTTTAATCCTAGTAAGAAACATTGGGAAGTAGTCAAAATGATTTTGAGATATCTGAGTGGCACTAAGGACAAGTGTTTATGCTTAGGTAGAGGGAAAATATCCATTATTGGTTACACAGATTCTGACTATATTGGTTGTGTAGACAATCGTAAGTCTACATCAGGGTACATTTTTCATTTTGTACGAGGTGCTATCTCTTGGAGATCCCATCTTCAAGAATGTATAATTGTTTCCACAACAAAAGCAGAGTATGTTGTAGCAAGTGAGCCATGTAAGGAAGCATTGTGGCCCTCTCATCTTGCTTGTGATATGGGTTTACGTCAGCATGTACCTCCTTTGCTCAGTGACAGTCAGAGTGCTATTGATTTGGCTAAGAATCCAGTCTATCATGCAAAGAACAAGCACATTGAGGTGAGGTATCACTTCATTAGAGATTGCATAGCCATTGAGTGCGTTATTCTTGAGAAGGTTCACACTCAAGACAATGCTACAGATGCTTTGGATAAAGCTCTACCACATGATAGCTTTTGACACTATTGTCACTTGATGGGGGTTACTTGATTCTTGATCTTACACACTTACTTGTATACTGTGTAACATGCCCATCAAATGCGAGGTATAGTTTGTATAATTACAATGAGGTATTCTTTATCATTCTTTATTTTTTCTCCACATAGTTACATTGTCCATATTGGCCTTTAGTGGAAGCTTTTTACAATTAGTGTCCATGTGAAAGGCCAAATGGCCACTAGACAGTTCTTTGTATATGTTCTTTAAAAAAACATATAGTGGCGTTGTCAGTCACATAGTGTCATGGACAAAGGAAACCATCCTAAATCTCAGATTCCATGTGAATTATATATCTCATTATTGGGTTAGTATTTGGGTAAACTAATTCTTCCATTGCATCCGGAACGTGCCAAAACCCTAAGATCGACTGTCTTCTTGCTTGATTCTGATATCCAGAGACCATGCTTCAATTTGATGACATCATCGATGACATCATCAATTCGTAACCACCCTAGAACCGCCCTTGGAAAACCTATATAGGGAGGAGTTGGCCACATTCATAATCAGTCTTGCCAATACCAGTCTTGGGAGCTCAAGGAGTTGTGACCGCCAAGGAAGTACTCTCCAAGTTTGAGTTCCGATTCTTGTCTTGTTTCTTGTTCTAGTCTTGTCTACTCTAGTTCTTGGACATCCTGTCTTGTCCTCTTGTAATCTCGTAGTACGAGATCTTGTCAAGTTCCTTCTTGTATTAAGTTCATCTCCTAGAAGGGAGTTCTTGTAATCAAGACATCTTGTCTCATACTTACGATCCTGGAATGTGGGATCTCCTGTATCATTTCTAGTCCAGTTTTCCATACCTATTGGTCCCGGGTTGTGGGAAATCTTGTATCAGCTACGTCTTCTTGTATTATTTTCCGTATGTGGGTGTTCTTGTAATCATAAGTGTATTTCTGAAATCATGGAGAATGCTTATGAATAGATTATAGCATCACTTCAGAGTCTCCAACAACAAGTCGAAGACCTAACTCATCGACATACACAAATTGAGATGGGACATCCAGGGCATGTAAGTGCACTCCTCCAAGAATTACAAGAACGAATCGGGAGTCTTCAGACAAATCAAGGGAGTATGCAAGTAAATCAATGACATAGTACATCTTTCATGAGGGAACTTAAGATCTGCATGCCAGAAAAGTTCGATGGTGATCGCACAAAGTTCATGGGATTCTTGCAACAAGTCAAATTGTACATGCGTATGCAACCTGATAGATACCCTGATGATGCATCCAAGGTTGGTTTTATTGGAACATGGTTTGCCCCAATCTTGGAAAAGGATATGGCCATACTTCATGACTATGAGGGGTTTCTTGGAGAGTTCATCATCACATTTGGAGATGCAGACACGAGTCAAGTGGCAGAAACAAAACTTCGAAAGGCACGTCAAGGTAACCGCCCTGCCTCCACCTATGCATCAGAATTTAGGCAGTTGATATGTGACCTCACTTGGCACGAAGATTATTTCATAAGACAATTTAGATGGGGCTTAAGAGACAATGTGAAGGACCTTCTACTCACAATGCCAGAGGTGAAGACATTGAATGAATACATCAATCAAGCTATTCAATGTGATAACCGCCTTTTTGAAAGGAAACAAGAAAAACAAGTGGAAGGAAGACCTCACCAATGGAAACCTTTCCAGCCCACTCCTAGAGATGAGTCTATGCCCAAACCTATGCAGATAGATGTAACTAGGTTCCAACCTCTAACACCACAAGAGAAACAAAGAAGGAGGGATAACAAGTTATGCATGTATTGTGGAAACCCTGGCCACATTGTAGTTAATTGTCCCAACAAGAGAATGAACTCCAAAGTCGTAGCCACCCTTGTAGAGGAGGGAAACGAGGAAGTCTTGTTGTAGAAGAAACTATACAGTCACACCATGATATAAGAAAGGGTCTCATAATTCCAGCCACACCTGTAGAAACATGTCTTACCCCTGTCAAGTTACTCATGTTTGAGAAGACCCTTTCTCTTATAGCTCTGGTAGATTCAGGAGCCTCCTCATGTTTCATTGATGAAGGACTCATTAAGAAACATGGAATTCCAGTACCTCGGAAGAACAGATCAGTTAGTAGCTGAAGTAGTAGATGGACGGCCTCTAGCATCGGGGAATATAACCATGGAAACCATACCACTAAGAGTACACCTTGGTGACCATGATTGACACATATGTTTCAATGTAATATCGAGTCCAGTAAACATGGTTATCATCGGAATGCCGTGGTTAAAGAAACATAATCCAAAAATTAATTGGGAGAATAATAAAATCACCCGTCGAGATATCCAGAAGAACCCAAAATATGTTGGAGCCAAAGCCTTCATACATGCAGTAAGGAAGGAACCGACATATATGATCTATGCCATACCAACTCAAGAGCCCAAGAAAGATGATTCAGTGAAGCTACCTAACCAATACCAAGGGTTTGAAGATGTCTTTGGAAAAAAGAATGCAGATATGCTCCCGGAACATAGACCGTATGATTGTGCCATAGAACTTCAAGAGGGAGCACAACCACCCTTCTGACCAATCTATAGACTATCCCCAGAGGAACTTACAGAATTACATAAGAATATTGATGAGAATCTAGCCAAGGGGTTTATCAAACACTTGAACTCCCCTGCAGGAGCCCCTATCCTATTTGTAAAGAAGAAGGATGGAACTCTTCGAATGTTTGTGGACTATCGTGGGTTGAATAAAGTCACAATAAAGAATATATATCCTCTACCACTTATATTAGAGCTCTTGGAACGCCTCAGAAAATCAAAGTTCTTCACTAAGATTGAGCTTCGAGGAGCATACAATCTTGTCAGGATCAGAGAAGGAGACGAATGGAAGACAACATTCCGAACAAGGTATGGACACTTTGAATATGTAGTTATGCCATTCAGTCTCAACAATGCTCGAGCAGTCTTTCAACATATGATGAATGATATCTTTCAAGTGTATTTAGATGATTTTGTGGTAATATATCTTGATGATATCTTGATATTCTCCAAAAAACTAGAAGATCATGAATGTCATGTGAAGATAGTCCTAGAGAAACTAAGAGAAAAAGGGTTATATGCAAAATTGGAGAAGTGCTATTTCCATCAGACATAAGTGGAGTTTTTAAGGTACATTGTATCAGAGAAGGAATCTTTATGGACCCTATGAAGATTAAGACAATCCTTGATTGGCAACCACCTTCGTGTGTTAGAGATGTACAATGTTTTCTAGGGTTTGCCCATTTTTATAGGATATTCATTAGAGATTACTCCAAGATTGTGACACCTCTTACCAAGCTTATAGGAAACTCAAGATTTTCATGGACCGAAGAAGTAGAAAAAGCCTTTCAGAATTTGAAATCATCATTCACCACTGCCCCAATTCTAGCTCATCCTATTTCGAGCAAACCTTTCTTCCTAGAAACAGATGCATTAGACTTTGCCCTCCGAGCCATTCTATCCCAATATGGAGATGATG
The DNA here is from genome assembly GCA_020310875.1 of Ceratopteris richardii. Classification (NCBI taxonomy): domain Eukaryota; kingdom Viridiplantae; phylum Streptophyta; class Polypodiopsida; order Polypodiales; family Pteridaceae; genus Ceratopteris; species Ceratopteris richardii. The sequence continues at coordinate 18,482,791 of CM035413.1, forward strand.
GACACCTATATCTAGTTGCATACCATTCAAGGAAATTTTCCCCTCCAAAACTTAAGTATGAAATCCATGATAAAGAAATTCTTGCCATAGTAGACACGTTTGATACATGGCATCACCATCTAGAAGGAGCAGCTCACAAAGTTATTGTGTATACAGATCACAAGAACTTAGAGTATTTTATGACCACTTGGATCCTCAATAGAAGGCAATCTCGATAGAGTAACTTTCTATCCAGATTTGATTTTGTCATCACATACGGTCCAAGACATCAACAATGTCAGTCAGATGCCCTGTCCAGAAGATCTCACCTTGCACCAAAGAAAGGTGAAGAGGCCTTTGATCAACAAGAGAGTGTATTAATCAAGCCTGAGCATCTCCAGTTAGCAGCTATCTCTTCAAGCCATCATGAAGATTCAGCCTTGAATCATTTGATCCGTGAAAATCTACCACAAGACAAATTATTTTGTAACGTTAAGCAGAAAGTTCAAGAAGGAAAATTCCAAGAAGTAAACGAATTTCAAGGAAAGGATGGGTTACTACTCTATAAGAACCTATTGTATGTCCCTCCAGGAAATCCCATGATCCAAGTACTTCAACAACGCCATGACAACCTTGTAGTAGGACATTTTGGAGTGAATAAAACAATAGAACTGATATCAAGGGACTTTTGGTGGCCTCAGATGTGGAAGGAAGTCAAAGAATATGCACAAACCTATGATACTTGCAATAGATCTAAGCTACCCTGACATAAACCTCATGGCCTCTTGCAACCTTTACCTATTCCAGAAAGGCCACGGGCTTCGTTGTCCATGGATTTCTTCACAAATCTACCAAAGTCAGATAAGTATGATGCCATTCTTGTTATTGTGGATAGATTAACAAAGATGGCACACTTCATTCCATCAACAAAGGAAACCATAGGTGCAACCACTGCTAGACTTTTTCTCAGATACATATTTAGGGTCCATGGATTGCTTGATCATTTTGTCAGGGATCGAGGTCCACAGTTCATATCCAGCTTTTGGAACAATCTTCGCTTGCTCCTTGGTGTTCAAGTTAAACTATCTACAACAAATCATCCAGAGACTGACGGACAAACAAAAGGGGTGAATAAAGTCCTAGAGCAATACCTCCGTTGCACTAGCAACTATCACCAAAATGATTGGTTTGAGTTGTTACCCTTTGCAGATTTTGCCTATAACAATAGTGTTCATGCATCTACTAAGCAAACTCCCTTCTTTGCAAACTATGGACAACATCAAGAATGGATATACAACTCTCAAATCATGTCAAGAACCCAGCTGCCAGAGACAAGGCCCAGTACTTGATGGACATTCACAAAGAACTCAAGGAAGAGATCCATAAAGCTCATGAACAATACAAGTACTATGCAGATCAACATGGTGTCGAGAATCCATCATATCAAATTGGGGATAAAGTATGGTTACTCGAAAACAATTTGCAAACTTCAAGGCCTTGTGCAAAGTTAGATAATCAAAGATTTGGTCCATTTACCATCTTGGCCAAGATCAATCTAGTCACCTTCAAGCTCCAGCTACCAAGCAGCATGAGAATATATCTAGTTTTCCATGTATCCATGTTGGAACCATATCAGATTTTACCATTAAGGGGGGAGAGACCTAGTCCTTCACCACCTATTGAGATTGATGATCATGAAGAATTTGAAGTCGAGCGTGTCCTAGATTCAAGAATATCTTGAGGAAGATTGGAATACCTTATTCATTGGAAAGGGTATGACATCGTCGATCCTACTTGGGAACCTACAAAAAAACCTTTAGAGAGCACCAATCAAGGTTTGAGAATTCCATAAGAGAAATCCAATGAAGCTGAGACCAGAGAACATGACCACTCCTCGTGGAACTCATCGCTTGAGGGGGAGGTAATGTCATGGACAAAGAAAACCATCTTGAATCTCAGATTCCATGTGAATCCTTTATCTCATTATTGGGTCAATATTTGGGTAAAATAATGCTTTAGAAACGTGCCAAAACCCTAAGATCGACTGTCTTCTTGCTTGATTCTGACATCCAAAGACCATGCTTCAAATTGATGACATCATCGATGATATCATCAATTTGTAACTGCCCTAGAACCACACTTGGAAAACCTATATAAGGAGGAGTTGGCCACATTCATAATCAGTCATGCCAATACCAGTCCTAGGAGCTCAAGGAGTTGTGATTGCCAAGTAAGTACTCTCCAAGTTCCAGTTCCAGTTCTTGTCCCGTTTCTTGTTCTAGTCTTGTCTAGTCTAGTTCTTGGACATCCACTCTTGTCCTCTTGTAATCTCGTAGTAGGAGATCTTGTCAAGTTCCTTCTTGTATTTAGTTCATCTCCCAAAAGGGAGTTCTTGTAATCCAGACATCTTGTCTCAAACTTACGATCCCGGGTTGTGGGATCTCCTGTATCATTTCTAGTCCAATTTTCCATACCTATTGGTCCCGGGTTGTGGGAAGTCTTGTATCAGCTACGTCTTCTTGTATTATTTTCCCTATGTGGGTGTTCTTGTAATCATAAGTGTATTTCCAAAATCTTATCTAGTGAAGTTAGAGAGCAAAATCTAGTGCTCCCTTGACACAGACTATAATGTTTGACCGCATTTATAAGACCTAAGAAGTCTTTCTTCGTGCTCCCCTATGTACTATGTTTTTCAGCATGTTCAGCAGCCTCTATGTGGAGTACTCCGTGTGGGCTTAGGAGCTCGGCTTTCTACTCTGAGGATATTATGGTGGAGCTCTAGAGAACGAGAGCTCACTATGGCGCTGTCGGGAAGTTGCGGACATAAGGCTGGTGGATCAGTCAGCCACTAAATCCCTCGGCACACACAGGGTGTATGAGACAATCATAGGTGTTTTAGGTATATTTTTCTTTCGTCTAAGGTAACGGAACTTCTAAATTACTCTTAAATCTAGGAAATATGGAATAGGTAATTGTAATACTTGAAACGTCTAAGAACCATAAGGCTGAGCTGCTCTATATCGTTCAATAGCTTCTATTTGATAAGGTGAAACTAAGTTCTCACTGGTAATTTGATCTTTTATTATGTCCTTTTTTTCAGTTGTACTTTGTTCTGAGCTTGGTTTTCGCACTAATTTCGGTGGGAATAAGTCGTCGTTGAACTCTGGTTCAGGCAAAACGATAGTAAATAACGGTAATAGTCGAGAAACAAGACGATCGTATTCTATCGGGCGTAAAGACTCGTGAACTATTTTATCTTTAATTATTTCAGGTTCGATATTTTCGTTGTTATATGAACGCTCAATTGGAGATGGTAGCAACGTGCCTAGAATTAAGTGTTCTAATTCGTGCTTCCTATCAGACTCATTTTTAGAACTACTGGTCGTTCCTATTCCTTTCGACATACGAATGAAAAATTAAGATCTCAATAAAGTTGCAGAAACAAAAACACAGTATAAGGAATGTCAATATCAAACTATTTTAGTCTATACAAGGGTATATATTCAGTGCTACTATAAAATTATAATCCTATACAACTTAGTAAGTCTGAAATCGTAAAATCTTGTCTGCTTGGTTCTTTATCAGCACTCCTTGACACTTCGCAATGGCTTTAATTGGAAAATAAGATTTAAACGAATCTTGAATCTTGTTGCTTCTTTTCACTTTTCTTCATTAGCTGTTTCTGCAATGATGCTCTTTGATCTTCAATGTTTCTGTGCAGAAACATTGAAGATCAAAGAGCATCATTGCAGAAACAGCTAATGAAGAAAAGTGAAAAGAAGCAACAAGATTCAAGATTCGTTTAAATCTTATTTTCCAATTAAAGCCATTGCGAAGTGTCAAGGAGTGCTGATAAAGAACCAAGCAGACAAGATTTTACGATTTCAGACTTACTAAGTTGTATAGGATTATAATTTTATAGTAGCACTGAATATATACCCTTGTATAGACTAAAATAGTTTGATATTGACATTCCTTATACTGTGTTTTTGTTTTTGCAACTTTATTGAGATCTTAATTTTTCATTCGTATGTCGAAAGGAATAGGAACGACCAGTAGTTCTAAAAATGAGTCTGATAGGAAGCACGAATTAGAACACTTAATTCTAGGCACGTTGCTACCATCTCCAATTGAGCGTTCATATAACAACGAAAATATCGAACCTGAAATAATTAAAGATAAAATAGTTCACGAGTCTTTACGCCCGATAGAATACGATCGTCTTGTTTCTCGACTATTACCGTTATTTACTATCGTTTTGCCTGAACCAGAGTTCAACGACGACTTATTCCCACCGAAATTAGTGCGAAAACCAAGCTCAGAACAAAGTACAACTGAAGAAAAGGACATAATAAAAGATCAAATTACCAGTGAGAACTTAGTTTCACCTTATCAAATAGAAGCTATTGAACGATATAGAGCAGCTCAGCCTTATGGTTCTTAGACGTTTCAAGTATTACAATTACCTATTCCATATTTCCTAGATTTAAGAGTAATTTAGAATTTCTGTTACCTTAGACGAAAGAAAAATATACCTAAAACACCTATGATTGTCTCATACACCCTGCGTGTGCCGAGGGATTTAGTGGCTGACTGATCCACCAGCCTTATGTCTGCAACTTCTCGACAGCGCATCTCCATCATATTACTTCAACCTTGACCATCCTTATCTAAGTTTCTTTTGCATATATGGGGAAGGTGTATTCATTATATTTAAAGAAAAAACTTCATTCTATGACATAAGAATATGTTTCATCATGTAAGAATAAAGTGGATAGTTTGTCCCATAAATCTTATCCTAATGCAGAAGCATTTCAAAGAAGTCTTTTTTGCTTGCCTTTGCACCAAAGAACTCAAAAGTAGTAAGATACGAACTTATAAAAAAAGCTGACATCCAACTCTCAATTTGTAACTTATGGAAATTATAACTACACAAATGGCTTCAAAAGGGGGGCAAAACCCCAAATCCCTTGGCGAAAAGTGTTCTTAAAGTGAAAAACCTTGTAATTCTATCGTCCAAAACCAAATTGTGTTGTTAAAAGTTGGCACGTTATCAGTGAGAGGGTCACACGGTGTTTCAAGTTCGAGTCTCTATTGTGCCTATTCATGATACACATAGGGCCTTTGTGCTCATTTCAATGTTTTTGTCATGGACACAAAGGAAACCATCTTGAACATTAGATTCCATGTTTTTTTCTACATCTCATGATTGGTTTAGCATTTAGAGAAACTAATACTTCCATCATGTCTAGAATGTGCCAAAATCCTAAGATTAATTATCTATTTGCTTTATTATAATATCTAGAGGTCCTATTTCATATTCTTGACATCCTCAATGACATCATCAATTTATAACCATACTTGAGAACCTATGTAAGGAGGGCCTGGCCACATACATCCTAAGTCTCACCAATACCAATCTTGGGAGCTCAAGGAGTTGTAATCTCCAAGTACATACTTCCCAAGTTCAATTTCAGATCTAGTCTTGATCCTTGTTCTAAGCTTTTCTAGTTTAATATCGTGGATATCTTGAATTTTCCTCTTGTAATCTTATAGTACAAGATCCTATCAAGTTCTTCTTGTGCCTAGTTCATCTCTCTCAATATGGTTCTTGTTTTCTAGATATATTATTTCATACCTATGAGCCGAGGTTGTGGGATGTCTTGTATCTTTTCTCGTCAAGTTATCCATATATATATATATATATCAATCCAAAATTTTATGAGTTCTTGTATCAGTTGAATATTCTTGTATTATTTTCCCCAAGTGTGTGATCTTGTAATCACAAATATTGAGGCATTGTTGTACAGTCTCTAGCAACAAGTTGAAGGCCTATCTCATTAACAAACATAAGTTGAGATTGGACATCTTGTTCATGCATGTGCACTTAATCTAAGAATTACAAAAAAGATTCAAGAATCTTCAAGCAAATAAATGAAGCACTCAAGTAAATCAATGCCCTAGTCCATCCTTCATGAAGGATCCCAAGATTTCCATGCCAAAAAGTTTGATGGTGATTGCATGAAGTTCCATAGATTCTTGCATGAAGTTAAATCGTACATCAATGCACATCCTGACAGATACGTTGATGAGGCATCAAGGGTCAATCTTAATGGATCCTTGCTTTGTGGTCAAGCATTATGATGGTTCATCCCAATCTTGGAGAAGAACATGGTAGTACTTCATGAGTATGAGGGGTTTGCTTAAGAGCTCATTATCATGTTTGGATATGTGGACATGCATTAATTGGCATAAACAAATTCGGAAGCTATGTCAATGTAACCACCCAACCTCTAGATATGCATCAAAATTTAGGTAATTGATATGTGATCTCACTTGGTATGAGGATTATTTCATAAGCCAATTTAGATGGGCTTAAGAGATCATGTGAAGGACAATGCCATAGGCTAAGATGTTGAATGAATACATCACCGAAAAAATTCAATTTGATAACCACCTAGTTGAAATTAAAGTAGAAAAATAAGAAGAAGGAAGAGTTCACCAATGGAAACCCTTTCAGCCTTTGCAGGGGATGATGTGATATAGATAGAGATGAGTGAGTGTTGGGAAAAACATGCTCAGCACTAGCCAAGATATCTTCTAGAATGTCTAGTATACTTTATTAACTTCCAAAGTATGCACAAAGAACCACTAAGTCTTTTGGAACATCACTCTCAGAAGATTGCACCAAAATAGATGAGTTTGCACTTCACAAGATTGAGAAAAGCTTCTATTTTTGAAAGTGAAGCTCTCGACAAAATGCTCAGAGCTCACATCCTTGTATGAATTGATGAGAAAGATTTTTCACACATTCAATTAGAGTATCAAGATAACAAGCAAGTTATTTCATGAATTTAGCCTCAATATACACAAAGCTATAAGTTTAATAGGCCTAGGGGATCACATGGACTTTTTAGGAGGAAGATGAAGTACAGACAGTCACATTGAAATCTTCATAACTGAAGATCTACTTATTCAAAGATGATGAAAATTAATATGTAAGCTCATAATGGATGTTATCTAAGTGCCAAGTGAAATCTTTGAACTTATATACTCACACATAGAGAAATGAACCACACAAGTTGATTGTGTACCGCAAGGTACTATAGCAACACACAGATAATGAATACTCAAGGTATATGATTAATAATGTGTATTCATATTGCACATATAATACATGGGAGTTGTGGAGGACTACTCTCAATGGACGTGAGTACAAAATATAGAATGATCTCTCTACCCACAAGTAGAAGGTGGTCTATTTGTACATAATTTTGAATTTGAATCCTAAATAATGATCCACCTAAAAGTGATCCTAAAAATTAGGAGTGTTTTGAATTTGAATCACAACTAGAGTCATGGATTTTGGCTCCTTCATCAGAGAGATTCCTCCTACTTTTAGCATTTACATTTGATCAAGATAAGTTCAAGGTTTTAACCTTTGAACTTTAGAAACATAGATTCACATAACTACATTATGTGAAATAGATAATGAGAATAGTCCAAGAGCTAAAGCAAAGCTCTTAGGCTTGCTTCTTGCACCAACAACTCCCCTCAAGCCGAAGAAGCTTGAGTCTTCAAGTCTTCAGTATCTACTGCAATCCAATAATTGATTCAAATGTGTTCAACTTGACTCCATCCAAAGCCTTTGTCATCATATTTGCTAATTGTTGGCGATTTGATACATATGATAACTGAATCTCCTTGCTTGTGATCTTTTCCTTGACATAATGATAATGCACTACTATGTGTTTAGTATTGGAATGATAGATTACGTAAGCAACAAGAGTTAATGAGCTTACAATATCCCCAAAGATATGAGGAATAGATGACATAAGACCTAAATCAAAATACAAGGTCTTAATCCACATTGCTTCCTAAGTTGCGTTAGCAATTAAGCCTGAATTCATGAGAGTGCAACATTGGGTTGCTTCTTTGAGGACCATGAAATTAACTTTGTACCTGCAAAGGTGAGTACCTAGATGTGTGCTTCTCCTATCATCTTTAGAGTCTGCCCAATGTACATTACAAAAGAGCTTGATGTCCATATCAGATGTCTATGAATAGTACAAACCTTCCTTGATAGTAAGCTTTAGATATCTACGTATTCTTTTAGATGTTTCCATGTGATGTTTCCTTGGAGTATGAATGAGTTGACTTAAGAAACTTACCCCATAGAAAATATCAATACTTGTCAATGTAACATAATTCAAGCTACCAACTAGACTCTAATAGCTAGTTATATCCTCCATTTTCTCTCATTCATGAGAAATTAACTTCAAGTTCATCTCCATAGGTGTGCCTACAATCTTTGAATTTTCCATCTTGAATTTTGCAAGCATGTCTTTAATATAGTTTCTTTGATTAAGAAACATACCCTTTTTTGTGTATACCACTTCAAATCCTAGGAATTATGTGAGTAGATCTATATCACTAATGTTAAATTCCTCTTTCATCTAAAGTTTGATCTTCATTATTCCTTCAGCATCATTACCTATAATTATGATATCATCCACATATAAACATAGGTATATGACTTCAGATTGATTCATTTTGATGAGGAAGAGGGAAGGATCTACTTTGCTTACATTGAATAAGTTATCATGCAAATAGGTGAAAAGCCTATGATTCCAAGCCCTAGGGCTTGCTTCAAACCATACAAATCCTTTCTTAACCTCCATACATAAGGCATGATCGGTATTCAAAACTAAGGGTTGAGCCATGTATACCTCTTTAGATATACATCCATTCAGAAAGGATTGTTTTACATCCATGTTTATAGACTCATCAAAATTTTTCTTTACCTTGTATATCCATCTTGAACCTATGATTGTCATAGATGAACTCATGGGTACTGATTCCCAAGTCTTATTTTCTTCTAAGGCATCAATCCCTTCCTCCATAGCATTCATCCATTCAGGCTTCTTATTTGCTTTCGCATATGATGAGGGGTCCTTAGAATTCGATTCATGTGCTAAATATATAGAATGTTTAGTAACTAATGAAGTATCATATCCATACCATTCTGGCTTCCGCTTCTCTCTAGTTGCCCTTCTAATTGTTCGTTGAGAGGATTCTTCCACATCCCTCTCAACTCTTGAAATTTTTCTTTGCCTTAAGAGTTCCAATCTTTTTCCTCTCTGCTCGGAGTCTTCTAATATCGGGAAGGATTAGATGTTAGGAAGGTGAGAGAATTCTTTGAAAAACATGGAATTCAATTATCTCTTCCCAGTCTCTATAATCCAAAGGCATTTAATAATTGAACAAGTTCATCCCCCTATTGTGAATGTGATTTCAAGGACTTGTGAAGGTGATATATGACAATGCACTAGATATATTCCATTTACACTTTGGGTTGATAGGATGTCATATACTAGAACAATGGGATGTATGCCTACTGAGTTCATGTATTGTCACAAGCAATGTTTCCTATCCACACTCAAATACCTAATTTGATGTATTTTCCATGACAAGAGAAGAAATTTTAGCCTTTCGACCAAAGAAATTAAAACAAGAAATAGAAATGTTGAATGACTCAATGAAAAGTTTGAAGGAGTCATATCTAATGAATAAGTCACACTTTGATAAAATATATCGAACTAGACCACTTCAAATTCGATTTGGGAACTCCATTTTAGTTTGCAATAGTACATTTGAATCCCAATATGATGCAAGGAAAAAATTGATCAATAGATGGTATGGTCCATACCTTGTTGTGTTAGTTTATGATAATGGTACGTATGCACTTTGTTAGTCTGATGGTACTCCTCTCAAATTTGGAATTGCAAGAAAGCAAGCAAAGTTATTCAAGAGAATAATGGATGATGAATACTGGATTGATGATGAACTTCTTAGAGATGAAGATGAAGAGGAAGAGTAACTTTAGACTCGATGCATTTGCAACGTAGGCATAGCGACAAAATTTGCGCATAAACTCCATTCTCAAATGTTTCTCAATTGTGTGCATCGATAAAACAATGCTAATATCCATTGATGAATAGCCGAAACGAAGATTTTGTAGCAGCCAAGTTGCACTTATTAGAGTCTTCCAATAACAATGCACAATAGCTCTCTTTGTATCTACAGCATATGATATCAACCCCCTCTTTGATTTTCCTTTTCTCTAGATATAACTCAAGACTCACTTAGGACCTTCCTCTCTGTCATGTGCATCTTCCACAAAGATTTCCCTGCTTTTCTTCTATTTTAAAATCACCAAATAAAGCTTCTTACACATATCAACGCTCAACAACGCCAAAAAGCCTCCCCTTTTTGATGGATGCATTCCCTGAAGCCTCTCCAAAAATTCCGTCTCTTCCCATCAAAGCTCCTATATAATGTTCTGCTGGAAAGGTTTTGAACATCACATATTCAGCTTGAGACTCTTATAATCATTAAAGGAATCTCCCTAGTTATCTGTGCAGACCAATCGCAGCACAGCCCAATAGAGATAAAATTCGATAGCGTTCAACTACTATAGTTATAAGATGAGACTCAAATCCATTGTATTTATGATCTTCTTTCCTTCGAACACCTTGGCTTACTTTATGAAAATTATGCCTTCACATAAACTGTAAGAGTCCAAAGGAAAGATTCAATGTTGTTAATGCGGCTCATTCAGAAATTCACAAGTGACTTCCGTTTCATTCACAGAGCATACGTACAAACATATATCAGCATTGTGAAAAAGTTTTGCTTCAAAAAAATCGTCCTTATTGCACATATGATCTAATAGAGAACTCATGACAAGAAGAAGCTAATCTTTATGCACGCGTATGAAGCAATGCAGCAATGAACACTGCATGATGGATTTTCCATTACTGCATAATGTAAATATATACTCGCTTAAATCGGAAAAATTCTCGACATCAATTATTCAAAGCTATTCTTCTTTCATTCAGCACCAAAATCAGTCACTACATATGTTATCTTTCAATTAGAATAAGTCCTCGTTTCCATTGAGCTCATGTTACGTGTCCCAAGTTATGCGTTTGAACTCAATAATGTTGGAGGAGATGATGGAAATTTTCTAGAGATGAGATGGTGCTTCAAACTCCCGCTTCACGCCAGCCAAAATTCAGTTGAGGAGTGCAAAGAAGACCTCTTGAGCCTTCGAGGAAGCACAAACAATCACCCAAGTACTTTGAATTATGATCCTCAAATCATTGGATCAAAACAGACGAGTAGGAGTTTCAACTATGAACCAAAACTTGTTATTTTGGTCAAGCTAACTTTTGCAAGTAATATTAGAGACTGATGCTTAGCAAGTCAGAGGTGATCCCCGACATTTTCGTGCTCCAATAGTATGCAAACCAATGAGCAATGTTTTGCACATATCTCGAGATTGGATAAGGCAATGACATCGAAACTTGATAATAAGAAAATAGATAGTGTGCAGAACCCATGTCAACTTAAATCACATCAAACGATCAAGTATACACTGAGAATCAAGTCAGAGAAGTCCATAGTTTTGAGTGGTACATGACAGAGAAGAGAGAGTGACATATAATCAGCATGTATATATTAATGTACATAGATTACAACATCATTGGCAATGAAACATTGCACAATGTGGGGGCAAATGATAGAGCTATGGTATGATCTCAATATCAACATAAGATCCCCCTAAATATCTCTTCCAATCAAGGCTCATTTATGTGACTTTTAAGGTCCTCTTTTATAGTTGAAGTTGGAGCTCTTTTTGAATTTGCAATTCAAACTTCTACCAAAAAGTGTCTCTAAATTTTTGTATCTCAATCTCCTTCTACCTCACCAAGAACTCGTGAAAATATTCTCCCTAAGTATTCGTGATTGAAGTGATTCCTCCTATGCACTTTTTACAAGGAGTAAAGACTCAATCTTTTACAAGAGGTCATTCATGTGCTAATAGATGAATGCACATAGCATCCTTTGGATAGGTGATCAAGCATTTAGGCTTCGAGTAATTGCACCAACATCTCCCCCTCAAGCCTAACATGATTGGACTTTGATTCTCTTTAATCTCTTGCAATCCAATCATCATCTTGAACCTATTCAACTTAGTTGCATCTAAAGATTTGGTTAGCATATCTACACAATGCAAATTGGTTGATACATGGGACAATTGTATGTCCTTGCTGAGTAGCTTCTCTTCCACATAATGATAATGCACTTTAATGTGCTTAGTCCTTGCATGATATACATGATAAATTCCAAATGAAGTGAGCTAGTGTTATCTCCAAAGATCATTGGAATATATGTATGTATGCCTAATTCTGAGTAGAGTAGCTTTAACCACATTGCTTCTTGTGTTGCATTTGCTAGGCCTCTATATTCAGCTTTACTTGATGACAATGCCAAAGTCTATTGTAGCTTGTTTCTTTGATGACCATGAAATCAACTTGGATCCTCTAAAAGATAAGTATCAAGAAGTGCCCCTCCTATCATCTTTTGAGCCAACCCAATGTGCATCAGAGTATAGCTTGATATCCAAGTCAGATATGAATGGATAAAATAGCCCTTCATTTATGGTACTCTTCAAGTACTTTAAGATCCTTTTGGCAACTTCCATGTGATTGATCTTTTACAAGAGGTCATTCATCTGCTAATACATGAATGCACATAGCATCCTTTGGATAGGTGATCAAGCATTTGGGCTTGGAGTAATTGCACCAACAAATAATATATTTAACAAATTAATTTGTTTGGAGCAATGTGACTTTGACCTAATCACAACAACATAGTAGAATTTGATGCAAATATTGATGCTTGATGTATCTATGATGCATGAAGCACTTGTCAAACTTCCTTCTTACATCTTGTCTTGCCACTTTTTTAGCATACATCTGTATGGCAAGCACCATAGAATTTGAGATCCCCTCAATAAGATGATTGTAGAAGGATCTTATCTCTTTAGTTCCTATTTATAAGCCTCCTTTTCCATGTACATAGCTCTACGACTTCTGCTTTTTTCTCCACATCAACTTCCCTTCCTTATTTGAACTCATCCTTTTTCTCCTCACTATTACAATACTTTCCACATCTTTTGTGCTCCAATTCCCCACCTTAATTTACACGTCAGTCCTTGTAGAATCCTTCCTCCCTTCTAATGTCTATGCTTCTTCCTTTTGGAACCTCTCCATACCATCCATAAGAAAGTTTCTTTCTTCCCCTCCACATTCCTCCTCATATGCATCTTCAACTCCCAGTTAACTTAACCTCCTTAAAGTAGTGTCTATGCCACCTTAGAATTTTCTCGCATGCCCATTTGAGCCATCCGCCACTATACTTGTATATTTTCAAACTAGAGTTTCCAAGGACAATCATATTTTCAAAAACTCAAAAGTAATAAAAGAAATCATGTAACTTTCTTAAGTACATTTTCTCTTTCATTTGTCTTTATTTGTATTTAAGGATATTCCTCGTAGCTTGATAATGTCTTTGTTTCTTCTACCTCATGAGCATCGTTAGGTGCATCTACCCATCAGCCCAATGAAGAGGATAGACCCGAAATTATTTTTGACACATGGACAAGTAATTTTGGTACTCATAGTCCATTCTCAACAAAGTACTACTTGGAAGGATAGAGAACTAAATAAAAAAATGAGCAACATAAAATGATACATAGTACAACATAATTAATAGCTTTTAGTGGGTGTAACTTCCATACAAAATGTGAAACGTTTCTATGATATTTGATGAACATCCTATACATGAAAATCTTCATGATAGCATACCTTCTTCATCTAGTATGGAAAACTCTAGTTTGAGCAATTACTACATCATGCAAGACCATGTTGTTAAATGGAGATATTCATTGAGAATGAGATGTGATTGAGATTGTGAATGAGAGTGTGATTGACACTATGAGTGCAAATGAGATTGAGATGTCCTAAGCATGGTTGAGAGGATCATGCTTTGCTATAAAGCTATTGTGCATATTTTATTATCTCTAATTGACATTCATAGCACAAGAATCTTTCCCTCTTTATGTGTCATATATTGTCTTTAGTGTTGAATCCATTTCTCTCTTCTCTTGTTCAAGATTTTGTTCCTCCTACTTTTCATGTGTGATTGTGGCCTTGTAATTGTGGGATAATTACAATCCGTATCAAAGCATGAATGATCCAAGGCAACTATCGAGGCTTTGGTAGGAAACATCCACAAGTAATAGGATGTTGTTCAAAATCCTTGTGAAAACTTATATACAGAAGGAGGCAAAAAGAGCCCTAAGGGTACCAAAAATCTATCTTTTGAACTCAACGATGAAGTTAATGAAGGTGTAGAAGCATCTAACATGTTGATACCAAGACAAAAACATGATCATGGAGATGAGGAGACTAGTGTGTGTTCTCTCAATCAAGTTTTAAAGAAGGCCAAATTAAAAAACTTTAATAGAGAGCAGAGGAGCAAGGAAGCTCTATAGGCTTGGATTGAAGAGATACAATATTTCATTATCCTCATCAATTAAATGAGTATTCAAAGGCAAAGCTGGGAGAAGCTAGGAAAATGTTATGGATCTCCATATTACCATATGGACAAGAAGATGGAATTTTATAATATCTATCAGTATGAGGATGAAAATCATAGTTTTTCTATGGAGGGAACAAAGCATCTTCATAAATATGCATTCGAGGTTAATAGGAATGCTTTGAAGAGAAAATTCATGGAAGGCCATTGAGAGGAATAATATTACTTGGTGAAAGGATATGGATATAAAGACTTCATAGATGTTGCTGCAAAGGCTATACATTTTGAAAAGATGGAAAAGTTCAATATGAAGAAGGTGATAGATCTAGATTCATCTTCATCACACATAAACCCTAGGGAAATACTACAAAGAATCTAATGCTTTGCTACCTACTGAAATGATCCAGATGATACATTGTTGGGATATTGTTATGAAGGCTAAAATCTTTAAGAAGAAGAAAAAGTTCAATATGCAAAAAGTGAGTAGATCTAGATTCATGTCCACTAGACATAGAAGTTTTAAAACCAATTTGAAAATTTTAAAGAAATTTCCACTCTTCTATAATTAAGGTAAGAATCTTACTCAAATAGCAAGCTCAAAAGAAGTGGAAACCTTTTCATTGACAACAAGATCCTAAGTTCAAAGATAGTGAATCTATCCTCATTCTAGGGTGAGAAACATAACTATAAGCCTATTCTCATTTCTCCCTTGTAGAAAGTTGGAGGCATGCATGATGGATGCAAAACATTTTTAGTGTATGTAAATAGAGTACATGGGGAGATTAATGAGGAAAATATTCCCAATTATGTAGAAAGCCGTTTGAAAGAATGTATGTATGTACTTCATGAAGACTACCTAGGTATACCTCTACCTATGCAAATTGAATATGCTAAATGGCGATTGGATTAGGTCCCAAGCTTTTAAAGTGCCTATACATGTTACACGCTTGGTGTTTGTGTGTGGCTTACATAAGCAGAGGCTATTAGTAGATAAGAAAGACAAATAGACTTAAATTGCTAAAGCTCCATACTAGACTTTGTTTCACTTAAAAGTAAGGTTTTATTGAGGTATGACGGGTGGATTTACAAAAAAAGTTGATTGACTAGACTTTTGTTTCTTCACAGAAGATCTAGAATCATTAGATACAACTACAAGTGGTAATAAAATGGCCTAGTCTGGAGGAGACACACATGGATTATCACGGTCCTTCCAGGTAAGGGGTGGGTATACTATACAAGAATTACTATACAAGAGATTGAGATTGCTCAAAGGTGGTTTGGAGATTGACGCTTCAAGATGGAGCTATTTTATATATGTCATTGTATCTATTTGATATCCATAATACAAGATTTATTCTCTCTTTATGCATCATGTATTGTCTTTCTTGTTGCACCGGATCCTCTCTTCTCTTGTGCAAGTGTTTCTCCCTTCTATTGCTCTCATTTGTTGTAGGATTATGATTGTGGGATCATTAAAAGTGATAACAGAGCATAAACAATCTATGGAAACAATTGAAACTTTGATAGAAAAGTTTTTCAGGTAGGAGGATCTTATTAGGAATAGTTCTAAAAATTTACATTAAGAATGAGATAGAAAACAACTTGAGGGTGCCAAAAATCTATTTGTAAATCTCAATGACAAAGTTGACGAAGGTTTCAGAATATATACCATGTCGAGAGCAAGATCGAATTCTCATCATGAAGATAAGAAGAATGGTGAGTTTTATCTATAACCAAGTTTTTTTATTAAAAGAAAGTTTGATCATAGCCTACTCTCCTATGCTTGAACTAATGAAAGAAAAATTATATGATGAATGGTCTTAGTGACCTTGGGATTGCCTGTCTCCCATAAAGTAGGGTATAATGGCTTGAATGCTATGATAGATCAAAACCGGTAGAATGTCCCAAGACGCCTGGTCTAGTGGTTGAATCCCTCGCCTCTTGAGGCGGGGGCGTGGGTTCAACCCCCCAGTGCTGCGGGACATGTATGCTGCCTTCGGGCGTGTCACTCTGCTGTGCCTTCGGGCCGTTTACCTCGTTGTAAGTCCTTCCCGGTCTGTCTAACCCCTGTTCTTGTGGGATAAGGGGGGTCCCATGGGTACTATGCCCTTCCTTGTACAGTTGTAATTTCAAAGTTAAAGTCAAGGGGGAGTAGGCTTCGGCCGAACCTCCATTTAAAAAAAAAAACCGGTAGAATATCTAGGATTCGATGGTAGACAAGTGTTTTACAAAAAGTTGATGAGAGATTTAATGATTTATTCATTGCTTTGGTGAGTGAACCACTTACATTTGATCTTGTTGTTTTCCAAGAAAAACATCCTATCGTTGTTGAAAGGCAGAGTCTTTTTTCAATTACATATTCTTCTACCCAAGAGTTATAGAGATTTCTCAGTTGGCCACTCTTTTTGTTGCCCATTTAAGTTGATCGCACACCTTTCTTTCCATATCTTCTAGAGTGCTTCCCCTCTGATGGCATTCCATAAAGCAGAAAAGTAGCCATTGATTTTCTATATCATGCATTTTTCTAGCTAATTTTCCTTGTTAAGCACAAAACCTTGGCAAGAGACTACCAGATCAAGATGCTCCTAAGGCACGAGAAGAAGAGATGTCTAACGTCCTCTCTGCCGTTGATGAATGCTTACACCAATGAGGCCCATAGAATTTATTAGCTTTGGCATTGTTCCATATTCCACGATGGAGGATCTACCACATAAGAACATATATTTTGTTCTCAATATGAGGGTCCCATAGGTCCCTACACAAGACTTGCCATCTAATGCTAGACTAGTTCTAACACCATCCCCTCTTAAGGGAGATATGTAAGTCAAGGTTCTTATGCAACCTTAGAATTTTGTCTAATTTATTACCATTCGACCATCTTAACCCTTCAATTCGGGGGAGGCGGGTCATTTCCAAGAAGGAGACAAGTCCTAGAGTTGTTCCAAGAGGTGATTCTCTACTTGAGAAGGCACCAATCATCAAAGTCAATTCTCCTATCATAGTCTTGTTGGAGTTAGACGTCTGCAGAAGCACGCAAACAGCACAAGGAAGAAGAACAAGCTTGGAGCACAACACACAATACTGAATGTATTACTAGAGAATGTACAAAGATAAGTAGCCCATTAGGGCAAACGGCGTATATACGCGCTGTGGGAAAAAAACCACCTAAAGAGGGAAAAAAGTGCCCCGGCAGTCCTAGTGTGTTCACACACATCACTACCTAAATATATCAACAAATCCCCCCTAGGAGTGATGCGGTAAACAAGGAGCTCGCACTCATGTATAAGGAAGTGCCACGCTATGTCAAAATCACTCCACAAAAGGATGTAAGCCCAAAGCTTTGCGGAAAGCTTCAAACTTCTCCCTAGGTAGAGCCTTTGTGAAAAGGTCTGCAATGTTCTCCTACGTGGGCACATATGCCAAGCTGATCTCCCCAGTAGAGAACCTCTCCCTGACATAGTGATAATGCACCTCAATGTGCTTAGTGCGAGCATGGAACACAGGATTCCTCGCAATTGCCAATGCTCTCTGACTGTCAGTGAAGATGGTGGTGACAGAAGACTGACCAACACCCAAATCAGCCATAAGGCATCTGAGCCACACACACTCAACAGTCGCTATGAAAGCTGCCCTATACTCAGCCTCACAACAGGAAGTGGCCACAGTAGGGTGCTTCTTGCTCAACCAAGATATACATGAGCTACCAAGCATGAAGCAAAAACCACTGGTGGACACACGAGTGTCATAGCAACCAACCCAATCTGAGTGAGAAAAAGCATGCAAATCTGGCGGTAGTGATCCCCCCTTGGGATAAAACAACCCAAGTAGCCGAGTACCACTCAAGTAGCGAAACATGTGCTTAACCGCCTTCCAATGCGTGACTCTTGGGCAATGCATAAACCTGCTCATCTGTGAGACAACAAACTGAGTATCTGGCCGAGTAATGCATAAGTAAATCAAGCATCCAACAGCCTGCTGATAGAGAACAATATCAAATGCATCTCCAGCATCATGAAGACTCAATTGTAAACCTGTCTCCATAGGAGTGGCAATAGGCTTACAATCTTCAAGGCCAAAATGCTGCAATAATGTGTCAATATATTTCGTTTGACACAAAGCCATTCCACCATCAACTTGCATAAACTGAATGCCCAAATGGTGATGCAAATGCCCCAAATCACACATCTCAAATGAGGCATGTAAATCAGCCTTAAAATCAGCAATATGCTTCTCAATAGGACTAGTGAGAAGCATGTCATCGACATAGACAACAATGATCAGAAGCACATCATTAGTACGCTTAACATATAAGGTGCTTTCAATTGGACTGTTCTCAAAACCATGTGCAATCAGATAGGCATGTATCTTCTCATACCAAGCACGTGGTGCTTGCTTTAAACCATATAATGGCTTCTTTAACCTGCACACCTGGTTTTTCATGCCCTTTCTGCACAAAGCCACGGGGCTGAAAAACATACACTTCTTCATGCAAGTCACCATCCAGAAATGTTGTTTTAATGTCCAACTGTTGTACATTCCAACCATGATGGGCTGCAAGTGCACAAATGCTCCAAACAGTAGTCATACGACATGTAGGTGCAAAGGTCTCATCAAAATCAATGCCTCTTTCCTGCGCATAACCCTTTGCAACAAGGCTAGCCTTATACCTGTCAACTGTACCATCAGGTTTACGCTTCAGCTTGTATACCCACTTAGTGCCAATGGCCTTCTTGCCAGGAGGCAAGTCGCATAAAGACCATGTACCATTCTTCATTATAGCATCATATTCAGATTGCATAGCAGACATTGAATCCAAAGAAAGGTAAATAAAAGGTTCAAATTTTTGAGGAAGAAGAGAACGATGAAGTGCTAGATGAAAATAAATAATTGCCATGGTTTGGTTCAAAATAAGATGAACCAGAAACCTCAAGAGGTGGAGAACTCAGAAGGTCATCAAGGAACAAAAGACAACATATAAGGTATACCTATGGCACCTTTTTCTTGACAACTAAAGATTATGCTTATATAGTGAAAACAAATGAAGACCCATCCACATATGATGGAGCCAAAGGAAAGGATAATTGGGAAAAACCTATGAAGGAAGAGTATGTTGCACTAATTGAAAATGAGACTTGGGATTTGGTACACAAACCAAGTAATCAAAAGGTAATTGGATGTGAATGGGTCTACAAAAGAAAAAGATTTGCAGATGGAACTATGTCTAGGTACAAAGCTAGACTTGTTGTGAAAGGATATGCACAAACTTATGGTGTGGACTATGATGAAACATATAGGCCTGTTGCAAAGATGACAACCATAAGGACTCTTATAGCTATTGCTGATTGCAAAGGTTGGAATTTTTCTCAATTAGATGTGAAGAATGCATTTTTAAATGGTTATATTTCAGATGAAGTCTATATGGAACAACCAAATGGTTTCAAAGATCAACATAATCGAGATTATGTGTGTAAGATCAAGAGAGCTGTATATGGCTTGAACCAAGCCCCAAGGGCATGAGATTAGAGGCTTGTAAAGTTCTTGAAGGATCTTGGTTTTGAAGCATCAAAGGAAGATAGTAGCTTGTTAGTCAAAGCAAGCGAAGATGATTTTATTTATGTTTGTATTTATGTTGATGACATAATACTCATAGATACAGATGAAAAAGGCATACAAATGCTTAAGAAGCGGATGGAGAAAGAATTCAAGGTCAGTGATTTGGGATATTTATCATACTTCTTGGGAATGGAGATTCTGTATACTCAACATGGAGTATATGTGACTCGAGAAAGGTATTTGAAGAATTTTCTAATCAAATTTAATTTGAAGAATTAGCTAATCAATTTTAATATGGAGGAAAAGAAATCAAATATATGAATCTTTATCACAGTTGGGTAGGTAGCTCAATTTATGCTACATTTACAAGGATTGATTTATCATATGTAGTTGGAGTTTTATCTCAATTCATGCATTGTCCAAGGAAGGAACATTGGATTGCACGTCCAAGTTTCCTAAGATACATTAAGGGTACACTTGAAGAAGGTTTGTACTATGGGTTTACATCAAATACAAGAATCAAGATATATAGTGATGCAAATTGGGCAAGTAGCTCTAATGATAGAAGATCAACACATGGATATTTCTGTTATGTTGGAGATAAATTGATTTCTTGGCATTCTAAGAAGCAACACATAGTTGCTTTATCATCTACAAAAGCAGAGTATAAAGATATGGCAGAGACCACAAAGGAGGTCATATGGGTGAGAACTCTCATGAAGAGTTTTGACACCAATCAGAGTATTCCTATCATTTATGGAGATAGTATGAGTTCTTTGTATTTCGCAGCTAACCTTGTGTTTCATGCTAGAACCAAACATATTGAGATTAAATATCGCTTTTTAAGATAAAATTTGATTGAAAAAGAGATAGAGATCATGTATACTTCTTGAGATAAAATTTGATTGAAAAAGAGATAGAGATCATGTATACTCCTAGAAAAGATCAAGTTGCAAATATGTTAACAAAGAGTTTGGATGGACCTAAGTTGCAGAGGTTTAAAGAAATGGAAGGTATACAGAAGAGCCAGGAAATCTCAATTAATGATTGAGAGGGAGTTGTTGGAGGAAGAAAATCATAAACTGATGATAACAAAGAGGATTGAAGAATGAACAATGAAGAAAAGGAGAAAGGATGAAGCGTAAAGTGAAGAGAAGGTTCAGAGAGAGATGGTTTGCAAACTCATGTATATTAATCTTGTAAATAGCTCATATACACTTTGTTATAGTGATGAGTCTTTATATATACACTTATATATACTTGTATATAGATGTATAATATAGGAGAGAATAAGAATAGATGATAGAGGATGAGTAGATGATGAATAAGTGAGTCTGAGTATGAGAATTATCGATCAGATGTATTTTCAAGAGAATAGAAGTCCTTTCTAAGAAGTGTGCCTCGATTGTTTTCCAATTTATTCTTCTATGGTCAAGATTTGAGAGTCTAACTGTAATCAAGCTGAGAGAATTGTGAGTAGGAACATTCATATGTGTAAAAGTGATGAGAGACTTTTGAAACAAGCACAATCTTAATGGTCAAAAATTTGATTAGATCTCAGTGTAGAGTGTCAAGTTTTATAACAATGATCATTCCAAATCTAAGTTGGAAGGTAAGCCATCTATCTATAAAAGCATTTGATTAAACTAGTTTTAGATTGGGAGAATCAAGTGTTTAAAGTTGCATATGTAAAAGTCTCTTGTAGAGAAAGCCTGTTTCAGACATAGGTTTACTTATTCAAGTAAATCTAACATTTTTTAAGTTCTTTTGAAGAACTTTCATTTGAGTAGCTTTAGAAACATTAGAAGATTGTTGTATCAAAGTTTCATAGAAAAATTTAATCATTTCATTAGTCAATAAGTGTGTTTTGTGAATGAGACTTTCTTGAGTGAAGCCATGTCTCACAGACGAGTTAAGTGTTCATAATTTGATAAATACGTCCAAAAGTTGGTGAAGGTTTTGAGCTATGCTTGACATAGAGGTATTCTAAACTCAAGTATAGCTTGTCTTTTGGAGATTAATCATCTCCATCAATTTGGGTACCTCATACTAGCGAATCTTGGAGGTTGGCTAATGTAGAATACTTCTTCAAACTCTCCATTGAGGAAGGCATTCTTCACATCCAACTGATATAAGATCCAGTTCCTTGATGTGGCAACTACAAGCAAATTCCTAATTGTTAGCATCTTAGGTACAGGGCCGAAAGGTTCATCATAATATATCCCATAGCTTTGGGAGAAGCCTTTCACCACCAAGCTTGCTTTATACCTAGCAATGGAATCATCTGAATTTCTTTTAATTTTGTAATCCCACTTATCACTTATAAGCTTCATGCCTTCTTGGCCCAATACCAAGCTCCAATTATGGTTCTTGTCAAGTGCCTTGAGCTCCTTTTTCATTGCCTCTTTCCATTCCTTGTAGTCCTTAGCTTCCTCATAACTAGTCAATTCTTTGTCCTTGATTACTTGAGTCATGTATGCATATGGCTTTGCAATGAAATTATTAGATGTTAACCTTTGAACTAGATATCTTTCTCTTGGGGACCTTCTTTCACTTCCTTTAGGTGTGCTTGCAATATTATTTTTTTGTTTTACCACTCTTGGGGTTTGGATTTCTTATATCTCTTCATCTTCCAATGTGTTGTCATCCACATAGATTCCTTCTTCAATTATAATCTTCTCTTTGCCTTTGACTTTGCTTTTTTCAAAGCTGTTGTGTCTTTTCCTAAGCCTTCCACTCCATGGTGAGGGTGTCCTTGTGTTGGAAAAGTTTCTTGGACCACTTAAATCCATGCTTTCTTGAACCGTATCATCATTCTTCTTCTCTGTTTTACCTATCTCCTCAACTTGCAATGGACTCGTGCATGCATAACAAGGATTCAACTTATCAAAGAAAACATCCCCACTTGTCTCCAACTCCTTGGTGATGGGTTTATAGCATTTCTACCTATTTTGTTCCATATATTATCCTAAAAAGATACATGTTTCAAATTTGGCATCTAACTTTGACCCCAACTCATGAGGTACATGTACATAGCATATTCAACCAACAATTCTAAGATGTTAAATTTTAAGGTTTTCTTCCACTCCATGCTTTCACAGGGGTTCAATAATCTACACTTGTTGTACGACATCTATTCATGATGTATGTAGCTATATATGTAGCCTCTCCCCAATAATAACACGACATATTCATTTTGTTGAGCATACACCTTGCTACATCAGCTATGTGTTTATTTCTTCTCTCTGCTACCCCATTTTGTTGAGGAGAATATCTGCATGTAAATTATATTTTGATGCCATTGATCTGCAAAGATTCAAAAAATTCATGGGAGAAGTATTGTTCTCCTCGATTAGATCTCAAAGTTTTGACAAAATTTCTAGACTCCTTCTTGCCTTGAATTGCTTGAAGTAGTGGAACACATCTGATTTGTTCCTAATGCAATACAATAATAATTTTGTTGAAAAGTGATCAATGAAGGCTATAAAATACCTATTTTCAACAAGGGATGCTTGTCTTGTTGGACCCCAAACATCCATGTGAATGATGTCTAGAATATTTGCACTCACATATGTTGGTGCAGACAATCACCAATTGAATATGTGAAGCAAAGAAGGTGGAGACATTCACAAGAGTGAAGGACATGTACACATATGTACATTAGTTATGACATAGGTTACATATACTTATGTTTTGATAGAAGCTTGTACATAATTGCCTATAAATATCTTTGGAAAATGTCGGGGCATAGAGAGTGAGAAGTGAGAAGACAATGAGAGACTATGTATGAGCATAGGAATAGAGAAATAAGTGATTGTAAATGTCAGTAGATACATGAGAAGTGTAGGAATTCTCTCTCTCACTTTCAGTTGTAGTCTTCTCCAGAAATGAAAGAAATATTGCGCCCGATCTTTTCGTGTCTGCTCCTTCTGTGGTAAATCATTTGTGAAATCCTTTTGAGGATATCTAAATTGATAGTTGATGAGTTTGTGATCAAAAGTTTAGAGTCTAATTGTAAACAGGTTAGGAGAATTATCTGTAGGAACATTCATATGTGTTGAGTGTTCACAGTCTCCTAAAACAGGCGCAGTTTTCGAGTCCAAAGAAATGAGTAGTGCTCAGTGCACAGTGTAAAGTTTTACACATGTGATAGCTCAAAATCTAAGTTGAAAAATAAGCTATCTATAGCCAAAAGGATTTGGCAAAACGGGTTCGACATTGTGAGAACCAAAGTTAAGAAGTTAGGGGTGTCAAATCGACTTCTCAGAAGTGCAGATTCAGACATAGGTAACTTGTGAAGTTGATTTCTCAAGTTATACTAAACCTTTTGAAGAATTTTAACTTGGAGGAGGTGCGCAATCTCTAGGCGACACTCCATACAAAATTTCATAGAAAACTTTAAAGGTTTGATAAGTCAATGAGAAGAAATTGTGCAGCAGACTTTCTGTGTTTCATCTTCTTCACAGAATTTTCAAGTTTTTGATAATTTGGAGATTGGACCTCTAATTTGGTAAAGTTTTTGACTTACTCTTGGTATAGAGGTGCTCTAATCACAAGAGTAGGTTGTTCTTTTGGAGATTAACACTCTCCATCAGTGGTATCAGAGCAGGAGACATCAAAATCAAGAAAAGGAGGATCCCGACTGCTGCAGATTCAAGAATTTCAACAATTGAAGAGCTAGAAGGTGAAAGTTTGAAGGCAAAGCTTGAAGAGGAGACCATACAACATCAAGAAGGACAAAAGGAGTTTAATTCGAAGTAAAGGTACACATATTGTTCATAAAGGTTGAAGTTTTCAATACACAGGAGGACACAAGATGGGAGATTCTCTTCAGATAGAGAAATTGGATAGGGAAAACTATCCTGCATGGTCAATGAGGATGGAAGCTCATCTTATGAGCAAAGATTTAATAGCCTACATCACAGGTGAAGAGGAGAAGCCAAGTTTCAGAGATCCTAGTGTTCCAACTAGGGAAGAGTTAGCAGACTTGAAGAATTGGATGAAGAAAGATGCTCAAGCTAGGAGCATTATATATATGGCAGTCAATGATTACTTGTTGCCTCATATTCGAGGTCTTGAAAGTGCAACTGATATTTGGAATGCTTTGGAGGAGCATTTCCAGAATACTACAAAGTCAAGGAAGGCATCCTTATGGGCAGAGTTTACAACCTTCAAGAAGAAGGCTTCTCAATCTATTTCAGACTATGTAACAAGGATGAAAGACATTGCAGATGCATTAGGAGCTGTTGATGAAGACATTGAGGAGGATAAATTGGTAAGGCAAATTCTTACAGGCTTAAGAGGTGATGACAAATGGAAGCCATTCATTTTGTCTACAGAGTTATCACTTGATCATTTCACTCCTGATTTAAATCAGTTGCTAGGTCATATGCTAACATTTGAGCAGGATGTTAAAGGAGATAGTGACAAGAGTGTAGGTCATGCAATGTACTCAAAGGACAAGAAGAAGAATAGCAAAGGAAAGCAACAAGCAAATGAAGATGAAGGCACAACTAGTCAAGCCAACTTCCTAAGAGGAAGAGGAGGTGGCAAAGGTAGAGGAAGAGGCAGGAATAACAAAGATGGAGGCAAAGCTTGCTGGATTTGTGGTAAGACAAATCACTTAGCTAATGATTGTTGGCATAATACTCAGAATAATAATGGATATAATCAGAACTATAACTCTAGAGGAAGAGGAGGCAGAAATCAAAGAGGTAATTTCAGAGGCAGAGGTATTAGGGGTTACTTTGGAAGAAATACAGGAAGAGGTTTTCAAAGTCAACAATACAATAACACCTACTACAATTATGCTTCAGATCAAAAGGAGGATTCAACATTAATAATGAATGCTACTTGTGAAAGTCAGAGTGAAGATCAACGAGTCTTCTACATTGACTCAGGGTGTAGCAACCACCTGAGTGGTAACATTTCTTTGATGACTGATTTGGAGAATAAGGTGTTTAATCATGTTGTTTAAACAGGTGACAACACAAAGCACAATGTGAAGTCAATTGGATCAGTGAAGGCTAAGGATGGTAGTACCTTATTGAGTAAGGTCTTGTATGTTCCTACAATTCCTAAGAATTTGATAAGTGTAGGACAAATTGTGGAAAAAGGTTATGAAGTAAGGTTCACTAATGATGGAGTATATGTGGAAGACCCTAGCCAAGGGTATAAACAGATTGTTTCAGGGAAGAAAGAAGGAAGACTATTTACATTGAAGATTCAAGGCAATATTGGTCATGCTATGTTCACATATGGAGGACATAAGATCTCTGAGTTAGATCTTTGGCATAAGAGGCTTGGACATTTCAATGAAAGAGGTATTAAAGACATGATTAACAATGGTTCAGTGCTTGGTTTGCCTAATGTTTCAGGTCAACATATGACATACAGATGTGAGGCATGTCAATTAGGTAAGGCTCATAAGTCTTCCTACTCCAAGCATGGTTTTATGTACTCAGAGAAGCTTGAGTTGGTACACACAGATGTGTGGGGACCATCAAAGGATTACAGTATAAATGGGTCAAGGTATTATGTGATTTATGTTGATGATGCTACTAGATGGATCACTATTTATGTGATCAAAGATAAATCAGAAGTGTTTAACACATTTAAACACTATCATGCATATGCAGAAAGAATTACAGGTCATAAGTTGAAGAGACTAAGGTCAGATGGAGGGGGAGAGTATTTCTCTAATGAGTTCAGTAATTACTTGTGGAATGCAGGTATAAAAAGGGAAGTTACTTGCAGGTACTCTCCTCAACAAAATGGTGTAGCAGAAAGGAGAAATAGAACACTTGTTGAGTTTGCAAGATCCATGATGAAGGAGAAAAATTGCCCTAATTATTTGTGGGCTGAGGCTGTAAATACAGCTACTTATTTGGTTAATAGATTACCATGTAAAGCCTTGCAGGGTATGACACCATATGAGGCTTGGTGGGGTAAGAGACCTACCTTGGATCATTGCAGAGTTTTTGGATGTGTGGCATATGCTTATGTGCCATCACAATTAAGGCACAAGTTAGAGCCTAAAGCTGAAAAATATGTTTTCATTGGTTATGATGATAAGCACATGGGCTATAGATTGTGGAGCCCATCTACAAAACAATTCATGGTTTCTAAAGATGTGACATTTGATGAGCAGAGCACTTGGTATGCAGGTACAATTAATATCAATACAGGGAATGAAGAAGAAGTGAGCCAAAGGAAAGGTAAATCAAAGGTTCAGATATTTGATGAGCAAGAGAATAATGAAGTGCAGGTTGAAGTGGAAGAAATACCAAGATTTGATCCTGAATATGAAGAACCAGAAACCTCAAGAAGTGGAGAGCTTAGGAGGTCTACAAGGAACAGATGGCAACCTACAAGGTATAGCTATGATACTTCATTTTTGGCCACAAAAGATTATGCTTATATGATGAATACAGATGAAGACCCTTCTACATATGAAGAGGCAAGAGGTAAGGTAAAATGGGAGAAAGCTATGCAGGAAGAATATGATGCATTGATGGAGAATCAAACATGGGATTTGGTTCCAAAACCAAATAGTCAGAAAATCATTGGATGCAAATGGGTTTATAAAACCAAGAGGTTTGCAGATGGAAGTGTGTCTAGATACAAAGCTAGACTTGTTGTCAAAGGGTTTGCTCAGACTTATGGTGTTGACTATGATGAGACTTATAGTCCTGTGGCAAAGATGACAACCATCAGGACACTTATAGCTATTGCTGCATGTAAAGGTTGGAAGTTATGTCAACTTGATGTGAAAAATGCTTTTCTGAATGGTTATATTTCAGATGATGTGTTCATGGAGCAACCTCAAGGATTCAAAGATAAAAGGTATCCAGATCATGTGTGCAAGCTCAAGAGAGCTTTGTATGGCTTGAAGCAGGCCCCAAGGGCATGGAACTATAGACTTGTAAAGTTCTTGAAAGAACTTGGATTTCAGGTGTCTAAGGCAGATAGTAGCTTGCTTGTCAAAGCAAGTGATAATGGTTTCATATACATGTGCATATATGTTGATGATATAATCCTTACAGGTACAGATGAAGAAGGAATACAAAGACTCAAGAAGCAGATGGAAAAGGAATTCAAAATAAGTGACTTGGGAGACTTGTCATACTTCTTGGGCATGGAGATTACATATACTCAACATGGAGTATTTGTGACCCAAGAAAGGTATTTGAAGAACTTGTTAATCAAGTTTAAAATGGATGATTGTAGGGTAGCACCTACACCAATGGAGGTGAATCACAAATTGAGTAAATTTGGAGGTGAAGAATTCAAGGACATGAGACAATATCAGAGTTTGGTTGGTAGTCTTATCTATGCTACTTTAACTAGACCTGATTTATCATATGCAGTAGGAGTCTTGTCTCAATTTATGCATTGTCCTAGGAAAGAGCATTGGATTGCAGGCCAAAGAGTGTTGAGGTACATTAAGGGTACACTCAATGAAGGTTTGTATTATGGGTTTACCTCAGATACAAATATCAAAATCTATAGTGATGCAGATTGGGCAGGTAACCCAGATGATAGAAGATCTACTTTTGGATACATGTGTTATGTGGGAGATAAACTTATCTCATGGTGTTCCAAGAAGCAACATACAGTTGCTTTGTCTTCTAGAGAAGCAGAATACAAAGGCATGGTTGAAGCTGCAAAGGAAGTGATTTGGCTCAAGACCTTGATGAAGAGTCTTGACATTGTGCATGGGATACCAATTTTATATGGAGATAACATGAGTTCATTGTATTTAGCTGCTAATCCTGTTTTTCATGCCAGGACCAAACACATTGAGATTCAGTATCATTTTCTAAGAGAGAAAGTGATGGATAAGGAGATTGAAGTCATACATACTTCAACAAAGGATCAGATAGCTGATATGCTTACAAAGAGCTTGGATGGACCAAAGCTACAGAAGTTTAAAGATATGGCAGGTATAAAGAAGAAGGGAGAAACCTCAATTGATGATTGAGGGGGAGCTGTTGGTGCAGACAATCACCAATTGAATATGTGAAGCAAAGAAGGTGGAGACATTCACAAGAGTGAAGGACATGTACACATATGTACATTAGTTATGACATAGGTTACATATACTTATGTTTTGATAGAAGCTTGTACATAATTGCCTATAAATATCTTTGGAAAATGTCGGGGCATAGAGAGTGAGAAGTGAGAAGACAATGAGAGACTATGTATGAGCATAGGAATAGAGAAATAAGTGATTGTAAATGTCAGTAGATACATGAGAAGTGTAGGAATTCTCTCTCTCACTTTCAGTTGTAGTCTTCTCCAGAAATGAAAGAAATATTGCGCCCGATCTTTTCGTGTCTGCTCCTTCTGTGGTAAATCATTTGTGAAATCCTTTTGAGGATATCTAAATTGATAGTTGATGAGTTTGTGATCAAAAGTTTAGAGTCTAATTGTAAACAGGTTAGGAGAATTATCTGTAGGAACATTCATATGTGTTGAGTGTTCACAGTCTCCTAAAACAGGCGCAGTTTTCGAGTCCAAAGAAATGAGTAGTGCTCAGTGCACAGTGTAAAGTTTTACACATGTGATAGCTCAAAATCTAAGTTGAAAGATAAGCTATCTATAGCCAAAAGGATTTGGCAAAACGGGTTCGACATTGTGAGAACCAAAGTTAAGAAGTTAGGGGTGTCAAATCGACTTCTCAGAAGTGAAGATTCAGACATAGGTAACTTGTGAAGTTGATTTCTCAAGTTATACTAAACCTTTTGAAGAATTTTAACTTGGAGGAGGTGCGCAATCTCTAGGCGACACTCCATACAAAATTTCATAGAAAACTTTAAAGGCTTGATAAGTCAATGAGAAGAAATTGTGCAGCAGACTTTCTGTGTTTCATCTTCTTCACAGAATTTTCAAGTTTTTGATAATTTGGAGATTGGACCTCTAATTTGGTAAAGGTTTTGACTTACTCTTGGTATAGAGGTGCTCTAATCACAAGAGTAGGTTGTTCTTTTGGAGATTAACACTCTCCATCAACATAGGTACTCATCTTGAAGGAAAGCTTTGATTATTTTCCTATTTGGAAAGCTACCCAAATCTAATGCAACATTTTTTATGTAAAACTAGGTACACCTCTTACCAAACTCCTCCTTTGCATGTTCTTGAGCTTTTCTAGGTTGATGTGACTATTCAATTATTACATATGTTGGTAAAATTTGCAAGCCTTGATGCTTGACCAAATATCAAAGGTTTATTCCATATGGTTGGTTGATTACTCATAGACCATATATGAACACCTCTTGTTAAAGGATTGAAGTTTACTCTTAAGATAAACATAAAATAGATTGATTGAAGGAATCTTGTAGCATTACAAGTTGGATGTCACAACTACCTAAGTGGTTAGAATCAAATCAATCACTACCAAAAAGTAGGAATAGTTTTAGGTGGAAAATTCAAAATTTAAATTCACTTCATGACTATAAAACTACATGACCTTTAGTCGTGATGGTGGGATGAAACCCTCAAGGAAGTGTACATCAAGAATTTTTTCAAATTTATTTCGATGTTTTTATGGCTATGAACTGATGGTTAGATTGTAGAGTGATAAAAGGATTCATAAATTGTTTAAATGCTTGATTGATTGGATTAATTAAGTGATGAGAATATTTTATTTGTACATCAAAACTGTATATTTATCATCGATCCCTTAGGAATACATCCCAAACCCATGAGAAACTAACCCTTACCCCTTGAAACTAACCTCTAAGCTTAGAAATCCCAAAACCCTAACTTTGACCCATGAAAAACTAACATATGATCCTTGAAACCCTTTGAAAACCTACATTTTACCCCATGGAAACCTAACCCAAACCCTTAAAAACCCTTGGATTTTGAGGCCTAAGTGTAACTAAAACCATTGATTGATGTACTTGACCTTAACCATAGGCAAAACTTTCCTCGATTGAAACCCTAGGTTGGAACCTTATATTTGCCATTTATCCTAAGTCTAACCTTTTGATTCAATTTAATTTTTTGTATAAGGTGTGAAACCAAACCTTAGGACTGAAGTTAAGAGAAGGATAGAAGAGCCTAATAAGAGGTTTGCATTGATGGAAGACTATGCCATAGCTAGGAGAGAAGTGGAAGCAATTGCCTAGATGAGGCAGTGGCAGGCTATATTATATGATAAACTAGTGGCAATGAATCCACAACCACCTAGGGAGGCACCTCTTCCCGCAATCCCGAACATACCTACAACATCAGCTTCTGCTAATGTTTCATCCACTTTGCGCTCACGAGTGGAGTTGGAGCTTGAGATCCTAAGCAAGCAAATAGAGAACCTTATGACAATGCAAGCATCTATGTCTAAAGAAATGGCTAGCATAGATAATAAAGTTTATTAATTAGGGTATCAAAACCTCACTCCTCCTCAAGTGAGTACTAGTTATGTACACCCGATACATAGGAATGTTGTGTCTATTCCAAATATGCAAGGTTATGTAATACCTCAACCTACACCTCCAGTTCATCCCGCATTTCAAAGAAACACTAGGCCTTTTGAGAGACAAGCAACTAGTGGGTTTGGAGGGGCAAAGAGATGTGTGTCGTGTAATGCATAGGAACATTTCTCCTATGTGTGTGAAGATCTAAAGCAAGCAAAGGAGCATCAATTGGTGATAGATATAGATAAGGAACTTTGCAACTTCAGAACTCGGCTTCCTCTACCTGTGAATTTGGGGAAGGGAGGAATGAAGAAGCTCTATGACAATGTGTCAAGTAACAATGCTAGCACATATGAAACATAGTTAGAGACACTAGAGGAAGGGGATGCAGAGGAAATTAGACCTCAATCTCAAAGAAAGTACTCTACAGAGGATTTAGTGAGAGCTGGGGATGCAATCATGCAGAACACTTCCTTGAAGTCTCCTGTAGATCAGTTCTTGGTCTACTTGCATATAGCCAATGTAGAGAAAAAGAGGAAGAGGGATGAGAACCAAGAACAGGCTAAGCTAGAGAGGAGAATGATGAGAAATCAAAGTAAAGAAGTTGAAGAAAAGGCTAAAGAACTTGAAAAGAGAGTGCAATTTAAAGAACCTATTCCTTCTCAGGTAGAGGCAAAGAAGAAAGAAATAAAAGAGGGAAAGAGGCTAGCTAGGCCAATCAAATCTCTAGAGTCAGATAAAGACAAGGAGAAAGGACAAGATCCTGCTCAAAGGACTGAAGAAACTCAAGAAAATATTCAAGAAAAAAATAAAGAGAAGAAGAAGAAGAAAAACAAGAAAACACCAAAATCTTTATTGATTTCTAAGTTAGAAAAGAAGAGTTACGTGAGAGAGATATTGAATGATATTCTATTAAAGAGCCAAGTGACCATGTTCTTGGAGAAGGTTTTCTCTATAGCAAAGCCTAAATTCAAGGATAGCTTTATATAAGAGATAAAGAGGAAAAGGTTCCCATTACCCAAGGATGTGGAAATGGAAAAGGTGATTGAAGATATGCAAGTGACAAATCAAGCAGTAGCCTTGAGTGATACTTTTGATAATGATGATGATGAGATTGCAAGGTGCCGTAGAAATTCCTTAGGTCTAATTACACCTGATGATGAGATGAGAAGGACAAAAATTGAGTATACTAGGACTTTTTGGGCAGAGGGACACCTAAAATGAAGGTGAAATTAGGAAGCCATGAACATTCATGGTTTTCTTTGGCCTTGATTGACTCAAGGTCAAAAATAAATGTGATCTCTAAAAATTTATATGATCAGTTTAGGTGGCCTATAGATAAGGACCATGGGTAGAGGATGAGGATGACAGATAATGGCTTTGGAGCTCTCCTTGGGGCATGCACCTTTGTACCTGTGATGATAGGAGGGATTTCTTAGAAGTTCCACTTCTTTTCCCACGATCACTGTTTGTATGAGGCTATCCTTGGGAAGCTTTTTATAGCCAAAGTGCGAATGGAAACTAAGGCAAAGGATGGTTGATTTGCCTATGCAAGAATCTATTCAAGATGTGGTCTACATTCTTTACAAGTAATGACTATGTGCCCAAATCATTCTGTTAACTCTCATGACCAGAATATAAGAAGGAGACCCATTGACTCTCATGACCATGATGATTGTATGATCGTAGGAGAGTACGGGGATTTTCTGATCAAAATTTCTGCTAGGATCCACTGTTCAGCGAGACAATATTGGGAAAATGTTTCAAATAAGTTTAGAAAAATTCATGAAAGATACTATAAAAGTTTAGTTATCATTTCGCTTGAAGAGAGTATTGAAAATATGATCCAGTTGGAAAGAAGTTCGAGTACTCTGGAAGAGCTTGAGCATGCATTTGAGAGGAATGAAAAATCAAAAATCATTATGCTCAGTTCTATCCAAGTATGAAATCATTTTTGAGTTCCTGAGAGAGCATCAAGTGAATGTGACCATGAAGTATAAAACTCTTGATAAGAAAGTAAAAGCCATAGCCCAACCTTTGCCAGAAGATAGTCATGAGAAGTATCTATGAGTATCTGATAACCCTATGTTGAGATGGCACGAGCTCATAGGGCATCATTTTACTGATGAGACTATTAAAGAAATAAACTTTGGTGATAGATTATTCCTAAGAGAAGAAGAAAAAGAGAAATTCATAGAAGTCATCTAGAAACATGAGAAAGCATTTGCACTTTTCCCATATGAGATAGGTTGTGTTGATCTGAGACAAGTACTGCCCATGATTATCTTTAGAGTGCCACATATACCATGGAATATCCAGCCTATACCAATCCCAAAGGCTCACTTGCCTGAGTTGATGAGGCTGTTAAAGGAAAAGATATCCACGTGGATATTGGAACCATCCTCAGCTCCATATTCGAATAGGTGGTTTATAGTGCCAAAGAAGAATGGGGAACTTTGTTTCATTCAAGATTTGTAGCCTGTGAACAAAGTCATAATATGAAATGTAGGGACAAGACCTATAGTAGATGATTTTGCTGAAGCATTTGTTGGCCATTCCATCTACTCCATGGGTGACCTAGATTCAAGGTACAACCAGTTTTAGTTGGCTATTGAGAGCAGATACATCATGACCATGAAGACTCCACATGGCCTTGTATGCATGTGTACTTTGCCACAGGGAGTGACTAATTCTGTGGTTCACATGATGAATGCCATGAACCTGCTCCTAAGAGACTTTATACCATCAATGAATATGCCCTTTATTGATGATATTCCGATAAAGGGATGTGAGGAAAGAGTGAAAGATGAGTTTTTAGATGCTTTTCGATGTAGGAATCTTGTTAGCAACCATATCTCTAACTGTGAGAAAATCTTTGAGAGATTTGAAGAGGTAGGACTAACACTTTTTTTTAGAAAAATCTATTTTTGGAGTCGAAGAGGTCCTCATTATAGGACATCTGTGTGGACAATATGGCTGCAAGCCATACCTGTAGAAAGTTGAGGCCATTAGCAAGATTTTTTAGGTGCATCCTAACATCAATGAGGTGAGAAGGTTTTTGGGAGCCTATGTATTCTATGTGATCTAGATTCCTCACTTTGCTCACGTTGCAAACCCATTATATGATCTTTTGATAAAGAAAACAGATTTGTTTGGGTAGAGAAATATTTGAGAGTGATGCATAGAATAAAGCAACTTCTAATTGAAGCCCCATTTCTGAAGCGTGTTGATTATCCAGGTCAAAGGCCTATCATTTTGACTGGTGGCACTAGTCCTATTGGTATAGCCTGGGTCACAAGACATGATGATGATGAGGGGTAGAGATATGTAGTTCTCTTTGGTGCGAAGATTTTGAACGACACTCAAAGAAAATATCCACAGATAAAGAGAGAGCTATGGGGACTAGTGACTGCTTTAAAGTCTGACAAATATTATTTCATTGGAGCCAATGTGGTCGTTGAGACCGATTTTCTTCCACTGATTGGTATGATAGAAATTTTTTCTTCTCCAAAGATTGCTATGGCTAGATGCATCTCGCATGTAAAGTTTATAAATTTTTCTCTTGTTCACATAGCTAGGAAGTTGAATATAGTAGCTAATCTTTTCTCAAGAGTGAAATTTGATGATGATTTGGATGAAGATGATGAGGTAGAAAGAGATACATACATGATGAGATGCGGTCCATTAGTATATGTATATGCACAGTTATGTGAGCATGAGTATGATTGTGAGCGATGAGACATAGGAAACTGTATGAGTGCACTGAAACCTTCCCCAGGCTAGTCCACAAATAAGTATAGATCCATCAAGAAAGATTCTTACAACTTTTTCTTGAAGGATAGACTTATTTGGCAACACGCTAAAGGTAAGATAAAGAGTCCATAGAGAGTACTGAGTTCTAGGAGTCTTCAAAGCAAGGTGATAAGAAAGATGCATGAGAACTTATGGGCAGGTCTTAAAGGATTCTATGTGATGTATGAAAAGATTAGGAAAGCCTATTGGTGGCGAAGGATTTATGTGAGTGTGCGAGATTTTGTAGACTCCTATGGCATTCGTTAGTTAGGCATAGAGACCCGTTACATCTGACTTACCCTCCTTGTATCCATTATAAGTGGGTGGTCAACCATGCCCAAAGGGATAGATAAGATGAGGTATATTGTGCTTGCTAGAGAGGACTTGACAACCCATGTGGAAGGTCAAGCTCTCCATACAAAGAAAACTTATAATGTATGCAAATTCCTTTTACAAGAAGTCATCTCAAGATTCGGTTATGTTGAGAAAGAGGTTGTGGATAGGGGAGAGTTAGATGTGAGAGAGGCAAAAGAGTTCTTTGATCAACATGGGATTCGGTTGTCTCTTACTACTACCTATAACCCTGAGGCAAATGGAAAGATCAAGACAGGCCACCCTTCCATCATGAAGGTGATCTCTAAGGCCTGTAGTGGTGACATAAAGCAATGGCCTAGATTTTTTCCATCTATATTATGGGTCGATAGGATGACGTATACTCAGTCCACAGGTTTCATGCCTACTGAAATGATGTACTCTCAAAAGCGAGTCTTCCCCATCCAGACTCAGATATTGACATGGTTGATGCTCTCATGGAATGATGGCATGACAAGAGAAGAACTTTTATCATTGAGAATTAAGTAGTTAGAGCACGGAAATGAAAAATTAAAAGAAAGAGTCCAAAAGATAAAGGAGTCTAGGTTGAAAACAAGATCTATTTTGACAAACAAGATCTATTTTGATAAAAGTCAATGGCTTAAACCACCTAGGATCGAGATAGATGACGGGGTATTAGTATAGGAAAATACATTTAATATTGAGTATGATTCTAGGAAGAAATTGCTTAATCATGGTTTGGGCCATATGTAGTGATGTGAGTATTTTAAAATGGAATGTATGTGCTTCACAAATTAGACAATACTCCTTTGAGGTCTTTAATTGCAGGAAAGAGGATAACGTTATTCTATAAAAGAAACAATCAAAATTATGAGATTGAGTAAGAATTATTGGAGCATGTTGATGATATTGATGTTGATGCTAATGAGGAACAATAAATCAAGCAATTGAAGAAGGCCAGGTCGAACAATGTCAAAGATGAGCCAAAATGATCAAGTGAAATGTTTTCATTTTGAAATCTGTTCTCTCTGAAAAAAACATATGGATTGCATTGTTGTGTGTGTTAAAGATCTTTAAAATTTTAAGAAAATTAAGTAGGGTCAAGATAGGAAATATCTATTATGGTTTTGCACAAAGCATGAATCACTAGAAATAATATGAATAGAATCAGATAGTAGAATAGAGACTTTTGGGAGTGAAAACTTGGGAATGTGATGGCATGCTTAAACTCAGTGCATGTATATGTTGATAAATTTGAACAGTTAGTGAGTGGGAGACTTTGGATCCTACTATTTATTTTATGTGAGATCCTACCTCTAGATAGATCATGACTCATAAGAAACCTTCATACTCAAGCCAGTAGTATATGTATGTGCATGTGTTGTTAGCGCACTATGATGGGTTAGTAAGCGGGTGGAACAACCTTGGTCGGGTGAGCAAGGCCGTGAGCTGACACTAGTTTCATCGTAGGCCTGACGTATATGTTATCATGTGTCTATATGGATCAGTAGGCTGGAGTCAATCTGACTAGGTGGTCAGAGCCATGAGCTGATGATGATTTCATGTAGGGATAATGTTGTGTGTCGTGCGCTATGTTGGGTCGACAAACAGGTTGGGTAAACTTGGTCGGGCACACAAGGGGATAAATAGAGGAATCATGGCATATTTCTACAAACTGAGTTAGTAGAGCTTAGTATATGCTAGTACTTAGGATAAGTTGCTGGATCTTAACGAGTTAAACAAATGATGAAGATCTATGAAGCCTATGGTTTATCTATATGATTACGTGATTGATTACAGAAGCAAAAACATAGTAAGATGCTTGTGAATCTTGAATCTACTTTATTCTCTAAATTTTTTACTAACCTTTATAAATTTGCATGGAATGATCGAGATCACGTTTAAACTTTTGAGAAGGAAAACATAAAAATTGAAAAGAGTTCTCAAAAGAATCCTGATATGCTTCGGTTGGATTTTGCAGGTTGGCCCATCGAGACGATGTGCACATTTAGTGGGGGCAAATGTCAGGATGAAATCCCTTAGAGAAGTGTACATCAAGATTTTTTTTCAAATTTATTTTGATGTTTCTCTGGCTATGAAGTGATGTTTGAACTGTAAATTGATAAAAAGAGACATAAATTGTTTAAATGCTTGATTGGTTGGATTAATAAAGTGATGAGAACATTTTGATTGTACATCAGAACTCTATATTTATCATTGACCCCTTAGGAATGCATCCCAAACCCCTAAAAAAATAACCCTTACCCCTTGAAACTAACCTCTAATCCTTAGAAACCTCAAAACCCTAACTTTGACCCATGAAAAACTAACATTTGACCCTTGAAACCCTTTGAAAACTTGAGTTTTACCCCCATGGAAACCTAACCTAAACCTTTAAAACCCTTGGAGTTTGAGGCTTAAGTGTAAATAAAGCCATTGATTGATTTGCTCGACCTTAATCATAGGCAAACCCTAACTTTCTCTGATTGAAACCCTATGTAGTTGGAACCTTAGATTTCACATTTACCCTAAGTCTAAAACTTTGATTTAATCTAATTTTGTGTATAAGGTGTGAAGCCAAACCTAAGTCCAAAAATAAAAAGGGAAAAAGAAAAATAAATAAAAATAGGAAAGGAAAAACTGGGAAAATTAAAACGAGAAAAACCAAAATAGAAATAAAAGTTGGGATTTCCCAAAATAGAAAAAGAACATGGGAGAAGATTTTGAAAATAGAAAGGGGTCAATAAGGAGGTTAGAAGATTCTAGAGAGAAGTCCTAGGGGAAACCTATAAATAGACGTCCCGTGCTCATTTATTTTTTCCCACAGATTCTCTTCAAGTATGCTCCTTGCCTTTTCTTGTTCATTCAATTTCCTATTCATTCTTTATTATTTATGCTTTACTTTTTTATGTTCTACCTTCATGAGTATAGTATTGATTCTCTCTTTATGACCATATCCATCATGCTCTCCATCCTTGCCATGCCAAAGAGAGAGAGAGAGAGTACTATAGCAGATCGTCGAAGAGAGATAGAGAGAGAGTGTGTGTTGTAGCATATCATTGGAGAGAGAAAGAGAGAGAGATAGAGAGATATCAATGCAGAGTAGAGAAGTCCTTTGATGTTGATAGTGGAGAGAGAAAGAGGGTTCTTGGGTGCTGCAGAGTGAAGAAGAACTGCTAATCACGACTTTACAATGTTGCATGCGCATAAATGAGAGAGAGAGAGAGAGAGGGAGTGAAACAACCTCCCGTAGCAGTACAATGGAGAGAAATCAGGTTGCATCAACCCATCCGAAGCTCCAGTTCTACCTCAAGAAGCCCGATTGGCTCGCACCTCAACCAATTCTCTCTACCATGGAAGAAGCAAAAGTTTTCATCGTCTACCTAGAGAGGAAAGAAAGAGACTTGCTTAAAGTTTTAGAAAGCTCCCTACCACATGGATTGCTACTATTAGTTGTTCGCAGAGCAGCATCGATAAAGAGAGAGAGAGAGAGAGAGAGAGAGAGAGAGAGAGAGAGAGACAGAGAGAGATGGGTAGTTGCTACTATGTAGGTCAGTTGTGAAGATGGCGGAGAGAGAGAGAGAGAGCTTCTATAGAGCTCCAGTAGCAATGTTGTGACGGCTACAAAGAACAAGAGAGGTCGACGCACAAAGGCGTTTGAGAGAGAGAGCTGATTCCCCGTAGCTTCTATGGTTTGGTGATACACACAATAGGTAAAGAAGGTTGAATGCACCGAAAGAGAGAGAGAGAGACAAAGAGGTAATTACTCTGCTTGCTCACTTAGAATGGAAGCATATCTTCAAGGTATAAATCTCTATGGTTACATATCTAGAAATGAGTTGATGCCAATGCTCAAAAGCAAAGGTCAACCTACTCAAGAAGAATAAGAAAGGTTAACATGGTGCTCAAAGGATGCTTTAGCCGGGTCTTATATTCTCAACTCAGTTACTGATTTCTTACTTCCACACACTAGGAATTGTGCGACATCACAAGAGACATGGAATGATCTTGAAGACTTCTTCTCCTCAAGCACTAGAGCAAGGACGAACCAACTCTAGATGGAATTCACCACACTGAAGAAGATGCCATAGAAAAGTTTGATTGATTATGTCACCAAAATGAAGGACCTAGCTGGCCAACTTGGAAGCATTGGAGAAGTCATTGAAGAGGAGCAAATTGTGAGACAAGTGATCGATGGAATCAAAGCATATGATAAATGGGAAGCATTCACGAGAACAATGGACCTATACATGTATATGCAAGTACCTGACTTCAATACTATTATGGGGACACTATTCACTCATGAAGCCAAACTTGTAAATAACAATGAAAAATCAAAAGTTAACCAATCCTCTACCCTATACACTAATAAGAATAAGAGTAAGGATAGCAAACGCAAAGCAAAAAGATCTGGTGATGAAGCTAGTACCTCCCAAGCTAATTTTGCAGGAAGAGGTAGAGGTACAAGAGGAAGAAGCAGAGAAGGTGGACATGTAGGAGGAGATTCCAAAGCTCTTCTACATGTGCTATATGTGTCTTGACTAACCATACAATAGAGAATTGTTTTAGGTATCCTAGAAATTAGAGAGGAAGAGGCTTCAATAGAGGAAGCTATGGAAGAGGAAGATCAAATAGTTTCAATGGCTGCAACAACAACTACAACAATACCAATAACCAAGGAGGATATATAGGAAGAAGCGATAACAAAAACTACATTGAAGAGGAGACACAAGAAGACTCACTTCTATTGATGAACATGACCATGAAGCAAGGTAAAGAAGATGAGCATGTACTTTATATAGATTTTGATTGTTCCAATCATGAAGCAAGGAGTGTGACTCTACTATTAGACTTGGAAGATCCAA
The DNA here is from genome assembly GCA_020310875.1 of Ceratopteris richardii. Lineage (NCBI taxonomy): Eukaryota > Viridiplantae > Streptophyta > Polypodiopsida > Polypodiales > Pteridaceae > Ceratopteris > Ceratopteris richardii. The sequence goes on from CM035413.1 coordinate 18,523,181, forward strand.
AGAATAGATATGAGGTTCAAACAGGAGATGACCCAAGGAAATCAATTGAAAATATTAGAAATGTGAAGACTCCAGATGGAAATATGAATCTACTCAGTAAGGTATTGTATGTACCTACCATAACCAAGAACTTCATAAGTGTTGGAAATATTGTAGAGAAAGGATTATAGGTAAGGTTCACAAGCAATGGAGCATTTGTGGAAGACAATCAACAAGGATTCAAAAGAATTGCAAAGGGAGAAAAGTCAGGTAGATTCTTTACATTTGAATTGCAACATACTAGAAATATAGGTCTATTCAATTATGGAGGGCAAACCCTATCAGAATAAGAGATGTCGCACAAAAGATTAGCTCACATTGGTGAAAGAAGTTTGAAGCAAATATGCAAGCATCAAAGTGTACTTGATCTACCTAATATATCCAAGAAAAATATGATCTAAAAATGTAGTGCTTGTGAACTTGGGAAGTCACATAGACAACTCTTTATGAAGAAAGGTTACATCAATGTTGACCTATTGGAGATAATCCACAGAGATGTTTGGAGACCTAGCTAAGAACCATCAATTTCACAATCCAAGTACTATTTATCTTTTATGGATAGTTGTAGCAGATGGACCATCCTATATTTTATGAAGCACAAGGATGAAGTATTCAATTGTTTTTAGAAATATCTTTCTCTTGTTGAAAATGAAACAAGAAAAACATTAAAGAGGCTAAGGTCACATGGAGGGGGAGAATTGAATTTGATGCCTATCTCCAAGATAGAGACATCAAGAGAGAGATACTCTCCAAAGCAGAATGGAGTGGCAGAGAGAAGAAATAGGACTATAGTTGAAGATGCAAGGTCCATGCTTAATGAGAAGAAATTACCCAACTATGTATGGGTAGATGTTGCATCCACAACCGCCTATCTCATTAATAGACTCCCATCAAAGGCATTGGAAGGGATGAAACCCTATGAATCTTGGAATGGAAGAAGACCTAGCCTTGATCATTGCAGGATATTTGGATGCATAGCCTATGCACATATTCCATCACACATCATATGTGAATTGGATCATAAGGTAGCAAAATGTGTATTCATTGGATATGATCTAAATAAAAAAGGGTACAAGTTGTATGATCCAAGTACGAAAGGCTTTATTATTAGCAAATATGTTGACTTTGATGAGAACAAATCTGGGTTTGAAGATGATTGTAGGAAAGTCAAGCTACCTTATGACCTATAGGAGAACATTCCATAATTAAAAAAGGTACATGATCAACTACATGAAGATACAAATGTTTTGATGATGATCAAAAGATGCCAAAGAGGAATGTTAAGAAGTGGAACAATAAAGGCAAAGAGAAAATGCAAGAATTGGAAGACATTGCAAAATATTTTTAACAAACAATAAGGAAATCAACTGGGGAAAAGAAGAAGCCAGAAAGGTATGGATTTGACACCTCTCTGGTCACTAAGCATTCAATCTATATTGCTTAGGATATCAACTCATAGGATCCATCAACATTTAAAGAAGCTAACAAGAAATCCGAGTGGAGAGAAGCAATGGAGGAAGAGATAGAAGCCCTGCAAGAGGATCAGACATGGGACCTAGTTCCCAAGAATCCATCCATGAAGATCATTGGATCTAGGTAGATTTATAAGGTAAAAAAGAATCCATATGGTTCAATAAGCAGGTATAAAGAAAGGATTGTGGCTAAGGGGTTTTCTTAAACACAAGGCATAGATTATGAGGAGACTTTCTCTCCTATGGCAAAGATGCAAACAATTAGAGTTCTCATGAGTATACCTACTTCAAGAAATTGTTGGGGTTAGACCTCTACGGAAGCACGTGAACAACACAAGGAAGAAGAAGAAGCTTGGAGCACAACACACAATACTGAATGTATTACTAGAGAATGTACAAAGATAAGTAGCCCATTAGGGCAATAGGCGTATATACAAGCGGGAGGAAAAAAACCTCCTAAAGAAGGAAAAAAGTGCCCCGACAGTCCTAGTGTGTTCACACACATCGCTACCTAAATATATCAACAAATCCCCCCGGGAGTGATGCGGTGAACAAGGAGCTGGCACTCATGTATAAGGAAGTGCCAAGCTATGTGAGAATCACTCCACAAAAGGAAGTAAGCCCGAAGCTTTGCGAAAAGCTTCAAACTTCTCCCAAGGTAGAGCCTTCGTGAAAAGGTTTGCAATGTTCTCCTGTGTGGGCACATATGCCAAGCTGATCTCCCCAGCAGAGAACTTCTCCTCGACATAGTGATAATGCGCCTCAATGTGCTTAGTGCGAGCATGGAACACAGGGTTCCTCGCAACTACCAATGCACTCTGATTGTCAGTGAAGATGGTGGTGGCAGAAGAGTGGCGAACACCCAAATCAGCCATAAGGCATCTGAGCCACACACACTCAAGAGTCGCTATGAAAGATGCCCTTTACTCACCCTCACAACTGGAAGTGGCCACAGTAGGCTACTTCTTGCTCAACCAAGATATACATGAGTTACCAAGCATGAAGCAAAAACCACTAGTGGTCACACGAGTGTCATAGCAACCAACCCAATCTGAGTCAGAAAAAGCATGCAAATCTGGCGGTAGTGATCCCCCCTTGGGATAAAACAACCCAAGTAGCAGTGTACCACTCAAGTAGCAAAAGATGCACTTAACTGCCTTCCAATGCATGACTCCTAGGCAATGCATAAACCTGCTCATCTGTGAGACAACAAACTGAATATCTGGTCGAGTAATGCATAAGTAAATCAAGCATCCAATAGCCTGCTGATACATCATCAAATGCATCTCCAACATCATGAAGACTCAATCGTAAACCTGTCTCCATAGGAGTGGCAATAGGCTTACAATCTTCAAGGCCAGAACGCTGCAATAATGTGTTAATATATTTTGTTTGACACAAAGTCATTCCACCATCAACTTGCATAAAGTAAATGCCCAAATAGTGATGCAAATGGCCCAAATCACACATCTCAAATGAGGCATGCAAATAAGACTTAAAATCAGTAATATGCTTCCCAATAGGACCAATGAGCAACATGTCGTCAACGTAGACAACAATGATCAGAAGCACATCATTAGCATGCTTAACATATAAGCTGCTTTCAGTTGGACTATTCTCAAAACCATGTGCAACCAGATAGGCATGTATCTTCTCATACTAAGCACGTGGTGCTTGCTTTAAACCATATAATGCCTTCTTTAACCTGCACACCTCGTTTTCATGCCCTTTTTGCACAAAGCCATGGGGCTGAAAAAACATACACTTCTTCATGCAAGTCACCATTCAGAAATGTTGTTTTAATGTCCAACTGATGTACATTCCAACCATGATGGGCTGCAAGTGCACAAATGCTCCGAACAGTAGTCATACGACATGTAGGTGCAAAGGTGTCATCAAAATCAATGCCGCTTTCCTGCGCATAACCCTTTGCAACAAGCCTAGCCTTATACCTATCAACTGTACCATCAGGTTTACGCTTCAGCTTGTATAACCACTTAGTGCCAATGGCCTTCTTGCTAGAAGGCAAGTCACATAAAGACCATGTATCATTCTTCATTATAACATAATATTCAGATTACATAGCAACCATTCAATTTTTTGAATTTTGTGCTTCATCAAAAGAAACAGGCTCATTCTCATCATAGAGAGTAGACGCAGCTATAGCACAACAATATGATGCAAAGGAGGCACTACGAGAGCCTGAACAAGTACAATATGACAAAGGTGCATCTAATTTGTTGTCACACAAAGTCTGCACCAGCCATTTTGGCATACTTTTTGCCTACTCAATATCAGCTCTCTCATCAACAAGCGCATCATGTAAATCTACATCAGAAATGGAATGATTTGCATCATCATATGAAACCTGCAAAGGCTGAGAAGTTGCCTCATTAGGACCAGCACTAGACTGTCCACCTGTAAAAAGAGGCATCAAAGTATCATACATGTCTTTGGAGCTAATAGATGTCTCCTTAGTACATGAAATCAATGGCTGAATAGCATCTTCCACAAAGACATCACGACTAACTAGAATACGTTTAGTCTGTGGATGATACAGACGATAGCCTTTACTTTCTAAACTGTACCCAACAAAAATACATTTTACTACCTTATCATCCAAGTTTTTGCGATGTTGTTCAAGCACTAAAGCATATTCCAAACAACCAAAAACATGCAGATGAGCAACATATGACTTGCGGTCATGCCAAGCCTCATATGGAGTGATAGACTACAGTGCTTTAGTGGCACACCTGTTCAGTACATATGCTACACACATGACAACCTCAAGCCAGAAACTATGTGGTAAAGCTTCACTCTTGACAATACACCTCGCCATCTCCATGAGTGACCTGTTCTTTCGTTCAGAAACTCCATTCTGTTGAGGAGTATACAGCACTGTACACTGGTGTTTTATCCCACGTTCAACCAAAAATGCATTAAAATCAGAAGAAATATATCCCCCCCCTCCCCCCCCCCGCCCGATCTGAACGGAGGGTGCCCATTTTACATGTTGACAGATTTTTAGTCAAAAGAAAAAACTATTTGAAGCACATGAACACTTCGGACTTTGCCTTCAATGGATATATCCATGCATGCCTGGAAAAATCATCAATGAAAGTCACGAAGTAAAGATAATTCCCAAAAGAAGGTGTCTGCATAGGTCCATAGACATCACTATGTACAAGCTACAATTTCTGAGTAGCCCGAACTGAACCGTCTTTTGGAAAGGACGAACACTACATTTTGCCCAAAGTATAGCCTTCACAACCATGTTTTCCAGGTGCCTCAAGTTTGGGCAAAGAGAACACCATTTCAGATTTCTGTAGGTGTAGCAAACTAGCGAAATTTAGATGACCAAAGCATGCATGCCAAAGCTTTGCATCTGACATAGCCTGAGAATCATTTATAGCACATGCCAAATCATTTTCAGATCTTTCATAGTCTATGAGCTTATAGAGCCCATGACATAAAATGCCAGAAGCAATAATAACATCGGCATTTGACAGATCATGAACTCTACATCTGTCATCAAAAAATTTCACAACCAAGCTAATCTTGGCTAATGCAGAAACTGATAACACATTCTTCTTGATCCCTGGCACAAATAAAGCATCTGACAAAGTGAAAGAACTACCATCAGCAGTAGTCAAAATGATCTTACCGACTCCCATAATAGGATAAGAGGAGTTGTTGGCGCATGTAACAGTATTCCTTGTAGGGGCAGGCTCGAGTGAAGAGAAGAAACTGCGCTGTGGGGTAATATGTTTGGTCCCCCCACTATCAAAGTACGAAACATCTGAGTCTACTGCAAACATGTACTGCTCATGAGAAGATTAGTAGACTCCATTTTTGGTGTAGAGGCTTCTATAACAACCATTCCAGCCTCTTTCTTCTTTGCCTCTTTTGCAGCTAGTTTTGGATAGTTCTTTATGATATGATCATTTCCTTTACAATACTTACAAAACGATTTCTGCTTTTCTAATTTTTTCTCATCTTTGTCTTGGTTCTACGAATGTGCAGCATTTGCAGATTTTAGCTTACTAGTTGAAGAACTCAATTTTCCTTTGCCCTTCTAACTAGCCAGGAAAGCTTGATCTGCAACATGCATAATGGACATGTTCTGCATGGACTGATCTTCCTGCAATAGAACAGAGACTAACTCCTCAAATGACAAGGCATTTGGATCGCCTTTCATCTTCAACCGAAGAGTAGAAGCAAAACTCTGATATGAATCAGGAAGACCCTTCAGAACGCTCTTCACAAGTGAGCTATCTGGTATAACCTCATCAACAGAAATCAATTGTTCCTTCAAGTCTTTGATCTTTGTTAGGAAACTGTCCATAGAATCACCTTCATTCATGTGCTCACTCTCCAACTGTTTTCGGAGGTAAGCAACACGAGCCTCATTCCTAGCTTGGTACAATGTGGTAAGTGTATCCCAAGAATCCTTAGCTATTCTGCAAGAGCGAATATGAGGAATAATGGCACGTTTGACAGACAAAGCTATCAATGCATGTGCTTGGGCATCTCTGCCATCCCAACGAATCTGCTCTGTAGTAGGTACAACAGAAACAACAGCACGAACAGGAATCTGCACAATATCATCTTCGATACCATCTCCATCAGCTCCAGCACCTATATTTGCAGTACCTATTGTTACAGGTGTAACACGACGTCTTCCAACACCTTGCACAATGTTCCACAATCCTTTTGCAACCAATACATGTCGCATCATATAAGCCCATAATGGGTAGTTGGTACCATTCAACTTATCCTCGACAACCAACATACGAAATACATCACTACTTTCAGCCATGGTCGGTGACTAAAATACCTTGATGCAGAAAATTGACTGTATCTCAAAAAGTTGAACAGAATTGCCAAGACGAATTCGGCTAGACCTATAGTAGACTTCAAGATGCTTATAGTGCCAAACAGA
>CM035413.1:18534633-18537133 GCA_020310875.1 Ceratopteris richardii
GGATATGAGAGTGTTCTATATTGATTCAGGATGTAGTAATCATTTGAGTGGAAATATTGCTTTGATGACTGACTTAGATCATAATGCAATTAATCATACAGTTCAGACAGGTGATAATACAAAGCATAAGGTAAAGTCAATTGGCTCAGTCAAAGCTAAGGATGGGAGCACTCTTCTGAGTAAGGTTCTTTATGTTCCCACAATTCCAAAGAATTTGATCAGTGTAGGTCAAATTGTGGAAAAAGGATATGAGGTAAGGTTTACAAATGATGGAGTTTATGTTGAAGACCCTAGTCAAGGGTATAAACAGGTTGTTACAGGAAAGAAAGAAGGAAGGCTCTTCACATTGAAGGTACAAGGAAATGTTGGACATGCTATGTTCACATATGGAGAGCAGAAGGTGTCAGAATTAGATCTTTGGCACAAAAGACTTGGACACTTTAATGAAAGAGGTATCAAAGATATGATCAATAATGAATCAGTGCTTGGATTGCCTAACATTGCAGGTCAACACATGACATACAGATGTGAGGCATGTCAATTAGGTAAAGCTCATAAGCAATCCTATTCCAAGCATGGGTTTATGTATTCAGAAAGACTTGAATTGGTTCATACAGATGTGTGGGGTCCTTCAAAGGACTTTAGTATAAATGGTTCAAGATATTATGTCATTTATGTTGATGATGCTACCAGGTGGATCACAATTTATGTGATTAAGGAAAAGTCAGAAGTGTTTAATACATTTAAACACTATCATGCTTATGCAGAAAGGATTACAGGTCAGAGATTGAAGAGACTAAGGTCAGATGGAGGGGGAGAGTATTTTTCAAATGAATTCAATGATTACTTATGGAATGCAGGTATAAAGAGAGAAGTTACTTGCAGATACTCCCCTCAACAAAATGGGGTAGCAGAAAGAAGAAATAGGACTCTTGTTGAGTTTGCAAGGTCCATGATGAAAGAGAAGAATTGTCCAAATTATTTGTGGGCAGAGGCTGTTAATACAGCTACTTACTTGGTCAATAGATTGCCTTGTAAAGCTTTGCAGGGTATGACACCATATGAAGCTTGGTGGGGTAAGAAACCTACCTTGGATCATTGCAGAATATTTGGATGTTTGGCATATGCATATGTGCCATCTCAATTGAGACATAAGTTGGAGCCTAAGGCAGAAAAATATGTTTTTATTGGCTATGATGATAAGCAAATGGGATACAGGTTGTGGAGTCCATCCACAAAGCAATTCATTGTGTCTAAGGATGTTACATTTGATGAGCAAAGTACTTGGTATGCAGGTAAATATAATATACATGCAGATGATGAAGAAGTAGTGAATCAAAGAAAAGGTAAAGCAAAGATTCAATTACTTGATGAAAGTGAGAACAATGAAGTACAGGTTGAAGTTGAAGAAAGGCCAAGATTTGATCCAGAATGTGATGAACCAGAGACTTCAAGAAGTGCAGAAGTTAGGAGGTCAACTAGGCACAAATGGCAACCTACAAGGTATAGCTACGACACCTCATTCTTGACTACTAAAGATTATGCTTATTTGGTAAAAGCAGATGAAGATCCATCTACATATGATGAAGCCAAAGGCCAGAGAAATTGGGAAGAAGCTATGCAAGAGGAGTATGATGCTTTGATAGAGAATCAGACTTGGGATCTGGTTCCTAAACCTAATAGTCAGAAAATTATTGGATGTAAGTGGGTTTATAAAACCAAAAGATTTGCAGATGGAAATGTGTCTAGATACAAAGCTAGACTTGTTGTGAAAGGGTATGCACAGACATATGGAGTGGACTATGATGAGACTTATAGTCCTGTGGCAAAAATGACAACCATCAGAACCCTCATAGCAATTGCTGCTTGCAAAGGTTGGAAGTTGTCTCAACTAGATGTTAAAAATGCTTTTTTGAATGGTTATATTTCAGATGAAGTGTACATGGAGCAACCAGATGGGTTCAAAGATCAAGTGAATCCAAATTATGTGTGTAAGCTCAAGAGAGCTTTGTATGGACTAAAGCAAGCCCCAAGGGCATGGAATTATAGGCTTGTAAAATTCTTGAATGATCTTGGATTTCAAGCATCAAAGGCAGATAGTAGCTTGCTAGTCAAAGCAAGTGAAGATGGATTCATTTATGTTTGTATTTATGTTGATGACATAATACTTACAGGAACAGATGATAAAGGAATACAAATGATCAAGAAACAGATGGAGAAGGAGTTCAAAATTAGTGATTTGGGGAATCTATCATTCTTCTTGGGAATGGAGATTTCTTATACTCAACATGGAGTATATGTAACCCAAGAAAGGTATCTTAAGAATTTGATAACCAAGTTTAAAATGGAAGATTGCAGGGTTGCACCTACACCATTGGAAGTGAACCATAAATTGTCTAAGTTTGGAGGAGAAGAGTTCAGAGATATGAAACTTTATCAAAGTTTGGTTGGTAGCTTGATTTATGCTACATTGACAAGGCCTGATTTGTCATATGCAGTT
>CM035413.1:18544633-18547133 GCA_020310875.1 Ceratopteris richardii
CAAAGATCTGATAGGATACATCACATGAGATGAAGAAAAGCCAGAATTCAGAGATCCTAGTGTTCCAACTAGAGAGGAGCTTGCAGATTTGAAGAATTGGATGAAGAAGGATGCTCAAGCAAGGAGCATAATCTACATGGCAGTCAATGATTATTTGCTTCCTCACATTAGAGGACTTGAAAGTGCATGTGACATTTGGAATGCTTTGGAGGAGCATTTCCAAAACACAACCAAATCAAGGAAGGCTTCACTATGGGCAGAATTTACTACCTTTAAGAAGAAGGCCTCACAATCAATCTCTGATTATGTGACAAAGATGAAGGACATTGCAGATTCTCTAGGAGCAGTGGATGAAGATATTGAAGAAGACAAATTGGTAAGACAAATACTCACAGAGCTAAGAGGAGATGAGAAGTGGAAGCCTTTCATTTTATCTACAGAACTTTCACTAGATCACTTTACTCCTGATTTGAATCAATTGTTAGGTCATATGCTAACTTTTGAGAATGATGTCAAAGGAGATGTTGATAAGAGTGCAGGTCATGCAATGTACTCTAAAGACAAGAAGAAAGCTAACAAAGGAAAGCAACAATCAGGTGAAGAAGAAGGTACTTCAAACCAAGCAAATTTCATGAGAGGCAAAGGAAATGGCAGAAGTAGAGGAAGAGGCAGAAACAACAAGGATAACACAAGAGCTTGTTGGATATGTGGTAAGACCAATCATCTCTCTCATGATTGTTGGCATAATAATCAGAACAATGGCAATTATCAAAACTTTAATCAAAGAGCAAGAGGTGGTAGATTTCAGAGAGGAAATTTCAGAGGTAGAGGTGGTAGGAACTCTTTTGGAAGAGGTGGAGGAAGAAGTTTCCAAAACCAATCCTACAATAACACCTATTACAACTATGCATCAGATCAGAAGGAGGATTCGACTCTCATTATGAATACATGTGAAATCTCACATGAGGATATGAGAGTGTTCTATATTGATTCAGGATGTAGTAATCATTTGAGTGGAAATATTGCTTTGATGACTGACTTAGATCATAATGCAATTAATCATACAGTTCAGACAGGTGATAATACAAAGCATAAGGTAAAGTCAATTGGCTCAGTCAAAGCTAAGGATGGGAGCACTCTTCTGAGTAAGGTTCTTTATGTTCCCACAATTCCAAAGAATTTGATCAGTGTAGGTCAAATTGTGGAAAAAGGATATGAGGTAAGGTTTACAAATGATGGAGTTTATGTTGAAGACCCTAGTCAAGGGTATAAACAGGTTGTTACAGGAAAGAAAGAAGGAAGGCTCTTCACATTGAAGGTACAAGGAAATGTTGGACATGCTATGTTCACATATGGAGAGCAGAAGGTGTCAGAATTAGATCTTTGGCACAAAAGACTTGGACACTTTAATGAAAGAGGTATCAAAGATATGATCAATAATGAATCAGTGCTTGGATTGCCTAACATTGCAGGTCAACACATGACATACAGATGTGAGGCATGTCAATTAGGTAAAGCTCATAAGCAATCCTATTCCAAGCATGGGTTTATGTATTCAGAAAGACTTGAATTGGTTCATACAGATGTGTGGGGTCCTTCAAAGGACTTTAGTATAAATGGTTCAAGATATTATGTCATTTATGTTGATGATGCTACCAGGTGGATCACAATTTATGTGATTAAGGAAAAGTCAGAAGTGTTTAATACATTTAAACACTATCATGCTTATGCAGAAAGGATTACAGGTCAGAGATTGAAGAGACTAAGGTCAGATGGAGGGGGAGAGTATTTTTCAAATGAATTCAATGATTACTTATGGAATGCAGGTATAAAGAGAGAAGTTACTTGCAGATACTCCCCTCAACAAAATGGGGTAGCAGAAAGAAGAAATAGGACTCTTGTTGAGTTTGCAAGGTCCATGATGAAAGAGAAGAATTGTCCAAATTATTTGTGGGCAGAGGCTGTTAATACAGCTACTTACTTGGTCAATAGATTGCCTTGTAAAGCTTTGCAGGGTATGACACCATATGAAGCTTGGTGGGGTAAGAAACCTACCTTGGATCATTGCAGAATATTTGGATGTTTGGCATATGCATATGTGCCATCTCAATTGAGACATAAGTTGGAGCCTAAGGCAGAAAAATATGTTTTTATTGGCTATGATGATAAGCAAATGGGATACAGGTTGTGGAGTCCATCCACAAAGCAATTCATTGTGTCTAAGGATGTTACATTTGATGAGCAAAGTACTTGGTATGCAGGTAAATATAATATACATGCAGATGATGAAGAAGTAGTGAATCAAAGAAAAGGTAAAGCAAAGATTCAATTACTTGATGAAAGTGAGAACAATGAAGTACAGGTTGAAGTTGAAGAAAGGCCAAGATTTGATCCAGAATGTGATGAACCAGAGACTTCAAGAAGTGCAGAAGTTAGGAGGTCAACTAGGCACAAATGGCAACCTACAAGGTATAGCTACGACACCTCATTCTTGACTACT
>CM035413.1:18564633-18568424 GCA_020310875.1 Ceratopteris richardii
AGGGATATAGAAACATAATTGCAGGGAAAAAGGAAGGAAGATTGTTTACTCTCAAAGTCCAAGGTAATGTGGGACATGCATTATTTACCTATGGAAGTCAAAAGGTATCTGAATTAGACCTATGGCATAAAGGCTAGGTCATTTCAATGAGAGAGCTATAAAGGAAATGTCAAAGAATCAGGTGGTGCTTGGATTGCCAAATATTGAAGGGCAACATATGGTGTACAAGTGTGAAGCTTGTCAATTAGGTAAAGCACATAAAAGTTCTTACAACAAATCAGGGTACAAGCATTCAAATATGCTTGAATTGGTTCATACAGATGTATGGGGTCCCTCAAGGGACTATAGCATAAATGGATCGAGATATTATGTGTTGTTTGTGTGATGATGCAACCAGATGGATTACTTTATATGTAATCAAGGATAAATCAGAAGTTTTCAAGACATTTAAACATTTTCATGCTTATGCAGAAAGGATAACAGGGCAAAAACTTAAGAGGTTAAGGTCAGATGGAGGGGGAGAGTATTTCTCTAAAGAGTTTGATGACTATTTGTGGAATGCAGGTATAAAAAGAGAAGTAACTTGCAGGTACTCCCCTCAACAGAATGGAGTAGCAGAAAGGAGGAATAGGACTCTTGTAGAATTTGCAAGAGCCATGATGAAGGAAAAGAATTGTCCCAAATTACTTATGGGCAGAAGCCATTAACACTGCAACATATCTTGTGAATAGGTTACCTTGTAAAGCTTTGGATGGAGGAACCCCTTATGAAGCATGGTGGGGTAAGAAACCTACTCTTGATCATTGTAAAGTGTTTGGATGTATTGCATATGCTTATGTTCCTTCACAATTAAGACATAAGCTAGAACCAAAAAGCAGAGAAGTATGTGTTTATTGGATATGATGATAGACAGATGGGTTACAGGTTGTGGAGTCCATCTACAAAGCAATTTCTTGTTACTAAAGATGTGACATTTGATGAGCAAAATACATGGTATACAGGATCAACAAATGATTATGCAGGTTGTTGAAGAGATACAAAGAAAAGGAAAGGCAAAAGTAAAAGTATATGAAGAAAGTATTGATGAAAGTTGACTCTAGAAGTAGATTGCAGGATCATGTAGAAGAAGGGCCAAGATTTGATCCAGAATCAAATGAGGCTGAAACTTCAAGAAGTGCAGAAATCAGAAGATCTACAAGAGAAAAGGAAAGAGCCTATAAGGTATAGTTATGATACATCTTTCCTAACAATAAAAGATTATGCTTATATTGTAAAGACAGAAGAAGATCCAACCACTTATGAAGAAGCCAAAGGTAAACAAAATTGGGAGAATGCAATGCAGGAAGAGTATGATGCTCTACTTGAAAATGAAACTTGGGATTAGTACCAAGACCAAAGAATCAGAAAGTTATTGGATGTAAATGGGTATACAAAACAAAGAGGTTTGCAGATGGTAAGGTGTCTAGATACAAGGCTAGACTTGTGGTTCAAGGTTTTGCCCAAACTTATGGGGTAGATTATGATGAAACCTTTAGTCCTGTTGCTAAAATGTCTACAATTAGAACATTGATTGCTATTGCTGCTTGTAAGGGATGGAAATTATCACAATTGGATGTGAAAAATGCTTTTCTAATGGATACATTGCAGATGAAGTATACATGGAGCAACCAGAGGGTTTTATGGATTCAATTGGATCAGATTATGTGTGTAAGCTCAAGAGAGCTTTGTATGGGTTGAAGCAGGCCCAAGAGCTTGGAATTACAGATTGGTTAAGTTCTTGAATGAATGTGGATTTCAAGCATCAAAGGCAGATAGTAGCTTGCTAGTGAAGGCAAGTGAAAATGGATACATTTACATGTGCATTTATGTTGATGATATTATTATTACAGGAACAGATGCTCAAGGAATCAATGAACTCAAAAGGCAAATAGAGAAGGAGTTTAAGATAAGTGATTTGGGAAACTTATCTTATTTTCTAGGAATGCAGATTGTGTATACTCAACATGGAGTATATGTTTCACAAGAGAGATACTTGAAGAATCTTCTAGTCAAGTTTAACATGGAGGATTGCAAGACCTCAACTACACCATTGGAGGTAAATCATAAATTGAGCAGGTATGGAGGTGAAGAATTCAATGATATGAAGAAATATCAGAGTTGGTAGGTAGTTTTAATCTATGCTACCTTAACAAGGCCAGATCTATCATATGCAGTAGGTGTGTTGTCACAATTTAGCATTGTCCAAAGAAGACTCATTGGATTGCAGCCCAAAGGGTACTCAGATATATCAAAGGAACCTTAAGTGAAGGTTTGTATTATCGTTTCACTTCTGACACAAGAATCAAAGTGTTTAGTGATGCAGATTGGGCAGGTGATTCAGATGATAGAAGGTCTACTCATGGGTATCTTTGTTATATTGGAGATAAACTAGTTTCTTGTGTTCAAAGAAGCAACATACAGTTGCTTTATCATCCACAGAAGCTGAGTATAAAGGGATGCTAGAAGCTGCAAAGGAAGTAATATGGTTGAAGACCTTGATGAAGAGTTTTGAGACTGATCATAGTACTCCAATTATTTTTGGAGATAATATGTTCTTTGTATTTGGCAGCTAACCCTGTTTTTCATGCCAGGACTAAGCATATAGAGATTCAGTATCATTTCTTGAAGGAAAAGGTACTTGATAAGGAGATTGACGTGATGTACACTCCAACAAAAGAACAAGTGGCAGATATGATGACAAAGAGCTTGGATGGACCTAAGCTACAAAGATTCAAAGAGATGGCAGGAGTGAAGAAGAATGGAATAATCACAATTAGTGATTGAGGGGGAGTTGTTAGAACAAGCCAATCACAAATTGATGATTATACAGATCTTGAAGAAAGCTTATGGTCAGAATGAAGTGAAGGAAGACATTTGTGAAAGTGAAGAAGATTTCAGATTGATGTCTTGTACACATATGTACATATAAGTGAAGAATCTTGTAAACTGAGTATAGCTAAACCTTTAGGATGATAAGGAGCAATGTCATAGACGCGGGATGAGTCTAAATCCATGTATATATAAGTTAATGTTGACAAGAAATATGTATGAGAGTCATTTATAGATGACAAGTATGTTAGAGATGTGTTGAGAGTTTTTTCTCGAGAATTAGTGACGGGTTTTCTCTGAGTGCTCTCTGTCTGATTATGTGAATCAGAATTCCTTTTGTACACATCTAATTGAGAAGCTAATGAAGCTATGTCTAAAGTTTCAGATCTAATTCCTCTTCTACTGTGAGAATGATCAATAGGAACATTCATATGTGGAATGAGAAAATTGAAGTCTGAGAGTAGCGCACTTTTCCGTCTCAGTATTTTGCTTAGATCTGAGTGTATACTGTAAAGTTTTTGATGAGTGAGCACTTGAAATCTAAGTTAGGAGATAAGGAAGCTATGGCTAAAGCGTTTAGCAAAACGGGTTATATATTGGGAGAAATCAACTTGAGAAGTTGACCATGTCGAAGGCGCTACTTCTGGAAGACAGTTTTGACATATCTTTGATCTTAAGGATCAAATTAAACTTTTGATGATTAGTTTTGAGAACTATAATTATTATGATTGCGCAAAGGTATTGCGAATACTTGTGCATCATTTGCTAGAAGAAATTTGAAGTTATGTGCAGGTAATGAAGTTGATTTCTGAAGCAGACTTTCTGAAGTGAACACTTCTTCACTCAGAGAAGTGTTGATGGAAGTTTGGTAAAGAAAGAAAGTATTTGTGTAAAGTTTGATTACAACTGACATAGAAGTGTTC
>CM035413.1:18585924-18588424 GCA_020310875.1 Ceratopteris richardii
CAACCATATTACTTCCTTTGCAGCTTCTACCATCCCTTTATACTCAGCTTCTGTGGATGATAAAGCAACTGTATGTTGCTTCTTTGAACACCAAGAAACTAGTTTATCTCCAATATAACAAAGATACCCATGAGTAGACCTTCTATCATCTGAATCACCTGCCCAATCTGCATCACTAAACACTTTGATTCTTGTGTCAGAAGTGAAACCATAATACAAACCTTCACTTAAGGTTCCTTTGATATATCTGAGTACCCTTTGGGCTGCAATCCAATGAGTCTTCTTTGGACAATGCATAAATTGTGACAACACACCTACTGCATATGATAGATCTGGCCTTGTTAAGGTAGCATAGATTAAACTACCTACCAAACTCTGATATTTCTTCATATCATTGAATTCTTCACCTCCATACCTGCTCAATTTATGATTTACCTCCAATGGTGTAGTTGAGGTCTTGCAATCCTCCATGTTAAACTTGACTAGAAGATTCTTCAAGTATCTCTCTTGTGAAACATATACTCCATGTTGAGTATACACAATCTGCATTCCTAGAAAATAAGATAAGTTTCCCAAATCACTTATCTTAAACTCCTTCTCTATTTGCCTTTTGAGTTCATTGATTCCTTGAGCATCTGTTCCTGTAACAATAATATCATCAACATAAATGCACATGTAAATGTATCCATTTTCACTTGCCTTCACTAGCAAGCTACTATCTGCCTTTGATGCTTGAAATCCACATTCATTCAAGAACTTAACCAATCTGTAATTCCAAGCTCTTGGGGCCTGCTTCAACTCATACAAAGCTCTCTTGAGCTTACACACATAATCTGATCCAATTGAATCCATAAAACCCTCTGGTTGCTCCATGTATACTTCATCTGCAATGTATCCATTTAGAAAAGCATTTTTCACATCCAATTGTGATAATTTCCATCCCTTACAAGCAGCAATAGCAATCAATGTTCTAATTGTAGACATTTTAGCAACAGGACTAAAGGTTTCATCATAATCTACCCCATAAGTTTGGGCAAAACCTTTGACCACAAGTCTAGCCTTGTATCTAGACACCTTACCATCTGCAAACCTCTTTGTTTTGTATACCCATTTACATCCAATAACTTTCTGATTCTTTGGTCTTGGTACTAATTCCCAAGTTTCATTTTCAAGTAGAGCATCATACTCTTCCTGCATTGCATTCTCCCAATTTTGTTTACCTTTGGCTTCTTCATAAGTGGTTGGATCTTCTTCTGTCTTTACAATATAAGCATAATCTTTTGTTGTTAGGAAAGATGTATCATAACTATACCTTATAGGCTCTTTCCTTTCTCTTGTAGATCTTCTGATTTCTGCACTTCTTGAAGTTTCAGCCTCATTTGATTCTGGATCAAATCTTGGCCCTTCTTCTACATGATCCTGCAATCTACTTCTAGAGTCAACTTCATCAATACTTTCTTCATATACTTTTACTTTTGCCTTTCCTTTTCTTTGTATCTCTTCAACACCTGCATAATCATTTGTTGATCCTGTATACCATGTATTTTGCTCATCAAATGTCACATCTTTAGTAACAAGAAATTGCTTTGTAGATGGACTCCACAACCTGTAACCCATATGTCTATCATCGTATCCAATAAACACATACTTCTCTGCTTTTGGTTCTAGCTTATGTCTTAATTGTGAAGGAACATAAGCATATGCAATACATCCAAAACTTTTACAATGATCAAGAGTAGGTTTCTTACCCCACCATGCTTCATAAGGGGTTCCTCCATCCAAAGCTTTACAAGGTAACCTATTCACAAGATATGTTGCAGTGTTAATGGCTTCTGCCCATAAGTAATTTGGACAATTCTTTTCCTTTATCATGGCTCTTGCAAATTCTACAAGAGTCCTATTCCTCCTTTCTGCTACTCCATTCTGTTGAGGGGAGTACCTGCAAGTTGCTTCTCTTTTTATACCTGCATTCCACAAATAGTCATCAAACTCTTTAGAGAAATACTCTCCCCCTCCATCTGACCTTAACCTCTTAAGTTTTTGCCCTGTGATCCTTTCTGCATAAGCATGAAAATGTTTAAATGTCTTGAAAACTTCTGATTTATCCTTGATTACATATAAAGTAATCCATCTGGTTGCATCATCAACAAACAACACATAATATCTCGATCCATTTATGCTATAGTCCCTTGAGGGACCCCATACATCTATATGAACCAATTCAAGCATATTTGAATGCTTGTACCCTGATTTGTTGTAAGAACTTTTATGTGCTTTACCTAATTGACAAGCTTCACACTTGTACACCATATGTTGCCCTTCAATATTTGGCAATCCAAGCACCACCTGATTCTTTGACATTTCCTTTATAGCTCTCTCATTGAAATGACCTAGCCTTTTATGCCATAGGTCTAATTCAGATACCTTTTGACTTCCATAGGTAAATAATGCATGTCCCACATTACCTTGGACTTTGAGAGTAAACAATCTTCCTTCCTTT
>CM035413.1:18595924-18605924 GCA_020310875.1 Ceratopteris richardii
TTTGTAGCATGCTTTAAAAACATGTTATTACAGAAAACAAAAACAATGTGGTTGAATAGGAGAGTCCCTATTTCAAAGATTGATGATGTTTTAGGTAGGGAATGGGATAGCAAAGAAGTTCAAAAGCTAGGTGACATTATTTTATGTAAAGTTAGTCCCAATTCTCTTTCAATCTCATATCAGATATGTCGACAATCTCTGGTTCTAGGATATGACTATAGAAGGTGGAAAAAAAAGCTTGGACTTTGGATAGCCTTGGACTCAGAGGAGAGCTGTCCAGAATTTGAGTTAGAAGTATTGATTCATCCAGATTTTCAATCAAGGAAAATATTGTCACTGCAAATTGGAATCTCAGAAATGTAAGGGAGCTTCTAGAATACCTTGATGAGGTATCATCTCAGTGTAGATTCTCAATTGATGATGCAATAGTTAACATTAGATCAGAGAAATCATTATCTTGCATAAGCTGCCTGCCACCAAGGGTGATTAAGTTCCAACCTTTAAGATTGTAACAAGTTAACCCTGACATTCTTACATAATGTATCTTCACCTAATAGAAGCTTCTATTGATACTTCCATTGAATTTTCTTGGCAGGATGGTTACAAACAATGTGTGTTAAATTATTAATTTTAAATATCTTAGATATTTTTTAGGTCCTTAATTTCATATTTCCATTGATTTTTTTTTGCAGGAGTGAATTGATGACTAAGAAATAATTATACAGGAACTTGCATAAGTTAATTCTAGATGAAGAAGAGATCTAGAATTCAATATCTAATTTCAATTTAATAATTATAGTCTATCAAAGGTGCACACTAGTCTCAGTTAAATAATTTGATTCTATCCAACTTTTCTGTCCTCAAGTAATGCAAGAGAAATTATCATGGTCCACATAACAAGTAATATAAGAGAGTGTGGAGAACTTGGTGCAAATTCCAATCCAAGGTTTGGTATTTCAATATTAGAAGAGCATGTCTTAAGGCATAAAGCAGAGGAGATGAGATAAGTGAAGATGACCGATGCAAGCGACTAGTGCAATCTGAAATTGTCGGATGGCCCTTATCGCTTACATCGGTCGTGTTAGCAAACTACCGCGAGAGACTTCAAGAAGTGACCTTGCGTAAAGATTTGACTCACGAGTATAAAAACTAGCAACAGCGATGAAATGGATAATACGCCCGATTCAAGCGATAGGGGCAATCCAAGATTCTCCGATTCCCCGTATCGCTTGTATCGGTCGTGTCCTCTTAATTCTTTATGTCCTTCTGTAACTTCTCCAATTTAAACACTTTCCAGCAGGAATGAAGTAAGAAACCCACAATGCATTCATAATTGTGACATTAATAAACTTAATTGGACCATCCAATGAACTTTTGTTAAACTCTCAAGAGGTTCAATACAACTGTGACCATCTTCCAGATGAAGATTGGCATAACTACATACAATTTGTACATAAATAAATCTTCCAACCTTGGTTGGTTTTACAATTGATTTCAATCTAAGACTCAAAAATTGATTTAACCCTTTCTATCCTTTTTAGAGCCTTGCTTTCTCTGTTGCTTCTGTCCCTTTTTGGAGCTTTCAGCTTGACTCTTTATGTTGTTCCCATGCTTTAGTGGTGAGTGAAGAGGAAGCCCTTTCTTTTTATCTTCAGACTGTTTTTTATCAGGTGGAGGGGGTGGAGGTGAGTCTGGATGATATGGGCAGATTGCATGTTTCATGATACTATTTATTGCTCTCTCTCTGATCAAGATGATCCATGCATCTAGGTAGTCTGATAAATTCAATTCAGGACTGTGGAACCTTCTTTCCAAGAATCTTACAGCATTTGCAATCACTCTCCAGCCACATGATGTTGAGTCTCTCTGCAATGGCACATGAATTTGGCTGTATCCAAATTGCTTTTGTTCATTCATTTTAGCTATTCCTGGAAAATTCTGATCAATATGCATCTTGAGAAGCTTTGCAGCACTGCATTGTAAAGTGAAAATCAAAACGGATGGCATGGCTTTAAAATAGAGAACAACAAAATGTATAGTAACTTACACTTTGCAATTCCCATGCTGTGATGGAAGAGAATTGAGGAAAAGAGCTTGATATGCATTGAAGTCCACAATAATCAAACTCCAATGGCCCTTGTCAATGAGTTGCATGTAAATATACTTTCTTAAATGAAACAAATATGTTTCCAAAATGAAGATGAATACTTACTTTTCAATATATGGGTAAATAACACATTCTACTTCTTCTGTAAAATCCTGTAGAAAGGACTTGGCATCTCCATGTTTATGCAAAAAACACTGTGTCACCAGAGGATCTAAAATAAATACTTTTCTTTGGACCGCTTCCTCACATTGTTGAAGAAGAACCCTACAAATCAAGAAATAAAAATGCAGTTAAGGAACTAGGAAATTATGCAAAACAAAAGCATTTTAAGGCCTCTAGATATACCTGAGTGAAATGTTGACCACACTATCTGATATTTCAACATGAAGCTCCCTCAACATTTTGTTGTCTTCAGGTCTAATGTCAAGAAACAATTCATTTTGCCATGGCATTGCAACATTAACTATTACCTGCCCATCTCCTTTCTTGAGGAGCTCTTTATTTGCTTTCTGTAACTTTTGAATCTGGGTTAAGATGGCACTTTCCTCTGTAAATAATCCCTGCTTTTTCCTCTCCTCCTCACTATTTGCTGCAGTTCTAGTTTCATGATCATGAGTGACTTGAGCGTTGATCTCTTCAATGACAACTGTTGTTTTAGGTGCTCGAGCTGGAGGTATATTTAAAATATCGAAGAATTTTTTATCGTGGTGATCAATAGGAACCAGAGCTTTATCAAACTTATATCTTATTCTTGAAACAATAACATAATCCTTCGCCATTAGTGTTACCCTATGAGAATGAGCAGCACATAAGTAGGCATCATTCATAAAATCAATAGCAAAGTCCTCTGCACCTTCTTGCAGGCATAGCAGTGCTTGAGTTTGCCACCTCACATTGACAAAGGATGAGGTCTTCATCAAAGAACAGAGGTTGGCTGAGATCTGCTTGACAACTCTCATAAATGGAAGTCTTGGGATCAACAATCCCACAGACTTTTGAGCTCTTCTAATTTCCCTCAAGGACTTTACATGGTACTTGACCCTTTGTTTTGAAGATACTGGCACATTGGCTTGAACCTTCTGGGAATTTTGCTCCTGGACATTTTCCCCTTGGGCATTTTTGTCCTCACCCTCAGGGTACAACTTCCTTGCTGTCTTTTTGGTTCTAGCCATACTCTGCAAAAAATCAGTCTTTAGGCAAGGAATTAGGAAAAGTGGAATATTACTCTCAAAAAACTATGATCACTGACTCTTTCCACTGTCAAAACTTACTCTCAAAAACCTATGATCAATGACTCTTTCCACTATCAGAGGCACGACCGATGCAAGCGATAACAGTCATCCGGAAATGCCCGGATGTCCCTGATCGTTTGCATCGGTCATCTTTAAATTAATCATCAAATATCAATAAATAATATCTTACAATGCAAAATACTCAATTATCACTAAGAAAAAGATAATTGGAAAACTATAATCAATGACTCTTTCCACTATCAGAGGCACAACCGATGCAAGCGATAGCAATCATCCGGAAATGCCCGGATGTCCCTGATCGCTTGCATCGATCGTCTTCAAATTTATCATCAAATATCAATGAAATATATCTTACAATTCAAAATACTCAATTATCACTAAGAAAAAGATAATTGGAAAACTATAATGAATGACTCTTTCCACTATCAGAGGCACGACCGATGCAAGCGATAGTAGTCATCCGGAAATGCTCGGATGTCCCTGATCGCTTGCATCGGTCGTCTTTAAATTTATCATCAAATATCAATAAAATATATCTTACAATGCAAAATACTCAATTACCACTAAGAAAAAGATAATTGGAAAATTATAATCAATGACTCGTTCCACTGTAAGAGACACGACCGATCCAAGCGATAAGAGTTATCTGTAAATGCCCGGACGTCCCTCATCGCTTGCATCGGTCGTCCCTGAATTCATCATCATATTTCAATAAATAGTAGTAAAAATAAAGGTAACAATGCGTTATACTCAAGCATAGCAAAGGAAACCAAAATTTGCAAGCTATGATCAAGGACTCGATGATATTAAAAAACATGACTGATCCAAGCGATTAGGGTTATCCAAAAATCTCGGATGTCCCTAATCGCTTGCATCGGTCGTGTCCACATTACCTTACGTAGAGAGCGCTCTCTATAGAAATTGTGAAGTAGCCTAAAAACGTGGTGGCAATGGAACCTCGACGCTTGGCAAGTGTTGACAGAAAAAAATGAAGGAAATGAATAGGGAAGCTTAAATAGGTCCCAAAACTGAGTTGATCATTGTGCCATGTGGCATGCCCCGATTGGTCCACGTCAGATACCCGTTGCGAATTCCAACGTCTTTTGCCACGTGGCATGATTTGATTGATCCACATCATCTATCCGTTGCATCGGGGAACGTACACTTTACCACGTGGCACTCTATGATTGGTCCACCTCATTCGATCGTTTCTTCCCTCCTCGCCTATAGAAAGCTACTTCCTTCACAAACTCAAACTTTCAACCTTCAGAGAACTTGTCTCACTAGAGACATGACCGATCCAAGCGATAAGAGTCATCCGTAAATGCCCGGATGTCACTCATCGCTTGCATCGGTCGTCCCTGAATTCATCATCATATTTCAATAAATAGAAGTTAAAATAAAGGTAACAATGCGTTATACTCAAGCAACACAAAAGAAACCAAAATTTGCAAGGTATGATCAAGGACTCGATGCTATTTAAAAAACATGACCGATCCAAGCGATTAGGGTTATCCAAAAATCTCGGATGTCCCTAATCGCTTGCATCGGTCGTGTCCACATTACCTTACGCAGAGAGCGCTCTCTATAGAAATTGTGAAGTAGCCAAAAAACTTGGTGGCAATGGAACCTCCACGCTTGGCAAGTGTTGACAAAAAAAAATGAAGCAAATGAATAGGGAAGCTTAAATAGGTCCCAAAACTGAGTTGACCGTTGTGCCACATGGCATGCCCCGATTGGTCCACGTCAGATACCCGTTGCGAATTCCAACGTCTTTTTCCACGTGGCATGATTTGATTGATCCACGTCATCTATCCGTTGCATCGGGCAACGTACACTTTGCCACGTGGCACTCTGTGATTGGTCCACCTCATTCGACCGTTTCTTCCCTCCTCGCCTATAAATACCTATTTCTTCACAAACTCAAACTTTCAACCTTCAAAGAATTTGTCTCACCTACATGTGTATTTTTCTTTCGTCGCCGACACGACCGATACAAGCGATTTTCACCGTTTGACCTACGTTGACTCGCTCTAGTCGCTTGCATCGGTTGTGTTCTCCTAATAGACATACAAGAGAAGCTGCAGCTTAGATGGAGGGAATGAATGAGATCCTTAGTGTCTCTCCATCAGAGAAACTTCTTGATTTCATGGTTCAAGAGGGTTTAAGTGTAGATTATTTTCCTGATGCAATGACCATATTCAACCCCCAAATTGATTTTGAAAAACTCTTAGAGAACTCAAAAAGTTTTCTTAAGGATGAGTGGGAGATTTTCTTGGGGTTGGTCAATGGGAGGATCCTTTCTATTTCTCAGAAAACCTATGTCCATCCTCACATCTTTGGGAAGGATCCAATAGATAGGGCTAAAATCACAAGAAAATGCAAAAGGATATCCCCTTTGCCAGGGAAGCTTGATTTATGCCCAGAGCATGAAAAGGGCTGCTGCTTGCTCCCTTTAAACATTGCTTTCTTGATATGGCTTGATCATATCTCAGTTGAAAGGGAGGAAAATGTTCATGATGAAGACGAGCCTTGCTTAGAGCTGGCACTTGAGGCTAGCTCAAAAACTATGAAAGGTGTCATGGAGATTGTTGAGGAGATCAATCTCCAAGCAGAAGAAGAGCAGGTCAAAGATTTTGATGTGGCCACTTTTAAAGCAGAGACTGCAATAAGGGAGCCAACTGAAGAAGTTCAAGTGTCTGAGAAGTCCCTACTTCTCCCAAATCTACCTTTTTACTTTATCTCTGGGAAAGACTTCATACCTCTATTTTACATTCAGGAACTTTTCAATCTAAGGGAGGACTACTGTCCTGCAGCTATAGCTGAGGCAGAAGAAGTTGCAAGGAGATTCATCAATAAGAAAGGAGAAAGAAGAGAGGAATTTTTGCGTCTTGATTTGGATTTGTCTAATGAAGAATTCAAAGATTCATGACAAGCTCTTTCAAAATGCTTTGAGAAAGCTATCTTAGAGAAGCCAAAACTTGCTGATGAAGAGTTTGATGAGCATCAGAAGAAACTTGGAATATACTCGTTTGGACGCGGCTATTCATTCTTGGATGTCGCTGAGGACAAAGGAACAATTTGTATTGACTCAAAAGAGCTCATTGAGGAGGAAGATGAGGCCAAGGTATGTTGTTTGATATATTCTATCAATTAAAGTTTTTGTCCAAGATCTCCATTTTTAAGTGAGAAAATGACCACGACCGATGCAAGCGATACAACCTAACGGATAATCCCCGTTGGGCCTTATCGCTTGTATTGGTCGTGTTCGGACTTGAAGAGGAAGATGAGGTCAAGTATGTAGTAAAATATATTCTCATGATTTAAAGGCAAAGGAGATGAGATGGGCTTGATGCAAAATCTCTATCTTGTGTCAGTTTGTCCAAGTTCTCCATTAGAAGTGTCAGAAGTCGATCACGACCGATGCAAGCGACAAGGCCCATCAGATATTTTCCGTCGGGCCTCATCGCTTGCATCGGTCGTGTTTGGACTTGAGGAAGATGACGTCAAGGTATACAGTTAACTATATTCTCAAGAACTTTAGGTTAAGGATATGAGATGGGACCAATGCAAAATCTCTTTCTTGTATCATATTTGTCCAAGTTCTCCATTCGAAGTGTCAGAAATGGATCACGACCGATGCAAGAGATTAGGCCCATCGGATATTTTCCGCTGGGCCTTATCGCTTGTATCGGTCGTGTCTAGGAGTTGCATGCAGCAATGATAATACATGTCTTGTTTGTGGGAATTCCCCTCATTTATCAAACATTAGATGTTTCTAGGAAGTTTGCAAATAGATATTGATGACGACCGATGCAAGCGATAACGACTGTCTGAATTTCTCTGAAGACCCTTATCGCTTGCATCAGTCGTGTCTTTAGGTTAAGGATATGAGATGGGACCAATGCAAAATCTCTTTCTTGTATCAGATTTGTCCAAGTTCTCCATTCGAAGTGTCAGAAATGGATCATGACCGATACAAGCGATTAGGCCCATCGGATATTTTCCGCTGGACCTTATCGCTTGTATCGGTCGTGTCTAGGAGTTGCATGCAGCAATGATAATACATGTCTTGCTTGTGGGAGTTCCCCTCATTTATCAAACATTAGATGTTTCTAGGCAGTTTGCAAATAGATATTGATGACGACCGATGCAAGCGATAACGACTGTCTGAATTTCTCTGAAGACGCTTATCGCTTGCATCAGTCGTGTCTCTTGCTTTTCTTTCTAATAGTTTCAAGTTACTTCACATGTTTCCTAAAGTGTGCTTGCACTTCATCTAACCATGTTTTTCATTTTTATCACAGTTAACTTTATTGGATGAAGACAATTACCTTGGCAGGGGCAAGGGAACAAGAAAAGCCTTAGAAAAGAAAGGAAAAGCAAAGGTGGATATTCATTCTATTATCCACTATCTTCCAAAGTTGAACCCACACACTTTTTGTGTTATTCACAAGCACTATAGTGAGGAGCCAGACTTTGCATTGTTCTGCTTGAGGACTCTATCAAAATTCATGGGTTTTACTCCAATACCCTTTAATGCTTTCAGAGTTTTACTACTTGAAAGAGCAACTGCATTCAGAATTTTTGGATATGCCCCAGGACTCAATGCTTCAAGGGTAGGGTACTTTCTTTGTTATTCAAGCTATGCAATGGCTGCAGGGGTGTCAGATTTAAAAAGCATTGCTGGATATAGGAGAAAAGAGTTCCTGAGATATAGAGGTGATTTGCCAGAGCCAAGCTCTTTAAAAAGGCTCAAGGAATGACTTGATTTTTTCAAATTCTATATCTCAACAAATGTACATATACAGAAATTGCCCAATGTGATATAAGACATTGCAAATTTTTTTGGTGTAATTGTTATTGATTCTCTGGTCAAAGTCATCTGATGGTAGTAGACATATTTCTTTTCAAAGAAAAATACATCATGAAATGTACATACATGACATCTTTTATTTCTCAAAGAAATAAAAGACATTGCAAATATTAAAGCTCTGTTTGAAATGTGGTCTTTTTCAGTTTGTGATATTGATACATGATTTGTCTGGAGATAGCCATATCCTTCTGATTATATTTGGCATGAGGTCCTTTGTAATTGTCTTCTAAAGAACCAATCAAAAAGCTCTCTGAAGGCATTGCTCTTTGTTACTCCTCCTCCTTTCCTTGTACACCTAAAGAAGCTTGTCCTTGCTTGATAATGAGAATTTTCCATGCCTTGGGTGTTCCACATGGCAAGTGGTTCTTTTTCTGCAAAGAATGCACCATGCACAAGAAGAATATGCTGGAAAGCAGAAGAATTTCATTAGATATTTATTTCAATTAAAAATAAATAAATTGAATAAAATATCTTTGGAGCTCACCAAGTAGTATGTTATGTCTTTGGCACCCCATGCCTCTATGATGGTTTCTATAAGCTCTGTGGTCGCCTTTCTGAAATCTGTCACATAACTTTTTGATGTTACCTGCTGCCTCATGATCTTTAAAAGATTATTTAGTTTGACCCACACCTCCATTCTCTTTTTTGCTATTTCTGGTTTGCTTTTTACATTAATCGTGACCTCACAAAATGTTTTCCATGAATTCCACATGGCATTAAGTTGTTTGCCATCATGGTTGCTGAAGAATCTCCTTGCTTTTGCACCTCCCATTGAGACATCCTGTAAAGCATCACCTGTATTTTGTGAAAGCTTTGGATCTTTTCTTAGATGAACATCACCACCATGAAACCCCATTTCTGAAAGAAGACATTCACATTTTTTTATGCATTCATCTGCAAGAGTTGTAGGCTTGATAGAATATGCATAATCCAAGTGAAGACGGACCAACTTGTCAATGATTCTTAACTCTGCATGTAGTGTACATATGTGTACATTTGTCAATGCTATTGGAAGTATGGGATCCCAAATCATTGAAGAAGATGAGTAGTTACGAAGAATAACATTTTGTCTAGAAGGAGCCTCTTCACCCTCAGCTCTAGTAATCCATCCATTTGTGCCTGGGCTTTGCATGCAGTACAAGCAAGGGTATTTAAAATTTGCTCCCCCACTTATACCAAACATGCATTTGAGTGTCTTTAGGTCTCCACTCAAATGCCACTCAACTTGAAAGTTTCCGTAGTCTTTGACATTCAACAATTCTCCTGCATGATGCCCTTGGATAACATTTGGAATGTTTGTCTGTGAGAATAACCATTTAAGTGTTTTATGGCTCTCAGATGGAACTTGAGCACAGCCAACCCACCATAACTCCATTTCTGATTGTACTTTGAGAGATGGAGTATCCAATATCCCAAGGCTATAGTCCAAAGCTTTGTTCATCAGTGCAATGCTTATTCTCTCCATCTTTTGATGTTTTTTAAGCTCAGCTTCATCAAGTTTGATTACAAATTTCAATAGACCAGAACATTCATGCTCTTTTACATTATAGAACTGAACCATGTATGTTTGAAGTTTTATAACATCTATCCATATGTTGTTGAATGCATTGTAAGTGAAATGTAACTTTTGTTTTCCTACTTCGTAAGGCATGTTACCGTGAATATGTTTATATTCACCAAATATTGATGTGATCTTCTTATTCAAGCAGAGCCGAAACTTTCCTACATGATGGGGTATAGGCAGTCCAAAACTTCTAACTTTGT
>CM035413.1:18610924-18613424 GCA_020310875.1 Ceratopteris richardii
TTGAACAAGGTCTGCATCCATATTACTTCTTTTGGCTGCTTCTACAAGTCCTTTGTATTCGGCTTCTGTTGACGATAATGCTACTGAGTGTTGCTTCTTTGAACACCAGCTTACCAGCTTATCTCTTAGGTATATCATATACCCGTGTGTTGACCTTCTGTCATCTTGACTCCCAGCCCAGTCTGAGTCACTGTATGCTCTGAGTTTTATATCCGACGTAAAAGGATAATATCATCCTTCTTTTATATTTCCTTTGACGTATCTAAGAACTCTTTGTCCTGCAACCCAATGTTGATATGTCGGACAATGCATAAACTGTGAGAGAACTCCCACTGCATAACTAAGATCCGGTCTTGTTAGTGTAGCATAAATTAAACTTCCTACTAATGACTGATATTTCTTCATATCTTTAAACTCTGCTCCACTGTATCTACTGAGTTTATGATTTACTTCAAGCGGTGTTGAAGCTTCTCTGCAATTCTCCATATTAAACTTCTTTAGTAAGTTTAGGAGATACCTTTCTTGTGACACATATATACCATGATCTGTGTATGTGATTTCCATTCCTAGAAAGTATGACAACTTTCCTAGGTCACTGATCTTGAACTCTCTTTCGAGTAGTTTCTTTACTTCTGTAATCCCTTCATCTGATGTTCCTATGATTATTAAGTCGTCTACATAAATACAAATGTAGAGCATTCCTTCTTTTGTTCTTTTTATGAGTAGACTTGCGTCTGCCTTCGAACTTTGGTATCCAAGTTCATTGAGGTACTTCACAAATCTGTAGTTCCAAGCTCTTGGAGCTTGCTTCAATCCGTAAAGTGCTTTCTTTAATCTGCAAACAAAGTTTGGGTATCTGGAACTTTCGAACCCTTCAGGTTGTTCCATGTACACTTCATCAAAAATGTATCCATTCAGAAATGCGTTCTTTATATCTAGCTGACTTAGCTTCCATCCTTTTGATGCAGCTACAGCGATTACTGTTCTTATGGTTGACATCCTTGCCACCGGACTAAACAGTCTCATCGTAATCTATGCCATGCTTTTGGGCATAGCCTTTGACCACCAGCCT
This sequence comes from Ceratopteris richardii, assembly GCA_020310875.1. Lineage (NCBI taxonomy): Eukaryota > Viridiplantae > Streptophyta > Polypodiopsida > Polypodiales > Pteridaceae > Ceratopteris > Ceratopteris richardii. The sequence goes on from CM035413.1 coordinate 18,611,997, forward strand.
TGCTTTGTGTCTGGCTATCCTTCCATCTGCAAATTTCGTTATTTTGAAAACCCATTTATTTCCGATTACTTTCTTACCATTTGGTTTTGGAACAAGTTCCCATGTCTTGTTCTCTTCCAGTGCGCTGATTTCTTCTTCCATTGCTTCTTGCCTTTTGCTTCATCATAGCTCTGTGGTTCTTCATCATATTTGACCATATATGCATAGTCTTTCTGAGTTATGTATGAGGTATCATATGAATACCTTTCTGGTTGTCTTCTAGTTCTGCTTGACCTTCTTGGTTCGTATTCTTCGTGTGTATCTGAATACACGTCTTCATCTTCGTTTCTCATACCTGATCCGTTCCTAGACGTACTTGCCTGCATATGATTTTCATCTCTATTTACCTGAACAATTGATTTCCCTTTCTCTCTTCTTTTTATTTCTTCTTCGAATTCTTCAGTCGTATGACTTTGATCTTCATACCAGCTTTTCTGTTCATCAAATGTAACATCTCTGGACATAGTAAATTGTTTGGTTAGAGGATTCCATAACCTGTAACCCATCTGCTTTTCATCATATCTGACGAACACATATTTCTCTGCTTTTGGTTCAAGCTTATGTCTGAGTTGAGACGGTACATAAGCATACGCTACTGATCCAAACACTTTGCAGTGATCAAGTGTTGGCTTCTTTCCCCACCATGCTTCATAAGGGGTCATTCCTTCCAATGCTTGTACATGGTAATCTGTTTACCAATTATGTAGCTGTGTTTACAGCTTCAAGCCCAAAGATAATTTGGACAATCTTTTCGTTTAGCATAGCTCGTGCGAACTCGACTAGAACTCGGTTCCTTCTTTCTGCTACTCCATTTTGTTGTGGTGTATATCTGCAGGTTATTTCTCTTTTAATACCTGCATTCCAAAGATAGTCATTGAATTCTCGGGAGAAGTATTCTCCCCCTCCATCAGACCTCAGTCTTTTAAGTTTTCGTCCGGTAAGTCTTTCAGCATATGCATGAAAATGCCTAAAGGCTCCAAATACTTCTGATTTCTCTTTTAAAACATAAAGAGTTATCCACCTTGTTGCATCATCAATGAATAGAACATAGTACCTTGATCCGCTGATTGATCCTTCTTTCGTTGGCCCCCATACATCTGTATGAATAAGCTCGAGTACTTCATCATGTTTGAATCCTTTCTTCTAGAAAGGTAACCTATGGGCTTTTCCCAACTGGCATGCTTCACACTTGTGAATCATATGTTGATTCTGTATATTTGGTAATCCCAATACTGACTGATTCGTTATCATAGCTTTAATTCCTTTTTCATTGAAATGACCCAATCTCTTATGCCAGAGATCAAGTTCTGTAATTACCTTTTCTCCATGTGTGAGCAACGCTTGGCCAATGTTCCCTTGTACTCTTAAAGTAAAGAGTCTGCCTTCTTT
>CM035413.1:18625924-18630924 GCA_020310875.1 Ceratopteris richardii
ATAAACAAATAGACAGATAGAGAGATAGAGAGAGAGACAGACATATAGATGGATAGATATATAGATACATAGATACATAGATAGATAGATAGATTGATAGATAGAAACAAAGAAAGATAGATAGATAGATAGATAGATAGATAGATAGATATATAGATAGATAGATAGATAGATAAATATATAGATACTTAGATAGATAGATAGATAAATAGATAGATAGATATATAGATAGATAGATACATAGATATATAGATAGATAGATAGATAGATAGATAGATAGATAGATAGATAGATAGATAGATAGATAGATAGATAGATAGTGTTGGTGTAAATCAAGCCTTCACACTTGGCTTTGATTTGTACCTTGAAGACTCAACATAAAGCTTGGACCATGGAAGCCTAGCATGGGCTAATTCATGAAGATATCACTTGAAGAATGAACCATAGAAACTCATGCTTATGAGTTTTCATTTTTTACTTAATTGAAAAAGTCATTGTGACATGGAATAGTTTGTAATCACACCTACTAGAGAAAGTCATGGAAATTTGAATGGCTGTAATAGAGAGAATATCTCCCTAAGTTTAGTGGAGAGATTCAAGGGAGCTTTAATTTGAATTTCAAACTCAAATGACCAATCAAAACTTATAAAAGCTATGAAGAAAACTCGCGGGTTAGTCTCACTCATTTGAGCTCATCTCCCGAGGCATCTCACTACTGTATCTGTGTGTGTGATAGTGCTACATCTTAGCCTACACCACAATACCTCATTTAGCTATGCTTGGCATGCTAATGAGCTTGTACATCTACATAAATCAATAGATATATTTACACTTCTCAACTCTGGTTTCTCTGTGTCATCTACCTCAAGTCTGTCAACTTCAACAAAGCATAACTCAAGATCTACTGAACCAAATCAAGAGTTCTATAGCTCATTGGAACCAACTCAAGGTCTTCTACAAGCATACAAATTTTCAGAAGTTTTCATTCATCCATTTGGGAGAAATTGCAGTCGAAGTGATCTCTGGTATTTCTCTGTATAGTTCCTAAAATATCGGGGGTGTCCATAAGTTTCCTAAATTGATTTCTCAGAGTGTAGTTTGTCATTTCCTTTCATTTCACTTGCAAATGGAAGATTGTTAAGCTAATTGAATATGTCCAAAAGGAATTAAACCAATTTTAAGTGTGCTGGTCACACTAAGCATAACTCTGAGCAGGTGTCAATACCAAAATAGAAAGTTTTTCAGGATTTTGAAGTCACAAGTAGTCTGTCTTGATTTGATCACTACTCATAACATTTGCAAAGTACATATATGGTTTCTTGGTATCATTTGGAAGCTCAAGGAGTCTACTAAGTATATCTGAAGAGAAAGGAGGGCAGGTGTGAAGCAGGTTTTGCAGCACCAGCTTGATCTTCTAAGTGCATCCAGCCATCACATCCAACAGTGGTATCAGAGCAAATAAGGTAATCATGGGTGATGGTTTCCCTTCCTTCATTGACAAATTGGACAGAAATAATTACCAGGGTTGGTCATTGAGAATGAAGACCTATCTACAAGGGAGAAGCTTGTATGGATACATTTCAGGAGATGAGGAGTTGCCCTCATTCAAGACCAGAGGCCTACCTACAAAGGATGAACATGAGAAGCTCAACCAATGGTGTGCAAAAGATGCTTTGGCAAGGTCATATCTTCTAAACTCTATCTCTGATTTCCTTCTACCTCATGTAAGGAATTGCAAGACTTCCCAAGAGACTTGGGAAACCTTGTCAACTTATTTTTCATCAAGCACAAGAGCCAGAAAGAACCAGCTATGGGTTGAGTTTACAACTCTTAGGAAGCAATCAAAACAATGTGTCTCAGACTTTGTCACCAAGGTCAAAGACATTGTAGACCAACTTGCAAGTGTTGGAGAGGAGATTGAGGAAGAACAAATAGTCAGACAAGTGATCAATGGACTAAAGGCAGATGACAAGTGGGAGAGTTTTACCACAGCAATGGACTTATACATGGACATCCAAGCACCTGATCTAACAACTCTGATTGGACAACTCTTTACACATGAAGCAAAGATCACAAAGAATGGAGAGCAATCAAAAGGTAACCATCCTTCTGCCCTATACATTGATAAAAAGACTAAGGATAAGGGTAAGAGTAAAAAGGTTGAAGAAGAAAGCTCTACCTCCCAAGCAAACTATGCAGGGAGAGGTAGATCATCTAGAGGAAGGGGCAGAGGAGGTAAGTCAGGTAGGGGGAGACCCTACAACCAATCTCCATGCAATATTTGTGGCTTGTCTAACCATGCTACAGATGAATGGTACAAAAACTACAAGAACCAAAGAGGAAGAGGTCACCAAAGAGGAGGATACTCTCAAGGCAGAGGCAGATTCAATCAATCTCAAGGCTACCATGGCTACAACAATAATTACAACAACAACTACAATCACAATGGCAACTATCAAGGTGGATACAGGAATAGGAAGGACTACAACAATTATGCAGAGGAGCAAGATGATTCCCTGTTGATCATGAACATGACATCTAAGTCAGGTATCAATGATGATCATTTGTTCTACATTGATTCAGGTTGCTCTAACCATGTAGCTGGAAATGTTGCCTTACTCTCTGATTTGGAAGAACCCAAAGGCAAGCACCAAGTGCAGACAGGTGATGACACTAAACATTCAGTTGTTAAAGTAGGCAATGTCAAAACAAGTGATGGTAATCAGAATTTACTAAGCAGAGTGTTGTATGTTCCAACAATCACCAAGAATCTGATGAGTGTAGGTCAGATTGTAGAAAAAGGTCTACAGGTCAGGTTCACTCAACATGGTGCATATGTGGAGGATCCAAGACATGGATTCAGAAGGATAGCCAAGGGAGAGAAATCAGGTAGATTGTTTACCTTTGAACTTGAAGACACTAAGAATATTGCTTTGTACAACTATAAGGACCAAACCCTATCAGAATTGGAGATTTGGCACAAGAGATTAGGTCACATTGGAGAAAGGACCATAAAACAAATGAGTAGGGATCAATGTGTGCTTGGGATACCTAATGTATCCAAGCAACACATGATATACAAGTGTGGGGCTTGTCAATTTGGTAAGTCACACAGATTGCCCTATACCAAGAAAGGTTTTATGCATGAAGATTATCTGGAATTGGTGCATACAGATGTTTGGGGACCTAGCAAGGAGCCATCCATATCTGGATCAAGGTACTATGTGTCCTTTATTGATGACTATAGCAGGTGGACTGTTTTATACTTCATGAAACATAAAGATGAAGTATTTAATTGTTTCAAAAGGTATCTTGCATTAGTTGAAAATCAAACAGGTAGACATTTGAAGAAGCTAAGGTGAGATGGTGGTGGAGAATATTTCTCCAATGACTTTGAAGATTTCTTGCAGGAAAGAGGCATCAAGAGGGAGATTACTACAAGGTACTCACCTGAACAAAATGGGGTAGCTGAAAGAAGGAATAGACTCATTGTAGAGACAGCTAGATCTATGCTAAATGAAAAGAAATTGCCAAATTATCTTTGGGCAGAGAGTGTATCTACTGCCACATACTTAATCAACAGGTTGCCATCAAAGACACTTGATGGAATGACACCCTATGAGGCTTGGCATGGTAAGAGACCATCTCTGGATCATTGCAAAATTTTTGGTTGTGTTGCATATGTGCATATTCCCTCACAGGTAAGGGGAAAGCTAGACCCTAAGGCTGAAAAGTGTATCTTCATTGGTTATGATTTGAACCAAAAGGGATACAGATTTTACAACCCCTCAAACAAAGGCTTCAAGGTAAGCAGAGATGTCATATTTGATGAGAATGATTCATGGTATGAAAATGAATGCAGGAAAGTTAGCCTACCTTATGACATGGAAGAAGACTATCCCAAGCTTATCAGACAAGAACCAATTCAGAAAGGGGACACAAGCTCAGATGATGAAGACACCATCAACATTGAAGAGTTCAAGGCCTGGAAATCCAAAGGGAAGATGAAGATGAAGCAACTAGAAGACAATCCAGAATCCTCAACTCAAGCTATGAGGAGATCTCAAAGAGAAAAGAAGAAACCTATTAGGTATGGGTATGATACTTCACTTGTAACCAAGCACTCTGTATATCTTGCTAAACCAGAATGGAAGGAAGCAATGGATGAAGAAATGGAGGCTCTCAAGGAGAGTGATACTTGGGACTTGGTACCCAAGAAGGACTCCATGAAGGTGATAGGATCCAGATGGATCTACAAACTCAAAAGGAACTCAGATGGTACAATAAGCAGGTATAAAGCTAGGTTGGTAGCCAAGGGTTTTGCACAAACCCAAGGCATTGATTATGAGGAGACATTTTCTCCTGTGGCCAAGATGCCAACTATCAGAGTTATGGTGAGTGTAGCTGCATCCAAGAATTGGAACATGTACCAATTGGATGTGAAGAATGCATTCTTGAATGGATGGATATCTGAAGAAGTCTACATGTCACAACCACCTGGCTATGAAGATCCCAAGAAGGTAAATCATGTTTGTAAATTGAAGAAGGCTTTATATGGATTGAAGCAGGCACCTAGAGCATGGAATTACAGGTTGACAACTTATCTCATAGATCAAGGATTTATGATGAGTAAAGCAGATACTTCATTATTTATCAAAAAGAACAATTCAGAGGTAATATACTTGTGTGTCTATGTTGATGACATCATTATTACAGGAAATGATGTTCAGGGAATAAGACACATCAAAGGACAGATGATGAAGGAATTCAAGATCAATGATCTTGGATTATTGAAGTACTTCCTAGGACTTGAATTGGTCTATACAGATTCAGGTATCTTTATTACTCAGAAGAAGTACATTCAGGACATGGTCAAGAAGTTTAATTTGCAGGAAGCTAAAGTCTCAAACATTCCTATGGAGGTCAATCACAAACTCAGTGCACATGAAGGAGAAGAACTCAAAGATATTACAGGTTACCAAAGTTTGGTAGGTAGTCTA
>CM035413.1:18635924-18640924 GCA_020310875.1 Ceratopteris richardii
AGACAACCTGCAGAAGTTCAAAGCACGAATTCGAAAAGAATCAAGAAGGACAAATCTCATATCAAAGGTACACTTTATCCTCATAAACCATAGTAATTGCAGATACAGAAGGTCAAGGATGGGAGAAAGCTTGCAGATTGATAAGCTAGATAGGGAGAACTATCCAGCATGGTCCATGAGGATGGAAGCACACCTCATGAGCAAAGATCTTATGGCATTCATTACAGGAGAAGAAGAAAAGCCTGAATTTTCAGATCCTAGTATTCCAACTAGGGAGGAGCTTGCAATTTTGAAGACTTGGATGAGAAAGGATGCTCAAGCAAGGAGTATCATTTACATGGCTGTAAATGATTATCTGCTACCTCACATTAGAGGTTTGGAAAGTGCTACAGATGTTTGGAATGCCTTGGAAGAGCATTTTCAAAATACAACTAAGTCAAGGAAGTCCTCACTATGGGCTGAGTTCACAACCTTCAAGAAGAAGAGCTCACAATCAATTTCTGATTATGTGGCAAGGATGAAGGATATTGCAGATAGCTTGGGAGCAGTGGATGAAGACATTGAAGAGGAAAAGTTGGTAAGACAAATACTTACAGGTCTGAGAGGAGATGAGAAGTGGAAGCCTTTCATATTGTCCATAGAGTTGTCACTTGATCACTTTACTCCTGATGTTAATCAATTGCTAGGACACATGCTAACTTTTGAGCAGGACCTTAAAGGAGACAATGATAGAAGTGCAAGTCAAGCTATGTACTCCAAGGACAAGAAAAAGAATGGTAAGGGAAAGCAATCGAATGATGATGAAGGGAATTCAAATCAAGCCAACTTCACAAAAGGAAAGATGAATTTCAGAGGTAAAGGAAGAGGAGGTAAGAACAAAGATAATGCTAAAGCTTGTTGGATTTGTGGCAGAACTAATCATTTGGCAAATGATTGTTGGTTTAACAATCAAAATGGTGGAAGCAATAATCAGAATTATAATCAAAGAGGTAGAGGAGGCAGAAACCAAAGAGGCAACTTCAGAGGAAGAGGTGGTAGGACATCATATGGTAGAGGAGGAGGAAGAAACTTCCAATCTCAGTCCTACAACAACAATTATTATAATTATGCATCAGACCAGAAAGATGATATGACTCTTATCTTGAATGCAACTCATGAATCAATGGGAAAAGATCAAAGAGTGTTTTATATTGACTCAAGGTGTAGCAATCATCTGAGTGGGAATCTATCTTTGATGACTGATATGGAAGCAAAGGTGAATGGACATACAGTTCAAACAGGTGATAATACCAAACATAAAGTGGAGAGCATTGGATCAGTAAAGACAAAAAGTGGTAGTACACTTCTGAGCAAGGTACTTTATGTTCCTACTATTCCTAAAAATTTGATAAGTGTAGGGCAAATTGTGGAGAAAGGATATGAGGTAAGATTCACAAATGATGGTGTTTATGTGCAAGATCCAAATCAGGGATATAGAAACATAATTGCAGGGAAAAAGGAAGGAAGATTGTTTACTCTCAAAGTCCAAGGTAATGTGGGACATGCATTATTTACCTATGGAAGTCAAAAGGTATCTGAATTAGACCTATGGCATAAAAGGCTAGGTCATTTCAATGAGAGAGCTATAAAGGAAATGTCAAAGAATCAGGTAGTGCTTGGATTGCCAAATATTGAAGGGCAACATATGGTGTACAAGTGTGAAGCTTGTCAATTAGGTAAAGCACATAAAGGTTCTTATAACAAATCAGGGTACAAGCATTCAAATATGCTTGAATTGGTTCATACAGATGTATGGGGTCCCTCAAGGGACTATAGCATAAATGGATCCAGATATTATGTGTTGTTTGTTGATGATGCAACCAGATGGATTACTCTATATGTAATCAAGGATAAATCAGAAGTTTTCAAAACATTTAAACATTTTCATGCTTATGCAGAAAGGATCACAGGGCAAAAGCTTAAGAGGTTAAGGTCAGATGGAGGGGGAGAGTATTTCTCTAAAGAGTTTGATGACTATTTGTGGAATGCAGGTATAAAAAGAGAAGTAACTTGCAGGTACTCCCCTCAACAGAATGGAGTAGTAGAAAGGAGGAATAGGAATCTTGTAGAATTTGCAAGAGCCATGATGAAGGAAAAGAATTGTCCAAATTACTTATGGGCAGAAGCCATTAACACTGCAACATATCTTGTGAATAGGTTACCTTGTAAAGCTTTGGATGGAGGAACCCCTTATGAAGCATGGTGGGGTAAGAAACCTACTCTTGATCATTGTAAAGTATTTGGATGTATTGCATATGCTTATGTTCCTTCACAATTAAGACATAAGCTAGAACCAAAAGCAGAGAAGTATGTGTTTATTGGATATGATGATAGACAGATGGGTTACAGGTTGTGGAGTCCATCTACAAAGCAATTTCTTGTTACTAAAGATGTGACATTTGATGAGCAAAATACATGGTATACAGGATCAACAAATGATTATGCAGGTGTTGAAGAGATACAAAGAAAAGGAAAGGCAAAAGTAAAAGTATATGAAGAAAGTATTGATGAAGTTGACTCTAGAAGTAGATTGCAGGATCATGTAGAAGAAGGGCCAAGATTTGATCCAGAATCAAATGAGGCTGAAACTTCGAGAAGTGCAGAAATCAGAAGATCTACAAGGGAAAGGAAAGAGCCTATAAGGTATAGTTATGATACATCTTTCCTAACAACAAAAGATTATGCTTACATTGTAAAGACAGAAGAAGATCCAACCACTTATGAAGAAGCTAAAGGTAAACAGAATTGGGAGAATGCAATGCAGGAAGAGTATGATGCTCTACTTGAAAATGAAACTTGGGAATTAGTACCAAGACCAAAGAATCAGAAAGTTATTGGATGTAAATGGGTATACAAAACAAAGAGGTTTGCAGATGGTAAGGTGTCTAGATACAAGGCTAGACTTGTGGTCAAAGGTTTTGCCCAAACTTATGGGGTAGATTATGATGAAACCTTTAGTCCTGTTGCTAAAATGTCTACAATTAGAACATTGATTGCTATTGCTGCTTGTAAGGGATGGAAATTATCACAATTGGATGTGAAAAATGCTTTTCTAAATGGATACATTGCAGATGAAGTATACATGGAGCAACCAGAGGGTTTTATGGATTCAATTGGATCAGATTATGTGTGTAAGCTCAAGAGAGCTTTGTATGGGTTGAAGCAGGCCCCAAGAGCTTGGAATTACAGATTGGTTAAGTTCTTGAATGAATGTGGATTTCAAGCATCAAAGGTAGATAGTAGCTTGCTAGTGAAGGCAAGTGAAAATGGATACATTTACATGTGCATTTATGTTGATGATATTATTGTTACAGGAACAGATGCTCAAGGAATCAATGAACTCAAAAGGCAAATAGAGAAGGAGTTTAAGATAAGTGATTTGGGAAACTTATCTTATTTTCTAGGAATGCAGATTATGTATACTCAACATGGAGTATATGTATCACAAGAGAGATACTTGAAGAATCTTCTAGTCAAGTTTAACATGGAGGATTGCAAGACCTCAACTACACCATTGGAGGTAAATCATAAATTGAGCAGGTATGGAGGTGAAGAATTCAATGATATGAAGAAATATCAGAGTTTGGTAGGTAGTTTAATCTATGCTACCTTAACAAGGCCAGATCTATGATATGCAGTAGGTGTGTTGTCACAATTTATGCATTGTCCAAAGAAGACTCATTGGATTGCAGCCCAAAGGGTACTCAGATATATCAAAGGAACCTTAAGTGAAGGACTAAGCATATAGAGATTCAGTACCATTTCTTGAGGGAAAAGGTACTTGATGAGGAGATTGAAGTGATGTACACTCCAACAAAAGAACAAGTGGCAGATATGATGACAAAGAGCTTGGATGGACCAAAGCTACAGAGATTCAAGGAGATGGCGGGAGTGAAGAAGAATGAAATAATCACAATTAGTGATTGAGGGGGAGCTGTTGGAACAAGCCAATCACAAATTGATGATTATACAGATCTTGAAGAAAGCTTATGGTCAGAATGAAGTGAAGGAAGACATTTGTGAAAGTGAAGAAGATTTCAGATTGATGTCTTGTACACATATGTACATATAAGTGAAGAATCTTGTAAACTGAGTATAACTAAACCTTTAGAATGATAAGGAGCAATGTCATAAACGCGGGCTGAGTCTAAAGTCATGTATATATAAGTTAATGTTGACAAGAAATATGTATGAGAGTCATTTATAGATGACAAGTATGTTAGAGATGTGTTGAGAGTTTTTTCTCGAGAATTAGTGACGGGTTTTTCTCTGAGTGCTCTCTGTCTGATTATGTGAATCAGAATTCCTTTTGTACACATCTAATTGAGAAGCTAATGAAGCTATGTCTAAAGTTTCAGAATCTAATTCCTCTTCTACTGTGAGAATGATCAATAGGAACATTCATATGTGGAATGAGAAAATTGAAGTCTGAGAGTAGCACACTTTTCCGTCTCAGTATTTTGCTTAGATCTGAGTGTATACTGTAAAGTTTTTGATGAGTGAGCACTTGAAATCTAAGTTAGGAGATAAGGAAGCTATGGCTAAAAGCATTTAGCAAAACGGGTTATATATTGGGAGAAATCAACTTAAGAAGTTGACCATGTCGAAGGCGCTACTTCTGGAAGACAGTTTTGACATATCTTTGATCTTAAGGATCAAATTAAACTTTTGATGATTAGTTTTGAGAACTAATGATTATTATGATTGTGCAAAGGTATTGCGAATACTTGTGCATCATTTGCTAGAAGAAATTTGAAGTTATGTGCAGGTAATGAAGTTGATTTCTGAAGCAGACTTTCTGAAGTGAACACTTCTTCACTCAGAGAAGTGTTTATGGAAGTTTTGGTAAAGAAAGAAAGTATTTGTGTAAAGTTTGGTTTACAGCTGACATAGAAGTGTTCTTAAGTCAGTATAGATCAAACCTTTGGAGATTAAGAGGTCTCCAACAATAGGTAGATAGA
>CM035413.1:18650924-18655924 GCA_020310875.1 Ceratopteris richardii
TAAAGTTTTGTGCAAGCAAGCACTTAATCTTTAAGTTGGAAGGTGATCTACTCGTGGCTAAAAGCATTTGGCAAAACGGGTTAGATATTGTGAGAACTAAAGTTAAGAAGTTAGGGGTGTCTAAATCGACTTCTCAGAAGTGCAGATTCAGACATAGGTAACTTGTGAAGACAATTTCTCAAGTTATACTAAAGCTTTTCAAGTGATTCAACTTGGAGGTGATGCGCAATCTCTAGGAGATGATAAGTACAAAGTTTCATCAAAAACTTTACTCATTTGATAAGTCAATGTGAAGAAATTCTGCAGCAGACTTTTCTGTGTTTCATCTTCTTCACACATTTTCTCAGATTTGATAATTTGGAGATTGGACCTATAATTTAGTAAAGGTTTTGACTTACTCTTGATATAGAGGTGCTCTAAATTCAAGAGTAGGTTGTTCTTTTGGAGATTAACACTCTCCATCAGTGGTATCAGAGCAGGAGACATCAAAATCAAGGAAAGGAAGGTCCCGACTGCTGCAGATTCAAGAAGTTCAACATTTGAAGAACTAAGAAGTGAAAGCTTGGAGTCAAAAGCCTGAGGAGAAGTCTACTCGACATCAAGAAAGGCAAAAGGAGTCTAACTTGAAGTAAAGGTACATACATTGCTTGTAAAGCTTGAAGTTTTCAATACACAGGTGGATACAAGATGGGAGATGCTCTACAGATAGAGAAATTGGATAGGGAAAACTATCCTGCATGGTCAATGAGGATGGAAGCTCATCTTATGAGCAAAGATTTAATTGCTTACATCACAGGAGAAGAAGAGAAGCCACAGTTCAGAGATCCTAGTGTTCCAACTAGGGAAGAGTTAGCAGATCTGAAAAATTGGATGAAGAAAGATGCTCAAGCTAGGAGCATTATCTATATGGGAGTCAATGATTACTTGTTACCTCATATTAGAGGTCTTGAAAGTGCTACTGACATATGGAATGCTTTGGAGGAGCATTTCCAGAACACTACAAAGTCAAGGAAGGCATCTTTATGGGCAAAATTTACTACCTTCAAGAAGAAGGCCTCTCAATCCATCTCAGACTATGTAACAAGGATGAAAGATATTGCAGATGCTTTAGGAGCTGTTGATGAAGACATTGAGGAAGATAAATTGGTAAGGCAAATCCTTACAGGGTTGAGAGGTGATGACAAATGGAAGCCATTTATTTTGTCTACAGAACTATCACTTGACCATTTCACTCCTGATTTAAATCAATTGTTAGGTCATATGCTAACATTTGAGCAGGATGTTAAAGGAGATGGTGACAAGAGTACAGGACATGCAATGTACTCAAAGGACAAGAAGAAGAATAGCAAAGGAAAACAACAAGCAGGTGAAGATGAAGGAACAACTACTCAAGCTAACTTCCTAAGAGGAAGAGGAGGTGGCAAAGGTAGAGGAAGAGGCAGGAACAACAAAGATGGAGGCAAAGCTTGTTGGATTTGTGGTAAGACAAATCACTTAGCTAATGATTGTTGGCATAATAATCAGAATAATGGTGGATACAATCAAAATTATAATTCAAGAGGAAGAGGTGGCAGAAATCAAAGAGGTAATTACAGAGGTAGAGGTGGAAGGAATTACTTTGGAAGGAATGCAGGAAGAGGATTCCAAAGTCAACAATACAATAACACCTACTACAATTATGCTTCAGATCAAAAAGAAGATTCAACATTGATAATGAATGCAACTTGTGAAAGGCAGAGTGAAGATCAAAGAGTCTTCTACATTGACTCAGGGTGTAGCAATCACCTGAGTGGTAACATATCTTTGATGACTGATTTGGAAAGTAAAGTTTTTAATCATGTTGTTCAAACAGGTGACAACACAAAGCACAATGTGAAGTCAATTGGATCAGTGAAGGCCAAGGATGGAAGCACCTTATTGAGTAAGGTCTTGTATGTTCCTACAATCCCTAAGAATTTGATAAGTGTAGGTCAAATTGTTGAAAAGGGATATGAAGTAAGGTTCACTAATGATGGAGTATATGTGGAAGACCCTAGCCAAGGGTATAAACAGATTGTTTCAGGGAAAAAGGAAGGAAGACTATTTACATTGAAGATTCAAGGCAACATTGGTCATGCTATGTTCACATATGGAGGTCACAAAATCTCTGAGTTAGATCTTTGGCACAAGAGGCTTGGACATTTCAATGAGAGAGGTATTAAAGATATGGTTAACAATGGTTCAGTGCTTGGATTGCCTAATGTTGCAGGTCAACATATGACATACAAATGTGAGGCATGTCAATTAGGTAAGGCTCATAAACATTCATATTCCAAGCATGGTTTTATGCACTCAGAGAAGCTTGAGTTGGTACACACAGATGTGTGGGGACCATCAAAAGATTTCAGTATAAATGGATCAAGGTATTATGTGATTTATGTTGATGATGCTACTAGGTGGATCACTATTTATGTGATCAAAGATAAGTCAGAAGTGTTTAATACATTTAAACACTATCATGCATATGCAGAAAGAATTACAGGTCATAAGTTGAAGAGACTAAGGTCAGATGGAGGGGGAGAGTATTTCTCTAATGAGTTCAGTGATTACTTATGGAATGCAGGTATAAAAAGGGAAGTTACTTGCAGGTACTCTCCTCAACAAAATGGTGTTGCAGAAAGGAGAAATAGAACTCTTGTTGAGTTTGCAAGATCCATGATGAAGGAGAAAAATTGCCCTAATTACTTGTGGGCTGAGGCTGTAAATACAGCCACTTACTTGGTCAACAGGTTACCATGTAAAGCCTTGCAGGGTATGACACCATATGAGGCTTGGTGGGGTAAGAGACCTACCTTAGATCATTGCAGAGTATTTGGGTGTGTGGCATATGCATATGTGCCATCACAATTAAGACACAAATCGGAACCCAAAGCTGAAAAGTATGTTTTTATTGGCTATGATGACAAGCAGATGGGCTATAGATTGTGGAGTCCATCAACAAAGCAATTTATGGTTTCTAAGGATGTTACATTTGATGAACAAAGCACTTGGTATGCAGGTACAATCAACATCAATACAGGTGATGAAGAAGAAGTGAGTCAAAGAAAAGGTAAATCAAAAGTTCAAATATTTGATGAGCAAGAGAATAATGAAGTGCAGGTTGAAGTGGAAGAGACACCAAGATTTGATCCTGAATGTGAAGAACCAGAAACCTCAAGGAGTGGAGAACTCAGAAGGTCTACAAGAAATAGGTGGCAACCTACAAGGTATAGTTATGATACTTCATTTCTGGCCACAAAAGATTATGCTTACATGGTGAATACAGATGAAGACCCTTCTACATATGAAGAGGCAAAAGGTAAGGAAAAATGGGAGAGTGCTATGCAGGAAGAATATGATGCACTATTGGAGAATCAAACTTGGGATTTGGTTCCTAAACCAAATAGTCAGAAGATTATTGGATGCAAGTGGGTCTACAAGACAAAAAGGTTTGCAGATGGAAGTGTGTCTAGGTACAAAGCTAGACTTGTGGTCAAAGGCTTTGCTCAGACATATGGTATTGATTATGATGAGACCTATAGTCCTGTGGTAAAGATGACAACTATAAGGACACTTATTGCTATTGCTGCATGTAAAGGTTGGAAGCTATGTCAACTTGATGTGAAAAATGCTTTTTTGAATGGTTATATTTCAGATGATGTATTTATGGAACAACCTCAAGGGTTCAGAGATAAAAGGTATCCAGATCATGTGTGCAAGCTCAAGAGAGCTTTGTATGGATTGAAGCAGGCCCCAAGGGCATGGAACTATAGACTTGTGAAGTTCCTAAAAGAACTTGGATTTCAGGTGTCTAAAGCTGATAGTAGCTTGCTTGTTAAGGCAAGTGAAAATGGTTTCATATACATGTGCATATATGTTGATGATATAATTCTTACAGGTACAGATGAAGAAGGAATAAAAAGGCTCAAAAGGCAAATGGAAAAGGAGTTCAAGATAAGTGACTTGGGAGACTTATCATACTTCTTGGGCATGGAGATAACATATACTCAACATGGAGTATTTGTGACCCAAGAAAGGTATTTGAAGAACTTGTTAATCAAGTTTAAAATGGATGATTGCAGGGTAGCACCTACACCAATGGAGGTGAATCACAAATTGAGTAAGTATGGAGGTGAAGAATTCAAGGACATGAGACAATATCAGAGTTTGGTTGGTAGCCTTATCTATGCTACTCTAACTAGACCTGATTTATCATATGCAGTAGGGGTTTTGTCTCAATTTATGCATTGCCCAAGGAAAGAACATTGGATTGCAGGACAAAGGGTGTTGAGGTACATTAAGGGTACACTCAATGAAGGTTTGTATTATGGGTTTACCTCAGATACAAATATCAAAATTTATAGTGATGCAGATTGGGCAGGTAATCCAGATGATAGAAGATCTACATTTGGATATATGTGTTATGTGGGAGATAAACTTGTTTCATGGTGTTCTAAGAAGCAACATACAGTTGCTTTATCTTCTACAGAAGCAGAGTATAAAGGCATGGTTGAAGCTGCAAAGGAAGTGATTTGGCTCAAGACCTTGATGAAGAGTCTTGACATTATGCATGGAGTACCAATTATATATGGAGATAACATGAGTTCATTGTATTTAGCTGCTAATCCTGTTTTTCATGCCAGGACCAAACACATTGAGATTCAGTATCATTTTCTAAGAGAGAAAGTGATGGACAAGGAGATTGAAGTCATACATACTTCAACAAAAGATCAGATAGCTGATATACTTACAAAAAGCTTGGATGGACCAAAGCTACAGAAGTTTAAAGACATGGCAGGTATAAAGAAGAAAGGAGAAGACCTCAATTGATGATTGAGGGGGAGCTGTTGGTGCAGACCAATCACCAATTGAAGACTTGGAAGGTTAAAGAGTGAAGGAAGGATCAACCATTGAAGCTTGGAAGAAAGACATATTCAGAGGATAAGAGAAGTGTACACAGATGTACATTAGTATAGTCATAG
>CM035413.1:18658424-18663424 GCA_020310875.1 Ceratopteris richardii
ATATATATAAGTACATGCTTGTAGTCGTATGAGATATAGAGAAGAGAGTATGAGATGAATTAGTTGATGTACATTGTACAAATCATCCATTAGATGTATGAAGGAAATAGATAAGTGAAAATTTCAGATATGGCGCGTCGATCTTCTCTCCCATTCTCCTTCTGTGCTTAATCTTTTGAGAAATCCTTTTGCACGTATCTAAGTCCATAGCTAATCTATCTATGACTAGAATTTGAGAGGTTAATTGCAATCAGGTTGAGAGAATTCAGTTTAGGAACATTCATATCTCAAGATGTTCTGAGAGTCGTCAAAACTGGCGCAGATTTCATGTTCAGAGAAATGGACATTGCTCAGTGCATAGTGTAAAGTTTTACACAAGTGTGGGCTCAAAATCTAAATTGAGAGGTAAGCCATCTATGGCTAAAAGATCTTGATCAAAGGGGATTTACTTTGGGTGAACCAGTGTTAAGAAGTTACAGGTGTTAAGGTCGCCATTGCAAAGAAGCTGTTTCAGCCATAGGTAAAGTGTTTCACACATTTCTCACAGTATACTCAATCATTTTGAGAAATTTAACTTGGAGAAGTTGCGCAACCTTAAGGCGAAGCATTGTACAAAGTTTTATCAAAAAATTTACAGGATTGATTAGTCAATCAGTAATTAATCTGTGGCAGACTTTTCAGGAAATTTCAGTTTTCAACAGTTAGTCAAAATTCTGATAATTTGGTGATTGTTTTCTAAAATTAAGTGGAGTCTGAAGTTGTTCTTGATATAGAGGAGTTCTAAGTTCAAGTACAACTTGTTCTTTTCGAGATTAACACTGTCCATCAGTGGTATCAGAGCCGGATGTGTCAAAATTGAAGTGAAGAAGACTCCGACTATTGCAGAAATACAAATCTTTACATCTCGAAGGTGCAAAAGGATAAAGGTTGAAGAAAACTTGAAGGTAGACACATTGAAGTTATCAAAAGGATCAGAAGGAGTAAGATTCAAAGTCAAGGTACATTTATTTCTCATAAAGATTAAAGAATTGGCAATACAGGTAAAGAAACAATGGGAGATAGTCTCCAAATTGAGAAGCTGGATAGAGAGAACTATCCTGCATGGTCAATGAGGATGGAAGCTCATCTTATGAGCAAAGATCTGATGGGATACATCATAGGAGAGGAAGAAAAGCCAGAATTTAGAGACTCTAGTGTTCCAACTAGAGAGGAGCTTGCAGACATGAAGAATTGGATGAAGAAGGATGCTCAAACAAGGAGCATAATCTACATGGCAGTCAATGACTATTTGCTTCCTCACATTAGAGGACTTGAAAGTGCATGTGACATTTGGAATGCTTTGGAAGAGCATTTCCAAAATACAACCAAATCAAGGAAGGCTTCACTATGGGCAGAATTTACTACTTTCAAGAAGAAGGCCTCACAATCAATCTCTGATTATGTGACAAAGATGAAGAACATTGCAGATTCTTTAGGAGCAGTGGATGAAGATATTGAAGACGATAAATTGGTAAGACAAATTCTCACAGGGCTAAGAGGAGATGAGAAGTGGAAGCCTTTTATTTTCTCTACAGAACTTTCATTAGATCACTTCACTCCTGATTTGAATCAATTGTTAGGTCATATGCTAACTTTTGAGAATGATATCAAAGGAGATGTTGATAAGAGTGCAGGTCATGCAATGTACTCTAAAGACAAGAAGAAAGCTAACAAAGGAAAGCAACAATCAGGTGAAGAAGAAGGTACTTCAAACCAAGCAAATTTCATAAGAGGAAGAGGAAATGGCAGAAGTAGAGGAAGAGGCAGAAACAACAAAGATAATGCAAGAGCTTGTTGGATATGTGGTAAGACCAATCATCTATCTCATGATTGTTGGCACAATAATCAGAACAATGGTAATTATCAGAACTTTAATCAAAGAGCAAGAGGTGGTAAATTTCAGAGAGGAAACTTCAGAGGTAGAGGTGGTAGGAATTCTTTTGGAAGAGGTGGAGGAAGAAGCTTCCAAAATCAATCCTATAATAACACTTACTACAACTATGCATCATATCAGAAGGAGGACTCGACTCTCATTATGAATGCAACATGTGAAACCTCACATGAGGACATGAGAGTGTTCTACATTGATTCAGGATGTAGTAATCATTTAAGTGGAAATATTTCTTTGATGACTGATCTAGATCATGATGCAATTAATCATACAGTTCAGACAGGTGATAATACAAACCATAAGGTAAAGTCAATTGGTTCAGTCAAAGCTAAAGATGGGAGCACTCTTCTGAGTAAGGTTCTTTATGTTCCCACAATTCCAAAGAATTTGATCAGTGTAGGTCAAATTGTGGAAAAAGGATATGAGGTAAGGTTCACCAATGATGGAGTCTATGTTGAAGACCCTAGTCAAGGGTATAAACAGGTTGTTACAGGAAAGAAGGAAGGGAGGCTTTTCACATTGAAGGTACAAGGAAATGTTGGACATGCTATGTTCACATATGGAGAGCAGAAGGTATCTGAATTGGATCTTTGGCATAAAAGACTTGGACATTTGAATGAGAGAGGTATTAAAGAAATGATTAACAATGATTCAGTGCTTGGGTTGCCTAACATTGCAGGTCAACACATGACATACAGATGTGAGGCATGTCAATTAGGTAAGGCCCATAAGCAACCTTATTCCAAGCATGGGTTTATGTATTTAGAAAGACTTGAGTTGGTGCATACAGATGTGTGGGGTCCTTCAAAGGACTTTAGTATAAATGGTTCAAGATATTATGTCATATATGTTGATGATGCTACCAGGTGGATCACAATTTATGTGATTAAAGAAAAGTCAAAAGTGTTTAATACATTTAAACACTATCATGCATATGCAGAAAGGATTACAGGTCAAAAATTGAAGAGACTAAGGTCAGATGGAGGGGGAGAGTATTTTTCAAATGAGTTCAATGATTACTTGTGGAATGAAGGTATAAAGAGAGAAGTTACTTGCAGGTACTCTCCTCAACAAAATGGGGTAGCAGAAAGAAGAAACAGGACACTTGTTGAATTTGCAAGGTCCATGATGAAAGAGAAGAATTGTCCAAATTATTTGTGGGCTGAGGCTGTTAATACAGCTACATATTTGGTTAATAGATTGCCTTGTAAAGCTTTGCAAGGTATGAAACCATATGAAGCTTGGTGGGGTAAGAGACCTACCTTGGATCATTGCAGAATATTTGGATGCTTGGCATATGCATATGTGCCATCTCAATTGAGGCATAAGTTGGAGCCTAAGGCAGAAAAATATGTATTCATTGGTTATGATGATAAGCAAATGGGATACAGGTTGTGGAGTCCATCCACAAAGCAATTCCTTGTATCCAAGGATGTTACATTTGATGAGCAAGGTACTTGGTATGCATGTAAATATAATATACATGCAGATGTTGAAGAAGTAGTGGATCAAAGGAAAGGTAAAGCAAAGATTCAATTACTTGATGAAAATGAGAATAATGAAGTACAGGTTGAAGTTGAAGAGAGGCCAAGGTTTGATCCAGAATGTGATGAACCAGAGACTTCAAAAAGTGCAGAAGTTAGGAGGTCATCTAGGCACAAATGGCAACCCACAAGGTATAGCTATGACACCTCATTTTTTACTACTAAAGATTATGCTTATTTGGTAAAAGCAAATGAAGATCCATCTACATATGATGAAGCTAAAGGCAAGAGAAATTGGGAAGAAGCCATGCAAGAAGAGAATCATGCATTGATAGAGAATCAGACTTGGGATCTGGTTCCTAAACCTAATAGCCAAAAAATTATTGGATGTAAGTGGGTTTACAAAAAAAAAAGATTTGCAGATGGAAGTGTGTCTAGGTACAAAGCCAGACTCATTGTGAAAGGGTATGCACAGACATATGGAGTGGATTATGATGAGACCTATAGTCCTGTGACAAAAATGACAACCATCAGAACTCTCATAGCAATTGCTGCTTGCAAAGGTTGGAAGTTATCTCAATTAGATGTTAAAAATGCTTTCTTGAATGGATACATTTCAGATGAAGTTTACATGGAGCAACCAGATGGGTTCAAAGATCAAGTGAGTCCAAATTATGTGTGTAAGCTCAAGAGAGCTTTGTATGGGTTGAAGCAGGCCCCAAGGGCTTGGAATTATAGGCTTGTAAAATTCTTAAAAGATCTTGGATTTCAAGCATCAAAGGCAGATAGTAGCTTGCTAGTCAAAGCAAGTGAAGATGGATTCATTTATGTTTGTATTTATGTTGATGACATAATACTTACAGGAACGGATGATAAAGGAATACAAATGATCAAGAAGTAGATGGAGAAAGAGTTCAAAATCAGTGATTTGGGGAACTTGTCATTCTTCTTGGGAATGGAGATTTTATATACTCAACATGGAGTATATGTGACCCAAGAAAGGTATCTTAAAAATTTGCTAACCAAATTTAAAATGGAAGATTGCAGGGTTGCACCTACACCATTGGAAGTGAACCATAAATTGTCTAGATTCGGAGGAGAAGAATTCAGAGACATGAAGCTCTATCAAAGTTGGTAGCTTGATTTATGCTACATTAACAAGGCCTGATTTGTCATATGCAGTTGGTGTGCTTTCACAATTCATGCATTGTCCTAGAAAGGAACATTGGATTGCAGGACAAAGAGTACTTAGGTACATCAAGGGTACACTCAGAGAAGGACTGTACTATGGATTTACTTCTGATACAAGAGTGAAGATATATAGTGATGCAGATTGGGTAGGTAATGTGGATTATAGAAGATCAACACATGAATATTTGTGCTATGTAGGAGACAAATTGATTTCATGGTGTTCTAAGAAGCAACATAGAGTTGCTTTGTCATCTACAGAAGCAGAATATAAAGGTATGGTGGAAGCTGCAAAGGAGGTAATATGGCTAAAGACACTCATGAAGGTTTTTGATGTGATTCAAAGTACTCCTATTATTTGTGGAGACAATATGAGTTCTCTATACTTGGCACCTAAT
>CM035413.1:18668424-18683424 GCA_020310875.1 Ceratopteris richardii
CTTTGGACCTCTGTCCAAGAAAAGCAACCCAGCCTCTTCATCATGACCTCCTGAATCTTCATGTAAACTTTATGACTACAGTCACAGAAATTAAAAAGAGACTAGGTGAGAACAGAAACATGGGAGGAGGGAAAAAGGATCTGAGAATAACATACATACTTATTGAGCTCAGTCACCATCTCCTCCAGGCTTAAGTCCTTGGAGATTACCCTCGACAAAGTTGATATGATCAATGTATCATCCTTGATTCCTTGAAGGGCCCTCCATGGTGTGAGCTTCATGTCCTCGGGAGCCTCTTCAATTGAGAGGTCAGCTTTCTTTCCCTTTCCCTTCAGATCAACCTGTGGGTCTGGCCTTGACTTTCGTTGCTTCTGGCCCTTGACTTCCCTGTTCTCCCACATTGTGAAAATTCTATCCTGTAGATCCCAGATCTCACCTGTTCTGAATGCCAGTTGAAACCATGGATCATATTTCCTCAAGGCATCAGACTTTGTATTCTCATCCAGTGCAATTCCAACCTCAATAAGGCATTGCTTTCGTAGATTGGGATGTATTCTTCCAGCTTCCTTAACAAGACAATCTTCATATTCATGGTGGAAGAACCGAATTCTCTCTATGGAGGACATTTTTTGCCTGTAGTCATTGTCATTGTTGTGATCCCAAGCAAGAAGCTTGGCTTCCTCAGTTGTAAGACCAGCATATATCTTACACTCTGCATACCTAAAGAAAAATGTGGTAGGGTGCTCCTTCACGAGCTGTCTACGGGCCTCTGCAGAGTGTGAACCTCCAATCACATAATAAGTATACTCCTCAAATGAACCCTCATTGAACTCTTCAACAGAGCTGCACTCATTCGGATCCACCATGACAAGGAATGGCACAACAGTAGCATGAGGATTTATTCTCATTTTCTTCTTAAGATTCTGCACATGCAAATTGTGTGGCTCCCTGATCTCAAGGGGCCTCCTCCCTGTGACTGGATCTATAGGTGGCCTGTGGATGATATTGATTGGAAGGTGGAACAACTGCCCCTTCTTCACAATTTTTCTTTTAGCTATATCCTCCCTCATCTTCTTCTGCTCAGTACCAAGAACACCCGAGGCAAGCTCTCCACCGGGTGCAACAATTATATCCTCAGAGCTAGAGCTTGAGTCAGAAGACTCCTCTTCTGAAATTCTCTTCTTTTTCTTTTGAAGCTTTTTCTACACGCTCTGCTTACCCCTTGCCTTTACAGGGGTCGTCTTCTTCTGTTGTGTTGGCATGATATTGCCCTGGATCCATGGCATCAGGTCTTTGATGAAATTCACTGAGTCTCTGCATATCTGAGCTAGCCCTTCTGGAACACAGCACTCTGGGCACAAGAAATCCATCTTGCATATGACATTTCTTAATCCTTTTGATGTCTCCACCAAGAAAAGCAGGTTGTCAGAATCTTCATCTTCATAATCTAGTTTGTAAACAAGGCCATATTGAAAACCTTGTGTTGTCGTGATCTTTCCTCTGCCATAAGCCCCTGCGAACACAAGGAGGACTGCATTCTTCTCTTCAACGTACTGGAGGCACCACTCTAGATTTGTCATGTCACGAAGTGGACGATCTGTCCTCATTACCTCCATCTCCCTAGACCTTTCCCTCATATTTGGATCCTCCACAGGAATTTTTATGCTACTCTGTCCACCTGAGGATATTCCTAGTGCGTTGCTGGCCTTCTTAGAGGATAATGGTGCAATAATTTTCTTTGCTTTTGCTTGGTGAGCAACTCCTTTGTCACGTTGCTGGTCAACAGAGCCCATGGTGACTCTGAGCTTCTTGATGGGCCTTTCATCCTTGTACTCCGCATCCCTGAAGGCACTTGGAAATATCAGATCAAACGTAGATGTGGTTTTCAAAGGCCCAAGTCCATGCCAGGCATCGATTTTGAGCTTTAGGTCGATGCCAGGCATCGATGTTTAAGTGAATGTCGATGCCAGGCATCGACTTTGTGTGCAAGTCGATGCCAGGCATCGACTTGAGGGTGAAAGTCGATGCCAGGCATCGACTTGGGGTGCAAGGGTCGATGCTTGGCATCGACTTTTGGGCCCAAGTCGATGCTTGGCATCGACTTTTGGGCCAAGTCGATGCCTGGCATCGACTTTTACCCTCAAGTCGATGCCTGGCATCGACTTGCACACAAAGTCGATGCCTGGCATCGACTTGGGCCCAAAAGTCGATGCCAAGCATCGACTTGGGCCAAAAAGGCGATGCCAAGCAGCGACTTCGCAGCCTAAAGTCGATGCCTGGCATCAACTTTTCAGTGCATGTTGATGCCGGCAAGTCGATGCTTGGCATCGACTTCTGAGCCCAAGTCGATGCCTGGCATCGACTTTCAGGTGTAAGTCGATGCCTGGCATCGACTTGTCGGTGCAAGTCGATGCCTGGCATCGACTTGGAGCCCCAAGTCGATGCCTGGCATCGACTTGAGGCTGCAAGTCGATGCCAGGCATCGACTTGCACCTGAAAGTCGATGCCAGGCGTCGACTTGGGCCCAAAAGTCGATGCCTGGCATCGACTTCCACCTGCTAGTCGATGCCTGGCATCGACTCGCAATCCTAAGTCGATGCCTGGCATCGACTTACACCTTAAAGTCGATGCCAGGCATCGAGCTGTACATTCTTTGGATCCATATTTCTAGAGGTCAGAAAAATAAATACCTAGAAATCAGACTTGTTACACAGACATACAGAGGGAATCTTTTTGGAATCTTTATTTATGGTATTATTTTGTCTACCTCTTGGTACTTTTGCCAACATTCTTCTTCTCCATCTGACTTGGCTTGCTGGTATGCTGAGCTCTCTGCTCCATGGCTGTCTGTGCTCTGCTGCTCTCTCTTGCTCGTGGATTTTGAAAATGCGAATGATCTCCTCCTCTGGTATTTATAGGCAATTGGGTAACTTGAACCAGAGACTAACTGGATCTAACTGAATGAGTCCAATTGCTAACTAAATCTATCAACTTATCTAACCAGGGAATATCACCCACAGTAATAGGTTGTTTGAGAGCCACTTTTATGAAATATTCATAGACCCTTGCAACTATTTATATACATTTGCATAGAAATTACATTTCAATGGCAAGAGTATGGTATGTCCATGAGGATTTCTAAACTCATGTTGAGATTTGTTTCTTAGAATCTCTTTCTTGGGAGAAAATCAAGTCATAGCTGTGTTGACTGTGGGAGACTAATGACATCTTTATAGTATTACCCTCCTCACTTTAGTTCATATTCACATTTATCTTGTAACTCACTGTTGAAATGGAAAATCAATGTATGAATAAACATTCAAGTACAGAACCTTGCAACTATTTATATACATTTGCATGGAAATTAAGCTTCAATGGCAACAGTATGGTATGTACATGAGGATTTCTAATCTCATGTAGAAGTTCTTTCTTAGAGTCTGTTGCTTGGGAGAAAATCAGGTCTAAGTTGTGAGATTAATGACATCTTTATAGTGTTATCCTCCACACACTTTAGTTCATATTCACATTTATCTTGTAACACAATGTTGAAATGGAATATCAATGTATGGATAAACATTATGTGTACCTCTTTTACACATAATTATTTTTTAATATACTTTCATCTACCTCTTTGATATCTAGCCAAGACCACAATAAAACCTAATCCTTGAAATCTTAACGGAATGTAAAATTTCTTCTTGTATAGGGTTCAATGGCATAGCATATTCCAGTTGGAACTCAACTTGGATATATTCCAGTTGTAAAATCTCTTCTTGTAAAATTTCTCCAAACAATTTTATTATATATTCCTGTTGGAACTCAACTTGGATATATTTTGATTCATTCACAATGCTTAGACTCAATGACTCATATGTAGTTAGAAATCAACTGTGTTTCTCATTTGAATCAAAAGTGAATCAAATCTTTGGTTCCCTTATTATTGTATATTTGAGTAATTAAGTGATTTGATGTAATTTGATGTTTAATGTTATTTAATGTACTTTAATAAGCTTTTGATTTCATATCTTCTTGATGTGACATTTGATGTGACATCTTCACTTGATCTCGGATTTCTACTTATTTAAAAAGGTCATTCATCTTCAGTCTTCTGTGAACTCAGTGAAGATGAGCTCAATCTTTTCAGTGGATGCTTGGGCATCAGCTTCCTCTGCTCATATTGATTCATTGTTCTCAGTTGAGCCTTTCCAGAGAAGTGATGATCCCTATGATTTAGAACGTGCTGATGATTCCATGTTTTCTGTTGAGTCATTTAAGTTATCCAATTCACAGTGCAATGTTGCTCAACCAAATGCACCTCTTGATCTCCCATCTGATCCAACCATTGATCTCCCTTTTGACTCAAGTGCATGTGGAGCAACGAAAAAGCAAAGCAAGCTCAATCTACGATTTAAAAGAAGGTCTCGTGAAGTAAGTCGAAAAAGATTTAAATTTCTTACTTCAGATAGACAGATTGCATTGGATATTGTGAAGCATTGTTGTGGTTTGAAATGTTTGTATAATTTAGGAATGAAGAAACTAAAGCACATAAGAGAAAAACTCCTCCATTTAGATAGTGAAAGGCAAGATATATACCTTGTTTCTTGCATGCAAATGATTGAGGATAACATGTCAGTAACGCGTGTTGGTTTTGAATATTTCTTTACTCAAGGGATGCCATGCTGTAGGGCTGCATTTAAAATTGCAATGGGTGTAGGAAATTTTAAAATACATAGGGTTCAACAAGGGTTTTTGAATGGGGATCTCATTTTGGATACGTTCCATGTTGGGACCAAAGGATCTGTTGGACGTCATGCAATGAATTGGATGATGAACTATTTTAGCTTGCATTGTGAAGTTATGCCTACAACTGGAAGGTTGCACTTGTCAGATAACTTTACTCGTCGAGAGGTATTTCAAATATATAGAGAAGACATGGAAAATAGAAATGAGAAGTATGTGTTGTATCGTCACTTTACTCGATTATGGAAGGAAGAGTTTAACAATGTTTCTATTCCTCGTAAAGTTAGAATGGGTGAATGTTCAGTTTGCGCCACTTTGAAAAACATGGCAAAAGGGGCTACAACACCACAAGAAAAGCATAATTTTAAAAACCTTCTTAACAACCATCGTGACAGTCAAGCATTAGAGAGAAAGAAAGCAATTCATCATCGAAGTAAGGCACTCAGAAATCCGGAGCATTATATGTGTTTGTTGATCGATGGTATGGATCAAAAAAAAACTTGTTTGCCACATTTTTATCGCATCCCTAAGGACATTGGAGATGAAGTCCTTGTGCAAATGCATTTGGTTGGTGCTTTGGTATACAATGGAACTGTAGTGTCCAAGGTTTTCTTCACATATCCGAATGTGCATAATGATCCAAACCTTACAGTTACTGTCATTCATCGTGTTTTGCAATCATGGAAGGGTCTTTTGCCACCAACTCTATATTTGCAACTAGACAATACTGCAAGAGAGAATAAAAATTCTACAGTCTTTGGATATTTAAGCATGCTTGTTGAAAAACAGGTATTTCAGAAGGTTAAGGTAAATTTTCTTCTAGTTGGCCACACTCATGATCACATTGATCAAATGTTCAGTACTTTCTCTAAGAAGTTGGCACGTAAGAATGCTTTTACTCTTCCGATTTTATCTGAGCTGATTTCAGAAGCATATACTCCAAAACCAGAAGTTCAACACCTCACACAGATTTATGACTTTAAGCACTTTTGCTCAATGGGCCTTGATAACAGTGCTAAGGTTTTGGCTCCATTGCACAATATTAGTTTCAACCATGTATTCTTGATGAGGAGGGTTGATGAAATAACCCTTTTATTTGCAAAGCAGTATTCATCTTCTCTTGGGTGGGAGCCTAAAGAGGGATGCAGATTGTTATTGCAGGTGCCTAATTTGTCTACTGTAACAGTGTATGGTGCAGAACAATCACCATATGAAGATAAAAACAATACAGAAAGATATGGAAGTGTGGTTGATCAAAGTAAAAGCTGGATGCATGCACTCATTGAAAAGAAGAGACATATTGAGCGTGCAAAAAAATATGTTGGAGATCAAGATGTATCTTGGTGGGAGGACTTTTTCAATCATCAAGAAGAGATTATACAGTATACAATTGCAGGTCACTGGCCAGTTGATGTTCCATTCACATGGGATTTTTGTACACAAAGATCCGTGAATGTGGCCCAAGCATGTAATGCAGATGCACTTCAAAGTTTTATACATCCACCAGATAGATAGATAGATAGGTAGATAGCTAGATAGATAGATTGATGGATAGACATACAGACAAACACACAGACACACAGACACACAGACAGAGAGACACATAGATAGATAGATAGATAGATAGATTGATAGATAGATAGATAGATAGATTGATAGATAGATAGATAGATAGATAGATAGATAGATAGATAGATAGATAGATAGATAGATAGATAGATAGATAGATAGATAGATAGATAGATAGATAGATAGATAGATATATAGATAGATAGATAGATAGCTAGATAGATAGATAGATAGATAGATAGATAGATAGATAGATAGATAGATAGATAGATTGATAGATAGATAGATAGGTAGATAGATAGAACACTGAGTCACAACAAAGGAGAACAAAGACATGTTCTCTTTTTCTTTTTACCTAAAGTCCATTATATAAAGCAAAAAAGTGGGCATTTTACAATATCTAGAAAGCATCACGAGTCTTGCTTGTAAATATTGTCACTAGAAGCTTGATCTCATATCCCAAGTAGTCAAGATAGATATACTAAAATTCTTGCTGCCATGAAAACTAGTTGTTGAGCATGACCAAGAATCCCACATCATGATCTTGGACAATAGATTAGAGTTGAAAAGGTACAAGTAAGAATTCGCGAAGCTCCTTCATTACATCTATAACCTCAACAAGCACAGATAATAGCTAATTAAAAGTTACTCGAAAATTAGAGTACATGTGTTGCAAAAATCAGAGCATTTTAACAAGGCAATTAAGATCATGCCCTTTGTATGGTTAAGATCCCCATTGAATGCCTGGCCATATTAACAGAATATGAAATACATTTCACAAAAGCATTCCCACGAGAAGATAATATTCAACAAAATTATACTAAGAAACATTCACACATGATCAGAGAAATGCTCAAGATAAATCAAGCTGAACACAAAGTGGAAGAAGAACTCCAAATAATATTTCCATTAAAATGATCTTTTACATTTCCTGTGTAAGTACAAGTGTAATGTGAATCTACAATAGAAGCTGATCATAGCTTTCCTCAGGCTCAAGGATATTGGGATCCTCTGGAACATTAGAACCCATAACCTGCCTCTCTTGCTCCAAAATTGGCTCTTCAAGGTCAGCCATGTCCCCCGGTTCATCTGCAAGTGGGGGAACAGGCTCCCTTGAAGCCGGTTGGAATCTCTCCGTGTCTGCAATGTGCTTCCTTCCAACCTCTTGGTCTTCATCTGGGCATTCATTCAGCCCATTGATTCTCATTTTAATAAAGCTCACTTGAGCATCATCCTTCTCCACAGCTATGCAGTGCCTGAACATCTTTAAAGAGCAAGCGAGAGTCGTTCCTGAAACAGCAGAAAACCACTTAGAGGTGCCAATCAACTATGACTAATGAAAACTGTGAAAATTGAAATTACCTGTGCCCGAAAAAAGGTCTAGGACCCAGTCATCATCATTGGAGAATAGCTGAAGCAATCTCATTATGAGTTTTTGTGGCTTCTGATAGGGGTTAACCAATGTCATGTCCCCAGCTACATGACGAAGTTTCTTGGTAACGACTGGGAACATGAGCACATTTGAGATCCCATTCTCATTGCAATGCTCCCTGACTCTCCTTTTGCTTACTTCATCATAATAGCCAACTGTAATGCATTCAGTGGCGCTCACAAACCTATGCAAAGGAGTGTGATTCACATTTGTCTTCACCCTGCAAACAAGAACTATGAGTCACAAAGAGCATCATTAAAGCCACGGAGATAGAAAGAGCATTACTTACCATGTGAGGCACTCCACGGCATGACATCTTGCCTTCAGAGCAGTTGAAACAGAGAAGGACTGGTCTCTGCTATGGAAAATTACTATCCTCCAAAGAGGAGACATAGTCAACTCTGCAAAATCAGTGACCATCTTCCGAATCTGAGGGTGTTTGAAGGGTTCATCATCATTAACTGATCCCAACATCCTAAATCCATAGGGTATGTCCGCTATGAGAAGGGAGAAATGTTTCCTAGGCACAACAGAACAAATATTATTTACATCACTACAGTATACATTGTAATATACAGGCCTAAGGGGGTCTAGGGGATTGGAGAAGCATTTAAGATCAGGTTCATCATCAAAATCCATCTCCTTGGCTTTCAGCCTAGATTTTTCATGCCTTGCTCTTTGAATGTGAGCCAGGAATGCAGGGGGGCAATCATCTACTAGCTCCGCAGACTTACTTTTCTTTGGTTTCTGCAGAAAAAAGTGGTAAGACAACTAAATGAGCTCTTCAAAACAGCAAGCAGAACATAAGGAAGCGATGAATGGCATCGATTTCATGTGGGGGTAGATGCCAGGCATCGACTTTCTACTGGAAGTCGATGCCTGGCATCGACTTTAGGACATTAGTCGATGCCTGGCATCGACATATGCCACGAGGTCGATGCCAGGCATCGACTTATGCTGCAGGTCGATGCCGGGCATCGACTTATGCCCCCAAGTCGATGCCAGGCATCGACTTTTGGCTGCAGGTCGATGCCAGGCATCGACTTTTGGCTGCAGGTCGATGCCAGGCATTGACTTTAGCCGTAAGTCGATGCCAGACATCGAGTTCATACTAAAAGCTTGGCATTAAATTTGTTTGGTGAATCAAGGCATCTAACATAATGGCAAACCAGGCACAACCTTAGAAAGAGAACCTACCCAATCACGGAAAAGGATGAAATAGTCTGATAAAGCTTTGTAGGATGATGTGGTTGGATAGTCTCTTTGGACCTCTGTCCAAGAAAAGCAACCAAGCCTCTTCATCATGACCTCCTGAATCTTCATGTAAACTTTATGACTACAGTCACAGAAATTAAAAAGAGACTAGGTGAGAACAGAAACATGGGAGGAGGGAAAAAGGATCTGAGAATAACATACATACTTATTGAGCTCAGTCACCATCTCCTCCAGGCTTAAGTCCTTGGAGATTACCCTCGACAAAGTTGATATGATCAATGTATCATCCTTGATTCCTTGAAGGGCCCTCCATGGTGTGAGCTTCATGTCCTCGGGAGCCTCTTCAATTGAGAGGTCAGCTTTCTTTCCCTTTCCCTTCAGATCAACCTGTGGGTCTGGCCTCGACTTTCGTTGCTTC
Organism: Ceratopteris richardii; assembly: GCA_020310875.1. Lineage (NCBI taxonomy): Eukaryota > Viridiplantae > Streptophyta > Polypodiopsida > Polypodiales > Pteridaceae > Ceratopteris > Ceratopteris richardii. The sequence continues at coordinate 18,677,799 of CM035413.1, forward strand.
TGGCCCTTGACTTCCCTGTTCTCCCACATTGTGAAAATTCTATCCTGTAGATCCCAGATCTCACCTGTTCTGAATGCCAGTTGAAACCATGGATCATATTTCCTCAAGGCATCAGACTTTGTATTCTCATCCAGTGCAATTCCAACCTCAATAAGGCATTGCTTTCGTAGATTGGGATGTATTCTTCCAGCTTCCTTAACAAGACAATCTTCATATTCATGGTGGAAGAACCGAATTCTCTCTATGGAGGACATTTTTTGCCTGTAGTCATTGTCATTGTTGTGATCCCAAGCAAGAAGCTTGGGTTCCTCAGTTGTAAGACCAGCATATATCTTACACTCTGCATACCTAAAGAAAAATGTGGTAGGGTGCTCCTTCACGAGCTGTCTACGGGCCTCTGCAGAGTGTGAACCTCCAATCACATAATAAGTATACTCCTCAAATGAACCCTCATTGAACTCTTCAACAGAGCTGCACTCATTCGGATCCACCATGACAAGGAATGGCACAACAGTAGCATGAGGATTTATTCTCATTTTCTTCTTAAGATTCTGCACATGCAAATTGTGTGGCTCCCTGATCTCAAGGGGCCTCCTCCCTGTGACTGGATCTATAGGTGGCCGGTGGATGATATTGATTGGAAGGTGGAACAACTGCCCCTTCTTCACAATTTTTCTTTTAGCTATATCCTCCCTCATCTTGTTCTGCTCAGTACCAAGAACACCCGAGGCAAGCTCTCCACGGGGTGCAACAATTATATCCTCAGAGCTAGAGCTTGAGTCAGAAGACTCCTCTTCTGAAATTCTCTTCTTTTTGTTTTGAAGCTTTTTCTGCACGCTCTGCTTACCCCTTGCCTTTACAGGGGTCGTCTTCTTCTGTTGTGTTGGCATGATATTGCCCTGGATCCATGGCATCAGGTCTTTGATGAAATTCACTGAGTCTCTGCATATCTGAGCTAGCCCTTCTGGAACACAGCACTCTGGGCACAAGAAATCCATCTTGCATATGACATTTCTTAATCCTTTTGATGTCTCCACCAAGAAAAGTAGGTTGTCAGAATCTTCATCTTCATAATCTAGTTTGTAAACAAGGCCATATTGAAAACCTTGTGTTGTCGTGATCTTTCCTCTTCCATAAGCCCCTGCGAACACAAGGAGGACTGCATTCTTCTCTTCAACGTACTGGAGGCACCACTCTAGATTTGTCATGTCACGAAGTGGACGATCTGTCCTCATTACCTCCGTCTCCCTAGACCTTTCCCTCATATTTGGATCCTCCACAGGAATTTTTATGCTACTCTGTCCACCTGAGGATATTCCTAGTGGGTTGCTGGCCTTCTCAGAGGATAATGGTGCAATAATTTTCTTTGCTTTTGCTTGGTGACCAACTCCTTTGTCACGTTGCTGGTCAACAGAGCCCATGGTGACTCTGAGCTTCTTGATGGGCCTTTCATCCTTGTACTCCGCATCCCTAAAGGCACTTGGAAACATCAGATCAAACGTAGATGTGGTTTTCAAAGGCCCAAGTCCATGCCAGGCATCGATTTTGAGCTTTAGGTCGATGCCAGGCATCGATCTTTAAGTGAATGTCGATGCCAGGCATCAACTTTGTGTGCAAGTCGATGCCAGGCATCGACTTGAGGGTGAAAGTTGATGCCAAGCATCGACTTGGGGTGCAAGGGTCGATGCTTGGCATCGACTTTTGGGCCCAAGTCGATGCTTGGCATCGACGTTTGGGCCAAGTCGATGCCTGGCATCGACTTTTACCCTCAAGTCGATGCCTGGCATCGACTTGCACACAAAGTCGATGCCTGGCATCGACTTGGGCCCAAAAGTCGATGCCAAGCATCGACGTGGGCCGAAAAGTCGATGCCAAGCAGCGACTTTGCACCCTAAAGTCGATGCCTGGCATCGACTTTTCAGTGCATGTTAATGCCGGCAAGTCGATGCTTGGCATCGACTTCTGAGCCCAAGTCGATGCCTGGCATCGACTTTCAGGTGTAAGTCGATGCCTGGCATCGACTTGTCGGTGCAAGTCGATGCTTGGCATCGACTTGGAGCCCCAAGTCGATGCCTGGCATCGACTTGAGGCTGCAAGTCGATGCCAGGCATCGACTTGCACCTGAAAGTCGATGCAAGGCATCGACTTTCAGGTGTAAGTCGATGCCTGGCATCGACTTGTCGGTGCAAGTCGATGCGTGGCATCGACTTGCAGCCCCAAGTCGATGCCTGTCATGGACTTGAGGCTGCAAGTCGATGCCAGGCATCGACTTGCACCTGAAAGTCGATGCCAGGCATCGACTTGGGCCCAAACGTCGATGCCTGGCATCGACTTCTACCTGCAAGTCGATGCCTGACATCGACTCGCAATCCTAAGTCGATGCCTCGCATCGACTTACACCTTATAGTCGATGCCAGGCATCGAGCTGTACATTCTTTGGATCCATATTTCTAGAGGTCAGAAAAATAAATACCTAGAAATCAGACTTGTTACACAGACATACAAAGGGAATCTTTTTGGAATCTTTATTTATGGTATTATTTTGTCTACCTCTTGGTATTTTTGCCAACATTCTTCTTCTCCATCTGACTTGGCTTGCTGGTATGCTGAGCTCTGTGCTCCATGGCTGTCTGTGCTCTGCTGCTCTCTCTTGCTCGTGGATTTTGAAAATGCGAATGATCTCCTCCTGTGGTATTTATAGGCAATTGGGTAACTTGAACCAGAGACTAACTGGATCTAACTGAATGAGTCCAGTTGCTAACTAAATCTGTCAACTTATCTAACCAGGGAATATCACCCATAGTAATAGGCTGTTTCAGAGCCACTTTTATGAAATATTCATAGACCCTTGCAACTATTTATATACATTTGCATAGAAATTACATTTCAATGGCAAGAGTATGGTATGTCCATGAGGATGTCTAAACTCATGTAGAGATTTGTTTCTTAGAATCTCTTTCTTGGGAGAAAATCAAGTCATAGTTGTGTTGACTGTGGGAGACTAATGACATCTTTATAGTATTACCCTCCTCACTTTAGTTCATATTCACATTTATCTTGTAACTCACTGTTGAAATGGAAAATCAATGTATGAATAAACATTCAAGTACAGAACCTTGCAACTATTTATATACATTTGCATGGAAATTAAGCTTCAATGGCAACAGTATGGTATGTACATGAGGATTTCTAATCTCATGTAGAAGTTCTTTCTTAGAGTCTGTTGCTTGGGAGAAAATCAGGTCTAAGTTGTGAGATTAATGACATCTTTATAGTGTTATCCTCCACACACTTTAGTTCATATTCACATTTATCTTGTAACACAATGTTGAAATGGAATATCAATGTATGGATAAACATTATGTGTACCTCTTTTACACATAATTCTTTTTTAATATACTTTCATCTACATCTTTGATATCTAGCCAAGACCACAATAAAACCTAATCCTTGAAATCTTAACGGAATGTAAAATTTCTTCTTGTATAGGGTTCAATGGCATAGCATATTCCAGTTGGAACTCAACTTGGATATATTCCAGTTGTAAAATCTCTTCTTGTAAAATTTCTCCAAACAATTTTATTATATATTCCTGTTGGAACTCAACTTGGATATATTTTGATTCATTCACAATGCTTAGACTCAATGACTCATATGTAGTTAGAAATCAACTGTGTTTCTCATTTGAATCAAAAGTGAATCAAATCTTTGGTTCCCTTATTAGTGTATATTTGAGTAATTAAGTGATTTGATGTAATTTGATGTTTAATGTTATTTAATGTACTTTAATAAGCTTTTGATTTCATATCTTCTTGATGTGACATTTGATGTGACATCTTCACTTGATCTCGGATTTCTACTTATTTAAAAAGGTCATTCATCTTCAGTCTTCTGTGAACTCAGTGAAGATGAGCTCAATCTTTTCAGTGGATGCTTGGGCATCAGCTTCCACTGCTCATATTGATTCATTGTTCTCAGTTGAGCCTTTCCAGAGAAGTGATGATCCCTATGATTTAGAACGTGCTGATGATTCCATGTTTTCTGTTGAGTCATTTAAGTTATCCAATTCACAGTGCAATGCTGCTCAACCAAATGCACCTCTTGATCTCCCATCTGATCCAACCATTGATCTCCCTTCTGACTCAAGTGCATGTGGAGCAACGAAAAAGCAAAGCAAGCTCAATCTACGATTTAAAAGAAGGTCTCGTGAAGTAAGTCGAAAAAGATTTAAATTTCTTACTTCACATAGACAGATTGCATTGGATATTGTGAAGCATCGTTGTGGTTTGAAATGTTTGTATAATTTAGGAATGAAGAAACTAAAGCACATAAGAGAAAAATTCCTCCATTTAGATAGTGAAAGGCAAGATATATACCTTGTTTCTTGCATGCAAATGATTGAGGATAACATGTCAGTAACGCGTGTTGGTTTTGAATATTTCTTTACTCAAGGGATGCCATGCTGTAGGGCTGCATTTAAAATTGCAATGGGTGTAGGAAATTTTAGAATACATAGGGTTCAACAAGGGTTTTTGAATGGGGATCTCATTTTGGATACGTTCCATGTTGGGACCAAAGGATCTGTTGGACGTCATGCAATGAATTGGATGATGAACTATTTTAGCTTGCATTGTGAAGTTATGCCTACAACTGGAAGGTTGCACTTGTCAGATAACTTTACTCGTCGAGAGGTATTTCAAATATATAGAGAAGACATGGAAAATAGAAATGAGAAGTATGTGTTGTATCGTCACTTTACTCGATTATGGAAGGAAGAGTTTAACAATGTTTCTATTCCTCGTAAAGTTAGAATGGGTGAATGTTCAGTTTGCGCCACTTTGAAAAACATGGCAAAAGGGGCTACAACACCACAGGAAAAGCATAATTTTAAAAACCTTCTTAACAACCATCGTGACAGTCAAGCATTAGAGAGAAAGAAAGCAATTCATCATCGAAGTAAGGCACTCAGAAATCCGGAGCATTATATGTGTTTGTTGATCGATGGTATGGATCAAAAAAAAACTTGTTTGCCACATTTTTATCGCATCCCTAAGGACATTGGAGATGAAGTCCTTGTGCAAATGCATTTGGTTGGTGCTTTGGTATACAATGGAACTGTAGTGTCCAAGGTTTTCTTCACATATCCGAATGTGCATAATGATCCAAACCTTACAGTTACTGTCATTCATCGTGTTTTGCAATCATGGAAGGGTCTTTTGCCACCAACTCTATATTTGCAACTAGACAATACTGCAAGAGAGAATAAGAGTTCTACAGTCTTTGGATATTTAAGCATGCTTGTTGAAAAACAGGTATTTCAGAAGGTTAAGGTAAATTTTCTTCTGGTTGGCCACACTCATGATCACATTGATCAAATGTTCAGTACTTTCTCTAAGAAGTTGGCACGTAACAATGCTTTTACTCTTCTGATTTTATCTGAGCTGATTTCAGAAGCATATACTCCAAAACCAGAAGTTCAACACCTCACACAGATTTATGACTTTAAGCACTTTTGCTCAATGGGCCTTGATAATAGTGCTAAGGTTTTGGCTCCATTGCACAATATTAGTTTCAACCATGTATTCTTGATGAGGAGGGTTGATGAAATAACCCTTTTATTTGCAAA
>CM035413.1:18693424-18743424 GCA_020310875.1 Ceratopteris richardii
GTGTTTTACATAATTCTCTGAGCACAGCAGCAATTAGCTTAATTCCTCTTGGGGAAGTCTAGGTACCTTAAAGAGCTAACTTTCAAGAGTAATATCATCAAAAATAATAAACCACACACTGAGAATGAGTTTTAACAAGTGATGACATCATCCCGATTTTCACGGGCTGCTACAGAAATAGACCAGTGAGCAGCAAAATCACCATAACTCAAAATGTAGAAATCCAATGATTATGAACATTTGTATGGGTATACTAGACAGTACGCTAAATCCAACAAGCGTTAAATCACGGAATTTGGATAAGTACCCACTGAGAAACACCTCTGACAAGATGCATGGAAAAGTCGGGTACCTGACAGAGAAGTGAAGATGAACAGACCCTGTTGACTTCAAATGAACATAACTGAAGATTGCAACATCTAAATGACATGAAAATTTATGAGCATATAGTAGACTTATAGAGCTAACTTTACCAAGTTAAATCACTGAAAATAATGCACCAAGCTCAGAGAAAACATCTCTGCAAGCTGACTGAGAAAACTGAGAGTAATGGCAGTGAGTAGTACACTTCACAAGAACATGGAAAGATAAACTCAAATAATCATGAAAATGAAAGTATATTGCTTGTACAATACAATGACTTACTCATACATATGTGTGCTTTGTAATCACACCTTGATATGGCATAAAGCTCAGCTCTTGGAGGTCTTCACATAGGTCTCTCTAACCACGACTAAAACTGCCATCTATTTATAGTTGAGTTTGGGAGGCTAACTTCCCTCAATCACTCTCCAATCAATCAATGATTGATTTGATTCTCTACCTACCATAAATCACGAATTCGTGGCTCCTCTTTCCATTCTTGATCAAGTGGACTCAACCACTTAAAATTCTCTTACTTTTACATTAAGTAAACTCTTCAAAAGTTACAAGAGGTAGTTCACAAGTGAACTTTACATAGTCTTCTTTTTAAAGCTTCTTCTAAGACTTTGTGAGACTCAAGCCAATACTTAGGCTTGTCATAGACTTGCTCCAACAGCTCCCCCTCAAGCCAAGTATGTTTGAGGTCTTCAATCTTCCAAGATTACCTGCAAACCAATCATAGCCTTGAATTTGCAAAGCTTTGTACCATCCAGTGCTTTGGTTAGAATATCTGCACATTGTTGATGAGTGGACACATATGATATTTGAATCTCTTTGCTTAGAACCTTCTCTCGTACATAGTGATAATGAACTTCAATATGTTTAGTCCTTGCATGAAAAATAGGATTAGTAGCCAAATGAATAGAACTCATATTGTCACCAAAAATAGTTGGAGTTCCAAACTCCAATCCAAGATCTTTGAATAATGTCTTCATCCACATAGCTTCTTGTGTAGCTATGGCAAGACCTCTATATTCAGCTTCAGTAGAAGAGAGAGCAACTGTAGGTTGCTTCTTAGATGACCATGAAATAAGCTTTGAACCTGCAAAGGTAAGATAACCTGAAGTGCTCCTTCTATCTTCCTTGGAGCCAGCCCAATCTGCATCAGAAAATAGCTTCAAACCTAAATCAGATACATAAGGATAATAAAGTCCTTCATTTATGGTTCCTTTGAGATACTTGAGAATCCTTTTGGCAGCATCCATATGTGGTTTCCTTGGTGTGTGCATAAATTGACTTAGCACACTCACACTGTAACATATATCTACTCTTGTCAATGTGGCATAGTTGAGACTACCCACTAGACTTTGATATGATGTGATGTCCTCTATGAGTTCACCTTCATGTGAGCTCAATTTGTGATTGACCTCCATTGGAGTACCTGCAATCTTACAATCTTGCATCTTGAATTTTGCCAACATGTCCTTAAAGTACTTTCTTTGAGTGAGAAACAAACCATGATCTTTGTAGACAACTTCCAAACCTAGGAAGTAGGTAAGTGAACCCAAATCACTTATCTTGAACTCTTCTCTCATCTGATCTTTGATCTTCTTCATACCATCTGCATCATTTCCTAACAATATAATATCATCTACATATACACATAGGTAGATGACCTCGGAATTACTCTTTTTAATAAAGAGTGAAGGATCTGCCTTGCTTGGTTGAAAGCCTTTGTCCTGCAAGAATGAAACAAGCCTAAAATTCCAAGCTCTTGGAGCTTGCTTGAGACCATACAATGCTTTGTTAAGTTTACACACATAATCAGGATAAACTTGATTCTCAAAACCAGGTGGTTGTGCCATATATACCTCTTCTGTTATCCAACCATTCAAGAATGCATTCTTTACATCTATTTGAAGTATCTTCCAATTCTTGGAAGAGGCAATACCAAGCAAAACCCTAATAGTAGGCATCTTTGCCACAGGAGAGAAGGTCTCCTCATAATCAATTTCCTGAGTTTGTGCAAAGCCTTTTGCTACAAGCCTTGCCTTATACCTGTTAATGGAACCATCAGAATTCTTCTTGAGTTTATAGACCCATCTTGAGCCTATTACCTTCATGGATGAAGTCTTGGGCACCAAATCCCAAGTGTTGTTTTCCTCAAGTGCTTCAATCTCTTCCTTCATTGCATGCTTCCATTCTGTTTTTGCTTTGGCCTCTTCAAATGATGATGGCTCCTCTTGGTTTATGTCCTGTGCTATGTAGATAAAATGTTTAGTTACTAATGAGGTGTCAAACCCATACCTTTCTGGTTTTTTCTTTTCCCTCATAGATCTTCTTAGGCCATGATGTGATGATTCTGCCTCATGTCCAAGATCCTGCAATTTTGCTTTACCTTTAGACTTCCATGCTCTGATCTTTTCCATGTGAGATTCTTCATCATCCTCTGAGGTGTCTTGTTCTTCAATCTTTGATTGTTCTCTACCAAGCTTTGGAAAATCTTCTTCAAGATCATATGGTAAATTGATCTTCCTGCATGAATCTTCATACCATGAATTGTTCTCATCAAAAACTACATCTCTGCTTACCAAGAATCCTTTGTTGGTAGGGTTGTATAACCTGTAGCCCTTTTGATTGTTGTCATATCCAATAAATACACACCTTTCTGCCTTTGGATCCATCTTGCCTCTAACCTGTGAAGGAACATGAGCAAAAGCAATACATCCAAAAATTTTACAATGATCTAAGTTTGGTCTTCTTCCATTCCAAGCCTCATATGGAGTCATCCCATCAAGGGATTTTGAAGGCAACCTGTTAATCAAGTAAGTGGCTGTAGATACAGCCTCAGCCCATAAGTAATTAGGTAAATGCTTTTCATTTAACATAGACCTTGCAGCTTCAACAATTGTCCTATTCCTCCTTTCTGCCACTCCATTTTGCTCAGGAGTGTACCTTGTAGTTACCTCTCTTTTGATTCCTCTTTCTTGAAGAAAAGAATCAAAATCATGGGAGAAGTATTCTCCCCCTCCATCTGACCTTAGCCTTTTTAGTGATTTACCTGTTTGATTCTCCACAAGAGCCAAATATCTTTTGAAACATGAAAAAACTTCATCTTTGTGTTTCATAAAGAATAGGATAGTCCATCTGCTGCAATCATCAATAAAGGAAACATAATACCTTGATCCAGATATTGAAGCTTCCTTGCTAGGTCCCCATACATCTGTATGAACCAACTCCAAGAGATCTCCATGCATATAACCTTTCTTCATGAATGGTAACCTGTGAGACTTTCCAAATTGACATGCACTACACTTATAAATCATATGTTGTTTTGACAAATTAGGCCAAGTACACTTTGGTCCCTGCAGATTTGCTTTAATGACCTTTCACCAATATGTGCTAACCTTTTGTGCCATACTTCCAATTCTGTGAGTGTCTAACTACCATAATTAAAGAGAGCAATGTTTCTAGTGTCCTGTAATTCAAATGTGAACAATCTACCTGTCTTTTCACCTTTTGCAATTCTTCTGAATCCCTGACTTGGATCTTCAACAAATGCTCCTGCTTTTGTGAACCTGACTTGCAACCCTTTCTCTACTATCTGCCCAACACTTATCAAATTCTTTGTAATGGTAGGGACATAGAGTACCTTACTAAGTAGGTTGATGTTTCCATCAGGTGCTTTGACATTGCCTATTTTCTCCATAGGATGTTTTGTATCATCTCCTGTTTGTACCTCATGCTTATTCCTTGGATCTTCTAAATCTGATAGGAGTGCCACATTTCCTGCCACATGATTTGAACAACCTGAATCTATGTAGAAAACATGCTCATCCGATTTACCTTGTGGCATAGCCATGTTCATGATCAATAATGAATCTTCTTTGTTTGAGTCTTCTGTGTAGTTATTGTAGTCTCTCCTTCCTTTGTAGCCTCCTTGATAGTTTGAATGATTGTAGTTGTTGTAGTTGCCATGGTAGTTGTTGAAACTTCCTCTTGAGTATCCATAACTTCCTCTATTGTATCCTCTGCCTCTTTGATTCCTGGAATTCCTAAAGCAGTTTTCAGTTGTATGATTAGTTAATCCACAAATAGAACATGAGTTGGAGTCTTGGGATCTCCCCCTGCCTTGTCTACCTCCTCTTCCTCTACCTCTGCCATGTCTTCCTCTACCTGCATAGTTAGCTTGATATGTACCTGCTTCATCATCCACTTTCCTTGCCTTTCCTTTGTTATCTTTAGACTTGCTTTTATCCGTGTATAAAGTTGAAGATTGATTACCTTTAGAGCTTTCTCCATTTTTGATAAGCTTTGCCTCTTGAGTAAGTAGTTGTCCAATGAGTGTGTTGAAATCAGGTACATGCATGTCCATGTACAAATCCATAGCTGTGGTGAATGCTTCCCACTTGTCATCTGCCTTCAAGCCATTGATGACCTGCCTTACAATTTGCTCTTCATCTATTACCTCTCCAATGCTTCCCAATTGATCAGCTATGTCCTTGAGCTTTGTGACAAAATCAGTCACATTTTGTTTGGGAGCCTTCTTGAGAGTTGTGAAATCCAGCCATAGTTGATGCTTCCTAATTTTGGTACTTGAAGAAAAGAAAGCTTCAAGTGCATCCCACACTTCCTGAGATGTCTTACAACTTCTAATGTGAGGCAACAAAAAATCTGAGATAGAGTTGAGGAGATAAGACCTTGCAAGTGCATCCTTGGAGCACCATGTGCTCAATCTTTCTTGCTCTTCTTGTGTTGGTTGACTTTTGTTCCTGAAACTTGGCATAACTTCATCTCCAGCCACATAACCATATAAACTTCTACCTTGGAGATAAGCTTCCATCCTTAATGACCAAGCTGAGTAATTACCTCTATCCAATTTGTCAATTGATGAAGGAAATCCATCTGCCATGTTGTCCAACCTTGCTCTGATACCACTGTGAAGAGATGGATAAGCATGTGTTTGAAGATGAAGAGGTGTTGCAAAATCCTTGATCTACACCAGCTAAATGAACTCTAGGAGTAGATGGTGGGCCCTTGTAGCTTGCCAATGGATGTATTAGACACCCTATGTACCTTGGAAGATCACTCTCAAAAAGATAGATCAAAACAGATAAGTTGGAGTTAGCTCAGAGGTGAAAACTTGCTATTCTTGGTTCATACACCTGTCCAGTGTTTTACATAATTCTCTGAGCACAGCAGCAATTATCTTAATTCCTCTTGGGGACATCTAGGTACCTTAAAGAGCTAACTTTCAAGAGTAATCTCATAACAAATAATAAACCACACACTGAGAATGAGTTTTAACAAGTGATGACATCATCCCGATTTTCACGGGCTGCTACAAAAATAGACCAGTGAGCAGAAAAATCACCATAACTCAAAATGCAGAAATCCAATGATTATGAACATTTGTATGGTTATACTAGACAGTAAGCTGAATCCAATAAGCTTTAAATCACTGAATTTGGATAAGTAAACACTGAGAAACACCTCTGACAAGATGAGTGAAAAAGTCGGGTACCTGATAGAGAAGTGAAGATGAACAGACCCTGTTGACTTCAAATGAACATAACTGAAGATTGAAACATCCAAATGACATGAAAATTTATGAGCATATAGTAGACTTATAGAGCTAACTTTACCAAGTTAAATCACTGAAAATGATGCACCAAGCGCAGAGAAAACATCTCTGCAAGCTGACTGAGAAAACTGAGAGTAATGGCAGTGAGTAGTACACTTCACAAGAACATGGAAAGATGAACTCAAATAATCATGAAAATGAAAGTATATTGCTTGTACAATACAATGACTTACTGATACATATGTGTGCCTTGTAATCACACCTTGATATGGCATAAAGCTCAGCTCTTGGAGGTCTTCACATAGGTCTCTCTAACCACGACTAAAACTGCCATCTATTTATAGTTGGGTTTGGGAGGCTAACTTCCCTCAATCACTCTCCAATCAATCAATGATTGATTTGATTCTCTACCTACCATAAATCACGAATTCGTGGCTCCTCTTTCCATTCTTGATCAAGTGGACTCAACCACTTAAGATTCTCTTACTTTTACATTAAGTAAACTCTTCAAAAGTTATAAGAGGTAGTTCACAAGTGAACTTTACATAGTCTTCTTTTTAAAGCTTCTTCTAAGACTTTGTGAGACTCAAGCCAATACTTAGGCTTGTCATAGACTTGCTCCAACATTTCTTTGCAAGAAATGGAGGTAGGAACTTCCAAAACCAATCCTACAATAACACCTACTACAATTATGCATTAGAAAGAAGATTCAACTCTTATTATGAATGCAACATGTGAAGCTTCAAATGAAGACTTAAGAATATTCTATATTGATTCAGATTATAGCAATCACCTGAGTGGAAACATTGCTTTGATGACTGATTTGGATCATAAGGCAATCAATCCTACATTTCAAACAAGTGAGAATACAAAACACAAGGTGAAGTCAATTGGATTAGTTAAAGCTAAAGATGGAAGTACTCTCTTCAGTAAGGTTCTGTATGTTCCTACAATTCCAAAGAGTTTGATGATAGAGTTTATGTTGAAGAGCCTAGCCAAGGGTATAAGAAAATTGTTAGAGGAAATAAAGAAGGAAGGCTCTTCACATTGAGGGTACAAGGTAATGTTGGACATGCCATGTTTACATATGGAGAGCAAAAGGTATCTGAATTGGATGTTTCACACAAAAGACTTGGACACTTCAATGAAAGAGGTATCAAAGAGATGATTAATAATGGTTTAGCACTTGGATTACCTAATGTTGGAGGTCAACACATGACATACAGATGTGAAGCATGTCAATTAGGTAAGGCTCACAAGCAATCATATAATAAGCATGGTTTCATGTATTCAGAAAGACTTGAATTAGTACACACAGATGTGCGGGGTCCTTCAAAGGACTTCAATATAAATGGTTCAAGACATTATGTCATATATGTTGATGATGCTACCATGTGGATCACTATTTATGTGATCGAGGACATGGCCGAACACTATTCTCAAATGGATCCCTAAAGGGAGGAATGGTCAATTGTCATTTCACCATCGATTGATCACATCATTTCAAGATCCACTGGCTCCCTCCAACAAAGACTGCATCAACATCCACCAACAATAGTGATAGCCTCGATGAACCACAATCATGTGCCTTTGGCATAACCTTGTCTTTTGCACCATTTAGGTCATGCATTTCCAAAGTGTGCATTAATATAGGGCAAAATTACATGACCATGCATAGACACAGTTGAGAAATACCAGGCACATGAGACACACTTGACATATGTAAAATAATTTATTGCTACTAACCACTATCTTCTTGTTTATGACATTGTTCCTCAACACAAAAAAAAGAGACGAGAAGAAGAAACTGGAGCAAACTCTCCAAGAATCTCATTAGAGAACCATCAACAAGGAAATCCATACACAAAAAAGGACAAGCCCATGGTCAATCACCATGATGGGAGTACAACACAAAGAGACAACTATTGAAAGACCTTTCACCATGTTAAGAATCGTATGCTCCAACAATATAACCATGATAGATTAGGAAACCTCTTTGTCAACAAACCCTTGAGAACTTTGCTCAAGACCCCATTTGTTGCACCATACTTCTTCCAATGCATTCCCCAAGTACGCATACATAGGGCCACATTGCAAGGCCGTGCGGAAGGTTAATATTTTGTTCAACCCATGCACTAATTCACTTAGCCATCATCCATTATGGGTTACAAGTACTTGGCATAAAAATTGTGAAAGCCATGTTTGGAAGATCTAGAGGACATCCAGGCTACAACATCAGAACCTTTGGAGTAATTCACAGTCGACAACTGCTCAAAATCACCATTGACAACCGCTTTTCAGCAACCAACATTTTTTTGAGAAGCTCCTAGATACACCATCATGCGAGTGTCCAAGGCAGAAGTACATATATAGGAAGAAAAGCTTGAAAAGGATAGTAGAGGACATGAAGAACTCAACGATCGACCATGTTACATTTGGAAGATGGAAATCTCTAGTTGGTACATAAGGGACACTACCTCTCAAAGTACTACATGAAACAACTATAGCTAGGGTCTGTCAGGGATGACAAACTCTAGAGGGGGGGGGGAGTGTTGACACTCAAGGTTAAGGACAAAGCATGGAAGTGGATCAAGGAAGTGGACACACAAGAAGAAGGATCATGTGGGGAGCTCCAAGAAGCTCCAAGAAAGTTAAGGACAAAGCATGGAAGCACATCAAGGAAGTGGAAACACACATGAAGAAGGAGCATGTAGGGAGCTCCAAGAAGCACATGTCAAATTTTCAAAAGAAATCCCTATAAAAATAGTAATTATTATCACTAAAAACCATTAGATTCCATTTTTGTAACTCCATTTTGTTCAAGCCAAGGAGTACTCAAGCTTGAGGAGTATTAAAAGTATCAACCTACCAATTTTCATAATTTTTAGACTCCGTTTTAGCACCCAAATAAGCCCTAGAACCTAATTTTTCTCTAGGCCACACACTAGGTATGGACAGGGCCAAAACCACTCAAAAAACTCTAAAAAGGGCTGGTGAGCTCATTTTAGAGGTTAGCTTGTTGCAGATTTGAGCTTGGTAAGAGTGTTCTTTTCTAATCAAAGATCTTCCATTGTTCCATTCTTTGCTCTTACCTTGCGCGCGTTTGTGTATATGTGTGTGCATGATTGTGTGCTTTCACCCTCGCACTTGTGCCATCACTTGCTCATAGTCTTCATACTAGTCCTCAGGTCTCCACAGATTGACATTTATGAGGTGAAGCTCCTCACATTGGTACTTACCATTGCGCTAGAGTGACAAGGACCTCCTAGGACGTACGGGGAACCTCTATCTTCCTTGATCGTTGAGATCTTTCCTCACGCATAGCCAACACTGCCAACAATGACTTCGGTGACTCGGATGACAAGGTATGCCAAGGTCTATGCCTTGGTCATTTCCTTGATCGTAAGCTTTGGGTGGGTGGGAAGGTGCGATCTTTGCTCCCAGAAAACGAACAAAGGCTTTTCATCGAAATTCTTTGATATTATTGAAGTATTTTGATGGAGATGCACCATAGTGCACTCTCCTTCTCGAGAGCTCTAGGATGATATCATTGGAGTAGAAAACTAAGCTCCAAGTGCGGCACATACAAAGAGGCTATAGAATACGCAAAAAAACACAGTACACCGGGAGCACGAACACAGACTTCTTAGGTGTTACAAATGGGGTCCAACATCGAGTCTGTGGTTGACTAGGCCACTATTTGTTTTATTAAAGAACATATACAAAGAAGTGTCTGGTGGTCATTTGGCCTTTCACATAGACACTAATGGTAACGACTATCACTCCCATGACATATAAAATCATAAAAAATGAACTAAGTCCATATAATGTATCCACTATGGGGTAGTAATATGAAAAACAAGTGTAGAGTGCCAAGTTAATAGGACTGATCATACCATAATGGAGATAGTAAACCATAAAATCTTGTAAAATATAGAACAAAGTCCCATAAAAAGAGACTCCAAATCCATCTATGAATAAATGATAGATTTGCCCTCAGCCCACTGTAGGCCTTCCTAACCTTCAATGTACTCACAAGTAATAGTTTAATCTAAAGTACAATGTGAGCTATGCAAATCTATCATCCTAGCTCATAAATAAGAATTCCTTGGTAGTAAAATGAAATCTCTACATTCCACTGGCCAAGAAATCTTTGGTTTTTCATCCATTTCCTTTGGACATTGTTCTATTGGAAAAGCATTTATTGACACTAGTGCAAAGTCTACCATTTCTCTTCCCTAAAGTATGCCATATGAATGCAAAAAGCATTCCATTTGAGATTTAGATAATCCATAAGTACACATCCTCCTAATTGATGCTCACACATCAATCTCATGATGTAACACCAACTAAGAGTTTGGTACCCCAATAGGTTAGATCTATCCCAATCTCCTAGAAACCCTAAAGAGAAGAGTCGTAACTTTGCTCCCAATCTCACTAATGTAAATAAATAGATCATCTCATCTAGTCAAGGACCATCATTGGAAATATCATAACTGATTCTCTCTAGAGTCTCAATGTGAGACTCAATTTAACCCTCATGATTAATTGATCTCCCTATTTCCTTTGATAGAAGAGTGCCACTCCTATCTAGACAATCATAAAGTGAGAAAGTGAAAATCTCTCTCTCTCCCTCTCTCTAAGCTCTTCTTAATTAGAAAAGAGGTCTAGTACTGGAATCTATTCCATTTTTCCCTTCCCCTTTGAAAGAGATTTTGATGAATCCAATTGCTCCACTCATCCATATTTGAGAACATGTACATAGGTTCTCCATGTTTTTCCTTCCAAAATAGTGGAGAATGAAACTCCGATGTGAAGGAAAATTACATCAAAAGTAGAGTGAATGAATTCCTTGTAAAATGTAGTCCAAGAGATGTTTTCTAAACACCTCTTCTCTGAAAAGGAAAAGATACTTTATTCTTCTCGTATGAAGAAATCATGTTTACCTTCTCTTTTTCTCTTTCAAAGATCAAGAGCTAAAGTGAGATAAGTGAGGTTTATCCTCTATCTCTCAGCTAAATCCCACTTTTGCCTTCCCTTAAAAGAGAAATTTGAGCTAAAGTGAGATATGTGAGATATCTCCTTGATCCCTAAGCTAGATCCTACTTTCTCTAAGCATTGATACCAAATCTAAAATCGGGCACCATAGTTTTTGCTTCAACTACTCTTGTGATCTCTCATATATGGTCTTAAGCCTCACCTACATAGAGATGTGCGAACCAGATCACCTCCCAACTGCCAAGCAACATGCCCTCTTCAAAATCTTATCCCAGTGACTCTCAATTAGTCTCTCTACCCATTTGGCTAATGCACTACATGATGCCATGTGGGAAATCTTGCCACATTAGCATAAGAGAGAATTCCCAACAAAATAATGTGATGGAGACCATATTAAACATGTATCTTACGAAGTTGTAGGGAGGGGAAAGGGATGAACAAGGGGGAGGGGATTGTAACAAGGAGTTGAAGGAAGCCTTGGCATGATTAATTTTGGAGTTCAATGCAATGAAAAAAATATTGAGGCATTGTCGAAATTGGGAAGCACAATCTACCTTATACAAGGGAAAACATTCTTGTCATCACTAAAAGCCTTCAAATCATCTAATCTTTGTCTTGTGAAAGCGAGACACCATGATTTTGGCCAAATGGGCTTCAATGCCAATAAGGCTGCTCATACCATTAGTTGCAATAGAAAATAACATAGGAGCAAGCATGCAACCTTATCCAATGGAGTTCTTTAGAACAATAGAGCCCACCATTGATATTCATCAAAGCGGTCATGTGACCCACTAGACTAAAAGTCAGCTTAACAAATCTTAATCTAAATCCTAGGTCCTTCAATGATTGTAAAATAAAATACCACTCCAACTCACCAAACAATTTATCAAAATCAATCTTCAAGAGGAGCAGATTTTGATTAGTTGGTGTGTGGAAGAACTATCTTAGGAATCTCATTTAATATAAGTAAAGAGATGCAAGCCAACCTAGTGCACCTCTAAGTGGATAAGGGCAGAATCTCGAAGAAGTTCTCTAAACTACTTGACAATGAATTCATGGTTTTTCTCTTTAGAATTGCACTCAAAACCGTTCTCTTTGATCTTTCTCGAAAGAAACTCTTGACTTACTTTTTCTTTACTAGATTCCTAGAAATTCTTTTGAGGGTTTATACAATTTACGTACCCTTTTGAAGAGACAATTTTCCCTTGTTAACTTGGATCTCAATTTGCATTAAGCACTTATATAGCCTCTTCTTTCTATCTTTTGAGATATTTTGGCGATTAACTGAGTGGAATTGATCACATTACTCCAATAATATTCTACAGAGAGACTTAGGCATCTAGAAATACTAGCACTAATCATGACCAATTTCTTGACAAATAGAGGAGAGTGCAAAAAATGAAGAGTCAACATGGATCCATGGGTAATCATAGGAAAATGATCAAATGGAACAATATCTATGTAGAGGGGTGAGATTGGAAGACCACAAATGCTAAACTCTAGCCTAAAGGTCAAACAAAGAGAATCCTCAAGGGTCTCTAAGCTGAATTAGATCTTGATGAAGCTTGAGCCAATCCTAGCTAACTTTTTCAAGACCATGAATAGTTCATCCTTTCTATAGAGAGCACCCCCACCATGTTGAAGCCTTGAAAAGAATCACATCCAAAGGGAGGGATGCACATTACCATTTGTAATAGCCACTCATACGTGTTGAAGGTCAAGAAGACCTAGAGTAGGATGAAGACCAATGTTATGAAAAGCTCACTGTGTCACCACGACAACCCCATGGCAACCCAATTGATGAGTTGTTGAAACCAAAGGATCATCCCCATTTCCTTTGGCCTCTTGAAGGGACGTGGTCCAAATTTATGTTTATATCCTTCAACCTTTGTCCAATGATTGAAGCATGAGTGGATCCATAAGCTTGCGAGTGTTGAATGATAGAGCAATCATTTACGAAAGGTTGAGTCTTCTTGAGTTGTGGTTTTTTCTTTATTGAGGACAAAGAATAAGGAAAAGTTTATTAATGTTATTTTCGATGACAACTTGTTATTTATGTTCCCTACTATTGTATATGTTCAAGTCTAATGCTCTTCATGCTATTGAAAGCTTTGAAGAAGTCCTTGTATAGGAATAAATTTGCAACGGAGCAAGTACAATCAATGGATAGAAAAGCTCTTCAATTAGTATTGTTCCCTTGGATCCACCATGGTTCACTATTGCTTAAAGCTATGGTTTTTTTGGATGTCTCTTTCCATCGCATGAGGTCTACTTTTTAACAATTTTTCATTAATATAATTTTCTTCTGGTTTCAAGAAACAAAACATTTTTATCCATGAAAAAAGGAGTTCGAGCTTTCGATGTGGAGAAAATGGTGATAGAACTGTCCAAGCCTGGTGGCTTATGCTTTGAATCTATGGGAGAAAGTCTCGAGTTCAAATCATGGCTAGACATATTCATGAGTTATTGAAGATGGGTGCCTCTACCTTAGGAGGTTGGGTGTGTGTCTTTCTAGTTCTTTCTAATCTTAAAAATAGAGACCAGAGTCTATGAGTTTTGTCAAAATAGTTAGCTTTTTGATCGATTTTGCTCCATATGGAAGGTGGAACTTTTAAAGGGCGGTAGGAGAAGGTCCGAATAGCTTTTCCATTTCAATGTTGTGAGCTAGATAGTGAAAATGGCTATGCCTCCACTCTTATGTGAAGCGTTACGTCCATACGTCATAATATCATTGAAAAAAGAGGTTCTTCTTTGAAGGCTTCTACCTTATATGAAAAAAGTCTAACTGTGTTATGTTGAGAAGAGACAATTTCCACATGTTTCAAAGCAACAGGTCTATAGTTGGCTGCTAGAGTTTACTTGTTGCTATTTATCTCTTGGATCTAGTCCACAAGATGCTATAATGCTTGTCATTGGGTTACTCGTCTTGTTTGTTGTCACATTAATTCTACGGTCCTTTTAGGTTGGGTTCAAAGAGGGTGATGACAAAGTTGCACCACCCCTCTGATCCAATCAGAAACAACCATTTGTGATCCTCTGTTCAGAGAGTGTCGTGGTAGATGATGTCCTTCATTGCCAACGCATGGAAGCAAGTGTAGATTTCAGTGCGGAGGGGCTAAGCCTGCCCTTGAGCAACACATGCGAGTGAGTCACCATATTTGCAACCTACACTTTGCAGATTTTGCATGTAAAAAAGGAAGACCTCATTTGACTACATCATTGAACTATTTGCAATGTACATTTTCAAATTTTGCAAGGTAAAAAAAAAAGACCGCATCATTCATCTCCATCGATCAAGTGCTCATAAACATTATTTTTCTGCAAGTGCATAAGTGCATGCTATGGAGCACCGATGTCTTCTCACTCCCTATGAACCATGAAATATCCATCATATACTATAGGAGCACAACCTCGTAGAATCCTTAGATACCTTAAAAATATGAATAACTTGCCACCACATATGATCTTTGTCAAGCCAATTCGACTCTACTTCCATCTCATATGCACCATCTTTTCAATTTTCAATTGCATTACAAACTTAGAGGGCATCATCACACTCATGTAATCTTGATTTTTGTCATTGCTCATCTATTGAACGTTATTCCTTTTGGGTTCCATGCTCGAGTACTCTCCTCCTTTCTACAACTCTCCTCCTTGCTACAAGATCAAAAGTAGTTGTTCTACCATTCACGTTCTCACATAGGGTGGTGGCACAAAGATAGCTTTTGTAGAGTTCCCATTCTTGTGTGGAAACATGCACAAATGAACTAATTATTTGATTAATGCTTCACCTAAAATAGTGCACTTTTGAGTGTTTGTTCCGCTGTCTGGGTTCAAATAGTGCAATTTTTAGTGTTTGTTCCGCTCTCTGTGTGAACCCAGGCTTGTTGCAACCGCCAAGTTCACATCACTGTGTCTTTGCTCCCTCAGGCGATTTCGGGTTTCGTGTGTTGAGAGAATGGTGATAGAATTCTATAATTGTGTAATTGGATTATGTTGTAACCGCGGGTTAGAGTTTCACACGTTTCAAACCAGCTCAAGAATCGTGGCCTACAACTGGCTTATAGCTCGCATGTAGGATGCTTCTACTCCACGTGAATTATCTGCCTGCTCGACGTTTCTTCATTTTGTGCCCTCTTCCTTTCAATCTGCGCTCCTGTTATTTGAACCGCTAACTGCGCGTTAGAGCCATGGAGTGTGTCTTTACTCACTGTGCATGACGTGTTTTCTAGCTTAAACATCAGCCATTCACGCTCGTCACAACCGTTCCTGTATCAGCTACCCTATAACACAGGTATTACGTACAAGGAGATTGATCTGCATAGTACAGATTTTCTCTAAGGATTATGTATGTATGTAAGAATTGTTTACTACGAATACTGTTTGTCTGAATGAGTTCAGTTGTATAAGAGCTGTTTACTACAAGTAGTGTGTGTCTGAGCTCTGCAGACCCAGCAGTGGAAGAATGTCTTCTTTACGTAACTTACTTATGATCAATTCATTGTCATTTCGATGAAAGTCTGATGTGTATATGATATGGAACGGGACTCTCACTGAGGGGGAAATTCAGTCTTCACTTCAGGACGTTCTGTTGTGTTGAATAATTAGGTTAATGCACGGTTTGACGTCGTGAAGAGGTAAGTAAAGCCTCGAAATTGAAGATCACAATTTTTTTTGGCAATTCCACAATCGCATTGATGGGTTTTCGTTAATCTACTGGTATATACAATAACTGGTGAGGACAAAAAAACCGAGCTTCCGAATGCGCTCTCTATCATGTTCCCCAGTGATTGGTCATTTCATAGACGAGCACCTGTTTTGACGTTTGATCCTTCTTTCGCAGGATCAAAAGGAAATACAATTTCTCCTCTCTCCCCAAGAAATTGTATTTGGTCACCTGTAATTGCCTCCCTCCGAAGCCTCTCAAAAGTTTTTGATCTCTCTCGCGAAGAAGCGAAGACATTAGCAATCTGCTTCAGCTTGACAAAGCAATTAAGCCTCTTCGCGTAGTCGCTTCCTTCCAAAACCTATCAAAAGAACATCAAATTTTACAGTGAGCATTCGTCCTAACAAAGGACGTACGCATCGTCCTTGTAAGTGTTGAGCGGGAAGGCAAGAGCCTTAAGAATACATATTATGATGCCTCCAAAATATCATGTGTTTCTATGCCATAGGGGGCCTGACACAAAGCGCAATATTGTGAGTGTCCTTTCCGGCATGCTAAGGTCCAAGCGCATTAAGTGCTTCGTTGATTACCAAATAAGGGACAGAACTCACGTGCCCACTGAAATTCACAACGCCATACAAAGCTCAAGCGTGCACATTCTAATTTTAAGCTCAGATTTTGCAAGTTCTAAATATTGTAAGGAGGAGGTAATTCAAATCATGGAAACACATGGGGCTGAGGTCACATCTCATGAACCACGCAAAGTTATAGCTGTTCACTATGACGTTCCATCGACACTTCCGGCAGACGATACGTCACATGGCTTATCCAACTCGAACGCCTGGGACTCAGCTCTTAAACGCCTCCACCAATCCGCCGAAAATTTGAATGCAACAGTAAAACGACGTAAGTGTATCCTTTTCATTAGGGTGCGTTTTGAGATCCTCTTACATGCAAGTTATTCTTTTCCTCTTACTATGAGAATACCATATTACTGTTTGTAGTTGTGTGCACTTGAGGCTTACATTTATTAAACTCATCTCAGATTACATTGGGAAAAACTAGAGGAGATTGTTGAAAAGCTCCGCGAGTTTCTCATTTCTCATAACATAATATCCGTCGACTGGACGAGGATAAGAATTTCCAGAGCATCTCAAAGCGGTCCACATGATGTGTTCATTTGCCATTGGGACTAAGATACACAGCATAACATTGTAAGTGTTCTTAGGGGCATGCTCCTCTCCAACGGCATCAGATGCTTTGTTGTTGGTTTCCAAATGCAAGACGAGGGAAGCGAGTTAAAGTCTGAGATCAAGGTCATAAAAAATTCAAAAGTGCGCGCAATTTTTCTGAGCCCAAACTTCGCGAGTTCTAAACAATGCCTAGAGGAGGTTGTCCAAATCATGGGTACTTCTGGGACGTCTGATGATCGGACCACGATACCTATATTCTATGATGTGGAACCCAAGGACATTATACAAGAGCTCTTCATCGTAGGTCTACTTTCCTCTTTTGATACATTTTTTGAAGATTTCCTCAAATGCAAGCTAGTTATGTTTCTTTTCGATGTGAAGGTCATATATCAACGTGCTTGTAACGTTTCCTTACACCGTTTACAGGTTTCTATGGGAGACACTGTATGACATTTTGAAACGAGTGGAAGAGTGTGTGACGGATGTCGTCTCATGTCACGATGACTTAATCGCTGGGGCCTCATATAAAGAAGGTATGAATCAAGTTTCCGCGATATTGGAATCTCAGGAGAAGCCTCAGAAAGTTTCTTGCATTGGTATTTATGGTCACACTAAGTCCCAATTTGCCGACCTGCTGGTGAAAAGATTTTGTAACAAATTTAAGGCATTTTGTCCATTATACAATGTACTGGAGAAAGCCAACGATCCTGACTTTAATCTTGGCAATTCCTCTCTGTAGGTTTTCGAAGAAAAGAAGTGTCTGGTGGAAAGAACATCGGATAGATAAGGAAGTTTCTTAATGAAGTATCAAACGAACTTGGAAGTGGGAGTCTTGTGGTAGAAATGAAGCTAAGCGTGGGCGAAGTCATAGACTTGTCCTCGGAGGAGAATAGGCGAACAGTTAACATATATTGTGGTGAAGGATATAATATAGTGGAACCATTTTTTAATCACTTGGAAGAATCATTGTATATGCTTGGGTTTGATGTGCGTCATTTGAACAAAGACAATGTCGCCAAGAACAGTGCAGAAGTCACACTTTGCATTCTCTCAGAAAGTTTCAGCATTCGTGACTTTCAGAAAAGGTTCCCAAATGAAGTAATTCCTCTGAAAGCTATATGTGTATCATATGGTTCATATAATGTGAACGAAAGTATTTCAAACACTAAGTTCGATTTCGAAGACAATTTTTAACATCTCGATAAGTGCCTCTATGCTCTCAAAATTCCTTATATTTGTTGTTAGTCATGAGATTCGATTTTAAGAAGAGGATATGCTTTCACGGATGATGTAAGGTGACAATGACATTTGCAGGTTAGACAAATGGAAATTTAAATCTATGGTGGAGGAGGTGGTACGAATATATGAAGGACATGAGCGGATGATGGAGATCACTGATTTCCCCGTTGGTCTTGCGGAACGTTCTAAGCATTGTGCGCATCAAATATCAAAAGAGATTGAGTCGAGCAGTACAATGTTTTGGATTTGTGGGAATGGGGGGGGTCGCCAAAACTACGCTTGCCATGTCCGTTTATAACAGATTACATAGTAAATTTGAAAAATCATTTTTTTGTTTGAACACAAGAGCAACGGTGGCGCAGGACAGATTGGGCTTGGTTGCTGTTCAGAGAAATATTCTCGCCAACCTGCTAAACAAATATAATGATGAGCAAATCAACGATGAGGTGCATGGGAAGGCACTCTTATCTTCTATGCTGAAGGGTATGATCCGCTTCGCTGCTCATTAGGACCAAAAAGTATAGTGCTAATTACGAGTCGCAATAATCAGATTTTAGAATGCACGGCCAAAGTAAATAATCAGACCTTTGATGTAGAAGTGTTGGACGAAAAAGTTCTGAAAGGCTGTTTTATTGGCATGCTTTTATGAAACCGAAGCCACCTGCAGACCTTGAAGAAATTGCGGGAAAAGAGATTGAAGCATGCAAAGGGCTTCCACTCTCGCTCAAAGTTCTGGGATCCCATCTTTATCACAAAAGTGATCGGATATATTGGGAAGAAAGCTTGTTTCGCCTTAAGCGAAACGAGGATGAAATCTTTAAGGTGTTGAGAATCAGCTATGATGGTCTTGTTACTGATCCCAAAGAAGCTTTCTTAGACATAGGTTGGTTCCTCATAGAGGAGAACGAAGATATTGCTTGTCTGGTCCTTGAATCTTGCTTTGGAGTAGGTTTGAGCCATTAAGGGGAACTGAAAGGCTGATGTCTAATCACTATTAACGTTGAAGATGATGGAAAAACAAGGAAAATTCGGATGCATGACCAAATTCGTTATATGGGAAGCAAATTGAAGACAGCACCTTAAAGTGCATTTTTTTGGGGTTGATTTCCCTTCTTGATGTTGTGCTCATATCAACATACTTATAGTGAAACGATTAATCAATTTACAAACTTTCACCGTTGTTGGAGAAACACTCACTAATTGGACATATATTTGAAGGTCAAAGCTTTAGAAGAAAACCACATGCCTATGTGAAGGGACAAATTCACAAGTGTATTATACTTGTAAAGTTAGTTCACTTTAGTTCTAGAAGTTTTTTTAAAGTCACGGGAATGAGAAAATCTATATAAGTTAGTTTGTATTAACTGACGCGGAGTGAGAGAAGAGAGGGAAGACAATGATAAAGTCAGTTAGAGTTCAATTTGTATGACTGAGTATAGTCGGGCTTCTCTGAGCGAGAAAGCACTTGTAAGCTTCTGAGTTATCACAGCTATGATAAGAACTAGTTAAAGTTCTGTGTATAAGTCTTCTTCTTCCATCTCTAGTGTTTGTCTTCTCTGTAATGTTTTGAAGAATTGAAGTTTTTCCAAGCAAGTCGATGCCTGGCATCGAATGTATGTTGAAAGGTTGAGTTTTATGCGGGAAGTCGATGCCTGGCATCGAATCTCACCTGATAAGTCCTTATCTTCATATCTGATTTTTATCTACTGCCAAATCTTCTTGAAAAGATGAAGTTTGTGGAGCAACTCGATGCGTGGCATCGAGTTTCAACATAAAGTCGATGCCTGGCATCCACTTCCCACATAAAATGGTCTTGTTCATGTGTGTGTAAAAGAGGCTAATTCTGGTGCTGAATAAGTGGCTGAAAAAGCTCAAAGTCGATGCCCGGCATCGACTTTTAGTTGCAAGTCGATGCTAGGCATCGATTTTTTATTTTTAGACAACGAAATTTACTAAAACAGGCAAAATCTAGAAGCAAAGTTCTCACTTTAGGCTATCATTTCTCAAAGTTTGGAGTGGCAATGAGTTAATGGTGACCATAGAGGTGTTCTAGTGTCACATTAATTCATTTCATGTGGTGTTTTATACATCAACAAGTGGTATCAGAGCAGAAAGGTCCTAAAGAGCAGAAGGCGACAAAGGTACGAGAAGTTGTTCATTAAAGTTTGAAAGGTGAACCATTTGAAGACACAAGGCATCAAAAGATTAATTTCGAAGTATCCTCATACACAAAGAACTTCAGAAGGTATTATCCTTTATCCTTTAAGCTCACAGGTTGTAGCAGAAGGGAAGGAGTATGGCAGATCATATCTCCATTAACAAACTGGACAGAGATAATTACCCCGCATGGGTAATGAGAATGGAAGCCTTACTTATGAGTAAGGATCTCATGGTATATGTAACAGGTGAAGAAGAGAAGCCAATATTTGAAGATGAAAGCCGACCAAAGAAAGAAGAACTTGATGCTTTAAAGCATTGGCAAAAGAAGGATGCAAGTGCAAAGGCATACATTTACAACACAATCTCAGATCATTTGCTACCACACATCAGAGGATTGGAATCATCTGAAGATATATGGAATGCATTGGAGTATCATGTCCAAAGTACTACCAAAGCAAGGAAAGCAAGTCTATGGTCAGAGTTTACAACATTCAAGAAGAAGCCAAGTCAAAGTATTAGTGATTATGTCACTAAGATGAAGGATCTAGTAGATAGTCTGGGATCCATAGATGAAGATATTGAGGATCACAAGTTGATTGCTCAATTACTTACATGTTTGAGAGGGGATGAAAGGTGGAAACCTTTTGTCTTATCAACAGAACTTTCATTAAATCATTATGTTCCACATTTGAATCAATTGCTTGGTTTGATGCTAACATTTGAGCAAGACTTGAAGGGAGATGGAGATAAAGGACAAAGTTTTGCAATGTACATGAAGAATAAGAAGAAAGGAGATAAAGGTAAAGCAAAGGATGAAGAAGAGTCAAGTTCTCAAGTTTATTATGCAAGAGGTAAAGGCACAGGCAGAGGAAGAGGTAATCATAATAACAACAAGAAGGCTTGTTGGATCTGTGGATTGAGTAATCATTTGGCTCATGACTGTTGGCACAACCAACAAGGATCAAACCAGAATCAAAACAACAATAGCAGAGGTCGAGGTGGAAGATATCAAAGTAATTTTCAAAGAGGTAGACAAATTCAAAGAGGAGGCTATGGTAGAGGTGGAGGAAGAAGTTGGGGACAAAATCAATCCTATAACACTGTTGATATATTTAGGTAGTGATGTGTGTGAACACTCTAGGACTGCCGGGGCACTTTTTTCCCTCTTTAGGAGGTTTTTTTCCCCGGGCTTGTATATACGCCTATTGCCCTAATGGGCTACTTATCTTTGTATATTCTCTAGTAATACATTCAGTCTTGTGTGTTGTGCTCCAAGCTTCTTCTTCTTCCTTGTGCTGTTCGCGTGCTTCCGCAGACGTCTAACTCCAACAATTGGTATCAGAGCAGGTCGTCGCTTCTTCTAGGGCGCCGTCGACACTCCTCCGTTTGCAGTCTCTGATTCGCACGAAATTTGGTGAGCATACTCAGGCTGTTTCCGAGATCAAAACAGCTTTGCCTTGTGGTGCCAAAATCGCGATCTGAGCTCGTTTCGGCCTCCGAATGCACTATCACAGCGCTTGTGCAGGCTATTTCGTCCTTTTGTGCCAAAGGTATATACCAGTTTCTGTTCGCCAGTTTAAGCGTCTCGAAGTCTGCTACAGGTCTAGCAGAACTCGTTTGGGCAGTTTCGTTCAACTTTTTTAGATACAGTCAATTTTCTGCATCAAGGTATTTTAGTCACCGGCCATGGCTGAAAGCAGTGATGTATTCCGTATGTTGGCTGTTGAGGATAAGTTGGATGGTACCAACTACCCATTATGGGCTTATATGATGCGACATGTACTGGTTGCAAAAGGATTGTGGAACATTGTGCAGGGTGTTGAAAGACGTCCTGTTACACCTGTAACGACAGGTACTGCAAATACAGGTGTTGGAGCTGATGAAGATGGTGTCGAAGATGATATTCCGCAGATTCCTGTTCGTGCTGCTGTTTCTATTGCACCTACTGCAGAGCAGATTCGTTGGGATGGCAGAGATGCCCAGGCACATGCATTGATAGCTTTGTCTGTCAAACGTGCCATTATTCCTCACATTCGCTCTTGTAGAACAGCAAAGGATGCTTGGGATACACTTACCACTTTGTACCAGGCTAGGAATGAGGCTCGTGTTGCTTACCTCCGAAAACAGTTGGAGAGTGAGCACATGAATGAAGGTGATTCTATGGACAGTTTTCTTACAAAGATCAAAGACCTGAAGGAACAATTGATTTCTGCTGATGAGGTTATACCAGATAGCTCACTTGTGCAGACCGTTCTGAATGGTCTTCCTGATTCATATCAGAGTTTTGCCTCTACTCTTCGGTTGATGATGAAAGGCAATCCGAATGCCTTGTCATTTGAGGAATTAGTCTCTGTTCTGTTGCAGGAAGATCAGTCCAGGCAGAACAGGTCCATTATGCGTGTTGCAGATCAAGCTTTCCTGGCTAGTCAGAAGGGCAAAGGAAAATGGAGCTCTTCTACTAGTAAGCAGAAATCTGCAAATGCTGCACAATCGAAGAACCAGGATAAAGATGAAAAGAAATCAGAAAAGCAGAAATTGTTCTGCAAGTACTGTAAAGGAAATGATCATATTATAAAGAACTGTCCAAAACTGGCTGCTAAAGAGGCAAAGAAGAAAGAGGCTGGAATGGTTGTTGCAGAGGCCTCTACACCAAAAACAGAGTCTGCAAATCTTGTGCAGGAAGAAGAATGGGCGTTTACTACTGTATGCAGTTTTGACCCATCTTCTCATGATCAGTGCATGTCTGCAGTAGACTCAGATGTTTGGTACTTTGACAGTGGGGCGACCAAACATATTACCTCGCAGCGCAGTTTCTTCTCTTCACTTGAGCCTGCTCCTACAGGGAATACTGTCACATGCGCCAATAACTCCTCTTATCTTGTTATGGGAGTTGGTAAGATCATTCTGACTACTGCTGATGGTAGTTTTTTCACTTTGTCAGATGCTTTATTTGTGCCAGGGATAAAAAAGAATCTGTTATCAGTTTCTGCATTAGCCAAGATTGGCTTGGTTGTGAAATTTGTTGATGACAGGTGTACAGTCCATGATCTCTCAAATGGCGATGTGATTATTGCTTCTGGCATTTTATGTCGTGGGCTGTATAAGCTCATAGACTATGAAAGATCTGTGAATGATTCGGCATGTGCAGTTCATGATTCTCAGGCTATGTCAGATGCAAAGCTTTGGCATGCACGCTTTGGTCATCTGAATTTTGCTAGTTTGTTACGCCTGCAGAAATCTGAAATGGTGTCCTCTTTGCCCAAACTTGAGGCACCTGGAAAACATGTTTGTGAAGGCTGTATTTTGGGCAAAATGCAGCGTTCTTCATTTCCAAAAGATGGTTCAGTTCGGGCTACGCAAAAATTGCAGCTTGTACATAGTGATGTCTGTGGTCCTATGCAGACACCCTCTTTTGGAAATTACCTTTACTTCGTGACTTTCATTGATGATTTTTCCAGGCATGCATGGGTATATCCACTCAAAGCAAAGTCCGAAGTGTTCATGTGCTTCAAACAGTTTTTGGTTTTAGCTGAAAATCTGTCAGCATGTAAAATGGGCACCCTCCGTTCTGATCGAGGGGGGGAATATATGTCTTCAGATTTTAATGCATTTCTAGCTGAACGTGGGATAAAACACCAGTGTATAGTGCCGTATACACCTCAACAAAATGGAGTTGCTGAACGAAAGAACAGGTCACTCATGGAGATGGCGAGGTGCATGGTCAAAAGTCAGGCTTTACCACATAGTTTCTGGCTTGAGGCTGTCATGTGTGCAGCATATGTACTGAACAGGTGTCCCACTAAAGCGTTGCAGTCTATCACTCCATATGAGGCTTGGCATGACCGCAAGCCATCTCTTGCTCATCTGCGTGTTTTTGGTTGTTTGGTATATGCATTAGTGCCTGAACAACATCGCAGAAAATTGGATGATAAGACAGTAAAATGTATTTTTGTTGGGTACAGTTCTGAAAGTAAAGGCTATCGTCTGTATCATCCACAAACTAAACGCATTCTGGTTAGCCGTGATGTTGTCTTTGTGGAAGATGCTATTCAGCCATTGCTTTCATGTACTAAGGAGACATCTGTTAGCTCCAGAGACATGTATGATACTTTGATGCCTCTTTTTACAGGTGGACAGGCTAGTGCTGGTCCTAATGAGGCAACTTCTCAACCTTTGCAGGTTTCATATGATGATGCAGATCATTCCATTTCTGATGCAGATTTACATGATGCACTTGTTGATGAGAGAGCTGATATTGAGCAGGCAAAAACTATGCCAAAATGGCTGGTGCAGACTTTGCGTGACAGCAAATTAGATGCACCTTTGTCATATCGTACTCGTTCAGGCTCTCATAGTGCCTCCTTTGCATCAGATTTCTATGCTATGGCTGCATCTAGTCTCTGTGATGAGAATGAGCCTGTTTCTTTTGATGAAGCACAAAATTCAGAAAATTGGATGGCTGCTATGCAATCTGAATATGATGCTATAATGAAGAATGGTACATGGTCTTTATGTGACTAGCCTCCTGGCAAGAAGGCCATTGGCACTAAGTGGGTATACAAGCTGAAGCGTAAACCTGATGGTACAGTTGACAGATATAAGGCTAGGCTTGTTGCAAAGGGTTATGCGCAGGAAAGAGGCATTGATTTTGATGAGACCTTTGCACCTACATGTCGTATGACTACTGTTCGGAGCATTTGTGCACTTGCAGCCCATCATGGTTGGAATGTACATCAGTTGGACATTAAAACAGCATTTCTGAATGGTGACTTGCATGAAGAAGTGTATGTTTTTCAGCCCCGTGGCTTTGTGCAGAAAGGGCATGAAAACCAGGTGTGCAGGTTAAAGAAGGCGTTATATGGTTTAAAGCAAGCACCACGTGCTTGGTATGAGAAGATACCTGCCTATCTGATTACACATGGTTTTGAGAACAGTCCAACTGAAAGCACCTTATATGTTAAGCGTGCTAATGATGTGCTTCTGATCATTGTTGTCTATGTTGATGACATGTTGCTCACTGGTCCTATTGAGACACATATTGCTGATTTTAAGGCTGATTTGCATGCCTCATTTGAGATGTCTGATTTGGGGCATTTGCATCACTATTTGGGCATTCAGTTTATGCACGTTGATGGTGGAATGGCTTTGTGTCAAACGAAATATATTGACACATTATTGCAGCCTTTTGGCCTTGAAGACTGTAAGCCTATTGCCACTCCTATGGAGACAGGTTTACGATTGAGTCTTCATGATGCTGGAGATGCATTTGATGCTGTTCTCTATCAGCAGGCTGTTGGATGCTTGATTTACTTATGCATTACTCAGCCAGATATTCAGTTTGCTGTCTCACAGATGAGCAGGTTCATGCATTGCCCAGGAGTCACGCATTGGAAAGCGGTTAAGCGCATCTTTCGCTACTTGAGTGGTACTCGGCTACTAGGGTTGTTTTATCCCAAGGGGGGATCACTACCGCCAGATTTGCATGCTTTTTCTGACTCAGATTGGGCTGGTTGCTATGACACTCGTGTGTCCACCAGTGGTTTTTGCTTCATGCTTGGTAGCTCATGTATATCTTGGTTGAGCAAGAAGCAGCCTACTGTGGCCACTTCCAGTTGTGAGGCTGAGTATAGGGCAGCTTTCACAGCGACTGTTGAGTGTGTGTGGCTCAGACGCCTTATGGCTGATTTGGGTGTTGGCCAGTCTTCTGCCACCACCATCTTCACTGACAGTCAGAGCGCATTGGCAGTTGCGAGGAACCCTGTGTTCCATGCTCGCACTAAGCACATTGAGGTGCATTATCACTATGTCAGGGAGAGGTTCTCTGCTGGGGAGATCAGCTTGGCATATGTGCCCACGCAGGAGAACATTGCAGACCTTTTCACGAAGGCTCTGCCTAGGGAGAAGTTTGAAGCTTTCCGCAAAGCTTTGGGCTTACTTCCTTTTGTGGAGTGATTTCCACATAGCTTGGCACTTCCTTATACATGAGTGCCAGCTCCTTGTTCACCGCATCACTCCCAGGGGGGATTTGTTGATATATTTAGGTAGTGATGTGTGTGAACACTCTAGGACTGCCGGGGCACTTTTTTCCCTCTTTAGGAGGTTTTTTTCCCCCGGCTTGTATATACGCCTATTGCCCTAATGGGCTACTTATCTTTGTATATTCTCTAGTAATACATTCAGTCTTGTGTGTTGTGCTCCAAGCTTCTTCTTCTTCCTTGTGCTGTTCGCGTGCTTCCGCAGACGTCTAACTCCAACAAACACCACCTACTACAACTATGCAAATGACACACAGAATGAAAGTCATACATCATTGATGATGAACTCAATCAGCACATCAGATAAAGAAGATCTAAAGGTATTTTACATTGACTCTGGATGTTCTAATCATTTGTCAGGAAACATAGAGTTGATGTCAGAATTGGAAAAAGGCATTTCTAGCCATAGTGTTCAAACAAGTGATAATACCAGACATAGTGTACATTCAATTGGAAAAGTGAAATGCAAGAGTGGAGCAGATTTGCTAACCAATGTTCTGTATGTTCCCAAAATACCTAAAAACTTGATTAGTGTGGGATAGATAGTTGAAAAAGGTTTTCAAGTCAGGTTTACAAATGAAGGAGTATTTGTTGAAGATCCAAAGAATGGATATAATCATATTGTCTCTAGTAAGAAAGAAGGTAGACTCTTTACTTTAAGAGTACAAGGGAACATTGGTCAAGCTTTGCTCACACATGGTGAAGGAGTGATTACAAAACCCGATCTCTGGCATAAGAGATTAGGTCAATTCAATGAAAGAGGCATTAAAGCTATGGTTGCTAATCAGTATGTACTAGGATTACCAAATGTGCAGAGTCAACATATGGTTTATAAATGTGAAGCATGTCAAATGGGAAAAGCACACAGGTTACCATTTCAGAAGAAAGGTTTCAAACATGATGGATTACTTGAGCTCATTCATACAGATGTATGGGGACCAACAAAAGAAGGATCTATCAGTGGCTCAAGGTACTATGTTCTTTTCATTGATGATGCTACAAGATGGATAACATTATATGTTTTGAAGGAAAGGTCAGAAGTGTTTGGAGCTTTCAAGCATTTTCATGCATATGCAGAGAGAGTCACAGGTCAAAAGCTTAAGAGACTGAGGTCTGATGGAGGGGGAGAATACTTCTCCCAAGGGTTCAATGATTATCTTTGGAATGCAGGTATTAAGAGAGAAATAACCTGTAGGTATACACCACAACAAAATGGTGTAGCAGAAAGAAGGAAAAGGACTTTGGTTGAGTTTGCTAGAGCTATGCTGAAGGAGAAGAATTGTCCAAATTATCTTTGGGCTGAGGCTATAAATACAGCTACATATCTTGTGAATAGATTACCATGTGCAAATCTCAATGGAATGACTCCATATGAAGCTTGGTGGGGTAAGAAACCAACACTAGATCATTGTAGAGTGTTTGGATCAATTGCATATGCTTATGTGCCATCACAGCTTAGGCACAAACTTGAACCAAAGGCAGAAAAATATGTATTCATTGGTTATGATGAAAAGCAGATGGGTTACAGGTTGTGGAATCCTCTAAGCAAACAATTTATTGTTTCTAGAGATGTTACATTTGATGAACAGAAAAGTTGGTATGCAGATCAAAGTCATACAACTGAAGAATTTGAAGAAGAGGTAAGAAGATGTGAGAAAGGAAAATCAATTGTGCAGGTGAATAGAGATGAAGACTACATGCAAACAAGTACATCTAGAAGTGAATTAATAAGAAGGAATGAAGAAGATCCTATATTTGATGAACAGATGTATCCAGACACATATGAAGAATGTGAACCAAGAAGATCAAGCAGGACTAGAAGACAACCAGAAAGGTATTCTTATGGTACTTCTTACATAACTCAGAAGAACTTTGCATATATGGTCAAAGATGATGAAGAACCTCAGAACTATGATGAAGCTAAAGGTAAGAAACAATGAAGGAAGAGTTCGATGCACTAGAGGAGAACAAGACATGGAAACTTGTTCCTAAACCAAATGCTAAGAAAGTAATTGGAAATAAATGGGTTTATAAAGTGAAGAAGCTTGCAGATGGAAGTATGGCCAAATACAAAGCTAGACTGGTGGTGAAAGGCTATGCCCAAACCTATGGCATAGATTATGATAAGACATTCAGTCCTGTAGCTAAGATGTCAACTATAAGAACAATCATTGCTATTGCAGCTTCAAAAGGATGGACCCTAAGTCAACTAGATATAAAGAATGCATTCTTGAATGGATACATATCATATGAGGTATACATGGAACAACCTCAAGGGTTTATAGATTTTATGTATCCAAATTTTGTTTGCAGATTGAGCAGAGCATTGTATGGATTGAAACAAGCTCCAAGAGCATGGAACTATAGACCGGTGAAGTATCTAAATGATCTTGGATATCAAAGTTCAAAAGCAGATCCAAGTCTACTCATCAAAAGAACAGAGGAAGGTACAATCTACATTTGTATTTATGTAGATGACATTATAATCACAGGTACTTCAGATGAAGGAATCAAGGAGGCAAAGAGATTACTTGAAAAAGAATTTAAGATTAGTGACCTAGGAAGTTGTCATACTTTCTTGGAATGGAAGCCACTTATACAGATCATGGCATATATGTATCACAAGAAAGGTATCTTCTTAATCTATTGAAGAATTTTGATATGGAAAATTGCAGAGAAGCTTCAACTCCACTTGAAGTTAATCACAAGTTCAGTAAATATGATGGTGTAGAATACAAATTTATGATGAAGTATCAATCTCTTGTGGGTAGTTTGATTTATGCTACACTAAGAAGACCTCATCTTAGTTATGCAGTGGGAGTTTTGTCACAATTCATGCATTGTCCAAAGGACCCACATTGGATTGCAGGTCAAAGAGTTCTCAGATATATCAAAGGAACTATAAAGGAAGGATTATATTATCCTTCTACATCAGATTTGAAGCTGAGAGCCTACAACGACTCAGATTGGGCAGGTAACCAGGATGACAAAAGATCAACTCATGGATACATGATATATATTGGTGATAAGTTTGTAAGTTGGTGTTCAAAGAAACAACATACAGTAGCATTATCATCAACTGAAGCTGAGTACAAGGGACTTGTGGAAGCAGCTAAGGAGGTCATATGGATGCAAACATTGTTCAAGAGCTTAGGCATTGATCAAGAGAAAAGGTAATGGAGAAGGAGATTGAGGTGGAGTACATTTCTACAAAAGATCGGATAGCAGACATAATGACAAAGAGCTTGGATGGTGTGAAGACTAGTAGATTGAAAAGCATGGCAGGAGTAAAAGAAAAGAAGATGATATGAAGAAACAGGGAAGGTCAATTAGTAATTGAGGGAGATCTGTTGGAGAAACACTCACTAATTGGACATATATTTGAAGATCAAATCTTTAGAAGAAAACCACATGCCTATGTGAAGGGACAAATTCACAAGTGTATTATACTTGTAAAGTTCGTTCACTTTAGTTCTAGAAGTTTTTTAAAAGTCACGGGAATGAGAAAATCTATATAAGTTAGTTTGTATTAACTGACGCGGAGTGAGAGAAGAGAGGGAAGACAATGATATAGTGAGTTAGAGTTCAATTTGTATGACTGAGTATAGTCGAACTTCTCTGAGCGAGAAAGCACTTGTAAGCTTCTGAGTTGTCATAGTTATGATAAGAACTAGTTAAAGTTCTGTGTATAAGTCTTCTTCTTCCATCTCCAGTGTTCGTCTTCTTTGTAATGTTTTGAAGAATTGAAGTTTTTCCAAGCAAGTCGATGCCTGGCATCGAATGTATGTTGAAAGGTTGAGTTTTATGCGGGAAGTCGATGCCTGGCATCGAATCTCACCTAATAAGTCCTTGTCTTCATATCTGATTTTTATCTACTGCCAAATCTTCTTGAAAAGATAAAGTTTGTGGAGCAACTCGATGCCTGGCATCGAGTTTCAACATAAAGTCGATGTCTGGCATCGACTTCCCACATAAAGTGGTCTTGTTCATGTGTGTGTAAAAGAGGCTAATTCTAGTGCTGAAAAAGTGGCTGAAAAATGATGGAGAGTGTTAATCTCCAAAAGAACAACCTATTCTTGAAACTAGAGCACCTCTATATCAAGAATAAGTCCAGACTCCACTTAATTTAGAGAACAATCACCAACTTATCAAGAAATTGACTATTCTGGAAAAAATCAAATTTTCAGAAAAGTCTGCTGCATATTAATCTCTGATTGATTAACCATTCATGTAAAGTTTTTGATAAAACTTTGTAGGATGTGTCGCCTTAAGGTTGCACACCTTCTCCAACTTAAATCTCTTCAAATGATTGAGTATACTGTGAGAAATGGCTCAAACACTTTACCTATGTGTAAAACTGCTTCTCTGGAGTAGCGACTTTGACACCTGTAACTTCTTAGCTATGGTTCTCCCAATCTGGAACCCGTTTGGTCAAATGCTTTTAGCTGTAGATAGCTTATCTCTCAACTTAGATTTTGAGCTATCTATTGTGTAAAAATTTACACTGTGCACTAAGCACTGTCCATTTCTCTGAACACGAAATTTGCGCCTATTTCTGAAGACACTCAGACCTTTTCACATATAAATGTTCCTATTCAGAATTCTCTCAGCCTGCTTGCAATTAGACTCTCAAACTCTAGCCATAGATTGATTAACTATGGACTTAGACATCTCCAAAAGGAATTCACAAAAGATTTACTATATGAGGAGAAAACTCCGAAACATCGGGTGCAAAAATTCTCTCATTTCTGAAGAAGACTACAACTGAATGAGAGAGAGACTTCAACTAACTTTTCATGTGTCTAATAACACTTACAATTCCTCATTTCTCTATTCCTATGCTCTCACCTATTCTCTCCTCTCATCTCCTCTACTTGCCCCGACATTTTTCATAGTATTTATAGGCAAATATGTACAGACTTATGACTAATCAAAAGTGTAAGTGACCTATGTCTTAACTAGTGTACATATGTGTACATTTCTTTCAACCTGTGAATGTAACCATCTTCTATGCTTCAAGAATTGATCTTATCTCCATTCTTTGTCTTTCAAAACTTCAATTGGTGATTGGTCTGCACCAACAACTCCCCCTCAATCATCAATTGAGGTTTCTCTTATATTCTTTATACCTGCCATGTCTTTGAACTTCTGTAGCTTTGATCCATCCAAGCTTTTTGTAAGCATATCAACTATCTGATCTTTTGTTGAAGTATATATAACTTCAATCTCTTTATCCATCACCTTCTCTCTTAGAAAGTGATACTGTATCTCAATGTGTTTGGTCCTAGCATGAAAAACAGGGTTAGCAGCTAGATATAATGAACTCATGTTATCTCCATAAATGATAGGTATGCTCTGTATAGTGTCAAAACTCTTCATGAGAGTCTTAAGCCATATCACTTCCTTTGTAGCTTCAACCATGCCTTTGTACTCTGCTTCTGTAGATGACAAAGCAACTATATGTTGCTTCTTTGAGCACCATGAGATTAACTTATCTCCCACATAACACATGTATCCATAGGTTGACCTTCTATCATCTGGATTACCTTCCCAATCTGCATCACTATATACTTTGATATTTGTATCTGATGTAAAACCATAATACAAACCCTCTTTCAGTGTACCCTTAATGTACCTCAACACTCTTTGACCTACAATCCAATGTTCTTTCCTAGGACAATGCATGAATTGAGACAACACCCCAACTGCATATGATAAATCAGGCCTAGTTAATGTAGCATAGATAAGACTTCCAACCAAACTCTGATATTGTTTCATGTCCTTGAACTCTTCACCTCCAAATCTGCTCAATTTTTGATTCACCTCCATTGGAGTAGGTGCTACTCTGAAATCATTCATTTTAAACTTGGTTAACAAATTCTTCAAATACCTTTCTTGAGTCACATACACTCCATGTTGAGTGTATGAAATCTCCATGCCCAAGAAGTATGACAAATCTCCCAAATCACTGATTTTGAACTCTTTCTCCATTTGCTTCTTTAGGCTTTGTATGCCTTTCTCATCTGTACCTGTAAGAATTATATCATCAACATATATACATATGTAAATGAACCCATCATCACTTGCTTTAACAAGCAAGCTACTATCTGCTTTAGATACTTGAAATCCAAGTTCCTTTAAGAACTTCACAAGCCTATAATTCCATGCCCTTGGGGCCTGCTTCAAGCCATATAAAGCTCTCTTGAGCTTACACACATGATCTGGATATCTTCCATCTCTGAATCCTTGAGGTTGCTCCATGAAAACATCATCTGAAATATAACCATTCAAAAAAGCATTCTTCACATCTAATTGACACAATTTCCAACCTTTACATGCAGCAATTGCTATAGATGTTCTAATGGTTGTCATCTTTGCCACAAGATTATAAGTCTCATCATAGTCAATACCATATGTCTGAGCAAACCCTTTTACAACAAGTCTAGCTTTGTACCTAGACACACTTCCATATGCAAATCTCTTTGTCTTATAAACCCACTTGCATCTAATGATCTTCTGGCTATTTGGTTTTGGAACCAAATCCCATGTTTGATTTTCCATCAATGCATCATATTGTTCCTGCATAGCTTTTTCCCAAATTTCTTTACCTTTTGCCTCTTCATATGTAGAAGGGTCTTCATCTGCTTTAATCATGTAAGCATAATCCTTAGTAGTCAAGAATGAAGTATCATAGCTATACCTTGTAGGTTGCCATTTGTGCCTTGTAGACCTCCTAAGTTCTCCACTTCTGGAGGTTTCTGGTTCTTCACATTCAGAATCAAATCTTGGTATCTCTTCAACTTCCACCTGCATACCAAATATCTGAACCTTTGATTTACCTTTCATTTGACTCACAATTTCTTCGTCATCTGTATTATTCTCTTGTTCATCAAATATCTCAACCTTTGATTTACCTTTCCTTTGAATCACAATTTCTTCATCATCTGTATTA
The DNA here is from genome assembly GCA_020310875.1 of Ceratopteris richardii. Taxonomy (NCBI): domain Eukaryota; kingdom Viridiplantae; phylum Streptophyta; class Polypodiopsida; order Polypodiales; family Pteridaceae; genus Ceratopteris; species Ceratopteris richardii. The sequence continues at coordinate 18,726,615 of CM035413.1, forward strand.
ATATTGATAGTACCTGCATACCAACTACCTTGCTCATCAAATGTAACATCCTTGGACACAAGGAAATGTTTTGTGGATGGATTCCACAACCTGTATCCCATCTGCTTATCATCATAACCAATAAACACATATTTTTCAGCTTTAGGTTCGAATTTATGCCTTAATTGTGATGGCACATATGCATAGGCCAAACATCCAAATACTTTGCAATGGTCTAATGTAGGTCTCTTACCCCACCATGCCTCATATGGTGTCATACCCTGCAAGGCTTTACATGGTAGCCTATTGACCAAATAAGTAGCTGTATTTACAGCCTCAGCCCACAAATAATTTGGGCAATTTTTCTCCTTCATCATGGATCTTGCAAACTCAACAAGAGTCCTATTCCTCCTTTCTGCTACACCATTTTGTTGAGGAGAGTACTTGCAAGTAACCTCCCTTTTTATACCTGCATTCCACAAGTAATCACTGAACTCATTAGAGAAATACTCTCCCCCTCCATCAGACCTTAGTCTCTTCAATTTATGTCCTGTAATTCTCTCTGCATACACATGATAATGTTTGAATGTATTGAATACCTCTGACTTATCTTTGATCACATAGATAGTGACCCATCTGGTAGCATCATCAACATAAATCACATAATACCTTGAACCATTGATACTGAAATCCTTTGATGGTCCTCACACATCTGTGTGTACCAACTCAAGTTTCTCTGAATACATAAACCCATGCTTAGAATAGGATTGCTTATGAGCCTTACCTAATTGACATGCCTCACATATGTATGTCATATGTTGACCTCCAACATTAGGTAATCCAAGCATTGAACCATTATTAATCATATCTTTAATACCTCTTTCATTGAAATGTCCAAGCCTCTTGTGCCAAAGATCTAACTCAGAGATCTTATGTCCTCCATAAGTGAACAAGGCATGACCAACATTACCTTGAATCTTCAATGTGAACAATCTTCCTTCTTTCTTCCCTGAAACAATTTGTTTATACCCATTGCTAGGGTCTTCCACAAACACTCCTTCATTAGTGAACCTCACTTCATAACCTTTTTCCACAATTTTTCCTACACTTATCAGATTCTTAAGAATTGTAGGAACATACAATACCTTACTCAATAAGGTGCTACCATCCTTGGCCTTCACTGATCCAATTGACTTCACATTGTGCTTTGTATTGTCACCTGTTTGAACAACATGATTAGATACCTTATTCTCCAAATCAGTCATCAAGGCTATGTTACCACTCAGGTGATTGCTACACCCTGAGTCAATGTAGAAGACTCTTTGATCTTCACTCTGCCTTTCACAAGTTGCATTCATTATCAATGTTGAATCTTCCTTCTGATCTGAAGCATAATTGTAGTAGGTATTGTTATATTGTTGTATTTGAAATCCTCTCCCTGCATTTCTTCCAAAGTAACCCCTACTACCTCTACCTCTGAAACTACCTCTTTGATTTCTGCCACCTCTTCCTCTTGAATTATAGTTCTGATTATATCCACCATTACTCTGAGTGTTATGCCAACAATCATTAGCTAAATGATTTTTCTTACCACAAATCCAGCAATCTTTGGCTCCATCTTTGTTACTCCTGCCTCTTCCTCTACCTTTGCCACCTCCTCTTCCTCTTAGGAAGTTGGCTTGACTAGTTGTGCCTTCTTCTTCATTTGCTTGTTGCTTTCCTTTGTTAGCTTTCTTCTTGTCTTTAGAGTACATTGCATGACCTGCACTCTTGTCAACATCTCCTTTGATATCATTCTCAAAAGTTAGCATATGTCCTAACAATTGATTCAAATCAGGAGTGAAATGATCCAATGAAAGTTCTGTAGACAAAATAAAAGGCTTCCACTTCTCATCTCCTCTTAGTCCTGTGAGAATTTGCCTTACCAATTTATCCTCCTCAATGTCTTCATCCACTGCTCCTAATGCATCTACAATGTCCTTCATCTTTGTCACATAATTAGATTGTGAAGCCTTCTTCTTGAAAGTAGTAAACTATGCCCATAAGGATGCCTTTCTTGACTTTGTAGTGTTTTGGAAATGCTCCTCCAAAGCATTCCATATTTCACTTGCACTTTCAAGACCTCTAATGTGAGGTAGCAAGTAGTCTTTGACTGCCATATAAATAATACTCCTAGCTTGAGCATCTCTTTTCATCCAATTCTTCAAATCTGACAACTCCTCTCTAGTTGGAACACTAGAATCTCTGAACTGTGGCTTTTCTTCTTCTCCTGTAATGTAATCTATCAAATCTTTGCTCATTAGATGAGCTTCCATCCTCATTGACCATGGATGATAGTTCTCTCTATCCGATTTCTCTATCTGAAGAGAATCTCCCATCCTTTCTTCACTTGTACTAAGAGATCTTTAATCTTTATGAGAAATAAATGTACCTTGGCTTAGAATATTACTCCTTTTGATCCTTTTGACAACTTCAATGTGTTTTCCTTCAAGCTTTTCTTCACTCTTTGTCCTTTTGATCCTTCGAGATGTAAAGTTTGTATGTCTACAGCAGTCGAAGTCTCCCTTTCCTCGATTCTGATGCTTCCTGCTCTCATACCACTGATGGAGAGTGTTAATCTCCAAAAGAACAACCTATTCTTGAAATTAGAGCACCTCTATATCAAGAATAAGTCCAGACTCCACTTAATTTAGAGAACAATCACCAACTTATCAAGAAATTGACTATTCTGGAACAAATCAAATTTTCAGAAAAGTCTGCTGCAGATTCATCTCTGATTGACTAACCATTCGTGTAAAGTTTTTTATAAAACTTTGTAGGATGTGTCGCCTTAAGGTTGCGCATCTTCTCCAACTTAAATCTCTTCAAATGATTGAGTATACTGTGAGAAATGACTCAAACACTTTACCTATGTGTAAAACTGCTTCTCTGCAGTAGCGACTTTGACACCTGTAACTTCTTAGCTATGGTTCTCCCAATCTCGAACCCGTTTGGTCAAATGATTTTAGCTATAGATAGCTTATCTCTCAACTTAGATTTTGAGCTATCATTTCTGTAAAACTTTACACTGTGCACTAAGCACTGTCCATTTCTCTGAACACAAAATGTGCACCTATTTCAGAAGACACTCAGACCTTTTCACATACAAATGTTCCTATTCAGAATTCTCTCAGCCTGCTTGCAATTAGACTCTCAAACTCTAGCCATAGATTGATTAACTATGGACTTAGAAATCTCCAAAAGGAATTCACAAAAGATCTACTATACGAGGAGAAAACTCCGAAACATCGGGCTCAAAAATTCTATCATTTCTGAAGAAGACTACAACTGAATGACAGAGATACTTCAACTAACTTTTCATGTGTCTAATAACACTTACAACTCCTCATTTCTCTATTCCTATGCTCTCACCTATTCTCTCCTCTCATCTCCTCTACTTGCCCCGACATTTTTCATAGTATTTATAGGCAAATATGTACACACTTATGACTAATCAAAAGTGTAAGTGACCTATGTCTTAACTAATGTACATATGTGTACATTTCTTTCAACGTGTGAATGTAACCATCTTCTATGCTTCAAGAATTTATCTTATCTCCATTCTTTGTCTTTCAAAACTTCAATTGGTGATTGGTCTGCACCAACAAAAAAGCTCAAAGTCGATGCCCGGCATCGACTTTTGGTTGCAAGTCGATGCTAGGCATCGAATTTTTATTTTTAGATGGTGAAATTTACTAAAACAGGCAAAATTTCTAGTTTTGGAAGTTCATACAGGGTCATCTTGTGAGGGCCATAACTTGAGTTTTAGATATCCGTTTCATGCGTATGATAGCTTATTGGAAAGATCTACTTTCTAGTTTCAGCCTTTAAAAGATCTTGGAGAAATAATATTTGAGCTAAGAGAAATTAGTAAAATACTGAAGGTATGTAATTTCAGTGACTAGGAATCTCTATAGAAGCAAAGTTCTCACTTTAGGCTATCATTTCTCAAGTTTGGAGTGGAAATGAGTTAATGGTGACCATAGAGGTGTTCTAGTGTCAAATTAATTCATTTCTTGTGGTGTTTTATACATCAACAACCGTGGAAGTCTCCTCATCCTCTCATAGGTTCACATGCCCTTTGTTGTGGTAAAATCATAGGCCACAAGTTTCTTGTCCCTTTTTTGAGGCCCATAACCGAAGGTTGGAGGTTACCATCACATTCCCTCAACAATCATCTTGTAACCTGCCTCTATTTCTAACGTTTGTCCTCAACATGGCATTGTTCTTCATCACGTCATCAGATATCCCATCTTCATATGGAATCAACTTCCTTTAGCTCTTCGTCAATCCTTAATAGCAAACACTATAGCACCAAACCTAACCGCGGAACAATTTTCATTAGTGTTTAAACTTCAAAATCAGTTTTTTACTATTATAATGGACACATACAAACCATAATTTGAACAATTATCCATGCTATTATTTTTGTGAATGACATTTTGAACTATTGCATGGGGTGTTACATGGTTTCACCTCTCTTGAAATCTCATATACATCTAGAGCCCATCAAATTTTTTTCTTTTGAACGGAGATTCGACAGCCACCTTCTCCCCGAGGTTTAAATTTGAACGTACAATTGTATAGGTGAATGGGCATAGTACCCATTGGATAACACTAAAATATCAAATCCCCTACCTTATAGTGCCCCGTGGACACATTCAGGCTCATAGATGAAGCACAAGAGTGAAGGAGATGCTCATTTGGAGGATCTAAGTGCACACAGAGAGCGAAAGTTTAGGATTTCATGGGAGAGAAGCATATTATTCCATATGTGGGTTATTCCAAACCCATTTCTCATCAAGTGAAGAGGAAGGAGCGAGCCTTCATAAGATGCATGATCACCACCTTTTTGTTCACACCTACAAAGGTGCACAATTGGGTAGGTAGCATGTCCAACCTTTGAGAGGGGGCTACTTGGGCATCCCACTTTTTGCAAACGCAAAAGGCAACTCCTTTTTTTGGTCGAGTATTCAAATGAGAAAGAAAAACTAAGCATAAGTAAATCTAAAAAAGTATTAGCTCTCGTATCACTATTGTGTAGTCTCTAGTGAGAATTAATAAGAGACTGCTACATGTGTCTAAGGAACATATTTAATTTGATAACAATGCTAAAACGTTTTCTTGGGGTAAACACTCTAGTGAAGACTCTATAGCATATATACATATCAATGTATTTGTCATTTAGCTTCATAACTAGAAGACATTCTAGAAGTGAAGGTGGATTGTTTGTAGGCTCACCTAAGAGAAAATGTAGTAGAGAATGAATTCTTGATTTTAATGGGTATTTAAGTGCATATGAAGTTAAACTTTTATGATGACAAACTGGACATGCTAATCTAGATCTTCACTAGTCTAAAGGCTTCAAGAAGATGAACCTACACATTTCTACACTTTGGCATCAAGTGTTCAACTCAGGTAAAGAATTGGTCATGGAATTGTGAGAAAAGGTCCAAGTCAAGTGACTTTATTCCTATTGAAAGCCTGTAGATATGTTTAGGATGTTTCAAAATGTTAGATATTTTTAATAAGCACAAGGTACGTAAATTTAATATTTGATCTTCTATTGTTTGGGAATTTTCATATAGGGAAGAATCTTGAAAGAACATGATTTTTCGTGGGTTGTTTATATGATTATTTGATATGCTATTGTCACCAAAGGCTAGCCATGCATTAGATATATTTATATTGATGATTGGTCTACAATGGCCATTCTCCATTGGACAGAGGGGAATTTGCCCAATTTTTCTTGCAATTACATATAGTACCATATGAGCATGGAACAACACTTATTTATTTGATCCTGAGAAAAACGTTATGGATTTATCAAATTTGTATCAATACTCATTCATTGTGAGTTAATATTTGATGCAAGCCACATCCTTTGCATATCTATTTGAGTTGACTCATCACACCATTTTGTCAATTCCAGTTGAGACAATGAGGCACATAGTAATGAACTAGAGGAATGCCTTTATCCTTTAGTGAGAGGGAAGGTAACACTTTATGAACACTTCATGAGTTCATTTTTGATACTTATATTTGTGAGTACTCACCTATTTATGTTTCTCATGTGGAGAGAAGTGTCAGAGTGTAATCTCATAGGTACATCTATGTAGGATATAAAGTTTTTTGGAATGAGACATCCAACTTTGTATTCTACCTAGATGTAGGACAGATGGCATGAGAGAGAAGTCATTCACATTGTACCTTTTATGGTCTGGAGGTCATTCATGAGATCTTAACATTAGTTTTATTATTTGGAGGTCATTCATACGATCTTTGTATTATTAGACAAGCAAGGGAAACTTGAGATAGTCCCTCTATATGTGATGAAAAGCAAGGCAAGTCCATGTAACAAGTCTCCTAAACTTGAGTCACAATCTCACACAGAATAATGGGTTTCGACACCACAAGATATAAAGAAGGCAAACAGAGTATACGCAGAACAAGAAGAGAGAGAATTTTATTATCTGTGCAGATTTACAAGTAGTTTTGATCTGCGTTACTCTGTTTGCCTTCTTTATATCTTGTGGTGTCGAAACCCATTATTTTGTGTGAGATTGTGACTCAAGTTTAGGAGACTTGTTACAAGTGGTATGAGAGCAGAGTTGGATTCCGGGACAAGATGCAGGCTTTGAAGAAGAAGATAGAAGAACAAGAGGAGCTTATCCGTAGATTGAATGCAGAATTACATAAAGAAAGATCCAACAAACAAAAAGAGGCTACTGCAAATGCTTTCATGGACCTCAATGCTGAAGGTGGTAATAGTGCGGGCACATCAAATGCACGTAGAGCTAGACGGCAACGTGAACCTGAAGAGGATGATGATGCAGGTGAATCTGCACTCAAGCAAGTGTTCAAAAGAGCAAAATTAAATGAATTTGATGGTGAGAAAAAAACTGGAGAGGATCTTAAAGCATGAATTCAGGAACTTGAAGATTTCTTTGACCTGCGCGTATTTAGTGAGGAATCAAAAGCAAAGGTGGCAATTCTGCATCTGCGAGGAGTCGCAAAACTGTGGTGGAAATCTTATATACTGACAAGAACACGTGAAGGTCCGATCCTCTGGAAAGAATTTCGAGAGCAAGCAGAGAATCGTTATTGTTTTCCACATTATCGGATGGAAAAGAACATGGAATTCTACTCTTTCAAGCAGCATGAGGATGATAGATATAACTTGTCTGTTGAAGAATATAAGGAGAAATTTTTGCGTTTACATAAGTATGCACTAGAAGTTTTTGGAGATGTGCTGAAAAGCAAGTTTATTGAGGGTTTGCGGGAAGAGCTTCACTATCAAGTAAAGGGATCCGGATGTGTAGATTTTCTTGATGCAGTTGCAAAAGCAGAAAACTTTGAGAAGATGGAGAAGTTTACCACGAAAAAGGCATTCAAATCAAGGTTTATCTCAACAGGACATCGACCCCCAAGACCTATTTCAATAAATCAAAATGGACAGAGATCGACTAACTCTATTAACGGTCAAGGAGGAAGACCAAAGCCGAAGCAAACGGATACACCTAAGAAGCAAGAAGTTATGCACTGGCAACGTGATTCTGATTTCCTGGAGCGGGCTAAGAGGCTGGGACTTTGTTTTGGATGTGGAGAACAAGGATATCGCACTTTTGAATGTCCAAACAAGGCCATCAACCGTTCTATGCAAGCAAAGATAGCTCATCTACAAGAAGAAAACATGACAATTGAGGAAGCGGATGATCAAGGTAAGTGTTCTAGCCCTAGACTTCAATGCATGAAAACTTCTTCTCATTCAAGGGCATCGGTGATTAGGATTACGGGGGACATATCCTCACATAAGGTTAGTTTCTTGATTGATTCGGGTAGTACAAATTGTTTCCTTTCACTTAAGATGGCAGAAGCTTTAGGGTTGCATATTGAGATGCAGACTAAAAGACCTGTACAGATGGCTAATGGTAGGATACACTATACTTGAGGCTGTATTGAGAATCTTGATTTTATGTTAGGGGAACATAAGTGTTTGGGTACCTTCCATGTAATTGAAATGAGAGAATGTGATGTAATCATCGGAATGGACTGGTTAGTTCATAAGAGTGTCGTGATTGATTGTGAAAGCGGGATCCTTACTTTGAAAATAGAAGGGAAGGAACATCGTCTTGCAGGCAAGTGTAATTCAAGTTTTTCTCCTATTTCTGCAATAAAGTTGATTAGGGGTATTCGACATGGTTGTGAGACATATTTGGTTTATGTGCATGAACTTTAGGAGAAGAAGAAAGAAGAGGAAATACCGGAATATCTTAAAAAACTTTTAGATGAGTACATAGATGTGTTTCCTGATGATCTACCGGGCATGCCTCCTCCTAGGAAAATTGACCATGCTATAGACCTTTATCCAGGAAGTGAGCCTTATTCTAGAGCACCTTATAGGTTCAATATTGATGAATTGAAAGAGTTGAAGCTCCAATTGGATGATCTATTGAAGAAGGAGTTGATAAGACCTAGTGTTTCACCTTGGGGAGCACCTGTTTTGTTTCAGAAAAAGAAAGATGGTTCATACAAACTTTGTAAAGAAAGATGGTTCATACAAACTTTGTATTGACTATAGGGGATTGAACAAGAAAACCATTAAGAACAAGTATCCACTACCACACATAGATGAACTGCTGAGTCAATTGAGTGGTGCCACAATATTCACTAAAATTGACTTAAGATCGGGATATCATCAAATTAGAGTAAATTCTAAGGACATACCCAAAACCGCTTTTAGAACACGATATGGTCATTACGAGTTCACAGTTTTGCCTTTTGGATTAACAAATGCTCCTGCAACATTTATGTGTTTGATGAATAATGTGTTTCATGAATATCTTGATGAATTTATATTAGTTTTTCTCGAAGATATTTTTGTGTATTCTAAGGATGATGATGAACATGCATTGCATCTCAGGAAGACTTTACAAAAACTAAGAGAGCATAAACTATATGGTAAGAAAAGAAAAGATCTTGCATGACTGTCATGATGCACCTTTCTCTGCACACCCTGGTTTTTCTAGAACTTATGCAAAAGTGAAAGCTTCATATTACTGGCCACGTATGAAATATGATATTAAGAGGTATGTCGAAGAATGTCTGAAATGTCAACAGGTTAAGGCCGAATTTAAAAGGAGTCCTAGCATGTTACAACCATTAGATGTGCCTGATCAAAAATGGGAATCCATCTCTATGGATTTCATAACAAAGTTGCCTTTGACCAGAAGTGGGCATGATACCATCTTTGTTGTCGTGGACCGTCTTACAAAGATGGCACATTTTCTTCCCATGAGGAAAACTGATACAGCTTTGCATGTTGCTAAACTTTTCATAAAAGAAATTTTTAGGTTACATGGTATACCCAAAAGTATAATTTCTGATAGGGATGCAAGGTTCACATCTAATTTTTGGAAAGCAACATTTCAATCCATAGGAACAGAATTACGCATGAGTACTGCATTTCATCCTCAAACCGATGGTGAGACTGAGAGGGTTAACAGGGTGCTTGAGGATATGTTACGCATGTATGTGAATGATAAGCAAAACAATTGGACTGAATATTTGCCCTTGGTTGAGTATGCATATAATAGTGCATGGAATTCCTCTATTAAGATGAAACCTTTTGAAGCAATGTATGGTTATAATTTCTTGCTGCCGCATTCACTTTTTAATTCACAGAATCAGGTTGAAATATCCAAAAAGATGCTTGAAAACATGGATTTGGAGCTAAATAAGGTAAGGAAAAACATGAAAGATGCACAGAAACCTCATAAATTATATCATGATCTCAAAAAGAGGCCCTTGGAATTTAGAACAAATGATCTGGTTTTTTTGAAAGTGAGTCCTTCTAAATCAAATTTGGTTTTAGGCAAAGATCATCGATTGTCTCCTCGTTATGCTGGTCCTTTCAAAATCTTAAAGAAAATTGGTTCTATTGCATATTTACTTGACCTACCTAATACTTCGAAAATTCATCCAGTCTTCCATGTTGGATTACTTAAAAAGTATGTTCCTAATGTTGATCATGTTTTGCAGGACAAATCTAAGTTGAAGGAAGATGCCACTTTTGAACTTGAACTAGAAGTTATATTGGATAGGAGAGTTAGACATCTTAGGAATCATGAAATAGTGGAAATTTTAGTAAAGTGGTTTGCATATCCTATTGAAGATTCAACATGGGTTGGTTTAGATGAGTTTATGGAACATTATCCTTCCTTCCAACTCTGAGGACAGAGTTCTTTAAAGAGGGGGAGAATTGTAAGATGCCACGTTGATTTTCCACCTGGAAAAAAAAGAAAGATGTGTAGGTAATAATGAAATTTTATGTTTAGGATATTTTGATCATGTCTGAAAAATTTTGTAGCAATAAGTTTTTACATTCTCTCTCTAGAAAGTTGTTGCATGCAATTTGTATGTTAATTTCGAGCATGAAGATGAAGGAATCTGGAAAAGTGTTGTATGAGAGAAAGATAGAGTATTCTTAGTAGAAAAACTTTACCTCATTGAATTTTTTGTAGTTCCTATGTTTTATGTCTCATTTGGTTCCATGAAGATAGGTTAATGACGAGATTTTTCATGTTTTCTCATCTCTCTCTAGAATTTTCGATTTTGCAGGGCCCAAAAGTGATATCTGGAAGCAGATTTGGACCTGAGGCGTCTCTAACATTATTGTGCAGATTTAAGAACTGAATATTTTTGTCTCTCACAAGCTCAAGCTGATTCCTCACTGTTTTTGAGTTACAGGGTTTTGAAAAGTGCCGTTTTCCAACACTTGAAAAAAAAGAAAAAAGAGAAGCCTTCATTCATTCATCTTATTCATGTTCGCGGATTTAGAAAACACACATATGTATATGGGTTATTTTTGGTTGATTAACATGTGTGTGAGTGCGTTGCAGGGATTACCTCTATTTTTGCAGGTACGATTCTTGATGGTGGACATGAAAAGTAGATGCATGGGTGGTCCGGAAGTCTTGCATGAGACATGCGAAAAGACGCTACCTTGGAGCGTGATTGGTCGTGCGCTGGCGAAAGGTGAAGATCCCAAAAAGACGAAGACTGAGAGATAGAAAAGGATGATGGTCGTACAGTCATTACGATCGTTTTTTCAGCTTCTGGAATTGCGATTGAGATTGAGATTGAGATTGAGATTGAGATTGAGATTGAGATTGTGATTGTGATTGAGATTGGGATTGACATTGTGATTGTGATTGAGATTGGGATTGAGATAAGCTCGGGGGTGGTCAGGTGGATGAGGCTTCACATTGAAGCAATATGATAGATTTTGTAACGTAGATTAGAACTACTTGTAAATCTGCACAGATAATAAAATTCTCTCTCTTCTTGTTCTGCGTATACTCTATTTGCCTTCTTTATATCTTGTGGTGTCGAAACCCATTATTTTGTGTGAGATTGTGACTCAAGTTTAGGAGACTTGTTACAATAGGCAATCTGCCTAGAAGCAGAAAGGCAAGGTTTTGCAAACGCCGCATAGGAAATACTAATATGGTAATTCCATTGAGAAGTAATTCATAGAGTATGTATTACTTAACTTGACATGTCAAAGCTTAGGCTAGGTTCCATAGATAGTATTTCTTAGGTGAGCTAGATTCTTAGCCTAGTTGGCTATGGGTGTGCATAAATCTAGTTATCATTTGTTGATATATTTAGGTAGTGATGTGTGTGAACACTCTAGGACCACCGAGGCACTTTTTTCCCTCTTTAAGAGGTTTCTTTCCCCCTGCTTGTATATACGCCTATTGTCGTAATGGGCTACTTATTTCCCCCAGCTTGTATATACGCGTATTGCCCTAATGGGCAACTTATCTTTGTACATTCTCTAGTAATACATTCAGTATTGTGTGTTGTGCTCCAGGCTTCTTCTTCTTCCTTGTGATGTTCACGTGCTTCCGCAGATGTCTAACTCCAACATCATTCTCTTAGTGTAGTTGTTAACTTACAATTTCTATCTATATCAAATCTAGGAGCACCAAAGTATTGTTGATAAATGTTTTGAGCATGGTATGTTACACACATTTTGTTCCTAAATTAAAATGATTATTGTTGTATAACTATGGGTCAAAGTGGCCAAAGACATGGGTTTTGAGGGTCCAAAATCACTTGGAGAACCCTTGGATTCTATGGGGAAACCCTTGGGAAAGTATCTCCAAGAGTGTGGTTTGAACCCTTCAGTTATTTGGATTTATTTACTCCCAATTGAAGGGTTTTGAGCTTTAGGATTGATATTTCCTAAGGGTATGGTATTTAACCCTTAGGGAGGCCTCTCAAACCTTGAGATTTGTACGTACAAGCTTGGGAGAAATCCTTTTAGAATCCATGTGAGGGCCATGAGATTCCATGTGATCTCCAAGGTTAGAAGGCCTTGAATTAGAATCCATGTGGAGAGGACACTTGGCAAGCTCTCCTCACATTTCCTCCCTTGGCCTTGAGGTATACATATGGGTGGAGTTGGAGAAGTGGATATGTGCTCTCTCTTAGGAGTGTGGTCTTGCTAGTTGATTTATTTGTGGAAGGTAGTTTCACAACATTCGTATGCAGAGCTAGTTTACATCCTAGAAGTAGTGTAGATCAGAGTTTGTTGGGCATTTACTCCGTTGAGCTTGTGAATTTCGAGTTCGTTGGGCATTTACTCCGTCAAGCTCGCAAAAGAATGTCAATTCTCCTCTTCAGAGGAGTAAAACCAAGGTCATGGAACACCTCTCTTAGAGAGGGTGGAGCCAACAGACCATGTGAGGCACGCGCGAAACACCTCTTAAAGGCGGAGCCAACAGATCATCTGACGCACACATGGAGAAATTCAGAGCACACATCTGCTTGAGTGTCCAGCAGTGATGTCAGTGAGCCTCCGCCCCACGTGTTGTGAAAGAAGAAGCTATCTGGGCGCATTATATAGAGCGCTCCATGTTCATTGCCTTGAATTATGCGATAGCAGTACTGCACATACAGTAGCCACTAAGGAGTGGCCCGATTCCATAATTGGAGTCTCTTCCTTCAGATAACGAATGTATGCTTCCAAATTCAGCTTCGTATATGGGGAATAAGGGGTCAGTTAAAGCTCTAAGAGGAAGCAAAGATATGAACATCAAGAAGTGGATACCCATGAATGGAAGGTCCTGACTCTTCATCACAGAAATCAGGGAAATAATATTTATTGCTTCTTGCTACTCTTGCATACTTTATTATTATTATTATTTTTTCATCATTATGATCCACTTTTCTGAATTAGCTCAAAAGTAAGAGAATGCATGAAATGCATGATGTATAATCCATGGACTATTTGTGTTATTATTAACTTGGGGAAGTATTTGTTTAAAGTATTGAAATTTAGATACAAATGTTACATTCATTGAATGAATTTCCTTTTATGGCTTATGCTAAAGAAGTTCATATATAGTTGCTTTTTCATAGTAGAACATGTATGTATCCATCCAAAGATCTCAAGAGTTTTGGAATACCTGAGCATAAAAATAAGTATGAAATGCCCCAAGCTTCCAACATCAAAGATGAATGGAAGGATAAACCTCATCTTGTAATGGATCCAAGGATGGACGTAGCTTTGATGGAGGTAAGTGTTACTTTCATATTTATTTTTCCATGTCAGGTCGATGCATTTAAGAATGCATTTCAAATAAATTCAGCGAAGTCCTAATGCACATTAAATGGTGCATGCAATGGTTCATTTAAATTAGAGGCATAGTTAAATAGAAAAAGATCTTTCATTAAGCATGCAACAGACTCACCTTGGAAAGATGATGAGATATTGACTATAAAGATTTCATCACAAGCATGGCATGAATTGAAATTTTGACCATACATTCTAGTATTTTATGGAGCTCCAAAAGTAAACTCCATGCATGCTTTAAAGAGGGGTTCAATTTTTGAAGCTTGCGCATGCTCAACATTTTCATGCATATAAATAGATGGAAAAAACTTGAACCTTGGAACATTCGTTATGTTTGCATCTCAAATGAGTAGGTGAAGTTTGCATGCTCATTGAATGGTGCATAGATTGAATCATTGAAGTGATGCACTAGAGGCACTAAGGAATACGAAGTGGATTTTTAGCATGTAATTAACTCACCACTTAAAAATTGTTAGAATAGGGACATAGAATGTCCATTATAGTATGGCATGAATGCCAATGGAATACACAAACAATTATTCATGCATTAAATGGAGTTCCAAGTGTGAATTCCATGCATGCTTTAAGGAGGGGTTTAACCTTTGGGCCTTATGCATGCTAAACCATTCTCAAGGAAAGATGTATATGTTTTTTGGCATACACCATGTATGCATGAATGCAATCTCATATGCATGAGTTGTTGGGACATCAGAGAGAAATTAAGTTCTCTAAGTTTAAGGTTCAAGATACAAAAATGACTTCTTCATATAAAATCAAAAGCATAAAAGTTTAATGGTGTGCTTAGATTATGCCCATTAACTTTTATGCTTTTTATATGCTGGCTTATTTCAAAAGCCACCAAAATTCAACTTAGGAAGAGGAACTTTACACTTCGAGTCCTACCTATGGACCCCCAAGTTTCATAATACCCATGGCATGCCTGATTAGCGAGGCCAAGCACTTAAAGCTTCAATTCAAACAAGTTTCTCTTCTTATTAAACCATAAACGATAGTAATAAGAACTTGGATTGAAAAAATCCAAAGGAGAAACTAGAAGCTTATATGAGACCCTATACACATGGGATAATTTTTTATTGTGAACGATGTTAAGAAGTTCAGAGGAACTTCAACATGTGATCATTGAGGACAATGATCACACAAAAAAGGGGGAAGAGAATGTCCTCAAATGACATAATATGGAAAAGTGGTTGAACCATTTTACCCTTTTAAGCATTCATTTCTTCCCTAGTAAGCTTCTACCTTCATTGACAAGCGGTAGGATCCATTTGGAGCTTTGAGAAAATTGCTTCAAGAGTGAAGAATTGTAACTCATTAAGCATATCTAGAGAAGAGGAAGATTAAAGGGTTGAAAGAAACCTTTAAGAACCCTACTCCAAAATGTGCTCTATGAGTAAGAAACCATTTATTGAGATGGTTAACAAGGTACCACTTAGCAAAGCTTATGATTGACTATATCCTTTGATATAGATGCCTACTTATGTCAATAGAGGATATCTAGTATGAGAATACTAGCTCTATTATCAAATGACATAAAGAGAGATAACTTTGATTGCATCTAATCAAGGAAATAGTTCAATGAAAACTCAACATCTTTTCAAAGAATAAATCAAGACTCTATAAGAATGTAACGTACAAAGATTTTGATTACATTTGATAAGACTAAAATGAATGGAGTTAAATCCTTGATTAAGAGCTAAAGTTGTCTACATTAAGGTGGGATTGTAAATCGGATGGTATGGGACATCTAGGTTTACAATGTCACTTAAGTGGGTTCAGTGGTATGGGACACTGAACTTAGGATAATGGAAGCCTAAGCTCAAGGATATTGGAGAGCTTTTTGAGTGAAAGATTTAGCATAAATGAACCTCCCATTTGGATAGGAAATTTAAAGATCATCAATTTCCTACAATTTTTGAGGACGAAAACCCTTTAAAGGTGGGAAGAAAGGTATCATCAATATGATACTTCTAAGCAAAAGATATTCCTTAACTCTTTCATGAAAGTTAAGGAGTACATTGGATATCCAAGTACCTAAGCGTGTTTGAGTTAAATCTCAAACAAAGTAAAAACCAAATATCCAAGAAGGGAATTCATTAAGGAATTCCAATTTAGGTTAGAAAATTATGGTAAGCTAGCCAAATATTTGAAGCATAATCGGAGTAGGGCACTTGCGAATGGATAAAGATGGGTCCAAACTTTGGATCAATAAGCATGACAACTTGCTTAAGTCAAAAGGGATGACACATAATCATTGATCCCTAAAAAGGCGAATAGTTAATGGTTTGAAGAACATCAACATGATGTTGAAAACTTAAGCAAAAATATCAACTTATGAAGGTATGAGTTGAAGATCCCAAGAAAATCCCATGGGTGAATATCATTGAAAAAGGGATCTAAAAGAGAAAAGACTTGATCTTATCTCCTATTTACTAGAGGAATTTTGAGAAAGCCATGTGACCTAACTTGGTCAAATATATCAAACCTTTTATGGTTGGATAATCCAAGAGGCCTCCATTGGTCAAAAAGATCAAACCCTTTTATAGTTTGATACCAAGTAAAGTTCAAAGGTCAACCTAAAGACCTTTGAATTAATTGGCAGTAGATTTAGAAACCTTAGTCTTTGCTCTCATGAAAATAAGGCCAAGGAGTTCCAAGATGGAATTTATGATCATGGTAAATGATCAGAGAGCATTGAAAAGATAAAAAACATTATGGAAATATTAGTAATGTTACAAGGGTCATAAAATTAAAAGACTTAATTCACATAGCATTTGCATACACATGCTTATGTTTATGTATACACTGAAACATTCACATCTAATGCTTAGATTCACACTTATGCTAATACTTATTTCTCATGCGTATTAGTGCAATTTACATGTACGCTTTCAATCATGCTAATATATATACTAATACATACACATACTAAAACACTTGTCATTATATAAATATGCATGCTAACACTTAGATGTATGCATGCACACACATCCATGAGTTCTTTTATGTAGACAACTCACTAAATAATTATAATAAATGTAGGCATATCCCATATATACTTCTAACTCATGCATTCATAAATAAGTAGCTAAGAAATCTAATGTTTTCATGCTCTCTAAGTATATGTAT
>CM035413.1:18748424-18973424 GCA_020310875.1 Ceratopteris richardii
CACCAAATTTTGGCGCCGTTGCCGGGGATCGAGCTTTGAGGACGAGCGTGTGATGGTAAGACGTAGAGAGGACGCGTTGGAATGGTAAGTAGTAGGTAAATTTCTGATTCTTCTCCATCTTCATCTTCATCTTCACCTCCATCTCCATCTCCACCTCCACCTCCTTCTCCACTACATATTCCCTCTTCCTTATCATTCCTCATTTGTTGTGTGCGAGTTTGAGAGAGAGCGATTGTGTGTGCTTGTTTTTGCGTGTTTTTTGCATGTTTCTTGCAGGTGGCAGCTCCATCATCACCTCCAGCAAGCTCAGCAGGTACAAAAATTGTCTGCACAGTCCCCGAGGCGTTGAGCTCGAGCTATCGCGACACTCCGAAAACTTCGCCCAATCACGATTCTGAGTGCACCACGACATTACGCAGGCCTAGAGCTCCTAGAATCTATAGATAGAACAGAAAAATTCACCATATCCCGAGCTATCGCGACACCTCGAGGTATCGCGACACTTCACGAGCTATCGCGACACTTCGAGCTATCGCGACACTTCGAGCTATCGCGACACTTCGAGCTATCGCGACACTTCGAGCTATCGCGACACTTCCAGCTATCGCGACACTTCGAGCTATCGCGACACTTCCAGCTATCGCGACACTTCACGAGCTATCGCGACACTTCGAGCTATCGCGACACTTCCAGCTATCGCGACACTTTCCAGCTATCGCGACACTTCACGAGCTATCGCGACACTTCGAGCTATCGCGACACTTCGAGCTATCGCGACACTTCCAGCTATCGCGACACTTTCCAGCTATCGCGACACTTCGAGCTATCGCGACACTTCCAGCTATCGCGACACTTCCAGCTATCGCGACACTTCCAGCTATCGCGACACTTCCAGCTATCGCGACACTTCCACCTATCGCGACACCTCGACCCGACCTATCGCGATACACGGCCTTTAACGCATGAAAATTTAGGGTTATTTTTTTGTGTGATTGGAAGGGTAGATGAGCCTAGTTTTGAGCACCTTGGTATAACTTTGGAACCCTGGACGTGGGCAAAAGGCCCAGAAACCAGAGAGGGATCTCCTGAACCCTGAGAGCCTATTTTGACCTTTAGGTGGAACTAAGTGGTCCTCAGACTCAGGGGGCACAGTGAGTTACTCCAGGGGGACTAAAAATATTGATGTGTGTCTTCCAATTATTTGCGGTGATAAAGCCATACTAACTGGTGAGTTTTTGCAGGAACTTTGTGTGCACTCAAGGCAATCCAAAGCAAGCTAGCAAGGGTGAGTACCAAGCTTGGGAGAAAGCTTCCTGGGCTTGTGAAGCAGTCTGGTCAACCAGCTAATTGAGGTTGGAAGATCTCTCAACCCTCCTTTGTCAATTCCTAGCCTAGGCTAAGTACGACTTAGGTGTGGTAATTAATTAGGGCAACGTTAGGAACGAATCAAGTCCAAGAGTATTAATCAACCAAGTGCAAGAAGTAAATAGGTCTTAAGTGCGAAAACCCTAAGGGACAAAAGGTAAACTGGAATCGATCACTTATCAAGTGCGGAAATTCACTTAAGTACTCCTGGCGACGCGATTTCAAACAAGACCATAAACATAATATTCAACTCAAAAGAACAAAGTGATTGGTGCAAATTAACCTGCAACGGGAGTGTGCTTGGGTCCAAGGGGGTGAAGAAATTAGGCATATGAACCTTAGATCAGGCAGACACTTAGGCCGAGACAGACAAAGCCTCAGATCTTCTGAAGCTAGTGTCAATCACACTGCCAGGTCTTGGGCCCAACAGTTGAGTGATTAACCATACACTCAAAGATCAGAAACAAGTGATTCTGAGATGTCCTATCACATGGAGAGACCAGTAGGCAGTTCAGGGTTGGCTTATCTAGAAAAGCCAGAAGGACCTTACAAGACTCAACTGGAATACATCAGGACTAATCGTCTAGGTGCTCGCATCTATGAAGATGGCCTGAGAAGAGCGGTGGTCCAGATTAAGAACCCCGATCAACCCCATGGATTAGACCATCCGGTAGTCAAGTTTGAGGATGGAGCATACCTAGATAAAGAAGGGACTATATATGTAGTCACCACTCTTCCTGATAGAACTGATGAGTTTGGGAATGTGATTGCGGAGACTGACATGGGTGATATAGTGCAAGGTAACTTAGAGAGAGAGCCAAGGACTCCTCGTGGTAAATCTGTCTTGACCAGAATCATGACTCCGGAGTGGATTCCACAGGATAATAAAAGCATAGATCTTCTTTTAAACCGAGAAACCGATGAGGCTTTTTGGAGATATAAATCTGCTCAACCTCCGAAAGTGAGTGCACTCACAATATATGAGTTTAAAGACCCTGACTGCCCAGGCAAAGTAACATACCTAGACAATACATCAGAGAGGATCTTCGTGGTCACGGAGCATGGCAGACATGCCTACACATGGAAGGGTGAATTTGTTTTTCCCCAACCAAGGTCTAATGCGCTCTTTGGTCACCAAGGAGCTGGGTCCTCCCAAGCTCATGGAGCTCAAAGAGATAGAAGTAGAGACAAACCTGAGGTAAGTTTTGCCAACTCCCTGGGAAGAGAAAGAACGGGAACGGAAAGGAATAGAGCGGAACCTGAGAGACATAGAACTCCATGGAATCAAAGGATTGCTGACGATTTTCCTTTGCCAAGACCGAGAGAACACACTAGGACCCTGCGACCAACTCAACTGGTGAAGTCCATGAAGAACTACTTCGATGGCACTGGGGACCCTTATGACCATGTGGCAGAATTTTGACAAGTGTTGAAAGCTGAACAGGTGGAGGACCTATTCACACAATATAATGCTTTTGGTCTAACCCTTAGGAACACTGCCCTTACGTGGTTTCAACCACTAAACAAGAGGCATTTCAGAAACATAGACCAGCTCTTAGAGGCATTTATTGTTGAGTTTTCCAAGAGTGGAATCAGGCATAACACTTCCTCACTAATTCATAGCTTCAAACAAACACCTCAAGAGACGGTCAGACTAGCGGGAAGAAGATTTAGGCAGTATCTGGAGAGATGTCCGATGCCGGAATTACCCACACCAGCCAAACAAGTGGCCTTGTTCCTAGATGGATTGTTGAGCACTAAGCTCAGATCATATGTGTACCTTAAGGACCCTAGAACAATAGAAGAGTGTGTACGCATGTGCATAGACATTGAGGACAATCTAGGTGAGGAATTAGAATTATCAAAAATCTATAAGGATTCGGATAGCTCTAGTAACCTGACATCTGGTCAATCCACATCCATCAAGGAACTTGCAGAGAAGGTAGCCCGAAAACTAGGTGTCTCTAGTAAACAAATTCCGAGATTTACCCCAGTTAAGCGGTGTTACAATTGTGGCGGTGACCATATGGCAAGTGTATGTCCCATTATGGCCCAACCCCAGGCGAATCCCAGCAGCCAGTACTGTACCATAGAGCGCAGGTACACCAACCACACTGCACAAGACTGCCCATATAACAAACAAACTGTTAGGCAAAATTACCCTCAGCCATATCCACAACAGGGTAGATACCAGAATCAGTACCCACCACAACAATACAACAGACCACAGCAAACTTATCAGACACCTTATCAAGGGCAGCAGAGACCTCAACCAGTCCTAGTACAGCAACCCCCTGCTCCAACCAATGTGATCCCAGTGAAATACGCATCTACTGAAGAAAATCTGAACAGAACCATAGTCCCAATCACCCCATTACTATCAGACAGTGATCCAAGTGACCATAGTATTGACTCCACGCATATTGATAGCCCCCAGGCTTATTACATGCAGTCACCCGAGCATAACGAGTCATACTATTATGAGGACCCAAGTGAAAATAGTGGGGAACTTGAGTATGCTAATGTCATGTACACAAACCCCAACTCTAGACCTCAACCTAGGCAGGCACGACCCCCATTTCCTAGAGGACCATGCTTCAGATGTCAGGGAGATCACCTTATACGTGATTGTCCACTACCTGCCCCTACACAACCTCAACCAGTAACCATTCAGGGTTTCTGTCAAGACTGTGGGAAAGAGCATCTCCTACGAGATTGCCCAAAGAACCCTAATAACATGCCTAAAATCACTCCTATCAATGTTGTTGGGTTAGTTGTAGACTCCACAGGAAGTATGACTTCCACTGCACCTGTGCAAGTGATCACAAGAGCCCAGGCACTACAACAAAACCAAGGTGTTGGTCAGGAAAAGAGCCCCGAGGTGAGTGAAACAGAGAGCTTGACCAAAAAGAGAACGAGAGCCTGGAAGGATAGTCGTGAACGAATGAAAAGGCAATGGGCAAAAAAGATGAGCGAACTTGAAGAAAGCCTGAGAGAAACCAGAGCAAAGATCATCGAGATCACATCTCAATCGCACTCTCACACATTCCCACCGCTACCATCCCCATCACCCTCCATCCCTCCACCCTCTAATACACCCCACGTATCCCACCCACCACCCCGAGTAGGATCAGTATTAGCTGACCCCACTCCTAAAGGCTTGGACATGATGTTCAAGGCCTACCAGACTCGACTTCAAGAAGGGCCAACAGCTGCAAACCTAGACAAGAGTTACCCTAGAACAGATTTAGAGATTGAACGGATGAAAATGTGCATGAAAATGGTAGAACAAGCTCAAGCTATACTTGAGATTAGTCAAAAGTTCAATCAGACAAACTCTGTCAAGCCAGATTTGCATTTCCAAGGCTTACTGGAAAGATTAGAGCAGTTGGTAAACAAATCACAGGTTTCTTTACCTCCACAGGCTCAACCAGTTGTTGAAAGAGGAAGCTCACCACCTAAGGGAGCTTATGTTCCTAATTCCACGGATGCGGGAATACCTCCTTCAATTCAACAGTAATCTCAAGAGTTCTTGTGGGAAATACAAGAAGAGAAATGGGCCAAGGTGAAGGGTGATTCCCCTCCTATTCCTGAGATTGATGATCTTCGTGATCAATTTCCCCAAGACATTCCCTCTATCTATGGGGATCAAGCGGAGCAACAAGAGGATGAGGGATTAGATTTTGAATCTAATTCTTTACAAGAGTTGCCTAATTGCACAGGCCCATGGGAATCTGAATCTCTCCAGATTAGAGCTCCCACGATATTGGTGAGAAATGAAGACTCAGTGATTCCCAGGAACACTGATGTTGTGAAGAACACTAAGGTTTAGTGTCACCTCACTGTAGAGGAGCTCCTCCAGGCAAAACCGGAGCTCTGGAATCATGTGAAAAATCAGGTCCCAGAACTTGAATCCAATACACCAAAAGTCGGCTCTAAACAAAAAGTACCAGGGATACCTCTCGACAAGATAGGAGACATGAGCGAAGGTGAAGAAGGTAACACTTATCTTCAGATCACCTATCAAGGTTACACAACCAAAGCAATTGTGGATTCGGGTGCGGGTGTTGCTATTGCGACCACCTCCCTGTGGAAGCGATGGGGCAAACCCACCTTAAGACCAACGAGAATGAAACTTCAAATGGCAGATGGTCATTTTGAAAGACCTCTCGGATTGCTTGAAGGGATAACTCTAACCACTTGTGGTGTAGAGTTTGAACATACATTTGCTATATGTGACTTTGAGAAGAATAATGTTTACGAGATGATCCTAGGAAGACCCTTCCTACGACAATTGCAAGTAGTACAGGATTGGGGAACCAACTCCTTGTACCTACAGCACTTAGGGGTCACCACCAAGGTCAATCTGAAGGATCACACCTTCAGAGATGTACCACCCCTACAGTGGAACCCTATCCACCAAGCGAAAGAGGACTCTATCTCCGTGCATTCTGGAAGTTCACCTGAACCATCCTGGTTGCATGAAGATACTCACTTGTGGATGTGCAAGGTCGCAGAGGAAGAGGAAAAGCGCCTAAAAGCGAGAGAAGAAGGAACTCCCCCAGGAGATAGACCAATAAAAGACCCAGCCTATACACCGATGATATTTCCAGATGAGGAATTTGAGCCTCATGGTTGGGCAGAAATCTTAGCTACCATGGACATTGCAGTGAACGAGGAACAATGGACACCCCATTGTGATGAGGAGGGTTATGATATTTCAGTGTTCATGTGTCAGCCCTTGTTGGAAGAGTGTGATCCTAGTGAGTTCATAGAAGAAGAAGAGAGCGACGATGATCTAGAATCCATTGTGATGGATACGTACTTTGACTCAGAGGAACACTACTTAGAAGACATAGGAGTGTTAACCCAAAAAGAAGAAGAACCCCTTGCGAGTATTAAAACGATAAATTCAAAAAAAAGAAGTGAAGGGGGTCAAAAGAAAAAGAAAAGGAAAGCAGTGAAACAAGAAGAGGAAGAATCATTGTTTGAAGTACCAGAAAATTTCAAAAAATATGAAGTGGAAGACCGAAAAATTTTGGTACGAATGCCTAAGAGAGAGGTCATTATAGGAGAAGCATATGACAATAAAGAAAAGACCAAAAAAATTGTAGTGACCCTTGAAGGGAACGAAGAGCGATGTACGTACATAGGAGACGACCTAAGTGCAAAAGAAGAAGCAGAGCTTGTAGCTCTATTAAGGGAATATAGGGATGTGTTCGCATGGCACTATAGAGACTTGAAAGGAGTAGATCCAGAGATTTGCTCTCATACGATTCCGATGACCGCTGATGCCAAGCCCACCAAACAAAAGCCCTACACATATAATGACAATTATGCAGCCAAAATAAAAGAGGAAATTGACAGGCTGATTGAAGCTGGATTCATCTATGAGATTGAGCACACTGAATGGGTGTCCCCCATTGTAGTGGTGCCCAAGAAGAATGGGAAATTGCGAGTGTGCATTAACCTTAAAAAAGTTAATGCCGCTACGATCAGAGATAGTTATCCACTCCCAATCACCGAACATCTTTTGGAGCGTGTGGCAGGCAAGGAAGTTTATAGCTTCCTTGATGGATTTTCAGGTTACAACCAAGTAGCCATTGCCCCCGAAGATCAACACAAAACGGCCTTTGCCACAGAATGGGGAATCTTTGCATTTCGTGTGATGCCATTTGGGCTCACCAATGCACCTGCAACATTCCAAAGACTCATGTGTCATGTCTTCAAAGAGTTCTTGCGAAAGAACTTAGAAGTATATGTGGATGATTTATGCGCTCATTCCCAAGAAAGAAGTTACCACATCCCTGAGCTCAGGCAAATCTTCAACAAGTGCAGAGATTATAGAGTGTGTCTGAATCCAGAGAAGTGTGTGTTCATGGTACGACAAGGTAAGATCTTAGGTCACATTGTTTCTAAGAATGGAATTTCAACAGATGAAGACAAAGTAAGAGCAATAGCAGAGTTGCCAAGACCGAGGAATGTTAAAGAGGTACAAGCCTTTATGGGCCATTGTGGATATTACCGTAGGTTTATACACATGTATGCCATCATAGCTAAACCTCTTTATGGGTTGTTAACAAATTTTGAGTGGAACGAGGAATGCGAGAATTCCTTCAACGAGCTGAAAAGACGTTTGTGCACGGCACCAATATTGACTACCCCGGATTGGAGCAAACCCTTTCATGTCCATGTAGATGCCTCCAATCATGCAATAGGATGTGTGCTAGCACAACCCACAGGTGAAGGAAACCTAGATTTGCCAATAGCATATGCTAGTAGGCAATTAAATGCAGCTGAACGAAATTATACCACAACGGAGAGGGAAGGCCTAGGTATGGTGTATGCTGTGAAGAAGTTTAGACACTATCTATTGGCCAATAAATTCAAGTTTTTCACTGATCATCAAGCTTTACTATATTTGGTCAATAAACCTTGCAATACAGGCCGATTAGTAAGATGGTTCCTCTTACTAATGGAATACGACTTTGAAGTTGTTGTCAGGAAAGGTAGAACCCATCTTAGGGCAGACCATCTTTCTCGCATCACTTCAGGAGAGCCACCGCAAGGAGTGTCTGATGAATTGCCCGATGCTTATCTGTTCAATTTAGAAGTTGTTCCTAAATGGGCAAGTAAGTTGGTACCGGTCCTAACCTTCGGGCCTGCAAATAAGAAGGTGAAAACAAGCAAAGAGGAAATTGTAAAATCACTAAAGTATCAAATATTGGCCGGCAGTATGTACAAGCAAGATACCGAGGGCGTATTAGCTTGTTGTGTCGAGGAGGATGAACATACTAGTTGGTTGCAACAAGCCCATGAGGGATTGCTAGGGAATCACTACTCTAAACAACGAACATTGCAGAATCTAAAACGTTTAGGAGTGTATTGGCCTAGCATGGACAAAGAAATACGAGAGTGGATTCACAATTGTTCAGTGTGCCAGAAGAGAACCCCAGTGGAACATGCCACTCTGTATCACGTATCTTTAATCCCAGATTGGAGTGCTCCATTGGTTAAGTTCTTGAGATCGGGAACATTGCCCAATCAGGCTAGTCTTGCAAGAAAACGGAGCATGGAGCAAGAGGCTCGAGACTATGCCTTAGTAGGAGACAACCTATATCGAAGAGGCAAGGATGGTTACCTAAGACTGTGCGTTCATGAATCAGACTATTTGAAAGTCTTAGAAACTGCACACAGCGGTGCTGCAGGTGGACACTTTGGGCCGGACAGAGTAATTAAGACCATTCTATTCTCGGGACTTTGGTGGCCCACTCTTCATATGGATGCGCACTCTTATGTGAAGAGTTGCGACACATGCCAACGTGCCCAATATCCGATAAGAAAAGATGAAATGCCCTTAAGGCCAATGATGGGAGGACGTGCATTTTCAAAGTGGGGTATAGACTTTGTAGGTCCCATCAACCCCCCAGCTAGAAACTCCCATGCAGAATACATTATTGTAGCCACAGATTACCTTACAAAGTGGGTGGAAGTAAAGGCCACGACGAAGAATGATGCTCAAACGACGGCTAAGTTCTTATTCGAAAATGTGTTCACTAGATATGGGTTACCAATAGAGTTGGTTAGTGATAGAGGTACGCACTTCTTGAATGAGGTCATTGAAAATCTCCTTCAAGAATTCATGGTGATACATAAGAAGTCTGCACCCTATCACCCACAAGCTAACGGACAAGCCGAGAGCAGGAATAAGATCCTATGTAACGTACTGACGAAACTTGTAAATAATAAACGCTCGGATTGGGACAAACAACTTCATCATGCTGTTTGGGCATACCGAGTTGCTTACAAAACGGTACTCAATGCCACCCCATTTCAGATGGTCTTCGGACAGAATGCAGTGCTACCACTAGATTTCCTAATCCCAACTTTAAGAGTGGCACAAGAGCATGAGTGGAATGGACACGAGTTGTCCTCTAGGATCTTTGATCTAGAACGTTTAGGTGAGACGAGGCTACGAGCAGCAGCGGGCATCTATGCTGCAAAGAAACGGAAAAAGGCATACTTTGATGCCCATGTGAAGGATAAGGGCTTGAAAGCAGGAGATCTAGTTTTAGTCTACACATTGAAACAACACGCAAGAAAGCTAGAAAAGAGGGGTTATGGACCTATGATCATTAATAGGATCTCCACGAGTGGAGCAGTACAACTAGCCACTTTAGAGGGGGATGTCCTCCCAAACTATATTAGCGGATGCAGAGTCAAGCTCTATCAGGAACCCCTCACGGAGGAGATGCTAAGCCGACTCAATACTGCTAAGCAACGTAAAGTGGAGGAAAAACGAATTCGAGAAGAAGCACAGGCAGAGGCCTTAGAGCGTATCAGACGAATGAGGTTGAGGAGACAAGGAAGGGACCAGCCTATGCCTGACACTCAAGAGTCTCCAAGCTATCACATGGCCATGTGTGAGGCTTCAGGTGAACGTACCCATAAGATCGTGGACCGACGACCTTTTGTGACCCTAGAAATAGGACAAAGAGACAGCACAACCAGTGTAAGGGCTTTAATTGATTCAGGAGCAGCCACAAGTGCAGTTCGGCTCTCTTATTGCCAGCAGCTGCAATTGGAGGTAAAACCCCTAGAAGCATATCTGATAGGATTAGGAGGTGTGGAAACCCCTTGTATGGGAGAGGTGGATCTTCCCCTCTACATACAAGAGGTCCTCATGCCAGCAAAAGTGCTAGTGTGTGAAGACGAGGATCTGACCGAACCTCTTGTCTTGGGCCAAGACTGGATCTATGATCATGCAGTCAACCTCAACCTAAGAAGTAGACTTCTTCAGGTGTGGGTAGGCCAAAGCCATCTCACGATTGAATTAGAAAATCAAGCACTCAAACCAATAGAACAGGCACCAACTCCTGGTCCCTCCAGGAATCCACATGAAGATAATACTGTTGTGCTTGTCCAAACTTCTATGGTGCAGAAGAATGTCAATCTTACTGAAGGTTCAGAGGCCAAGAAGGAGTTCATAACTGATCCAAAGAAGATTTTAAATGAGCAGACCGAACATCACTCTACACGAAGGAGGCCGCTAATCAAGAGGCAGGAGCGCCAAATCGCGCAACATGGAGCATCTCATGGTGTGAAGCAGATCTGGATACGCAAGGATGGGAAACCCACAACTCCAATAGCAGATTCTCAAGGAGACAAGAAACGAGCCTCACCATCAAGGAACAAAGTGAAGAAGCCCCCTAGGATAACCCCTAGGCATACCATTTCTATTTGGGTTCCTAAGCGGTCAATGAAGGCCACCCCTAATGCTCGACAGATATGGGTGCCCAAGGCTTGCTTACAAGCCCAAAGCACTTCACCTTCAGGCACTAGGATGAAGCAGCTTTCACAAGCACTCTTGGCCAACAACTCAGAAAGTGACAAGATACCTACATCTCTCACTGTCCCCACTCCCATCAACCCCAGGAATGTCTGGAAATGGGTACCCAAAAGGTCCCAAATACATCACACTCTCATACCGAAATCTTCACCTCTCCTGAGCTCTAAGAGCTACGACTCCTCTATCAGAGTGTGGAGAATTAAACTGTGTACTAAAACCCCTGACCCTATTCTGTAAATCCTTCCACACTAACACAGGAGCATTCCAAGCCCATTGCATAACCAAAGTATGCATCTAGGATGACACTGACCTTTAACCACCACTCACACATATCATAAACACCTCACCACTAACCACTGACCCCCGGGATTGTCATGTTAGTATGATGAAGGGAACACCATTACATCTTATTTCCCATGCAACACTAATGTGCCTTTCGTCTTCCAACAGATAAGCAACCTACTCTCATGGCAACCGCGGCAGGCACAAGCTCTCAGGCAGGATCTGGTGCTCCTATCAATTGGGATGCCATGCCAGTAGAAGCTCCACCAACAGCTCGGCCTGAAGAATTCTTGAATGTGCGAAGGATTCCTATTCCAGATCCACCCACTGGACTAACCGAAAGAGTAAAAGGGCACTCCCATTGGTTCAATGAAATGCCAGGGGATTTGGGAGACGCAGATCACATCTGGGAGTCCAAGATGGAGTGTGGAGGGGTTTGGTGGACCTTCCAGTTCTTTTCAAGAGAATTCGAGACCTTACAGAATGCAGCTCCACTTCAGGATATCTGGCAAAAGGCAGGACTACAAGCTTACTTCAGTGCAGCTCTACCTAAACCCGACTTCCTCAGGTGCTACTACTTGATTGCTACGATGAAACCCACCGGGGATAAAGATCACTCAGGCACATTCTGGGTGCCCTCCTTATCCAATCTAGAGGAGATGAGGAAGTTTGAATTAAATGTAACATTAATAAGGGAAGTCGTTCAAATGTATGGCACTCATGTGCCTTTAGATCGTGACCCCTTGATACCAGAATCAATGAAAAGCAATAGAGTCAAGAAGCTCAAAGACATGTGCGCCCTCACCCCCAACATCGCCATACCCCTGCGGATGTGTCTCCAGCACTTTGCTTTTCCCGCTCAGGACCGTTTCACTCAGCCTCACAAGAAGGTATGGTACGGGCTGTATTTAGCAGAGACCGGAAGCTTGCCCATGAAGATGCCGGTATGGATCTTAGATCAAGTGCATGAGGCAGGCAAGCGGGGTGTGAGGAAGCCCACTCTACATGGTTGTTGTGCGTTAACAAGAATCATCTACAGATGTCTTGCATATGACGTGCCAGTTGCCCGAGCCCTAAAGTATGCACACCTGGAGCTGTTCAAAGGGCGAAAGTCCGGGAGTCAGCCTGCAAAAAGAATGCGTGGATCCCTTTCACAGGTCCTGATCCTTCCAGAAGCCACCGCCGAAGTCTCCACCAGAGAGGAAGCCCAAGTGGCACCTTTCACAATCCATCTCCAAGAGTCTCAACCAAGAGAGGTGGTACAGCCCACCCCTTCTGCCCCTCCACTACCTACTGACGCAGAATTTGCAGCTATGGCCACCTTCACCGAGGACCCAAATTTTGATTTTGAAACTTTCCTGCAGACGGCCCATCTATCAGACAGTGAAGGTTGCCCTGACAATGTCGATCCGGGGACATCAACCCAAAGAGAACATGCACGAGGCGAGACAAGCAGTGTACAGGAGATAGGAGTGGCACAACTTCCTCAGAGACTAAGCACACAAGCTCAGGAGAAGGCACCAAGAGATGACCTAGAAGAGAGTGAAGACGAAGCCCCTCCATATACGACACAGCTCAAACGACTATACCGAACAATCAAGCAGGTGCAACGACGCCATAAAATGTCAGAAGAAGCAAATAGGGCCCTAGTAAACCAGATGCTGCAGTCGGAGAATATCGACCCCCATTTTGTAGAATCGCTAAATCTTTTGGCGGACACCTGTGGCATCACTGAAGCAATGAGAACCTTAGTCTATCGAGAAAACCCTGCTTATGATCAAAGAAGAATTGATACACGGCCTCGACCAGGAAAGATGATTCAGATGGAAGTATCTACCGCATTAGCTACGTCCACATCAGAAGATGTTCACATGATTAGCCCTAGGCCCAATGATGAACCGGAGGAAATTACGCATGCACCATCCCCCCCATCAACTCCTATCCCACCCTCAGAACCTCTCTCCACGTGTATTTCTACACAACCATTATCCTCATATAGTGAGACCATTGTACACACCCCCGTTTCCACTTTCTTTCCTTCACCCTCATCCATCTCTGTCACTCAGATTTTTGAACCCCAACTACGTCACCCTTCTTGCCTCCATGCCTTTGGACAGACTCTTTCCCTTCCTTTACCCTCCACCCCTCCATTTCCTCCCTCCCAAACTCTACCTGCCCCGTCCCTTGTAACTGCCTCGGGCACCACACTAATCACCCAACCCTCCTTCTGGACCCAACTTGTAAACATTCTTCAACAGGTTGATGAACATAATAAAAAGTCCCTTCCCCAAATTCACTCCCCCACATTCACGGCCACCACTATCACACCACCCACCATCCCGGTGTTCACATTTCACGAATCACACTCTCTCATGTCCGACCCCATGGACATCTCACCATCCGCTGGATCACCCACCACCACTGTTCTCACAACACCCTCACAGGTTATTACACTCACATCACCACTTCCACACACGGTAGGCACAACATCCACTTTCCCCATTCCCACTTCCCAACCCCCTGCATCTCCCATCCTTACCCCTGCATCCACCTCATTTAGTCTTGCACTCGACACCATGCTCGAAGCTGCCACTCAGCTTAAATAGGAATATAAGTTATTGGAAGAAAATAACAAGGAGCTTTGCACCCTCTCAGCAACACTCCAAGAGCATATCAATGCTTTGGAGTCCAGTCATACGGAGTCACAAAGCAAATTATCCACCCTCGAACAGGTGAATGCGCAACTCGAAGCGAGGCATATGGAAGAGAGCAAAGCCATGGAGGAACAGCTGCGAGATCAAATGGGCCGCAATGCAAGGCTTCAACGAAACATGGCCTTGCTACGACGACATCTGGCGGCAGCTCAAGAAGAGAACAGACGGCTTCAACAACAAAACCAAGAGAACCTCGAGGCTGCCATGGAGAACACCCCCGAAGCACCCATAGACCCGGCTAAATTTCAAGCTGTTCCCTCAGAATGCATACAACAGATCTTGGAAACTTATGCCAATCTTTTAGAAGCACATGATCAGCTTGCCGACCAACTGAAGGACCTACAGAGACCCCAAGAGTCTACACCACACCAACGGGAACCTAAAGAGATGACCGACGCCGCTACTTCACCTGAACCTGAACATTCAACGACCAATGACGTACTGGAGTTACGGCAACAAGTTGCAGAATTAAAATTGAAGTTGATACAGTACGAGCGACCTCCTTCCCCACCTGAGCAACCCATGGAAGAGGAAGAAGTTATTATTCCAGTGGCGGAAGCATATGAAGAGAACTATGAGCCTCAACCTTTTCCAGGAGGCACAACCACTGAGGAAGGACAGGACACTTATGAGGAACCCCCATCGGCATGGATGAAACAAGTAGAAGAAATGGGGCAGACTCATGAAGAACGTATCACCTACCAGATGATGGCCATGAAGACTATTGAAGAAACCATACTTCAATCAGAATACTTCAGACAGCTGGCTCCTAGAAGACTAATCACCAGCTCAGAATTACAATATAAGCCATACTTTGTACTGTTGGCAGACTACAACGCTGAGATCAAACGTAAGACCAACAAGTACCCAACGTTCGCAACGCAATTTGAACCGGAGGACATCCCAGAGGAGGCGCGCCAAGGGAGAATACATCAACCCATCTGGAGGCAAAAGCTATTGGAGACCTATCCCGAGATGCTACGAACATGGGACCACGCACCCATGCATTTAAAGTATAACAATTGCTATGGACCAGTACAACGGAGAAGGACATGGAAGTCACTTGCAATCAAAGTCAAGAACAATGCCAATTGCAAGGAATGGCTCAATTACCCCGCCATCGCTCCCCCAACCGGTACTCCCACGGTGTCATACATGATGGCAACCATCAGACATTGGATACCACGCCTCCACCCCATGCCAGATGTCGCTGCCCAGATGATGCTCAAGATCTTTGATATGATGCAGGTCGTACTCAAAACTTTTCGCAATGTATGCCGTATTCAACCTCCTATTCCCGGGTTTATTAATGGTAACTACGACCTGCTATATGATATGAGCACAACCCCGACCATACAAGTGGCTTACGCATGGCACGCACGCATCCGATATCTCCCTGCCTGCTACAAGCAAACGTTCGATGAAATGTTCACCACGGGATTCTGGGAAGCACACACAAAGGTGTTCGCGCCACGGCCCACCCATTTGTTACACCTCTTTGCATGCGAACAAACGATGCACTCAGAACTCTACACAACGGCACAGACGGACATTCCGGGCCCAGTCAATTGGGATACCCTGCAGAGAGACCTGATCCGAGGGCTGCGAATCAAAGAACATGAGGTGGGAGCTGACATTCTCCAGAACTATATTGATCAACCCGCAGAGCAAAGGTCTGTCAGAGGCGACAGACCCTAGGGGGGGGAGAGTGTTGACAGTATATGGGAAGAAGCAAGTACGGACACACATGCAGATTTAGCACTGAGGCAACCCTTCATTTTTTTCAAAAACCCTCACATCATTTTAAAGTGATTCTCATTACTAAAAACCCTTGTAAATATCGTTTCACCTTTTTGTAGCTCCATTTTGTACAAGTCAAGGAGTCCTCGAGCTTCGAGAGCCTTAGAAGTAGTTGCCTGTCAATTTTCATAATTTTTAGATCTCGTTTGAGCCCTCAAATAAGCCCGGGAACCTAATTTTTAACTAGGCCGGACACTAGGTCTGGACAGGGCCAAAGCTAGTCAAAAACTATAAATAGAGCTAGAGAGCTCATTTTTGGGGGCTTCTTGTAGTATTGAGCTTGTATGAGAACTGGGATGTAATAGAAGTGATTCCATTGTCTTACTCTCTTTGATCTTGCCGTGTGTGCGCGTGTGCGTGTATGTGTGTGCATGTTAGTGTGCTTCCCACTCATGCACTTGTGCTTCCATTTGCTCGTGGTCTTCATACCATCCTCACGTCTTCCCGGATTGACATTAAAGGAGGTGCTACCCATCGCTGAGCTACACACACATTACACATACACGCACATACACATAACACATACACACACATAACGCATTCACACATAACACATTCACACATATATCACATACACACACATACATCACATTACATCACATAACACATACACGCACATACACGCACATACACATAACACATTCACACACACATACACATAACACATACACACAACACACATACACATCACACATACACACATCACACATACACGCACATACACACACACTACTGCAGGGACTCAGACCAAGCCACGGAATAGGCATGGGCATGCTTCCAGCCAGACAATCAAAATCATAATACACAGCAGGACATCACGGCTCAATATCCCGAGCACGAGGAGGGTCTAATGAGAAAGAAGGGAAAACAGAAGAAAGTAAAGAGCAGGAGGCAGTACCTGCAAAAAACATTAGGAAAAACTAGATCAACACACTCATATATATATACACACAACTCATTTGTAAACCATTCCTTTGATTTTACTTTATTTCCTCATCCTCACTTTTTCCCATTAACATTCACCACACTTTAAATTAACTTTTCTCACATAACTCACTTGCTCCATTCTTTTACCCACTTTCATCTTTACCATTCATTTAAAGTTTCACTTTAACCTCCTTTAATTGCATCTTTTATTCAAACCACTCCTTAAATCCCTTTAGTTACACATCTTCTATAAACCATTCTTTTTCCTAGTACTCATACAAACCACTAGATATTTATCCATTTCATTTATCATTTATAATTTAATTAGCTTCTTTCTTATTTTAAATAAATCATTTAATTTAAGTTTAGTGTAAGGGTTTAATTAATTAGAACCTTAATATTAAAATGTAAACACACTATTAAGGTAACTAATTAAATCATAATTTAGTTTTATAAGTTAACCAATGCTTAATTCTAGATTAATTTCATTAAATAGTAGTTATTTTACCCCTTGAAACATACAAAAAACCCTAGAAAACCTACTAAAACCCTTCTGAATTCCATTGAAACCCTTTAAAATCTTTTCTGAACCCTGTCATTAGCCATTAATATTTAAGTACACCCTAGCATTAACCCATTAGAATCATTTAAGATCCTTTGGATTAACCCTACTGACTTAAACTTATATAAACTTATGAAATCCTAGGGTTATATACCCATGTTTCCTGCATGTATAAATAGATCAACTCATTAAATATGAAATTAGAGTAAATCCTAATATGAACATAGAATCTTCATCATCATTTGTACCTGTAAACACTTTCAAAATAGTTAATTCAATTCAGAACAACTAATCAACAATGATATAAAAGGTTAGAATTCACCAATTAAGTTATTTTCATTTTCTCTTGTCATTAACTGGAAAGTTAAAAACTTTCTGACATGCACCCCGGCCAAACCTGCACATCGTCCTCGATGGGCCAACCTGCAGATCATAGAAAGCAATATCAAATTCTTTTGAAACTTATTCATAAATCAAATTAAAATTGTCTGTATATAAAATGCTTCTATCATTAGTACATCTTCAAATAGCAAAGAAAACTTATAAAATTATGTAAACTTGAATTTAAACCTTTTCGTTCAATACATGAATTGGAAACAGGTTTTAGAAAGAGACTATAGAAGTCATTTAAATAGTGATCGTACTAACTCTTCTATTAACTCCGTTCATAAGTAAAGCATATGTTATATAGGCCTTCTACCCTCATCTCCTAATCACTTGCCATTAAGATACAAAAAACTAACTCCCCTCTAGCATACATCCGCCTTATATAGCCCGCTTTTCAAATCAGAAGTGATTTTGAGACCACAACGGATTTATTTGATTTTTCTTTTATCTCTTTTTTTATTTTTATTTTTATTTTTTATTTTTTTTATCATAATTTTTCCTTTTTGTCATTTGTCCTCTTTTCATATGCAGCAACCATTAATGTACTGCTTTCAATTTTTCTTCGCAACTTTTTTTGATGAAGGGGAAAGGCTTAACCCCTAATCAGAGCAAAGGATCTAGAGGTAAGCTAAAGCAAGAACTAGGATCTCTTTAGCTAAATGGGTCAGATTTAAGGAAGCTTACCTATATAAAACAAGTCTACTTCTACTAGGAGTTGCAAGTTAAGGGTTCCTTCAACTATCCATATGACAGCCATAGGTCTTTTAATCCCTATCTTCTTTTCAAGCACATCCCTACTTAAGTATAAATTCTACTTTTCATAATTTTAAGAGGTTTCTTAACCTATCTGAAGAATGTACATTTCTAATTATGATAATGCAGGGAAAAACAAAATTTAAAACATTAATCAGGGTTAGAACTGTTTCACCTGATCTATATTGATTCCATCTTTAGCATCGCCTTTCATCTAAAAATCGCTTTGATTGCTTAAATTTTAAACTGCATGTACTATCTTCAATCTCCTGCTATCAAGAAACAACATATAACTTCACAAGAAAATTAGTTAAAATAAAATTTCTATTTTCATACATAGAAAAGAAAAATTATATTTAACTAAAAATTTAAACATTATTTTTATTAAAACATTCATTCATCATTTTCTTCATCAAATAATAAATCATAATATTCTTCATTTCTTTGTTTAAATATTTTAACTCTTTTACCTGCAATTAAATTTTTAAGTGGAGTTCCCTCTAACTCTCTTAAAGCATACGTTCCATTATCATAGGTTTTGACTACCACATAAGGTCCAAACCATTGTCTTTTAAGTTGCCTACGGGCATCATATTGAGAATCAAACGTACTATCATACAATAAAACCCAATCATTAACATAA
The DNA here is from genome assembly GCA_020310875.1 of Ceratopteris richardii. Classification (NCBI taxonomy): domain Eukaryota; kingdom Viridiplantae; phylum Streptophyta; class Polypodiopsida; order Polypodiales; family Pteridaceae; genus Ceratopteris; species Ceratopteris richardii. The sequence continues at coordinate 18,767,207 of CM035413.1, forward strand.
ATCGGCTTTGGCCTTAACCTATGTGATTTATCAAAATACTTCTTATTTTTTAGTCGAGAATCTTTTAGTTTAACTATAGCCTCTTCTAAACGTTCATTCCCTTGCTCTAACTGCTGGATTCGCAGAGCTTATAAATCTTCTGTCGACAAATTATCTTCCCATGGCAATGTAGTCCATGTAAGAATTTGCGTATGCACAGGGAATATCAGTTTCTGGCAATACATCAACTCTGCCGGCATATACCCCGTCGTTCTAGTGCAGGTCATTCTATCGGCCCACAACGCAAATGGCAGATAAGTTGGCCAATTCTTAATTTCTCCATTACAAGCTTTGGAAATTGCTTTAATAATAGGAGAGTGCCCTCGCTCAATCTTCCCATTAGCTTCAGGGTTGTAAGCAGTAGTAAGGGCTAAGCGAATTCCATGCCTAGCAAAGAATTCTCTACCAATGTCGGGTCGTGAGAGATGCTCGGATGGTGGATCAAGTCATCCGCCTAAATCGTTCGGCACACGCGGGGTGTCTGTAGCAAACTCAGGTACAAGTATAACTTTTCCTAAGGTCCGTAAGGTGAAGCGTTCCTATAAAGTTCAACTGCATCAAAATAAGAAGGTAGGATAATCTTTTCACTAACTATTTGATCTTTTATAGTTTCGTTTGTTTCTTCTTGGATATTTTCTACGTTTCTATCTACAGTTGGAGGAAAATTTTCTTCACTAACACTAGGACGAACCGTAGAAAGTAAAGTTATAGTTGTTCTAGGATCGTGCAAAGATTCTTCTACTATTACTTCTTTTATTGTTTCTTTATCTTCTATTGGTTTTGGAAACAACAATTCAAAAGTTGATGAAGGTAGAAAGGTGTTACTAGAAGAATTTTCTTTAGACATAAAAGATGATACTAAATTAATAACCAAAGTCCTATACAACCTCAAGGATGATGTTTAGAAATGATAGTCTAAAAGATAGCCTATACAAGCTAATAAAAGTTTCAAACTAAGGACAATCTCTGCTTTTCAAACTTCAGGTCACATGTGTATCTCCAGTTCGCCAATCGCTTCAGTTCACCAAGAGGCTGCAATTCTTCATAAATCAAATCTGCAAAAAACATTCATTAGCTTCACTGCTCTTCATTTGCTCTTCAATTGTTCATTATTCTTCAATGCTTCTCGACACTGAAAAAACCATTAGGATATTAGTAATATGACAAGAAAGTAATAAGAAACATAAAACTCATACTTTACATATATATTAAAACCAAACACATGCTCATGCACGCAAACATATATTCATGCACATGCTAATATTTAACTTAGCATCTTAACATGTTCTCAAGCACTTAATCCTATCCAAATGAACACAATAATGCACACTTTAACCTATGCTCATTCATTTACTTCCAGACATATATACATGCCCATGCATATGCACATACATTCTTTTACATGCATCTATATATGTACTTATAGAATAACATACACATAAACATATACAGTTATATGCTCATATATAACCACATGCACAAATATGCTTACACATTAATCATTCAATCTCATACACATACTAATGTATGCCAATACCCCCTACCATACATTCTTATATGTAGATACCCTTATTAACTTAAACACTAACATGTTGACTTAAAACATACACACACATCTAACATGCATTCATACTCATGCCAATGCATTTTAACACACATTCTCATACTCTTACATGTTAATCATGCATACCTTTCCATGCATGTGCACATACATATGCACTTATGCTTATCTTAATAATTAAAATTTCATACTAATACATAGAACACTTAATAACGCATGTATGCATACAGAGAACCACATGCATCGACCGTAAATGTATACTCTTAATACACTTAGTTAGTATTTCTATACATTAATACACATTTGCACTTAAATAACTTAATAAACTTACTTATCTCTAATGAAAATAATGTAATAATATAACTAAATAGATGTATTTATTTAAACAATGCAATATTAAATACTTAATTTAAATTAATTAACTCTAATTGACTAATTATCCAATTGACTCTTTCTCTCTCTCTCTCTCTCTCTCTCTCTCTCTCTCTCTCTCTCTCTCTCTCTCTCTCTCTCTCTCTCTCTCTCTCTCTCTCTCTCTCTCTCTCTCTCTCTCTCTCTCTCTCTCTCTCTCTCTCTCTACGCGTGCGCTGCGCGTCTGCCGCCGCCGTGGAGGGGAGGGGAGAGACTTTCTTTCTCTCTCTCTGAGCGGCGCTCCTGCATGCAGACAGTGGAGGGGAAGAGAGAGATTAATTTCTCTCTTTTTCTGCCATCCTCTGCGCCATCAGAGGCAGCGGCCGCCTATGCTCAGTCTCTGTCAGAGTCTGGATGGACCTTACACTTTTAGGAGCACTGCCGCTGTTGTCGACAGATGGAGGAAGAGGGAAAATAAAAATCAAGAATGTTTTCTTGTCTTTCTCTCATCTGCTCTACAGCCGTGCACAACTCTAGAGTTCCGTGACCTCTCTCTACCTATGCTCAGTGTGCACACACAGACAAGGAAAGTAAAAGATCTCTCTCTCTCGTATGCAGATGAAAAAATCTTCGATCTCTATGCCTTCAAAATTCTACAGCAATCTGACCATCAGGAAGGAGAAAGGAAAGAAAGATGAAACAAGAAAAACTCTCGCTTTCTCCTTGAATTCGATTCTGCGCTCTTTCTTTGTCACACGCATGCTACAGAACTGCGGCCAGTTCCTTCTCATCTACAAAATATTTGCCTATTGCATTGCCAGACGTTCTCTCTCTAAACTCACGCAAATAGAGCCTGACATAAAGGAAAGAGAAATAAGCACTTTCATGCTGGAACAGAAGGGGAAGAAGAAGCTACCTGAAAAAACCATTAGGGAAAAACTCAAGAAACATACACATTTATATACACACCCAAATCATGAGCTTACCACTCTTTAGGATTTGCTTTAAATTCTCATCCTCACTTTTACCCACTATCTTTCACCACACTTTAAATTAACTTTTCTCACATAACTCACTTGCTCCATTCTTTTACCCACTTTCATCTTTACCATTCATTTAAAGTTTCACTTTAACCTCCTTTAATTGCATCTTTTATTCAAACCACTCCTTAAATCCCTTTAGTTACACATCTTCTATAAACCATTCTTTTTCCTAGTACTCATACACACCACTAGATATTTATCCATTTCATTTATCATTTATAATTTAATTAGCTTCTTTCTTATTTTAAATAAATCATTTAATTTAAGTTTAGTGTAAGGGTTTAATTAATTAGAACCTTAATATTAAAATGTAAACACACTATTAAGGTAACTAATTAAATCATAATTTAGTTTTATAAGTTAACCAATGCTTAATTCTAGATTAATTTCATTAAATAGTAGTTATTTTACCCCTTGAAACATACAAAAAACCCTAGAAAACCTACTAAAACCCTTCTGAATTCCATGAAACCCTTTAAAATCTTTTCTGAACCCTATCATTAGCCATTAATATTTAAGTACACCCTAGCATTAACCCATTAGAATCATTTAAGATCCTTTGGATTAACCCTACTGACTTAAACTTATATAAACTTATGAAATCCTAGGGTTATATACCCATATTTCCTGCATGTATAAATAGATCAACTCATTAAATATGAAATTAGAGTAAACCCTAATATGAACATAGAATCTTCATCATCATTTGTACCTGTAAACACTTTCAAAATAGTTAATTCAATTCAGAACAACTAATCAACAATGATATAAAAGGTTAGAATTCACCAATTAAGTTATTTTCATTTTCTCTTGTCATTAACTGGAAAGTTAAAAACTTTCCGACATTCGCCCCGGCCAAACCTGCACATCGTCCTCGATGGGCCAACCTGTAGATCATAGAAAGCAATATCAAATTCTTTTGAAACTTATTCATGAATCAAATTAAAATTGTCTGTATATAAAATGCTTCTATCATTAGTACATCCTCAAATAGCAAAGAAAACTTATAAAATTATGTAAACTTGAATTTAAACCTTTTCGTTCAATGCATGAATTGGAAACAGGTTTTAGAAAGAGACTATAGAAGTCATTTAAATAGTGATCCTACTAACTCTTCTATTAACTCCGTTCATAAGTAAAGCATATGTTATATAGGCCTTCTACCCTCATCTCCTAATCACTTGCCATTAAGATACAAAAAACTAACTCCCCTCTAGCATACATCCGCCTTATATAGCCCGCTTTTCAAATCAGAAGTGATTTTGAGACCACAACGGATTTATTTGATTTTTCTTTTATCTCTTTTTTTTTTTTCCATAATTTTTCCTTTTTGTCATTTTTCCTCTTTTCATATGCAGCAACCATTAATGTACTGCTTTCAATTTTTCTTCGCAACTTTTTTTTGATGAAGGGGAAAGGCTTAACCCCTAATCAGAGGAAAGGATCTAGAGGTAAGCTAAAGCAGGAACTAGGATCTCTTTAGCTAAATGGGTCAGATTTAAGGAAGCTTACCTATATAAAACAAGTCTACTTCTACTAGGAGTTGCAAGTTAAGGGTTCCTTCAACTATCCATATGACAGCCATAGGTCTTCTAATCCCTATCTTCTTTTCAAGCACATCCCTACTTAAGTATAAATTCTACTTTTCATAATTTTAAGAGGTTTCTTAACCTATCTGAAGAATGTACATTTCTAATTATGATAATGCAGGGAAAAACAAAATTTAAAACATTAATCAGGGTTAGAACTGTTTCACCTGATCTATATTGATTCCATCTTTAGCATCGCCTTTCATCCAAAAATCGCTTTGATTGCTTAAATTTTAAACTGCATGTACTATCTTCAATCTCCTGCTATCAAGAAACAACATATAACTTCACAAGAAAATTAGTTAAAATAAAATTTCTATTTTCATACATAGAAAAGAAAAATTATATTTAACTAAAAATTTAAACATTATTTTTATTAAAACATTCATTCATCATTTTCTTCATCAAATAATAAATCATAATATTCTTCATTTCTTTGTTTAAATATTTTAACTCTTTTACCTGCAATTAAATTTTTAAGTGGAGTTCCATCTAACTCTCTTAAAGCATACGTTCCATTATCATAGGTTTTGACTACCACATAAGGTCCAAACCATCGTCTTTTAAGTTTCCTACGGGCATCATATTGAGAATCAAACGTACTATCATACAGTAAAACCCAATCATTAACATAAATCGGCTTTGGCCTTAACCTATGTGATTTATCAAAATACTTCTTATTTTTTAGTCGAGAATCTTTTAGTTTAACTATAGCCTCTTCTAAACGTTCATTCCCTTGCTCTAAATGCTGGATTCGCAGAGCTAATAAATCTTCTGTCGACAAATTATCTTCCCATGGCAATGTAGTCCATGTAAGAATTTGCGTATGCACAGGGAATATCGGTTTCTGGCAATACATCAACTCTGTCGGCATATACCCCGTCGTTCTAGTGCAGGTCATTCTATCGGCCCACAACGCAAATGGAAGATAAGTTGGCCAATTCTTAATTTCTCCATTACAAGCTTTGGAAATTGCTTTAATAATAGGAGAATGCCCTCGCTCAATCTTCCCATTAGCTTTAGGGTTGTAAGCAGTAGTAAGGGCTAAGCGAATTCCATGCCTAGCAAAGAATTCTCTAGCCTCCTGCGCATCTAACTCTCCCCTATCAGCCACTACCTTTTCTACATAACCAAATCGTGAAATGACATCCTCAAGAAGAAAATTGCATACATTCAAGGTTGTCTTAGATCTTAAAGCTCGGCCTTCTACATGATTCGTAAGATCTTCACGTGCTAAGACTATATATCTCATCTTATTGATACCTTTGGGCATGGTAACTAAGTCTACAACCCATTTATAATGGATGCATGGTGGATAGGTAGGATGCAACGGATCCCTATGTTTGACTGAGGAATGAATCTGACATACATCACATGAAGTAACATAATTTTTAACAGTAACATAAATTCCTGGCCACCAGTATCCTTCTCTAAATTTTTCATACGTAGCTACAAAACCTTTATGTCCTGCCCATAAAGTATCATGCATACTCTTCATGACTTGTAACTGAAGATCCTTAGTACCTAGTACTCGTTGAGGCAATCTAATTTTTCCCCTCGCATGTCTCCAAATGAAACCATCTTTCAGAAAAAAGTTGTAAGCTCTTTTCCTAATATCCCGAAATCTATTTAAAGACCATGAAGGTGCCCTAACCAAAGTACTTAAATACTTTCCAATATCCTGCCACTCTCCTTCGTATTCTTCAATATTAAACTGTTCATATGCGTATGCTTTAGAATCATAATTAATTGCATTTATTTCTAATTTTGTTTCTTCCTCATTATCAAATCTAGCTCGAGAAAGCATATCAGCCACAGGATTAGATTTACCTGCAATATGTATCAAAACAGGATTTATAAACTTGATGTATGAAATCCATCTAAGCATGACAATGTCAGGTGATGAACAGTTGGTAATCATTCCAATTAGAGGTAGACAATCTGTCTCAACTATTACATTTGCACCTATAAAATATTCTTTATCGGATTTTAATGCCGTTACTAAACCCCATAGTTCTCGTTTAATTTGCGGATAATTTCTTTGCGTATCGTGTAAAATCTTTGCTCCAAATCTCACAGCATACCTATTGCCCTCTTCATCGTCCTGACCAATAACCCATCCTATTCCTATAGGGCTCGTATCAACAGTTAAAATGATAGGCTTTTGATCAGTATAATCTACTCGCTTTAAAATAGGAGCTTCAAGAAGTAATTTCTTTAACTTTTTCATAGCTTTTGAGTGTTCTTCAGTCCAAAGAAACTTTCGATTCTTCCTTAGCAAAGCATAAAGACAGTTTGCAACATGTGCATAGTGTGGGATCCAGATGGCATAAAACACACAAGCACCAAGGAATCGTCTTACCTCACTAATATTACTACAGGTTTCAGAAATCTTGTTTATAGCGTCGACTTTAGGTGGATATGGCCTCCGACCGTAATGTCCACATAAATGCCCAACTATAAGTACCTCATTGACACCAAAAACAGATTTCTCAATGGAGAATGTGAGACCAACCTCTTCAAATCTCTGGAAAATCCTTTCACAGTCAGAGATATGATCTACTACAAACTTCCTGCAGCCAGAGGAATCTAAAGTTTCATCTTTCGCATTCTCAATACATCCTTTAATAGGAATGTCATCAATAAATGGTATGGCTATATTAGGAATGAAGTCATGTAATACTGAATTCATGGCGTTCATCATATGCGCTACTGAATTAGTAGCTCCTTGCGGCAAAGTGCACATGCGAACTAAGCCTAAAGGAGTTTTCATGGTCGTAATGTCTCTACTTTCAATAGCAAGCTGAAATTGATCGTAGCCAGAATACAAGTCTCCCATTGAGTAAATGGCATGACCAGCAAAGGCTTCAGCGAATTCTCCTACAATGGGCCCAGTACCTACATTCCTAATAGTAACCTTGTTAACAGGTTGTAAATCTTGAATGAACCGTAACTTGCCATTTTTCTTTGGAACAGTAAACCACCTATTTGAGTAGGGTGCAGACGATGGCTCTAAAATTCGCATGTGAATCTTTTCCTTAAGAAGTCGCATTAACTCTGGTAAATGGGCTTTCGGAACAGGTATGGGTCGAAGATTCCATGGAATGTGAGGCACTGTAAAGATGATCATTGGTGGTACAATTTTTGGGTCTGCACAACCTATCTCATGGGAATATAAAGAAAATGCCTTTCCATGCTTTCTAATCACTCTTTGAAATAGTTCACGTTCCTCGGGTAACAAAAAATTTTCATCATTTCCTATTTTGATTAGCTTTAAAGTTTCTTCTGTGAAAGTATGACCTATATTTGTGCGCTTTCTTAAATAAGGATCATTGGTAACTTTCCTAAACTTCTCTTCACTCTCTCGTGGTAATGATTGGGCAATCGGTTTAATTTTTTTATCAACGGTTTTGTATTTTGTATTTACTTTTGCTTCCTTTTCATTACTCATGACAAATTTAATAATCGATTCATATTCGTCAATAGAATTTAAAAGTACAAATCTAAAATTTTCTTTTTCATGCAAAATATTTTGAAGTTCTTCAATCAATGAGTTTGAAGATAAAGTTTCAATTACGGTTTCAATGTGTTCATCAGATGAAATGAATCCTTTCTCTTTATAAAATTTTTCATAATGTTTTATAATTTTTTTAGGAATTTGTTTATAATGACTGAATTGCAAATATGATGAAGGGAAATACAAAGAAAAACTATCTAAAGTATCTACAGATGGGTGCGAGACATCAAACCAAGAACCACCGTTGTCTCGCTCAACAGTGGCATCTAGGCAAAATTTTGATCATAATAAGTTCCAAACTCACGAAGAGGCATATGATCTTCACGTATCTTTTCATGAGAACAGATGGGCGTCTTCCTAATTTGCTCCCTATTTCGTACATGGTTTGGGCTGACTATCATAACTTGGAGCGATTGTAGATCATCTTTAGATCTAATTCTTGCGTATGCTGAGCCGTCATCTATTACTTTAGTCTCCATTCTGGCTTCACATATAAATGGTTGACCTAAGATAATTTCATAAGAGCAGTTGTCCTGAATGAAAAAGTGGAATGTCTCAGAGATTCCACCTATCATTAGAGGTATGTTGGCACATGCTCCTAGGAGTGATCCACAACCATTGTCCGCGGTTCGCATTATCTAGCCGTGATTTTTATCAATAGGCCATTTAAACTTATCATATAATCCTTTCGAAATCACATTGATTTCAGACCCAGAGTCAATTAGGGCTAAAGCAGAATATGATCTCTTGTGATCTCCTAAGTTAACTTTAATCTCCGGTGTGCCTCTCGCCCAAAAACTTTTTCTAAAATCACTCTCTGAGTTTTTTGTTTCGTCATCTGGTACAATCGGCCCTAAGAAATTTTTGTTCACATTACAGGTATTATCTTCTTCATCCTCTGAGTCTAAAGAAAGAGATTCATGAATCAAGTGAGTTACATCGGCAACATCTTGCATCTCTACCTCTTGTGATAGAGGGAATCTCTTCCTTTTAATTAGTTTAATAAAATCTTCCTTAAATTCAATTTTTGCTATTGAGAAGATTTGTTCTAAAGTCATTGTTACTGCACTTTTTAATAAGATGTCATACAATATTTCTTTTGAATCAACTTTTTGTTCAAGTTCAGAAATAAGAATAGCTTTCGGTACTCGTTTTGGTTTCTTTTCTGGTTTCTCTTCAGGTTTTGTTTCAGTTCTAGGAATTTGCTCTACGTTGTCTGATGTTTGAATTGGCTCACTAAACACAGGTTGTTTACCCTCCCTAATTTCTTTTCTTCGCTCCTCATTTCTTTTAGAACTTTCGCCTTGTTCAAACTGAACTTTCTTAGGCTTTGTCTCATCTCTCATCTTACTTCTAGTCATTCATCTACCTGAATCATTTGTATCTTGCTCATCATCCCTCTTTCTTTTCTCTTCAACATTCGCAATATGCGAATATATCGAGAATTGATCGACAGGAGAGTTCCACACAGTTTTCTGCATAATATCATCTCTCGCCTTTATCAAAGCTTCAATTGAGTAGTTTCTCGTTTCCCTTGTTTGTTCGGAATCAGAGTCACTATCAACATATTCTAGTTTAACAGCAGAAGCAGATTTCGAAGACTCAGAAAGGTTTTCATACAGCTTCTGCATCCCTCCCTTTCCCCAATTGGCAGCTAAGGGTAAATGTGTTCTATAGTCGCACAATCGCTTGTCAATATCAATTACAAGTCTTTTCTCTTTCGCATCTTTCAATGCTTCACATGTATAAGTCAAATGATCTGTGGCATCGCACCAGATACATCTCCTCACATTGGCATTTCTCCTTTCATTGAAATTTCTTTGGTTAAATGCTTGAGGAATCGGTTGAGGAATTGGTTGGGGTACAACTGGAGGATTAGGAGGTATAAAAGGTGGATTAGGAGGTACTAATGGATGATTCGGAGCTACTAATGGTGGATTTGGAGCATTTACTGGTTGAGGATAAATAGTCGGATGAGCTTGCATTGCAGGTTTATCTTGAAGGTTTAAAGCATACACCACATTCTGCAAAGCCGCTACCTCTTTAGACATATTCTCGTGCATATGCATCATATTGTCCAACTTGTTAAACAAAATCTCAAATTGTAACTCGGTTGGTACTCTAGATGTGGATGTTGTAGGCTCAACTTTTGAATCTATATGTGTATCCCTAGTTGCCTGAATCGGAGGAAAACTGGAAGATGGTTGAGACATCGATTCATAAAGGAGTGTTTTACGTTGGATCATGTGAGCAACTGCCTCAACTACAGTTTTCACTACACCCCAGTCATCTGTAAGCCCATATTTCTTTCCCAGTTCTTCAAGCCTACGCTCAACCTCTACCCTTATATCTGGAGTCAAGATTTTAAGGAAATATAAAATGATATCTGGGGTAAGGGCAACCCTATCCTGTTCAGGTAATTGAGAGAATCTTTTCATAAATTCGCCATGGAGTTGAGTTAAAGAAATGTGAGGCTTAGGTGAACTAATCCATTTCATAAATCCTTCTCTACTATGTTGACTGTAGTCTTCTAAGTAGAATTCCTTATGCAGCTCTTTTCTAAACTCATCCCATTCCTTATTGTCATGTATATCTATAATAGCTTTTACCGTACCTATGGCCAGACGTCCAAGATAGGATTTCCACTTTGTTTCAGGTAAACCGTGTAACTTAGCTAATTCCTCAAATGTGTCTAAATAATTTGTAACATTCATACCAGTAAATTTCCCTTTATCCTTTAATAACGTTTCAACTACTTTTTGTCCTTGCGTCTCATGCATCATAGTTTGAAATAGCTCGTCCATTTTTGAAGTTTGTTTTGACCTAGCTTGAACAATTCTAACTATATCCTGAACTTCTTTTGTTACTCTTTCCTTATGTTCAGCTACTAATTCTGAAATTCTGTTAGAGTCCAGTTTGTTAAGTTTATACTATGCCAATATGCTTCAAGTAAAGCTATGATTAACGCTTAACCTATGATTAACAAACAGTTGCCTTTAACCTATACCAATAATAAAATTTTGCACCCAAGAATGTAAGGGTAAAGAAATTATACCAACTGCTCGAAGATGAGGCTCAAAAAGTGCTTTTTGTGAAATTCAATACATTTATTGATTTGAATCAAAACCTAAATACATAGTTTGCTAAAAATGGGTGCAAACGTTTTGTGCGTCAATTGTTGATGAAAGGGGTGGCGCGACGAGGTTCTCCTACTTGCCAATCTTCGTGGAGGCGCTCAGGTCACCAGACCAGCCCTCGACACCAAGAAGATTGCAAGCTCACGTAATTGCCACAGCTTCCAGGGATGAAGACGCAGCTGCACTGATGTAAAATCGTATGAATGTATATGCAATGCAAACTGATAATACCTGTCTGAGTCGCAAGCCGATTTTCACGTCGGGTTCACCAATGTCGGGTCGTGAGAGATGCTCGGATGGTGGATCAAGTCATCCGCCTAAATCGTTCGGCACACGCGGGGTGTCTGTAGCAAACTCAGGTACAAGTATAACTTTTCCTAAGGTCCGTAAGGTGAAGCGTTCCTATAAAGTTCAACTGCATCAAAATAAGAAGGTAGGATAATCTTTTCACTAACTATTTGATCTTTTATAGTTTCGTTTGTTTCTTCTTGGATATTTTCTACGTTTCTATCTACAGTTGGAGGAAAATTTTCTTCACTAACACTAGGAGGAACCGTAGAAAGTAAAGTTATAGTTGTTCTAGGATCGTGCAAAGATTCTTCTACTATTACTTCTTTTATTGTTTCTTTATCTTCTATTGGTTTTGGAAACAACAATTCAAAAGTTGATGAAGGTAGAAAGGTGTTACTAGAAGAATTTTCTTTAGACATAAAAGATGATACTAAATTAATAACCAAAGTCCTATACAACCTCAAGGATGATGTTTATAAATGATAGTCTAAAAGATAGCCTATACAAGCTAATAAAAGTTTCAAACTAAGGACAATCTCTGCTTTTCAAACTTCAGGTCACATGTGTATCTCCAGTTCGCCAATCGCTTCAGTTCACCAAGAGGCTGCAATTCTTCATAAATCAAATCTGCAAAAAACATTCATTAGCTTCACTGCTCTTCATTTGCTCTTCAATTGCTCATTATTCTTCAATGCTTCTCGACACTGAAAAAACCATTAGGATATTAGTAATATGACAAGAAAGTAATAAGAAACATAAAACTCATACTTTACATATATATTAAAACCAAACACATGCTCATGCACGCAAACATATATTCATGCACATGCTAATATTTAACTTAGCATCTTAACATGTTCTCAAGCAATTAATCCTATCCAAATGAACACAATAATGCACACTTTAACCTATGCTCATTCATTTACTTCCAGACATATATACATGCCCATGCATATGCACATACATTCTTTTACATGCATCTATATATGTACTTATAGAATAACATACACATAAACATATACAGTTATATGCTCATATATAACCACATGCACAAAAATGCTTACACATTAATCATTCAATCTCATACACATACTAATGTATGCCAATACCCCCTACCATACATTCTTATATGTAGATACCCTTATTAACTTAAACACTAACATGTTGACTTAAAACATACACACACATCTAACATGCATTCATACTCATGCCAATGCATTTTAACACACATTCTCATACTCTTACATGTTAATCATGCATATCTTTCCATGCATGTGCACATACATATGCACTTATGCTTATCTTAATAATTAAAATTTCATACTAATACATAGAACACTTAATAACTCATGTATGCATACAGAGAACCACATGCATCGACCGTAAATGTATACTCTTAATACACTTAGTTAGTATTTCTATACATTAATACACATTTGCACTTAAATAACTTAATAAACTTACTTATCTCTAATGAAAATAATGTAATAATATAACTAAATAGATGTATTTATTTAAACAATGCAATATTAAATACTTAATTTAAATTAATTAACTCTAATTGACTAATTATCCAATTGACTCTTTCTCTCTCTCTCTCTCTCTTTCTCTCTCTCTCTCTCTCTCTCTCTCTCTCTCTCTCTCTCTCTCTCTCTCTCTCTCTCTCTCTCTCTCTCTCTCTCTCTCTCTCTCTCTCTCTCTCTCTCTCTCTCTCTCTCTCTCTCTCTCTCTCTCTCTCTCTCTCTACGCGCGCGCTGCGCGTCTGCCGCCGCCGTGGAGGGGAGAGACTTTCTTTCTCTCTCTCTGAGCGGCGCTCCCGCATGCAGACAGTGGAGGGGAAGAGAGAGATTAATTTCTCTCTTTTTCTGCCATCCTCTGCGCCATCAGAGGCAGCGGCCGCCTATGCTCAGTCTCTGTCAGAGTCTGGATGGACCTTACACTTTTAGGAGCACTGCCGCTGTTGTCGACAGATGGAGGAAGAGGGAAAGAAAAAATCAAGAATGTTTTCTTCTCTTTCTCTCATCTGCTCTGCAGCCGTGCGCAACTCTAGAGTTCCGTGACCTCTCTCTACCTATGCTCAGTCTGCACACACAGACAAGGAAAGTAAAAGATCTCTCTCTCTCGTATGCAGATGAAAAAATCTTCGATCTCTATGCCTTCAAAATTCTACAGCAATCTGACCATCAAGAAGGAGAAAGGAAAGAAAGATGAAACAAGAAAAACTCTCGCTTTCTCCTTGAATTCGATTCTGCGCTCTTTCTTTGTCACACGCATGCTATAGAACTGCGGCCAGTTCCTTCTCATCTACAAAATATTTGCCTATTGCATTGCCAGACGTTCTCTCTCTAAACTCACGCAAATAGAGCCTGACATAAAGGAAAGAGAAATAAGCACTTTCATGCTGGAACAGAAGGGGAAGAAGAAGCTACCTGAAAAAACCATTAGGGAAAAACTCAAGAAACATACACATTTATATACACACCCAAATCATGAGCTTACCACTCTTTTGGATTTGCTTTAAATTCTCATCCTCACTTTTACCCACTATCTTTCACCACACTTTAAATTAACTTTTCTCACATAACTCACTTGCTCCATTCTTTTACCCACTTTCATCTTTACCATTCATTTAAAGTTTCACTTTAACCTCCTTTAATTGCATCTTTTATTCAAACCACTCCTTAAATCCCTTTAGTTACACATCTTCTATAAACCATTCTTTTTCCTAGTACTCATACACACCACTAGATATTTATCCATTTCATTTATCATTTATAATTTAATTAGCTTCTTTCTTATTTTAAATAAATCATTTAATTTAAGTTTAGTGTAAGGGTTTAATTAATTAGAACCTTAATATTAAAATGTAAACACACTATTAAGGTAACTAATTAAATCATAATTTAGTTTTATAAGTTAACCAATGCTTAATTCTAGATTAATTTCATTAAATAGTAGTTATATTACCCCTTGAAACATACAAAAAACCCTAGAAAACCTACTAAAACCCTTCTGAATTCCATTGAAACCCTTTAAAATCTTTTCTGAACCCTATCATTAGCCATTAATATTTAAGTACACCCTAGCATTAACCCATTAGAATCATTTAAGATCCTTTGGATTAACCCTACTGACTTAAACTTATATAAACTTATGAAATCCTAGGGTTATATACCCATGTTTCCTGCATGTATAAATAGATCAACTCATTAAATATGAAATTAGAGTAAACCCTAATATGAACATAGAATCTTCATCATCATTTGTACCTGTAAACACTTTCAGAATAGTTAATTCAATTCAGAACAACTAATCAACAATGATATAAAAGGTTAGAATTCACCAATTAAGTTATTTTCATTTTCTCTTGTCATTAACTGGAAAGTTAAAAACTTTCCGATAGCGGGGAGAATTGAGGGAATAGACGGGAGAGAGAGAGAGAGAGAGAGATTCTCTCTCACACACATACATCACACATACATACATACACACACAGGTCACATACACACATACACACATCACACATACACAATGCTGTAGGGACCAAGACCAAGCCACGGAATAGGCATGGTCATGCTTTCAGCCAGACAATCATTCATGCAGCAGCATGGGGCATATCAAGATCATCGTACACAGCAGGACATGACGGCTCAATATCCCGAGCACGAGGAGGGTCTAATGAGAAAGAAGGAAAAACAGAAGAAAGTAAAGAGCAGGAGACAGTACCTGCAAAAAACATTATGAGAAATTTGAGCTCAACACCCATTTAAATACATACACAAGTCATTTCTAAACCACTCTTTTTAGTTTTAACTTTTAATCTACAACCACACTTTAATCTCCTTACTTCCACCACACTTTCCAGTTTAACTTTTCTACTTTAATTACACTTAATTTCTACTCCTCTCTTTTCACCTTCACTAATTCTCTCCACTCTTTCTCTTAACCAACTTTTTCCACTTTAAGTGCATCTTCTATTGAGACCACTCCTTAGATCTCTTTAGTTACACAACTTATATAAGCCATTCTTTTTCCTAGCACTCATATAGTCCACTAGTTATTTATCCATTTAATTAATCATTTTAATCTAATTAGCCTACATTTCTTATTTAAATAAATCAATTAATTTAAGCTTAGGTTAAGATTTAAATTAATTAGAACCTTAGTATTAAATGCACATACATGATTAAATAATTAATTAAACCATATTTTAATTTTTGTTATTGAACCAATGTTTAGTTATAGATTAATTTCCTTAAATATTAATTATTTTAACCCTTGAAACATTCTAAAACCCTAGAAAACCTACTTAAAACCCATCAAAACCCTATTAAAACCCTTTGGAAATCATTGATAACCCATTAAAATCTTTCTGATCCCTTGTAAACCCTAACATGAACCCATTAGAATCTTTTGAGACCCTTCAGATGAACCTAATTGACATAAAATCATATGAAATTAGAAAACCCTAGGGTTAAATACCCATGAATCAAGCATGTATAAATATGAAATACTCATTAATTGAGTAATTAGGATAAACCCTAATTTGAACATATTTTCTTCATCATTTCTTGTACCTGCAAACACTTCAAAAGTAGTTAATTCAATCCAGAACAATTGTACAAGAGTGAAAAAGAGGTTTAGAATTCACCAATTAAGTTGTTTTCATTTTCTCTGGTCATCAACTGGAAGATGTAAATCTTCCCGACAGCGGTAGAAAGAGACAACTCACTCTGCCCAAAAGAAATTTTACAGATATGGTCATCGGTATAGGCGACGGTATAAGCGTCGGTATCCCCAGGCACATACCAATGCTTGTACTGACCATTATGCCCAATAGCATACCATGGCTTATACCGACGCTTATACCGACACTTATGCCGATGCTTATACCAATGCTTATACCATTGCTTATACCAAGGCTTATACCGAGGCTTATACCGAGGCTTATACCGACACTTATACCGAGGATTATACCGAGGCTTATACCTAGGCTTATACCGAGGCTTATACCAGTGCTTTGGTTCCGACGCCTACACCGACCCTTACACCGACATCCAGGAAAAATTGTGCCCGTTCATTTTCCTCGGTAGAAGCCTCGATATACGCCCAATATGTTTTAGTGGAAACGTGCTATGTGAGGGAGAGCTCTCTGTCCACACTCTTGTGTCTAGGCGATGTAAAGAGATTCATGAGTATCCAATATCTTCTCTAGCTATCTTGTCAAGTCCAAAGTGATCCATTACAATTCCACACTACTCACACAAGTGGTGACTCCTAATGTGGTGTTGCCTCATAGGCCACATGGCCATATTTGATAGGACATGCATCTATGAAGACATTACCATGATGGTTAAGAGCCATCCTCCACTCTCATTGTGCTTGTAGGATCTAAGGTATACAAGTGTGCGGGTTCTTTATCTACATGCTCATGACATCCTCATCCATATAGAGGGCCCCTCCCACTAATCTGCATAGTACTACCTGATGTTTGAAGAAGATGATACACATCTCTTTAGAGTTCAGGTGAAGGATGAGCGATTGTAGTCGAGATGTGTCTTTATCGACCCTCAATGCAGGCTTGAAAGGAATGCTCTAGTATTTGAAATATTGACATATGACAGTGTCATCTACCTTTGGAGAGGTGCCCTTTCAAAGCCCCATAATTGGTACATGGAGGCATTGATTGTGTTAAAGTATCTCTTCCTTAAGGGCATCATGAAGTCTAGAGAGCTCTTCCTTCTATGCATCCCTATTGACCTCCTTCCTGATCCTCTTATGGACTACCTCCATCGAGGTTTCATGAGTGGAATCTATGTCTATTGTTATTTCCTTTTTTGAGCTGTTGTCTGAACTCTTTACAAGAGAGGGGAAGGGGGAGGTAGAGGGAGAGGGAGAGACTTAGAGGGAGAACAAGACTCAGAACCAAAGGGAAAGGGATAGGGAGAACAAGAGGGAGGTCTACCAGATGAGATGATATTGTCGGGAACTGAGGGTTTGCTACGGATGAGTCTGGCCATCATGAGAACCTTTTTGAACACGTGGCTTATGTAAAAACAAAACCAAAAAAAATAATAGAGCACACTTCTTCCACCGTCGCCGCCGTGTGCACAATTTTTTTAGAACTCTCTCTCTTTCTCTCTCCTCTGTCGATCATCGTCGTCCCTTCAGATTTACACTATCGCCATAGCTGCGCTTCATTATCAATTGGTATCAGAGCGGATCCTAAACTTGTTTCAGCGCTTTCTTGTGTCTTGTGCGTCGACTTCATCTGCTCTGTGCACATTCGACAACATCTTTCTTTTGCGAGAACTTAAATTCTCTACTTGTTACAGCAAAGCTTTATGCAACATGAAACAGCAAGCTTTCAACCTTTACCTTTTGGGAACTTAGGATGAGAAATGTTATTGTTTTCTATATACGAAGATTTTATGGGAAGAATCCTCTGTGCACATATATTGAAAGCAGGCCGCTAGAGAATGTATGTATTGACTTCGCTACAACAAATTAGAAGAGGTCCATTCTTCATACAGAGAAGGAGAGCTACTACACATTGAGGGACACAACAAGCGAAATATATATATTCATATCTATTTTGCGAGAGAAAAGGAGAGCTTCATTGGAGTATACAGTAAGGTACATATTTATTTTGATTTCCTTTCAATTGTATGTGGGAGGCCACGTATGTATACTCTTTGCGGGTCCTAAAATGGACACTACATGATATAGGTGGAAGGCCAAAGACAAGACAATCCAAAAACCTCTTGTATCGATCAACGGATGAATGTATATTTTTGAGGCCTCCCATCAGAGTATATTTGCTTATGTTACAAACTGTTATTGATGCTTTTACCCAGATTTTAGGTTTCTAGAGTGGAAATTTTTGCTGCATATATCTAGAAAAACAATCAAAATGCTGCGGAATTTCTTGTAGGCCTCGCCGTAAGATTGCCATTGCATAGAGAAGTGCTTAAATTACAGGAATGGGTAATAACATTGCACAAATAGTTCTTCATAAGCTAAATAAAAACAATTATCATATATGGTCATATAGGATGGTAAATTTCTTGATGGGAAAAGGTCTTTGGGGACTAGTGAATGGAGAGGATGAGTGTCCTAGGTTTCTAGGAAACCCGAATGCTCAAGAGCAAAAGGAATACAAAACATGGATAGAAAAATCTAGAAAGGTTCTCCATTGGATTTTGATATGTGTATCTGAGAGTCTGATTCCACATATTATGAAAGCTAGCACACTAAGGCAATCTTGGGATATAATCCATAAGATATATGGTACATCTACGGAAGCTAGAAAAATTCATTTAAAGCAAAAGTTGCATAGCATATGGCATAGAAATAGGTCCATAACGGATTATGTGGCTCAAATTGAGAAGATCACTGATGATTTAGCTTCCATAAAGTACTAAATGGTAAATGGTCTAGGACAGTAGTGCATGAGCTTAGATACTTCTATCTCAGTGAGAGGCACTATGGGAGATTTTGACAAGCTAGTAGCTCTTTGCATGACAGAAGAAGTAAAGCTTGGTTTGAATGCATCTGGAAGTGGTAACTCGAGAGATCAAGCAATCTTTCAAAATAGAGGAAGAGGTTCTAGTCGCGGATGATCATCTTCTAGAAATGCAAATACAGTGGATATGCCAAGAGGTAGAGTAAGATCATACTCTGAAGGTACAGGAAGATCACAGGCACCTAGAAATTGTTATCATTGTGGCAAGTATGGCCATCTTGACAAAGATTATTATTATAAGCAGAATAGTCAAAGAGGAAGAGGTAGAAGCCATTATGAAACACATGGAAATTTCTCTATAGAAAGTTCATATAGAGACTATGGCAGAGATAATATGTTTGTGATTGAGCATGTGTTGAATAGTATATCAAAGCCTGGAAACGATATGAACTGCTATATAGACTCTCGTTGCACAAATCACATGACAAGTATTGGAAATTGGTTTGAATCAAAAGTGGCTTTCAAGACAAAAGAGTATGTTGCAATTGGTGATGATACCTTACACGTGAATAACGATGTTGGGAATGTACCTCTAGTACAAAGCACTGGTGTTCGAAACACATTAAGTGATGTCTTATATGTTCCTAGCATTACAAAGAACCTAGTTTCAGTTGGTCAGCTAGCGGATCAAGACATGGTAGTTATTTTTGACAAAAATGGATGTTTTATACGTAACTTTAAGTATAGAAAGAGAGGAAAATTACTTGGTCATGGAAAGAAGATGGATAGATTATTCACATTTGACATGGGTACACCCCTTTATGAGAACATGTATGCCAAGTATAGTGAATATTTAAATATAGCTGAATTATGGCATAAAGGAATTGGTCATATCAATTTGAGGAAATTGAAGTCCATAGAAAAGCAAATGTTAGTGCGTGGACTACCAAGATTTGGTCATTGAAACTTTGAAAGAATTCGTGAAGCATGCATATTTGGAAAACATCAACATATGAAGTTTCCAAAAAGAGAAATGCACAGGAGGAGACCTCTAGAGCTAATCCATAGTGATGTGATTGGACCTACTAAAACAAAATCAGTTGGTGGCTCACTATATTTTTTGATATTCGTTGACGAATGTAGCCGATATACATGGATTTACTTCCTGAAGCATAAAAGTGAAGTTTTTGAGTGCTTTGTGAGATTCAAGAAATGGTTAAAAAACAGTTGGGAATGTATATAAAATGCCTACGATCAGATTCAGGGGGAGAATATATATCAAGAGAATTTGATCAATACCTTAGTGATCATGGAATCAGAAGGAAATTGTCTTGTAGATACACACCACAGCAAAATGGTGTTGCAAAACGCAAAAAACATGTGATTGAGGAAGGTGCTAGAGCCATGTTGAATGAAAAGAACCTGCTAGATATGTTTTGGTCAGAATCTTATCATATGGTTGTGCATGTTATAAATACAGCTCCCACAAGCATGGTTCATGATCTCACTCCTTATGAGAGGCTATGGAAGCATAAGCCTAATGTAAGCTATTTATGAGTTTGTCGAAGTACTTGTTATGCCCATGTGCCTAGTCAGTTGAGACACACATTTGAGGCAGAATCTGAAAAGTGCATATTTGTTGGATACTCAGAAGAGAAGAAAGGGTATCGATGTTATAATCTTGTTACATAAGAATGTATAGTGAGTAGAGTTGTTATATTCGATGAGAATGCATCATGGTACGCACCCAAAGACATGGCTGTGATAGAGAATGATATGGATGATTCTATGCATAATGTTCATGATGAGCCAGGAACAAGTCGTAGGAATTTTGACCATGAAGAAAGTCAAGACAATGGTTCATATGAGTATCCTACACCTGAAACGTCATGGATTTAAAATGCAAAGGATTATGCAAGAAGAAAGTACAAAGGGAAAGATACGTACATGTCTGATTCAGATCATTAGGGCAAAAAATGGCCCAAAAAGGGTTGTTTAAGGATTTCAATTAGTTGTGCTTAATCTGGATTAAAGTTATCAAATCATTTTATAAATTCCATGTAAGCACATTTAAAACGTATGTTATGCAAATTTTGAAGAGAGAGAAACTCGTGTGATAATCATGAAAAGTATGTGTGATATTAACAAGCATCACGAGCATGGTGTGAACGATTCACTAAGAAGTTGTTGGATCTGAAAATTATGCAATCAAATGCTGATTATTCACTATTTGTATAAAATCAAGGAAATGAAACGATCCTATTAGTGATTTATGTCGATGATTTGATCATTACTTGCAATGATGAGAAGAGGGTTGATGATTTGAAAAGGCAACTAAAATCTGAATTTTTGATGTTGGATTTGGGAGAGCTAAAATACTTTTTGGGAATTGAAGTAATTTCAGTGAGAGAGGAAATTTGGATGATACAACGCAATTATATCTTGGAAATGCTTAATAAATTTGGTATGAGTGCTTGCCAACCTTTTGATACACCACTTGATGCTAATGTTAAGCCTATCGATGATGGGAAGTACTTGCATGATGCCAATATGTATAGAAAGATGATTGGAAGTTTGATTTATGTAACAAAGACAAGACCGGATTTGAGTTTTGGAGTTGGTTTGGTGAGTCAGTTTATGCATAAGCCATGTAGAGTGCACTTGGATGTAGTGTGACTTATATTGTGATATGCAAAAGGAACATGTAATTTTGGCTTGTTTTATGAGAGAAAAGTTCAGCCATGTATATATGCATACACAGATGCAAATTGGGCAGGAAATGTCATGGAGTGAAGGTCAACGAGAGGATTTTCATTTTCTTTTGGAAGTGCAATCATTTCTTGGAGCAGTAAGAAGCAACCAACTGTCGCTTTGTCAAGTATTGAAGCTAAATATAGAGGCATTACACAAGCCATTTGTGAAGCAACATGGATTAAATACCTACTTGAAGACATGGGAGTCTACATCGACGGAAAGGTGCTCATCTATTGTGACAATGTGAGCAACATAATGCTATCAAAGAATCTAGTTTATCATGCGAGATCTAAGCACATCGAAGTTCATTATCACTTTGTTCGTGAGAAGGTCATCGAAGGAGAAGTGGAACTGATTCACATCAGTATCGGAGAACAAGTGGCGGATATCTTCACCAATGCTCTTCCGAAAGAAAGTTCATCTTTTTTAGAGAAGCTTTAGGAGTTAGAAAGATTTAGTTTGTATCTACATTTCATTTCATGTTATTTCATCTTGTATGGACATACGCATTTCTTTCATTTTGTATTCAAGCTCATTCTCAACTTGAGGGGGAGATTTGAACACGTGGCTTATGTAAAAACAAAACCAAAAAAACTAATAGAGTGCTCATCTTCCACTGTCGTCGTCGTGCATGCAATTGTTTAGAACTCTCTCTCTTTCTCTCTCCTGTGTCAATCATTTTCGTCCCTATAGATTTACACTATCGCCATAGGTGTGCTTCATTATCACTTTTGACTCCCCACCATTGTCCATGCTGATGTTGATTACCGTGTTCCCCAAATGGCTGCTCCATACATGAGTGGTGGGGTAACCAGAGTGTCGAAGAGCCACCCCTTTGTGCGCATCTCATGAAAGTAGGCTTGGTCACACTATCTCTCCATGAAAGCTAATGTTGCATATCCTCGTGTGATGGGATGTCGGGGATGTGATGTTATATTGAAGTGCCACTCTCACCAGTTCAATATCCTTTTGAATATGTTCATCCATTTCCCATTCGTTGACTATTACTCTTGTACTTAGCCACTAAGACTCACCAAGATCCTATCTGTGATACCCAGACTAAGACTCAGTTATATAGATACGAAAGCTGCGCATATATATATATATATATATATATATATATATATATATATATATATATATATATATATATATATATATATATATATATATATATATATATATATATATATATATATATATATATATATATATATATGTGTGTGTGTGTGTGTGAATTTCTTTCAATATGAAAAATGCCCTTAGAGAAGTTCTTCTTAAATGACCAGTATATGGCAGCTTCCCTGTTCGGTCCTATGCCATTTTCAAGAACTTATTAGTACCAAATCACAAACAGGGCACTTTAAAGTATAGAAGATCAAATGCACCTGGGAATTGTTACCATTGCGGCAAGTATGGCCATTTTGACAAAGATTATTATTATAAGCATAATATTCAAAGAGGAAGAGGTAGAAGTCATTATGCAGCACATGGAAATTTCCCTATAGAAAGTTCATATAGAGACTATGGTAGAGATAATATGTTTGCGGTGGAGCATGTATTGAATAGTATGTCAAAGTCTCGAAACGATATGAACTGGTATATAGACTCTGGTTGCACAAATCACATGACGAGTATTGGAAATTGGTTTGAATCAAAAGAGGCTTTGAAGACAAAAGAGTATGTGGCAAATGGTGATGATACCTTACAAGTGATTAACGTTGTTGAGAATGTACCGCTAGTACAAAGAAATGGTGTTCCAAACACATTAAGTGATGTCTTACATGTGCCTAGCATAACAAAGAACCTAGTTTCGGTTGGTGAACTAGCGGATCAAGACATGGTAGTTATTTTTGACAAACATGGTTGTTTTATACATGATTTCAAGTATGGAAAGAGAGGAAAATTACTTGGTCATGGAAAGAAGATGGGTAGATTATTCATGTTTAACATGGGTACATCCCTTTATGAGAACATGTATGCCAAGAATAGTGAATATTCAAATATAGATGAATTATGGCATAAACAAATTGATCATATCAATTTGAGAAAATTGAAGTCCACGGAAAACAAAATGTTAGTGCATGGACTACCAAGATTTGGCCATTGAAACTTTGAAAGAATTTGCGAAACATGCGCATTTGGAAAACATCAACGTATCAAGTTTCCAAGAAGATAAATGCACAAGAGGAGACCTCTAGAGCTAATCCATAGTGATGTGGTTGGACCTGCTAGAACAAAATCAGTTGGTGGTTCACTATATCTTTTTTATATTCGTTGACGATTATAGCGGATATACATGGATTTACTTCCTAAAGCATAAGAGTGAAGTTTTTGCGTGCTTTGTGAGATTCAAAAACATGGGTTAAGAACAGTTGGGAATTTATATAAAATGCCTACGATCACATTCAGGGGGAGAATATATCTCAATAGAATTTCATCAATACTTAGTGATCATGGAATCAAAAGGCAATTGTCTTGTAGATACACACCACAACAAATTGGTGTTGCAAACCATAAAAATCCTGTGATCTAGGAAGGTGCAAGAGCCATGTTGAATGAAAAGAAGATGACAGATATGTTTTGGTCAAAAGCTTTTCATATGGCTATGCATGCTATAAATAGAGATCCCACAGGCATGGTTCATGATCTCACTCCTTATGAGAAGCTATGGAAGCATAAGCCTAATGTAAGCTACTTATGAGTTTTTGGAAGTATTTGTTATGCCCATCTGCCTAGTCGGTTGAGACACATGTTTGAGGCAAAATTTGAAAAGTGCTTATTTGTTGGATACTCAGAAGAAAAGAAATGATATCAATGTTATAATCTTGTTTTAAAAGAATGTATAGTGAGTAGACTTGTTATATTCGATGAGAATGCATCATGGTACGCACCCAAAGACATGGTTGTGATAGAGAATTGATGGAGAGTGTTAATCTCCAAAAGAACAACCTATTCTTGAAATTAGAGCACCTCTATATCAAGAATAAGTCAAAACTCCACTTAATTTAGAGAACAATCACCAACTTATCAAGAAATTGACTATTCTGGAAAAAATCAAATTTTCAGAAAAGTCTGCTGGAGATTAATCTCTGATTGACTAACCATTCGTGTAAAGTTTTTGATAAAACTTTGTAGGATGTGTCGCCTTAAGCTTGCGCACCTTCTCCAACTTAAATCTCTTCAAATGATTGAGTATACTGTGAGAAATGACTCAAACACTTTACCTATGTGTAAAACTGCTTCTCTGCAGTAGCGACTTTGACACTTGTAACTTCTTAGCTATGGTTCTCCCAATCTTGAACCCGTTTGGTCAAATGCTTTTAGCTGTAGATAGCTTATCTCTCAACTTAGATTTTGAGCTATCATTTGTGTAAAACTTTACACTGTGCACTGAGCACTGTCCATTTCTCTAAACACAAAATCTGTGCCTGTTTCAGAAGACACTCAGACCTTTTCACATACAAATGTTCCTATTCAGAATTCTCTCAGCCTAGTTGCAATTAGACTCTCAAACTCTAGCCATAGATTGATTAACTATGGACTTAGACATCTCCAAAAGGAATTCACAAAAGATCTACTATACAAGGAGAAAACTCTGAAACATCGGGCGCAAAAATTCTGTCATTTCTGAAGAAGACTACAACTGAATGAGAGAGAGACTTCAACTAACTTTTCATGTGTCTAATAACACTTACAACTCCTCATTTCTCTATTCCTAGGCTCTCTCCTATTCTCTCCTCTCATCTCCTCTACTTGCCCCGATATTTTTCATAGTATTTATAGGAAAATATGTACAGACTTATGACTAATCAAAAGTGTAAGTGACCTATGTCTTAACTAATGTACATATGTGTACATTTCTTTCAACCTGTGAATGTAACCATCTTCTATGCTTCAAGAATTGATCTTATCTCCATTCTTTGTCTTTCAAAACTTCAATTGGTGATTGTTCTGCACCAACAAGAATGATATGGATGATTCTATGCATAATGTTCATGATGAGCCAAGAACAAGTCGTAGAAAATTTTGAGCATGAAGAAAGTCAAGACTATGGTTCATATGATTTTCCTACACCTGAAACGTCATGGAGTGAAAATGCAAAGGATTATGCAAGAAGAAAGGAGAAATGGAAAGATACGTACATGTCTGATTCAGATATTGATGATGAGATAGTTATGTGTGGCATGTATAAAAATACGAAGGAGAAATATGTTCCTCCACATGCAAGGAAAGAGACACATTCACGATTACATGAAAAAACACCTTTGAGATGAAGGTGTTTTTGCGGATAGATTGAATTTATACAATAAGTCTATAAAGCTTCATTATGCATACATGACTGAGAGAATCAAGCATTAGGAACCAAAGAACTCTCATGATGCATCAGAAAGTGGAGATTGGTGTAAAGCAATGGATGATGAGATAAATGCATTGAAGAAGAATGATACACAAGAATTAGTGAAATTGCCATCGAATAAGAAAGGTATTGGATGTAAATGGGTATACAAACTGAAGTGCAAAAGTATATGCACAAGTATATGGATTGGATTATGGTGAAACATTTAGTCTAATGGTTGAAATGACAACGGTGAGAAACGTGATTGCATAGGTTGCTATGAACAATTGGAAATTGTATCAAATGGATGTTAAGAATGCATTCTTGAATGGAAACTTGCATGAGAAAGTCTATATGCAGCAACCAAAAGGTTATGTGCACCCAAAATATCCTGACTATGTATGCAAGTTGAAGAAAGCGCTTTGTCGATTAAAACAAGCACCATGCACATGGTGTGAACGATTCACTAAGAAGTTGTTGGATCTAAAATTTATGCAATCAAAGGCTGATTATGGAATCAAAGGCTGAAATTTATGCAATCAAATACTGTTTGTATGGAATCAAGGAAACAAAAGATCCTATTCGTGATTTATGTCGATGATTTTACCATTACTTGCAATGATGAGAAGAAGATTGATGATTTGAAAAGGCAACTAGAATCTGACTTTTTGATGTCAGATTTCAGAAATGCTTGAAAGATTTGGTATGAGTGCTTGCAAACTTGTTGATACGCCACTTGATGTTAATGTTAAGCTTATCAATGATGGGAAGTACTTGCATGATGCCAATATGTATAGAAAGATGGTTGGAAGTTTGATTTATAAAACAAAGGCAAGACCCGATTTGAGTTTTGGAGTTGGTTTGGTGAGTTAGTTTATGCATAAACCATGTAGAGCGCACTTGGACGCAGTGCGACTTATATTGTGATATGTGAAAGGAACATGGAATTTTGGCTTGTTTTATGAGAGAAAAGTTCAGCCATGTATATATGCATACACAGATGCAGATTGGGCAGGAAATATCATGCACCAAAGGTCAACGAGTGGATTTTCATTTTCGCTTGGAAGCACAATCATTTCTTGGAGTAGCAAGAAGCAACCAACTATCACTTTGTCAAGTACTGAACCTGAATATAGAGGCATTACACAAGGCATTCGGGAAGCAACATGTATTAAATTCCAACTTGAAGACATGGGAATCTACATCGACGAAAAGGTGGTCATCTATTGTGACAATGTGAGCAGCATAATGCTATCATGTGAGATTGAAGCACATCAAAGTTCATTATCATGTTGTTCGTGAGAAGGTCATCGAAGGAGAAGTGGAACTGATTCACATCAGTAATGGAGAACAACTGGAGTATATCTTCACCAACGCTCTTCTAAAAGAAAACTTCATCTACTTCAGAGAAGCTTTAGGAATTAGAAAGCTTTAGTTTGGCTAAATATCATTTCATGTTATTTCATCTTGTATGGACATATGTATTTCTTTCATTTTGTATTCAAGCTCATGCTGAGCTTGAGACGGAGATTTGAACATGTTGAGCTTCAAAAACGGAGATTTGAACATGTGGCTTATGTAAAAACAAAACCAAAAAAAGTAATAGAGTGCGCATCTTCCATCGTCGCCGTCGTGCGTGCAATTTTTTAGAACTCTCTCTCTTTCTCGCTCCTCTGTCAATCATTGTCATCCCTGTAGATTTACATGGCCATACGTGTGCTTCATTATCACTTTTGACTCCCCACCATTCTTCATGCTGATGTTGATTACCGTGTTCCCCAAATGGCTCCTCCGTACATGAGTGCTGGGGTAACGAGAGTGTCGAAGAGCCACCCCTTTGTGCGCGTCTCATGAAAGTAGGCTTGGTCACACTATCTCTCCATCAAAGCTAATGCTGCATATCCTCGTGTGGTGCGATGTCGGGGGTGTGATGTTATATTGAAGTGTCACTCTCACCAGTTCAATATCCTTTTGAATATGTGTATCCATTTCTGATTCGTTGACTATTACTCTTGTACTTAGCCACTAAGACTCACCAAGATCCTTTCTGTGATATCCAGACTAACACTCAGTTATATAGATACAAAAGCTGCACATTTTTGTCTGAATTTCTTTTAGTATGAAAAATGCCCTTAGAGAAGTTCTTCTTAAATGACCAGTATATGGCAGCTTCCCAGTTCATAGGTCTTATGCCATTTTCAAGAACTTGTTAGTACCAGATCACAAACAAGGCACTTTAAAGTATAGAAATTGTTTTCTTTCTGAAAAGCTTGTAAACGATTTTTATAATGACGTATGAAAGTTTGATTTTGAACACTCTTAGTCGTCGTTTTTTCTATACCTCTTTTACAGGAGAGTAAGGATTCAAGACCTCTCTCTGAATGCCTCTAGTTCTATCAAAATGATTGAACTCATGAGAAGTGTCTCGTCAGCATAATCAATATAATTTATTTTAAGCTTGAAGCCCTGATTTAGTAATCTGCATTAGAGAAAAAGATCTTTTAATCTCGCAGAGAAATTATCCTTTCTTGTAACGATACGTGGAACTACTTCTGGTAGAATCGTTCATGCAAGAGGTATTGGAGAGATCAAGGAAAAATGAATTAGCGGCATATGATGACACACTCGTATACGATGCGGTTTCGCTGCTACAATATGGTAACATAGATATGAATAAAATTGTCAACAACACACAACGGTTATGCAGACAGTTCGGGAACAAATCGTCACGTGACTATGCCTATCTATGTTCTCTGCTAGATCATCGACTGTTTCACGTCTAGTTTTCTGTTGCATCATTCTTTGATTTTAAGCGTCGTAAAATTTTCTCTGTAACTACGTTCGCTTTGATGCCTATGACACAGATGCTAAGTTCTTGCAAGGAGTGACTTTGTGGGGATGTCGTGGACTATGTCGTTTGGAGTTGAGTGGATGTTCTAAACTCCAGAGGTTGAATTGTGAAGGTACAGTTTCACTTTCTGTTCATGAAAAACAAAGCTTGGCGAAAAATGTGAGCAATAAATAGATAAAATTTCAACAAACCTTTCTTCTCGTAAACTTTAGAGAAGTCTGTTCAAAGGTATCCAAGTGAGAACGTAAGTTCAATACTTGTACTTGTCTTCAGAATATGTTTAAATAGAAAGGAGGTACATTCAAAATTCATTTGAATAGAAAGGATGTTACCTACTAGTAGCAACCAATGATTCACAACATTTTGGAATTTTAATTTATTTTTGATAATCAAATTGTAGAGGTGGTAACCATTCAATGATTCCAAATACTCCTTCTTGTCAAGACAAGTTCTTCCTTAGGGAAGTATACCCTCTAACATGACTATGTAGGTATCACACGAAAATTTATACAAAGAGTTGTACGAGTTATGAAGATGTTGAAAAGAACGAAAAGACCAATTAGGTAATATTGAAAATCGCACGAGTAAGTACCTGAGAACACTTCAAAACAATACAATGGTCTAGTCGCATCAAGGAATGAAATTTTTGGACTCGACATAGATAAGGTTATCAAAACAATATTTGACTTTTGCAAATCACTTTAATAATACGATAGACTTCAGTTTACAAGAGTTATCTTAGAATGCCCAGTCTCAATGTCATGCCAACTACCGCTTCTTTCATGATCGGAAAAGTTGCAAGAATGGGCAAGAGTAACAAAGGACTAGTGGTTTAAAGTAATTCTATGATCTAAGGGTTTGTTCAGCTTAGATAGATCTGAAATCAAACGCCATTTTGTCACCCATTTGTATGACCAAAGATCTGGAGACAAGACTTAGGTAGTAGGCCATGTGCTCTTGTAAACAAGTGATCGACTTAGTTTAATGGTTAAGTCTCAATGCAATGAAGGAGGTCTTGGGTTTAAACCCCATAGGATTTTAGAGATCTTGAAATGGGACACCCTTTGATCATCTGTGCATATGACCAAAGATTTGGAGACTAGAGTTACATAGTAGGTCATGTGTTTTTTTCTTGTAAAGAAGTGAACCGCTTAGCTTAGTGGTTAACTCTCAAAGTTGTGAAGGAGAAGGTCTTTGCCATCAACTCCCATGGGATTTTAGGGATCTTTCCCTCAACTCAAGTTCGAGCATATGCTAATGACTCTAAGATTCCAAAGCTAAGAATCTTTGATATACCGTTAGGTTATATCAATCATTGGACTTAAGTACCACTACCTATGGTTTGGAACTTCTTGGGAACTTCTTATTGTCTAAGGAGCTTGAAGAATATTGTGCTCACTACTCAGGAGTTGTCTCTTCCAATACTTGAGATTCCCTATAAGGAAGCACGTAACCTAAGAAAATGATTTGTTATAACTTTTAGAATCTAAAAAGCATTTCAATATTCTTGGAATTGAGTTATGGGAAAGATTTCTTAATGCCGGTAGGTAAGCAAAGATGATTTTGGTAGTTTAAAAGAGCTTTGTAGTCCTAGTATGAATCTTGAAGTTAGATTTGATAATCAAGGGAATTTAATTTTCAAAGGTGAAGTCTAAATTCGAGGAGGATAAAATCATGGTGTCAATATACTTCAAGATCAAGAAACTATGAAGATATGAATTAAATAACTTCCAAGATCCTCTTTTTCAAATAAGAAAAATACTTATTCTTATTTGAATCATGAAACACTTCAAGATAAAGTGCTGTTGATTCATATATAATTGATAAATCTCTGAAGAATTAGGCCTTTGACATTGAAAAGATCCTTTAAATTAAGGAATAGATTCACTAAGTCAAGCACAAAGTTCCTCATGTAACTTGGTAGACTCAATCCTTTGACTCAAAGAAAGACAAAAGAATTGCATTTCTAGTAGGAATTTATGAAGATTGAATATAGACTCCATTAGTCTCAAGTAAAGCACTATTTGAGTAAAAGATTCATCAAAAGAACCTCAATGAGTCGACACACTCATGTTACGTACCATAGTATCTTGTAGTTGAATGATGTTTAACATTTGCTTTGAATCTTTTCAAGAATCCAATTTATTTGTCTTAAAGATAGGGAAAATACTTTAATACCTTGTTGAAACAAATGTTTGAGGAGTTGAAGTCTTGAGTCATCTAGAATTTGAGTCACAGCTAGAATATCTCTTAGAACTTTGAATTGGTTATATAAGTTTTAGTTTTTTTATTTTCAAAATATTTTAGATTTGACTAAGATACAATATCTAAATCTTTTTGTACAAGTCTAGGGTTAGCTGATTGGAACAAGATAACTAAATTAAACATCAAAGATAGATGTTCTATAAAAGAACTTTTTCAATCTTCAAAAGATGCAAAGTCTAAATTGAATTATTTACTTGAGTTTGCTTCAAGTTATCTAGCATAAAGCTAATAAATTTCTAGAGTTTAGTAAACTCGAGAACAGAGAAGTTAGGAATTCCTCATCACATTCACAATTCTCAAGACTTTATAGCTAGAGTCTTTTAAGAAAGTATCATAAGTTGGACTTTTTTTCACTTTGGATTTTTTTTGCTCAAGTTAAAGTAAGGTTGCCCATAAGTCAATAAAAAACTTCCTCCTATAGCTTACATAGGATTTTCAAGCCCATTAGGACAAGTGGTCCTCTAATCGGGTGAAAGAAATCAAGTAAATATTGGTTGACAGTATATCATGGTATAAAAATCCATGTTCGATGTTTGTGCTAACCAAAATTCAAGTTCTCTAGATTAAATTGACGTGAATCAAGAGTTCTCAAAAGGTTTGTGAGGGAAAGGAATCCCACTTTACTACTATGTTCATGCACTAGTAATCCCTAGAAATGGACTAGTAATTGGAATCGAGCCATTTCACTTCTTTGTGCCTACATTGCGCATCGTGACACAAGTGAATTGACCATAGGATTTTTTCAAATCCATCCTTATTATTGATTCACTAGTTTGTTCTTTGAAGATTTTATCAAAGTGCAAAATTGGATGGTGTTTTGAATCCTATGGGCAAGGATCCCATTATAGAGATGAGGCATGTTCTTCTAGTCTTAGAACATGAGGCTCGGTTTCCTATCATATTCATATAGCTCTATTTTTTGTGGACTAAAATATTTTTTAGAAGGGGGAAAGAATGTACTAAAGTAAGTCTATGATCTAAGGGTCCGACTAGTTCACACAGATCTAAAATTGGACACTGGTTGGTCACCAGTGTGTATGAAAAAAGATCTCGAGACTAGACTTATGTAGTAGATAATGTGCTCTTGTTAACAAGTGATCCACTTAGCCTAGTGGTTAAGTCTCAAGAGTGTGAAGCACGAGGTCTTGGGCTCAATCCCCATGCCGTACATGGGGAGAGTATTTTGCCCAAAGAGATTTAGAGCCTCCTAGAAGCATCCACTTGAGTTAACTACTGTTAAATGGGACACTTGGTGCATATGCAATTACATGGCTGACACATGGATGGTTAGAATCCACTTTCCCAAGCAGAAAGTCCCCTTGAGAGAGCTATATATAGAGGCATATGGTTGGGAGGAAAGTGATCTTTCTAGCATCTGGTGGTGGTCGTAATAGCCATTACCTTGCAAGTAGCACTATGGAAACACACCCTAGAACAACTCAATAGAATCATAGAAACACAAGAAGAACAAAAATGGCCATAAGGGAGAGTGGAGTCCAACTGAATATAATGATGTTCTACATATCTATCCATCTCCCATATATCAAAACGGTATCCCCAAAATCAGTGCAAAGAAACTTCTTATGTAGACCTCTACGCCAAGAAAGTGGCATCTTCGGAATCCAATAATTTATTATAGCTTCACTACTTACTGCACATGGGCCACTCCGGAATGACAAATGAGGTGGAAGATTTGGCCTTTTTCAGAGGGGTGGCCCGATTTTGTGATTGACAACAAGCGAATTTAGCCTTCCATGACTTAAGATGATTACAGTCTAGCTTTAGGAGTCTCTACTTTGAATCTTTTTGATAGCGGAATTGACTACGGAGCCGACACATAAAAGCTGAATTTAGCTTAGCGAATTGGGATTCGGCAACTCTCCCAATGATAAGGAGGGCCAATTTATACACGTGGGGAAGGATGAATGGAGAATTCGTAGTGAGAATGATAAGAGGGATACTTTTGTAGAAGAGAAACTCAAGTTGCAAGAGAGAAAAATATATGGATGAAAAAACTTGGATGAATCAAATTCATACAAATTCCCATGATGCAGAATTCTTGGGAGCGCAAATGAATCTCATTTTGAGGAATTCGAGGAGAAGGGGGGATTGCAGGATGAAAAATGGACGGTAAATCGAGGGGTTTTTGAATGAGGACAAATGCGAGAGGCTTGGAGGACGAGAAAATTCTACATTGAGAGGAATTCTTCAAGATGAATTTGAAGCTCCCAGAACTCTTCCTTGCTGCAACCTTACAACCATATTATAATTGTATCTCATAAGACTTTCCATTTAGGTTATGATGAACTTGGTCTGCAAATCTGCAGTAGAATTGACAAGACAACTTTGCAAGCTGAATGTATTTCAACAAATCTTCTCAAGGGAATGTGGATAGCATGCCACCAATTCATGTAGGTATAGAAAGATATCTATTGGAGGCTATTCATTTCTTGATGTGCGCATATTCTTAAGAAGGTCGAGAAGTAGTTGATAGCATGGAAGTCTCTCATCCATCGCATTGGTGTTCAAATCCCAGTGCCTAACCTTCCTGGATTCCAAGACCAACTTGGCTTTTGGGTGACGAATTTGGAAAATTCCTTTTCCTTTGGGCGATGAATTTGGTGCACACTTCCTAGCAAATTCCTTTTTCTTTGGCAATGAATTTAGTGCACACTTCTTGGACAAATTCTGCCAGATGACAAAAAAATTTGGCACATGCTGCCTAGCATATTCCTTTTCCTTTGGAAAACAAATTTGGTGCACCCTTCCTGGATGAAGTTTGCCAGAATAATCATCGAGATTGAAGGAATAACTCACGGGAGATTTGAGCGTAGAAATAGGAGGTCTATGGATGAATTCTCAAAAAGGACAAATCTGAGAACAAATTCAGAATAAGTTTTTCCAACGAATTCTTTTTTCTTGTTCTTTTGATGAAAGATCAAGCCATGTTGCGTCTAAATCATGGTATCCGAGAGATTTTTATCATAGCTCGTTGTCCTTACTTGATACCATAGAGCTCTCATAGCATTTCAATTATTATTCCATTTTCCCCTTTCTTCAAAAACCTCATCAGCACTTGGAATTATTGTCCCCTTTTAATTTAAACCCCTTCCTTTTCTCTTGATCAGTTGATTCTCTTATGTGTATGAAGACGTCACGAGCTTCTCCTGCATTCACTGAATTTCCCATAGAGTTTGCTTTGCCATTTTCCATCCATGGAGCAGTCCTCTCCATCAACATATCAACATTGCTAATTGCACCATCCAATGAATCACACCTTGCGTCCGTTGGCTAAGGCAAATGGCGATTATGTTGCAAGGCAAATTTAAAGCTTCAGAATATGGGCAAATTATTAATGATAGTGATTATGTTGCAAGCTAATTTGTAGCTTCAAAATCTAGGTGAATTATTAAAGATGAATTTCTACTATACTATATTCCCCCACATCAAGTTGTTGCACCCTCTGGCTTCAATTCCTCTTTACTGGCTAAAAACCACTAGTTAAGAAAGAAAATGAGAACTACCTTTATGGGCAAAAACAACTAATGATCCCACATCAAACAAGCTTTTATAATTCCCTCTTTATTTGCTTATTCAAATATAACAAGTTGTAGGAAATGGAATGAACTAAACTATGGTATGTATACTAAGTGAATTTCTTCCATCACAGAGAATTTTACTCCACCTCAAAAGTGCTATCCAAAGGCTCCTATGCTTGTACAAATCTTTGAGTTGAAAAGACCCATGAAGCATCGCTTTCATATCTTTCTTGGTCCCTAAGCGTTGGCCATAAATCCTCCTCTTTTCCACTCTCCTCATCTTATCAAATCTCTTCAAAGCTGTAATGTCCATCTTCTTGATTCGCTTTCAAGCCATGGTATCTGTCTTCTTGGAAGCTTCTATCTCTAGGTCTACATTCCTCTTTGCATTAGTAGAGTGCCTTGCAAGTGGTGCCTCTTCCTCCAATGACCTTGAAATTCTGCGGCTTGAGTGTGTTTCTTTCTAAGTTTTTTCTTCTTCGTAGCTTGATTGTAATGAAGAACTAATCTTATCCTTGGAATGTGTCTACCTATTTCCATAATCATGTTGCTTTGTAGTTGGGTTGGATGATAGTTATGTTGCTCTTCTAATTGCAT
Organism: Ceratopteris richardii; assembly: GCA_020310875.1. Classification (NCBI taxonomy): domain Eukaryota; kingdom Viridiplantae; phylum Streptophyta; class Polypodiopsida; order Polypodiales; family Pteridaceae; genus Ceratopteris; species Ceratopteris richardii. The sequence continues at coordinate 18,802,545 of CM035413.1, forward strand.
CTCGTATAAGAATGATTCTGCTTAATTAATAGATGTGAGATGAGTACTCATCTCACGCTTTACAATTGGCTCCGTGGTCCATTCTGAAGAGATTTTTGGAATGAAAAGCTCCTTAGATCTAACTAAATCATAGGGTGTATCTTGAGGTGTCTCGACATGTTCTGCATATTTTAAAACAAACATCCAAATAATTATTGACCTTTGTTTGTTCTATATATATATATATATATATATATATATATATATATATATATATATATATATATATATATATATATATATATATATATATATATATATATATTTCCTTTTTTTCATGTAATTCTCGAGTGAGAGTCATTGTTGCTTCAAAAGCATTCGTTGATTCAAGGAACATATAAAATTTGCTCTAACTATCGTCACTTTGTGCATTTGACGCAGGTCTTTCGTCCTTGGAAATACTCCACCTCAGTCGCTGTCATTCTCTCCCAACTCCTTCCAACCTTCCCACAAGACTCCGGACATTGATTTTGGGCGATGATAGCCTTGACGATGAGGATATTGCAAGCATTGTGAGGGGCGTTACGAAGTTTACCTCGGAACTAGCAAGTCCTCGGATAACATGTCTTACTATTATTTGTATATATGCCGGCATCGTTTCCAAGCTTAGAAGTTGTCTCTATTATGCGCCACTCCAAGTTGAAAACGTTAGCTCTGGACGTGACATCGCTGCGAGGATTGGCATTGGAAAGGTAGCTCTTTCTCTTTCTTCTAATTTTAAAACGTCTCTCCGAATTTGATAGTTTTAAAATGAATATGTCCTTTTTGTTGATTTCTGAAGAGAATTTTTTAAACATACTTCAATCGAAGTGAGAACCTACCTTCTACATAACATCCTTCCTCTCGTTGAGAATAAATACTCAGGAGGTTCCTTAGCGAATCTTCAAGCACCACGGAATATTCTTGGAAATCTTGCTAGAAAGATCACAACGCTATGTACCCGTCACTTACTTGGATATGAGCAAGTGACGCAACACAATAACCGCCACTTACTTGGATATGAGTGAGTGACGCAACGCTATGTACCCGTCACTTACTTGGTTATAAGCTAAGATTTTAGATTATTAATATCAATTAATCTTCCTTTAGTCCATTTCGATAAGGCTGAACTATATCCTGGTAAGCTCATCACTAAACATGGCTATATCTTTCCCCTCACAATTTTTCCTTCACCTAGAAGTCCCATAGTTTTATAACTAAGGTTTCTTCTTAATCTCTTCTTGTAGATCGATCATCTAGCTCCTTAGTCTTAAGGTGCTAAAGGAGATACTTCCTCTTGGAAAAGAGAATTTCCAAACGCATATAAAGTAGGATAGATTTGAGAATATCTTATTGAATGTTTGCGTACACAAGATTAGGACGGGAAAACTTGCCCATATGAAGCTTCCTTTAATTGACACAAGTCGCTGTCATTCATTCCGATATTATGGTGAGATATAAAAGGTATTTTTATTTTTTTGTTTTGATATTGAAATATTTTATAAAATCCATACTTAGCGCCCTTCCTTGTTAGGCATGTTGCTTTTTTCCGCCTTAAAAGTAGTCGCTATATGAACTCTCTTTCCCTCCTAATGAGGAACCTATACAAGAGGATTGAAGCCCTTGATGACTATTCCCTCTCCTTTGCAAGAGGAAAATACGGATGTTATGGGAAAAGGGGAGGCCAGTTAATGTAATTTTGATTTTCCACTTGAGGATCCTTGAAATTGTTCAAATTTGAGCTCCAAGCTAAGGAGCTTTCGGACCTTTGGATGGATACCACTTGGAGGCTTGAGAAGCAAGAGATCAAGCACGAATACTCAAGTTGAAAGAACACCCCCTCATAAGAATATAGTAGATTTAAATCCTGATTTTTTTGCTCCAAAGAAAGTCTTTTAATCCTTCTCGTTTTAAATCTCTCTATACGTTTTTTTATCACCTCAATAAAATTTTTTTCCTTCCTTTCACCTTGAAGAAGTAGTGTTTGAATCATACTTTTCTTTAGTTTTCATCTTCTAGCTTGTTGTCGTGGAGAGTAATTATCTTAGTATTAGAACAACTTTGCTTGTTCTTTGGAGAATAGTATTAAATCTTTGATTTAACACCATGTAGTTGAAGTTTGAACAAAAATCATTGTTATGAAAACTGTTCTCCTTTTTTTCTAGTCATTTATCTAGTCATTATCCAGCTAATAATATCTCGCTCATTGCACAATAGAAGGTGATTGAGATACTAGCATTGCCTATTTTTATATGTACCTACATTTTTGTGACATATGAAGTTTTTACTCTCGCATGCCTGTGATAGAAACCTTTATTGGCTCTACATGACCTTCAAGTAATTAATAATTGAAAGTTGAATACTCTTCAGTATTGTTTCTCTATCTATGAGGACATTAAATGCCCAATAATCTTTCCATAAAATGCCAACTTGAAAATATGGCCATCAATTTGTAATCTTCTAATTCTTTTGCATTTCTAATCAACAAGTAGCTATCAGTGTACTTGTGAAAAAAATAAAACTCTTTGTAAGTGGATAAAAACCTTGATTTTTATTTTGGATCTTAATGATTTAAATGATTCAAATGATTAAATCGCATGATTTAAATCTCTTGGTCAAACTATCCATAAGAGTCAAAAGCTACCTAGCATACATAGGTGTGATAAAACCTATAATTTAGGAAAAGAGCTCCCTATCATTTAGGGAATTTTGTCAAGTTGATATAAACACACATTGTACTTCAAATATAGGACCTTACATGTGTGTATGCTCTCATAGGATTCAAATAAGCTATTAGAGCCATTGCTTAAGAAGCCCCCTACTTTATTGTGTGATTCCAGTAGACTTTGAGTAGCCATAGCTAGCCCATAGTTTTTTGTATATAGAAACTAGATATCTATGAGTGTTGTGTAGAAATTCCTTACCAAATTGTAGTCATTTATTGTAATCCTTGATTTTCCAGAAAGCTATCATTATATGCTAAAGTTTTCTTGAACCTCATGTCCAAATTCTACACAGTTTCAAAAAAATTGCTCCCCGAGTGAACATTGATCTCTCTGTGGATGCCTATTTTGAAGGCATTGGTTCTTACAATAGGAGGTGTGAGTGACTTGAACTAGCAAGGGTATATAGTGTAATTTCTATATGCAAAAGCTCTCGACTACAATCCTCAAGTGTTTAGAGAATCTTTGCCTTGATTGAATAGAGGTTATTGTGAGTGTGCATGTGAGGCCATCTATGCTTTAAAGTTGCATAGGCAAGTTTTCAATTCTCCATCCATGGTATTATAGCGTTTTGACATAGAAAGGCATTCAAGGAGGACCCAAAGAAGCCATTGAAGGACCTTGAAGGAGAAAAAACTCTTGGATCAAGTTCAAGAACACACTATCAAGTCAAGGGGATTCGACTAGTGAAGAAGGAAAGCATAGACTTCATGTGCTTGGTACTTGTAAAGTATAGAGGTAAAGCTATTTTTTTTTCTCATTCCTCTTGCATCAAAGGGATCTCGGAGTGTACATAAGAGTACATCACGTGAGAGTATAAAACTCAAATCTCAAAACTGGACAAAAATGATTATCCACCATCGAGACTTAGAATATCTAGCTACCTCATGGGAAAAGGATTATGGGGTCTAATAAGTGACATAATTGGTAGGCCTAAACTAGGTCAAAATGTAACTTGTGATTAGTTGCGGAACTCTAGAGAATGGAATGAGAGGGATAAGAGATTCATCTTCATATTATCACAACACATTAGCAATGCCATGATTGGGCATATTCAAGACTAAGATACATCCATGAAGGTGTGGGAAACCCTAAAGATACTTTAATCCACTTCAACAAAAGCCAGTAAAGCTCAATTGAAGGATGGAATAAAAAACATAAAGAAAACCACTAGTAGCATTATAAATGACTACATCTTCAAATTCAAAGAATTTAATGATGAATTGGGTGAACAACGGCATAGAAAGCTACATGGTGGTGTCCTCGATTGCCCCAAACACTTAGGCAGTTGGATCTTCTATGAGGAGAGCAAAAGTGGAGGCAAAAATGTGCACAAGAACTTGGAGAAGAAGATGGAGAAGTTGAAGTTCAAGACGTTCCCATCATGCTATGAGACATTTGGGACCAAGTCTTATTGATAAGTAAATTTTAGGTCATTTTGGCATGTTCACACATGGCCATGACCAAACATCATAGAAATAATGTAAATGCCTATAACTCCCCGATTTGTGGCCCAAAGAACAAAATAATGTCTAGAAAGCTCTTGGGCAAATCTTTCACAAGGAAGAGTCACATAAGGAGAGTCCATGCAACCTTTAACCCCAACAACCTCGCACTTAAAGGACCAAGGAGGCTCCTTTAAGCTAAGTAACTCCCACCATTTGTATACACAAGTGATGTCATGCCTTGTGTAGACACTTCATGAAAGCATTTGCAAGATCTTGTGAAGTATTGGCCTTGATCAAAGTGATCATGTCATCCTCTAACACAACTCTGATGAAGTGGTATCTCACATGAATATGCTTTGTGTAAGGATGGAACATGGAATTATCTCCCAAACATATGGCACTCTATTTCTCCAAAACTCACTACACAAGTGGGCTAACCAAATATCATCTTTGAAAATCTCCATGGTGGAAATATATTCAACCTCTCTAGTAGATATTGCAACTATTTTGTGAAGTCTAGATCACCATGAAATAGCTCCACCTGCAAGGGTGTATACATAGCCACTTGTGGACTTGCAAGTAGTGGTACAAATAGTGGTTTCGATGTTGCTTTTTAACCCATGTTTAAGTAGAAATGCATCAAACATCTTATACCATTATCTAGGGGCTGATTTTAGCCCATATAAACTCCTTTTCAAAACTTGCATATGAGATGCTCTTTTCCAGGAATGGAATATCCTTACTCCTGTTTCATGTACAAATCTTCAGCTAAATCAACATTCAAAAAGGTACTTAAACATCCATTTAGAATAAATGGATATCCAAGGTATCTATGATAAGAAACAACACACGTAATGTGGTCATTTAACCACTAAAGAGAACACCTCTTGGAAATCAATTCCCTTTTTGAAACTAGCCTTGCCTAATTTTGTTGTCAACGGTTTTGATTTTGTATATCCACTTGTTGGGAATGGCCTTCCTACCTTTTGGCAATGCAACGGAATCCACATAATCATTTGTATGCAAGGCCTTTATCTCTTCCTAGAGGGTTAACTCTCACTTCTTCTTGTGCTCACATAGCTTTGCCTCTTTGCAAGTGAGAGGTTCACTCTCATCTAATAACATAATGTAATGTATAGTGGGGTCATATCTACTCACAAGCCTCCTAGAATGTATAAATCTTCTTACAGAATTATCCACATTTTCTGGCAATAAATGTACATCAAGAGTTACATCAACTTCCTCATTGTTAAAGGGATGTTGTACATCATAACCTAGTTCTAAGGATGAATAGGTGGTGGTTTTACAACACCTCTAAATTGTTTTTATTCTCCATATTCTCACACGCACACTCTTCATACCTCTTAGGCACACAAATCTTTTGTATCTAGTTCATATTTCTGCCTAGATACATATATTCTCAATTTGTATCATATTCGTAGATTCTAATTGACATTGGAATATAAATAGTGTAGGTGAGCATCGTAGCTTACCGTTACACTTGAAATCTCATCTATTCTCTCTCTATCTCTCACTGATCTATTTTTGAGTCTTAAGATGTGTATGTTAAGGTTCATCCATTGGAAGATCTTGTAAACCTATGATTTATTGTTATTGTGGCCCACTACTACTTCCAACAAATGTTGAAAAGAAGTTGAATAGTTGTCGATGGGTAGAAATCAAACTCCTTGGCAAAAATGAATCCTTATGAATCTTGGAGTAGAAATAGACAGAGATTAGAAACCTAGAAGGGAGATCAGTTATTGGAACTCTAGATGTAAGGAAAAATTTAAGGAACTAAGAGAGGTAGAAGAATCATCTCAACAAACTATCAAAAGGTCGACAAGAGAAAAGAACCATAAAAAAAGTATGGATATGATACGTATTAGTAACCAAGCATTCTACATGCATGGCTCAAGTCCTTAATTCCAAAGAGCGCTCATCGTATGAGGACGCTAAGAAGAAAATATAATGGAAGCATGCTATGGAGGAACATATTTTATTTTGAAGTCAAAATAATGGATTCGATCTTTTCCAAATCATACAAAGGTGAACATGGTATTTCCAATTTTACACTTGAAGTAGGAATAACGTGGAACATATCTAAAATATTCTTCAACAAAATCAAAATTTCATTGGAAAGATTTATCTTTTTAACAAGGAGTAGTTATATCATTTTTGATGTTTAGTTTACTTGAGCTTCATATCAAGTCCTTAATTATTTGTTCTTCAAAAGATCATGGAAAAGGGAAGTAATAGATAAAACATTACAACAAGTTGAACAAAGCACTAATAAATATAAAAACCTACAATGAAGGATATAAATGAAGAAGTAGACCTATAGAGTGAAGTTATTAATCATTCCCAACACAATGCGATCTTAGAAGGAATAATTGCAACTTAAGTCCTGTTAGGAGGCATGATGTTGGCTTTTGAGCAATTGAAATCCCATGAGGCCCATAAAACTTCCTTGGTTACTTCTAGAGATGAGGACAAAAAAGTATCCCCTCGTGATACATTTGCAAAAACTAGAAAGCAATCTAGTTCACATAGGGAAATAAAAGAGAAAATTCCTAGGGATACATAATTTCTTAAAGACTTGAACACGAAACTTTATGGGTGATGATGATAAGAGAAAACGGGATGTAGTTTACACTTTTTGCAAAAGTGAAATGACTTGCATCAATTGAAAGAAACTCTACTTGAGTATCAACTGCTCTCGGTGAGTCATTTGCTTGGACCACATGCGTACAAGTGGTGGGTGAGTCTTAAAGAAGCAAGGACTATTCCGAAAGGACGGAATAAATTTTAGATTCTTCTTAAATACTTCTTACCCAAGAATGAAAAAGAGAGGAACTAAGATGAGTAGGGTCATGATGTTGGGGTTTGATGTCTACATAAGCACACAAACAACACAAGGAAGAAGAACAAGTTAGGAACACAATACATAATACTAAAAGTATTAAAAGCTGAATCTAGCAACATATTAAAGTCGTTAGGGTTCCAGGTGTATAAAGATGCCAAAGAGAAAACCTCATATAGTGGGAAAAAAAGTTTCCAATGGTCCTAAGTGTGCTGACACCCATTGAAATATATGAAAAAATCCCCCATGGGAGTGATTCAATGAATAAGGATTTGGCACACATGAGATCAATCTAGGAAACAAAGTAAGCCGAAAGCTTTGCAAAAAGTCACAAAACTCTCCCTAGCGAGAGACTTTGTGAAAAGTCTACAAGGTTATCCTCTGTGGGCACATATGCAAAATTGATCTCTTGAGCAGAGAACCTCTCCCTAAAATAATGATAGTTCACCTCAATGTGCTTTGTGCAAGTATGGAACATAGGGTTCCTTGCAATTGCGAATGCGCTCTGACTCTCAATGAAGATGTTGATGGTAGAAGACAAAGCAACACCCAAGTCAGCCCAAAAGGCTTCTAAGTCACACACACTCAAGAGTTGGTGTGAAACTTTCTCTATATGTAGCCCTTGGATTAAAACAATTCAAGTAGTCATTTACCACTCATGTAGTGAAAGATGTGCTTAACTACTTGTTAAATGCTTGACACCTGGGCAATGCATGAACCTGCTCATATGAGACTTAGAAAACTAAATATCACACCATGTTATGCATAAGTAACTCAAGCATCCAATGGCTTGCTAATAGAGAACAATATCAATTACATCTCCAAAATCATGAAAACTCAAGTGTAAACCTGTTTCCATAGAAATGCCAATAGGTTTATAATCTTCAAGGAAAAAATGCAATAATAATGTGTCAATAATATTTTGTTTCTCACAAAGTTACTCTCCCATCAACTTGCATAAGCCGAATTCCCAAATAATGTTGTGAATGCCCCAAGTTTGACATCTCAAAAGAGGCATGCAAGTAATCCTTAAAGTCAGCAATATGCTTCTCATTAGGAGCATTAAGCACCTTGTAAATGCACTCAAGAAGACATGTATATCTTCAGACCAAGCACATGGTGCTCACTTCAACCCACATAACGCCTTAATTCATATGCTTACTCTCCAAATATTTTTGGACATAAGCAACAGAAGCCTCAATTCTTGCCTATTAATAAGTGGTAAGTGTATGCCAAGCATGCTTTGTTGTTTTTTGGGATGAATGTGAGGGATAATAGCAGGTTTGATAGACAAACGTATCAATGCATGTGCTTGCCCATATCTACCATGCTCAGGAAGTTGTTATCTAATAGGTGCAACACGAACTATACCACAAAGAAGAAATTTAAGATCATCATCTTCAATGCCATCTTCATCACCTCCAACAATTGTATTTGCATGTGTAGTAGGAGATTTTTCAACACACAACATAATATTCCATAATCCATTGCTATCAATACATGAAACATCATATATTCCCGCAATGGGTAATTAGTATCATCAAATCTATCTTCAACAACCAACATATGGAATACATCAGTGCTTTTATCCATGGCCACTAATTAAAATACCTTGATGCAAAAAAATGACTATATCTCAAAAAATTGAAGAGAACCGCAATGTTGAGCTTTGCTAAACCTATAAGAGACTTAAATCTACTTATTGTGGTGAACCAAAAGGTATATATATGTTTGGCAAAAGCGAACAGAATTGCCTACACAAGCACTATGATAGTGTGTTCAGGGGCCAAAAGAGCTCAAAACAAAATTTTGATGTCACATAGTGAAGCTATTTTGAACTACTAATAGTCATGAGTATGCTCACTTAATTTCTTGTGATTTTGAGGCGAGGATTAGAGGGCTGTTGATGACACCCTAGATGAAGTGGCACCCTTCTCTGATACTAGTTTCTAGAGTTTGAGGTTTGGAGAATCACAATAATAGCACAAGGAAGAGAAGAAGAAGCTAGGAGCACAACACACAATATTGAATGTACCACCAAGTGAATGTACAGAGATAAGTTACCCATTAGGGTTATAGATACATATGCAAGCTACGAAAAAGAAACCTCCTAACGAGGGAAGAAAGTGCCCTATTGGTTCTAAGTGTGTTCTTACACATCACTACTAAAATATATCAACAAGTGTGATATAGAGAGGTAGAACATTATCTATTTACCTTTCTCACTATCAGGAGATTATCCACTAAACAAGGTCAAAGGTTTTGAATTCCTATGTTAGGCAATGTATTTGAAAAGTTTCATCAAGTTAAAGTCTTTATTAAGCTTGACCTTAGGTCAAGATATCATTAGATTAGGATTTGAGTAGAAGATTTGCATAAGATTCCTTTAGGACATGGTATGGGTACTACAACTTCTTGGAAATGTTGATTGTTCGATCAATGGATCTATCACATTCATGAAACTCATAAACAGTTTGTCGCAATGCTCCTGAGGAAAAAAGTAGTAAAGTTTCTAGACGATACTATGATCTACAATAGATTATAAGAGGAACAACTTCAACACTCAAAAAAGGTGTTTTAAGTCTTATGAAAATATTCACTCTTTTTGAACAAGTCAAATTTTTTAATGTTCATAGCAAAAATGAGGTATCTTGGCCACATCATCTCCAAACATATAATCTACATGAGTCCCTAGAAAGTGAAGGCTATCATCAAAGTGCTACAAATCTTCCTCTGTTACTTTCTATTTAACCAAAATATGTAATGAGCTACTTGAGTGCATGAGAGGGAGATTTAGGCTACATCTCCAAACATAGAATCTAGATGAGTCCTTAATGATTGAAGGCTATCATGAAATTTCTACAAATCTTCCTCTATTTCTTTGTATTTTACCAAAAAGTTTAATGAGCTACTTGAGTGGATGAGAGGGAGATTGAGGCTAGATCTCGCATATTCTAAGATATGGGAAACCATTAGGAAAGGTTATCTAGATACATGGGTTTCCAATGAGCGTGCCCTATGTGCAAATACGTGAAAGGGACTTGTGGAAGAGTTATAGTTTCCATGATAGATATTTTCTCCAAAAAGATAAGGTGTGTTTCACAAGAGACCCAAAGGTGAAACAAAAATTTCTTTATCAGTGTCATGACCCACCAAGTATGGGACACGCAAGAGTTAACATATAATCTTGTTAACAAGAGGTTCTATTGACTTAAATTTTATAAGTTCATCCTAGATATGTGCTTGAATGAAAAACGTTCCATGTCAATAAATCGAAAGGTTGAGGATTCGAGGTCTTCTCCACCGACTAGATACTATTAATGGGAAGTGGGAGAAAATATCGATGGATTTCATAGAGGGACTACCTAAGACACAAAGAGGTTCAAACTAGCGTAGGTAATTGTGGATAAGTAAAAGAAAATGGATAAGTTTTTTAGCATGTATCACAATGAAGCTATAAATATTGGCGAGAAAGTTTGTAGAGAGTCTTTAGGGGTCTTATGTTCTTCATTTAGATGTTTCCTTGGATCATGATAGGAAATTTTCCTTGGATCATGATAGGAAATTCACTACTCATTTTTGGAGAGCATTGTTCAAGATATGCTATGAGAATATGTGAATTAACAGATAATTAGGAATGATGAATAAAGTACAATTTACATACAATAGTGCCAAGGGCATTTCCATCACACATAGTTCATTTATGCTTATGTAGAAGTTCCATCTAAGAAATCCTTATGCAATAGGATTGTGGCATGAAAATATCCAAGTTGCAGAGGACATCTTGGGAGAGATATACAGTATGCGTTACTTGTTGAGCACAACAATAAAAGAGTTAAGGATGGGGCTAGATCATGTGCTAATCCTCAATGGAGAGAAATAAACTTTAAGGTAGGAGAACAAGTCTATCTTATATTTTCTCTTGAAATATTGAAAGTGGACCTTGTCCAAAACTACCTCCTGGGTGCTACTCACCATTCACAATACTAAAGAGAAAAGCAAAGATGGCTTATCCACTCCAACTGCACAAAAATAGTAAGATCCATTCAATGTATGATGTGAGTTAGCTGAAGAGAAGGCTAAAAAAATTTGACATCTTCATTTCTAATAGTGAGGTTATAGACCTTATTTTTCTTTAATTCATAGCACATCAGGCTCGAAAGATAGTATGCACTTGAGAGAAATGGTCGGAGAGTCATGTATATAACGCGCGCTTAATAAAGGGGAAAGGTAGTTCAAAGGAAAGTGCTATATGGGATCGGGTGAGCACCTTTCAGAGATAGTTTCCTGCATTCTCTTTGCCTTCCTAAGAGTGTTCTTAAGGTGAAGCCTAATAGGAAACACTTTGAAGAAATAATGTAGAAAGAGTACATAAGGTTTAGTGGAAGGGGTCATCGGATCCATTCTCTTGCTCACACATGATTTCAATACGTTTTCTGAGGACGAAAATGGACTCTATGGTGGAACGAAATGTCCTATGCGGAGACGTTGAAACGATTGGCACATGAGTGGCACTTGACACTCATGTGAATGCCTATGTGGTGCTATGCATGGAGAGAGAGAGAGAGAGAGAGAGATTAATAGATAAGAGCATGTGGTGTGGAGGCACGGAAAATGATGCATCTATCACGTGGAGAAATTCATGGTTTGCATAGGAAACGTCGTCAGGTCTGCATGGTGATTGCGCATTTTTCAACAGGTTTCTAAGTTTTCTGGCTTTGATGGGTTTGGCACAATACACGTTTAGGTAGCTTCTTGTTTTTTAAATGTTGGTGGTTTGTCTGTGTAACATATGTAACAGCTGTTTTACTTCTCGAAATGGGGGGTTGCAACTTGCTAATGAACAAATATATGTTTAGTTTTTTTTTTTTTTTTTTTTTTTTCAATCAGCGGAAAAGCTAACGAATATTATAACAATTTGACCAGAAATACAGCGTTTCCATTTGAACGGCAGGAATGGCTTGTGATGGACACTTCTTCATCTCTTTACGATGGACACTTCCTTTTGACGCTGCTTGTGATGCACGCTTCTTCATCCCTTTACGATGCTCTCATAAAGTTCCTATGTTGTATACAAGTCAATGAAATGCTTTTAGCTTGGAAAATCTATTTAATACACCTGTTCCCTGAAATTTCACAATCTACTTCTCATTATGTCCTTTAAACGTTGTGACAAGTATTTTCAGGCTTATTATCACTTTTCGCTCACATGTTTACTTCTTCAACAATCACTCCAAAGAAACGGTACATAAGTAGAATTGAGCTGAACATGAAACAGATTGTTGGTCCTTGGAGCAGGTCGACCTCTTCCACTGCCCATCTCTCCGGACATTGATACTCGCTGACGCACGCGCACTTGGGAGTTTTAAACAATTTGGTGATCTACCGAAGCTAGAAGAACTCACTATAACAAACTCCAACTTAATGTGGTTTCAACTCCGAGCGACAGCCTTGCAACGATTGCATTTGGAGGGATGTGGTAGACTCATGGATTTGGATTGTGCAGGTATCATTTTCACTTTCTTTTCATTCGAAAGAAGTTTATGCAAAGGAAGATTCTTCTTACACAATCGCTATGGAGACATTTCTCTCGTCATTTTTAAGCAATTCGTTCAGATGCACTCAAATGAAAGATAAAACAAAAGCTCATTACGGTCACGGAATTCCAAACATGTGATTCCAATTTTATCGAGGATATTCATCCTTAGTTTTAGGTAGGGAAAAAGTTTATATGTCATTAGTTGCAACTGAGTCTTAATTTTGTTCTCATATGCGTTCCGTTTTAAGGCTGCAGCCAGTCTACAATGTTCTCCAAAATTACAACTTAGCCCCCATTCCCTTTTTCTTGCATAAAGTGATCACAAAAATCTTTGATCCCTTTCCCGTATTACACTTTATAGATACCATGTTTCTTAGACTTGATAAACATTACCATCCTGAGATCTTGAAATTATAAACACTACTGTCGGCATTCTTCTCTTTAATGGTTGCATATCTCAAAAACAGATTCAAAGTCATTCAATATCTTAGTATCTATATACTATGAATGATTTTAGGTATTTGTTTTGATGAATGTCTTAGTATCCGTACACTATGAATGTCCTACTCGACATCAAAATAGTCCTTTTTTTGGGAAAACTTTTTTGAGAGCTTTTAGATTTTCTTATATGTCAAGGGTTTCTTTCAAAGAACTAAGCTTTAAATTAAAAATGAGAAAAGTATAAGAGAACAAAAAATACGCACAAACCAGCCTCATGATCCTTTTATCCGGTTCATGGGGGATACACTTGCGTTTGCATTCTAGTTTTTTTTTCTTTTCCAGAACTAAGTAAAATTATAGAAACAAAAGAGAGATAAAAGAGAAAATAAGTAGAAATAAAGAAAGTGAGGGACCTTGTTGCCATGCTTAGACGAAGAACTATCGAGAAAGGATAAGGAGTTTTATGATGGTTTGTCTTTTTCATGTGAGAGCCTTTTGCTTTTAAGCTTGTTATTCTCAATTACAAAGACTCCATGATATTTAGAGGGAGGACGGGGTTAGACCACTACGTGTTTCTCATCCTTCTAGCCAAAAAGTCTAGGTAATTAAGAATAGATATCAGATCTTCAAATCTTCTATAAGTCCTCACTTTCAGATTTTCTTCCAAAGGGAAGAGGATCATCCAACCACCTCCTAACCTGCATAATCTACAACTTTAACTGTATATGTATATAATCTATTTATCTTTTGTCCTCTTATAACAAATGTCCCATTGTTCTTCTGATAAGCCTGCCACTAATTATTGTCAAAATCCACCTTCACTCCATTGTCCTCCATCTATCCAACTGAAATCAAATTTCTTGTAATAGTAGGAACAAACAAAACATCTCTAAGAGTTACGTGTTCATTAAGTGGATAATCACTAATGTAAACTACTTCATGCTCAATATTATCTCCTGTAGCAATAGTGAGCCTTGGATCTGGCCTATGTAAGTTTACATACATATTCATATTATGACTCATGAGGTTTGAGCAACCATTATCTACATACCAAGTTTTGTTGTTTACCTTCCTCTTATGTGTCTTTGTACGCATATCCATAAGAATGTTTTCCTCCTATGTCTAACTCTCCTCTTGCACTATATTGTTGTTCTCATACATGTGGTCTTGGCCTCTTCCTCTTTTTCGTCCTCTAAAACCACCTCTTCTATTTGGAGAAGCAAACCCTGACATAATGACCAACTTTAAAACAATAATTACAAGTAAAGTTATCTTGCTGATTTGCTTGAGTTTGTTGACTTTGTTGTATTGTTCTTCCTTCACTAGTAGCATTAAAGCTTCATGTTCTTCTTGCATTTTTATCTTCCTTCTCCTCTCCAATTTCCTCAACCTCTTGATCTATTTGATGAAGTATAAAGAGCGTGTCCTTGTCCTTGACTACCTCTTTGCGAATGATAAGAGTTCCCACCCTATATGTTGATTTCTTCAGTCATCATGAGCATTTCTAAATCTTCAAAGGATTGTAGATTCTCTCGAGTCACGATAGATATAATGAAAGACTTCCATTTTTCATCTTCTCTCAACCTAGTTAACATGCCATTAAAATTTATATCCTCACCACGAGATGCATCAATACAGGCTAATGCTTCAATAAGAGATTTTACCTCAAGAATATAATCATTAACTGATTGTCATGGCTTCTTTTTTATTCTTGTCAACTCACCAATAAGTTGCGTTTGGCTTGCTCTATTGGTAGCTACAATTAACCTTTCTAGAGACTCCCAAGCCTCTCTACTAGTATTCAAACCTCTTATATGTCCAAGCATAGTATTTGAACCTATTTTTGATATAATAGATAGAACTCTTTTATCTCTTTTTATCCATTTTTGCTCACTTGCTCAATCTTCTTGTGTACGAGCTTCTAGTAATACTAGCTTCACTTCTATACCTATTATCAATCCACAAAGACCTTTAGACATGAGATAAGACTCCATTCTAAATTACGACATGGGATAATTTCTTCAATCTGATAACCTCTCAATCGATGCACTCAAATCTACCATGTTGAATCATCGTAAACAAAGAAGATAACTCAATAGGCTTTATGAAAGATCTAATAAAAAACAAAAGCTCTAATACCACAATGTTATGTTTATAAACTTCTAAGCATCAAAGTACACAATGAAAAGTGATGGAACCTCCCAAGGTCTTCAAGTATCAAAGAAATATTTTCAAAGTTCAAAAATCAAACTTCCCTACAAACTTTCAATAAAGTAGAAATGGGAGATTCTAGCAAAATAATCAAGAGAAACTCTCTAAGTCGAATTTCTTAAACAGAAATCATACATTCTAATGTGGAATCTATGTATCATGTTCTAGAAACAAAAAGCATCAAAAAAGGTAGAGTATAGCTCCCAACAAAATCGGTTGAAGTCAAGGTATGTAGAAGCTTGCTACAACAAGGTATGACCATTTATCCGAATTGCAAACTATTGTATAGCAGCAAGAAACCTCAAAACTTTATAAAATATTTTGATATATCCACAAATTGTGAGAGATAAGGAAACCCTTACAAGTGAGATCATTTAAAAAGAATTCATAACACTTGAGATATAAAAGTTTGAAGAGAGATATGTCTCTAATCAGACATTGGATACACATAAGAACGTAAATCTGTGAAAAAGCCTACTTGCATGGACTTTTCTCATTCCATTTTGACAACAAATTGACCTACATATATACTAAAATTTGTAGGCTTCAGAATGCAACAAGATTCACTCAATTTGGCTACCTACACTGAGAGAACCACTCTTTTTATTGAGAGGCTATCAACAGAAGCACCTTGCTTGTCTAAAAATAGACACCTCTACTTTCCTTCTTACTTTTATCTACTTTCCCTCTAATTTAGAGATGCGAGCACTTCCACATGTTTTTTATCATAATAAATAAAATTGATAAGCCTAAAAAGACTACTTTAGACCTTGTTCTTATGTAATAGGGAATATATGTCTTCTGACTTTAATGGATTTTTGGTTGAATGTTGAATAAAAAATCAATGTACACTACCGTATACAACTCAATGAAATGGATTTGCTGAATGGAAGAAAAGGTCACTCATGGAGATGGCACAGTGTATGGTCAAGACCTGTGCTTTACCACATAGTTTCTGGTTTGAGGCTCTCATGTGTGCAGCATATGTACTTAACAGGTGTCCCATTAAAGGATTACAATCTATCACTCTATACGGGGCTTGGCATGGTCGCAAACCATCTCTTCCTCACTTGCATGTTTTTGGTTGTCTGGCATATGCATTAGTTCCTAAACAACATCATAGGAAATAGGATGATAAAGTAATGAAATGTATTTTTGTATCATCCGCATAATAAACACATTTTGGTTATCTTTGATGTTGTTTTTGTGGAAGATGTTATTCAGACAATACTTTCATGTACTAAGGAGACATTTGTTAGCTCCAGAGACATGTATTATATTGTGTAGCCTCTTTTATAGCTTGATAGTCTAGTGCTAGTTCTATTGAGGCAACTTCTCAACCTTTATAGGCTTCATGTGATGATGCACATCATTCCATTTCTGATGCAAATTTACATGATGCACTTGATGAGAGAGCTAATATTAAAGAGGCAAAAGCTATACCAAAATGGTTGGTTTAGACTTTGCATGATAGCAAATTAGATGCACCTCTGTCATATCGTACTTGTTCAAGCTCTCATAGTGACTCTTATTGGGGATATAAGGTTCATGTGACCTCACCCCCATATTAATATATATACATCATTTATAGGGAATTGTCTCAAGAGAGATTGTTATGTGGGTTTTGAGGCTCCCATGCATGTGTGTACATCTCTCCTTTCTTATCTCTCCCTCCATCTCCTCCTCGCTCCTCTTGTTTTGAACACTAGATGAAGGGCTTACGTGTGATGAACAAGAAGAGAAAGGAGGAGATGGAGGGAGAGAGAAGAGAGGAGAGACATGCATACATGTGTGGGAGTCTCAAAACCCACATAATGATGTCTCTTGAGGCAATGCTCTATAAATGATTTATATATATGAATATGGGGGTAAGGTCACATGAATCTTACATCCACAACCTTCTCCCACTTAAGCCTATCAATGTGACCATAAGCGGAGAAATATACAAAGAACGATAGAAGACTATGCACTAATGTACAGGAAGAGCCCGGATCTGAATCCATACCGATCACCCTACACCAACCACCTTGAACAAGGTGTATCCATGCACCTCAAATTGCTGTACTCTCATATCGATAAGAGTCAAGCTCACATCTAACTGATGGAAGAACTCATGAAGTTCCTGCAAAGCTCCCACTTGCTCGATGCGTGTATCAATCATCAAATGACTTACAACTCCAAGTGCAAATGCTCCAATAGCAACTGCAATATGTGGTCTGGAACATAACAACTCATAAATTTGACTCTTGAATGCTCACAAAACCTACGCTATCCTAGCTAACCTAAACATGTCAACCATGCCTATATTTAAGGCATCCCAAACACCATCATACATGTGCTAACATATCTATGTCAATATCTGGCATGAGCGAATCCAAGAATGACTGCATGATCGCTGACTCATCAACATCTAAATCAGTTATCCTCTCAACCAAGGATGTGTCTAGCTGTGCACCCTCAGAGCTAGGATGCTCTTGCATACAATGTATATCATAAGAGCTACCTTGCTCTAGCACACCAAGTGTATCAACATGCTCCACATGAGATAACTACACAACATCAACACCAAGGTCAAATTGATGATCAAACTCTAACTTAGTATCATGAGAATGCTCTACAAGAACATCCACATCATGCTCTAAAGCATCCAAATGGTCATCTTAAGTATGCTCTATAAGAGCATCCACATGATCAATAAAATCATACTCTATATAAGCATCATGAGAATCCAAAACATGCTCTACATATGCATCAATCTAAGCATCTGAATCCTGCCATACATGTGCATCAAGATTTTCAACAGACCCATATGTAGGTAGACAAAAGGAGACATGATGAGTCTTACACTGCACATAAGGCTGAAATCTCATTGGGACGAGACTCTTTCTTACATAGTGGATACTTGTGCCTAATCCACTACAAGGAATACGGGCGTGTAGCGACGGTTAACGCGACAGAATTTCCTCGCTATAAAATTGCAACTTGCATCGGAATTACCGTCGAGCGCGGACCGTCGATTATACGACGCAAAAAACGACGGTATTTGCGACGCTTCCGCCTAACGTCGCTTAAACGACGCTTGTCAAAGGCGTCGCTTAAGCGACGTTTTTTTGCGTCGCATAAGCGACGGTGCACACTGTCATATAAGCGACGGTGCACACCATCGTATACGCGACGCTAAGCGAATGTCGCTTATACGACGACGCGTTGCATCACTTATACGACGATCTATTGACGGAAAAAAATTAAAACGTTGGAGGCTCTGCAATCGGCATTTTCACGCATCCGATCGAAGAGCTCTCCAACGTTCGCAATTGCGCTGCGCTTACGAGCTGAAGCAAGTATATGCAAAATTGTTGTTTTGCTTAAGCTCTCTGTTATTGTCTCCCTCTGTCTTTGTTTCTCTCTTTCTACATCTTTCTCTCTTTGAATTTTCTCTCTCTCTCTAGATCTCTCTCTAGATCTCACTCTCTCTCTCTCTCTCTCTAGATCTCACTCTCTCTCTCTCTCTCTAGATCTCTCTCTCTCTCTCTCTCTCTCTCTCTCTCTCTCTCTCTCTCTCTCTCTCTCTCTCTCTCTCTCTCTCTTTTCTCTCTCGTTATTGCAGGTTATTCAAGAAGCTAACCAAGCAAAAACTATGGGTCACAATTGTAAGTACAATTTCTATTATTTGTAGATCATTTGAATTGTGTTATTTTCATTACATAGCATACTCACACTTATTGATATGCACTCATACACTTATACATGATGAAGAAGCACACACACATACATATACCTACATATACACATATACATGCACATACACACACATACACATAGTTATACATATACACACATACACAAGAACATGCACATATTGATACATACATATACACTTATACATGCACATGCATATACATACATATACGCACACATACACATGCACATATACACATATACATGCACATACACACACATACACATAGAGTTATACATATACATGCATATACATATACACACATACACATGCACATGCACATACTCATACACACATATACACTTATACATGCACATGCACATACATACATATACACACACATACACATGCACATACATACATATACACACACATACATATACACTTAGGTACACACATATGAATGAAATATATAATTAAAGTATTAAAACACATGCTTAATATAAACAATAATAACAATCAATAGAACAAAACTCTTCATTACTTAATACCATACACACAATTCAAAACATGACTGAAATGAAAAATATATAGATAAATATATATATATATATATATATATATATATATATATATATATATATATATATATATATATATATATATATATATATATATATATATCAATGTAAATACATATAATCCAATGTCATAATCAACTAAAATCCTAATCATCATCATGATCATCATCATCATCAGCAATATCATGATCATCCTGATCTTCCTCATCCTCATCCTCATGATCACCCTGTGACGATCGAGATCGTCCCTCCTGTGTCTGTCTCTCCACCTCATCCATATTTGTCTCCCCATAATACTCCTGTATTACATATAACAAACATAAATCAATAAAATAATTAAAACATTCATAACAACAAAATAATTATATAAAATTTAAAAATACTCACAAAGGCATCAGGATGTTCTTGTATATACTCGCTCAAACGCTGATATCCAAAATGTGTAGCATACTCGATCTCGTGTTTCGTAGGATATCGGCCATAATCCTTTCGCTGCAATGAAACAAATAAAAAACATTAGTTGCTTGCATTTTAACTAAAATAAAAAATATACTCACAATAACACATATACTTACAAACGTAGCTACAAAACCATTATGGCCCATTTGGCCTAAGTGCGATGTGTGGCCCGACTCCACTCTCTTCTTTACAGCAGCCTGTTTATTCAAGGAAAAAAATACATAAATTAAATTAAAAAATTACTACAATATCTAAAAATTATAAATATAAACTATTAATTTGTGTACCTTCTGCTGAGGAAATGACTCCTGAAGACGTAGCTGTCTATGAAAAAACTACCACGACTCAGGTGGTATGTTAGCTCGCCTCTTATTTTTTTCAACCATACAATATCTCCTGTTAATTTAATCTCAAACAGAAAAAAAAAGTCAGAATACATACACATATATACACACATATACACATACACATACACATACACATACCCACATACACATATACATGCAAACATATACGCATGCATATATGTATATATATACACATATACATACATATAACATAAACACACATATACATATCCACATATATACGTACACACACATGCATGCATATACACTCATTCATACAAAATACATGCATTTATCCCACAATAATATGTGTTGTGTATATGTGAATATGTGTGTATGTATAAATGTGTATATGTGAATATGTGTGTATGTGTAAATATGTATATGTGAATTTTTTATTTATGTAGATAATCAAATTATTAATATCAAATACCATTATTTGTAGATTCTGATCAATCAAATGGAACTCCACCACCGTCTCCTGATCGTGCAACGACTTTATACTGTAAGTTTATGAAATATTTAATTTTAACTATATTTGATGGATACATAACTTATATATTTTTTTTATGTTTCTTATAATGTGCAGATTCTGATCAATCAGAGGGTACTCCACCACCTCCTACCCATGCAACGACTTCACATGTGTCCTCCGATAGGAATTATGATGAATTTTACTATCAAGAGCATATTATATGTTGGTGTAACTCTTGTTATGGCACGTATCGAAGACCACGATTGGAATGTATTCAACATGAGGCAGAGTATGGTACTTTTGAGCATGCACCATCACCTAGTCAACGTGATAATGCTTGGGTATGTATTTTCTATATATATTAATGTCATTTTTTTATTTAAAAACCATGTATAAAATCAAATTATTATTGATATACAACAATACTTGCTCGATGATGATGATGATGATGATTTTTCTCATAATGTTAATATACCTCGTACACGTCATGGACTTGCTGTTCATCAATTACAAGCAGAGGTTTCTAGAAATCCTCTACCTCCTGGTTTAGAGAATGAAACGGCTGGAGATTATCCATTGCCAGCTCGTGATCGTTCTTTAGTACAAACATATGATAGAAGAAGATATGGAGGATGGAATAGAGGACCACTTCCTTTAGATGGAGAGGTTTTCAACTTTTGGGGTAATCGCTATATGATTGCTCCATCCACTATTACTAATGCTGGTCGTGGTCTCTTTATTGTAGAGGATTTGTATGTGCCTCCGAACTCTGAAGTCACTCTTATGTCATTTTGTGGTCCTATATATGGATGGGGAGATTCGCATCGACTTTCACGTCATGTTCAAAGCATGAGTACTTATGGAATATGCTTGAACGCAGCATCTCTTACTAGTAGAAGGATTTTACATGCAGAAAATGAAAGATTATATATTGATGGAAGACCTTACACACATGGAAATATAGCAGGTTTAATAAATAGTAGTCGAGGGTTACATAATAGTTCAAGGACTAATTGCACATTTGAGGAGCGTGAAAATAGTCATGAATCACCATACATGAGTAGAGATGTATCAAGATACATAGTTGTCAATGCTATTACTACATTACATGCTGGTGATGAACTATTAGTGAATTATGGATGGCGTAGACCTCCAAGAGCACCTTTTAGCTAGAGAGAATAAAAATTTTCTATCCATATTTAATAAGTTATATACTTAATTTTATATTTGAAGTTTAATTTTTATTCATTTATGAAATACTAATGAGTTTTATTTATATGTGTAGATTCCAACGTATGATGTTGATGATATTCGTCCACAACATTCACAATTACCAATAAGATCTCATTTATCAGAAGCTTCCATGAGGAGGCTACGCAAAACTCAGCATGTGCAATATGCAAAGTTGAAAGATCTATATTCAAAAGATGATAAAGTACAAGATTTGTGTGACAATGATGAAGATGATGGCATGGCAGATTTTATTGAGGATTGGTATCAAAATGACAGTGAGAGCATGGATATTTCTAAAAATGAGAAATATCTTCGAGAGGAATGTCTAAAGCATGTATACGAAGGAAGTCATTTGACACGACTAAATGCGAGCTTACTTATTCTCAACCTTCAAAATCGTTTTGGATGGAGTAATGTATCTGTTTCGACACTATTAAGGTATAAATTTCAATTTTCTATCTATTTATATATATATATATATATATATATATGCATAAATATATATACATATATAAATACATGTAGGTTTTTATTCTTACTTTAGATAAGGTTATAAGAACAAGAACTTGAATTGAATGGAAACTTTTTGTCCGCGCATCTTTTAAAACTATTAATGCATCTTTCCAAATATTCGCAATGGTGACATGGATGAGTCGCATGCACAGAGGTTACTCAAGAGACAGTAGTCCACTTTGTATCCTAAAGTTTAGATGCTCATCATTGACATGCAAGAGGTTTACTGCATACCCGAGAAATCCTGCTCTATCTTGACTAACCTCTGTGCATGCGATTCATCCATGTCACCATTATATGAACATATGTGTGAGTTGACAGGATACGATTGTTTTGCATAAATATTTTTAAAGATGCGTTAATAGTTTTAAAAGATGCGCGGACAAAAAGTATCTATTCAATTCAAGTTCTTGTTCTTACCTTATCTAAAGTAAGAATAAAAACCTACATGTATATATGTATGTATATTTATTTACCTTTTTTAATATATCTTTCTTTGATAAACTTACAGGTTATTATCTGAAAAGTTTTTACCAAGTCAAAATATTCTTCCTACCTCACATGATGAAATGAAGAAGATAATCAACAATCTTGGTATAGATTATCAATGTATACATGCATGTCCTAACGATTGTATTTTATATAGAGGTGAATATGCAGACTCTTTGACATGTCCCAAATGTCAATCTCCTCGATATAAGGGTCAAGAAGGTAAAATCCCGAATAAGGTATTGAGACATTTTCCATTGGCTCCACGGATTAGACATATGTTTCAAAGCCCCGAATTATCAAAGCTTTTGACTTGGGGACATGATCACAAAAGTACTCATGGAATAATCAGAATTCCTCATGATAGTGTTGCTTTTCAGCATATTGATTCTACATGGCCTGAATTTGCACAAAATCCACAGAATCTAAAGTTAGGAGTTGCATTAGATGGGGTTAATCCATTCTCCATGAAATCCAGTAAATGGTCAACATGGCCAGTGGTAGTCATAAACTACAATCTTCCGCCATATCTTAGCATTAAAAAGGAACATTTAATGCTTTCACTTTTAATCCCAGGCAAAAGACAAGTTAAAGATATGAATGTATATCTTGCTCCTCTCATTGACGATCTTCAAGAGTTATGGAGAGGTATTAATGTCATTGATATATCGAAAAGCATCAATGAAAGACATATTACGATTCGTGGTATTGTGGCTTGGACTATTCACGATTTTCCTGGATATGGCGTTTGTTCAGGTATTGATGTAATTTTTTTATTCAATATGCATGTAAATAAATTTGATTTAATCTAATTATATTTTTATCCTTTTCCATGATGCAAGAATATCTACTAAGGGTTATAAAGCTTGTCCATATTGTGGTGATTGGTTGAGATCAATCTATAGTAAGAATCTCAACAAAAATATTTATCTTCGACATCGACGATTCTTGCCTGATGATCATCCATTAAGATCTAAAAGAGAAGCGATACATTTTAATGGAAAGCTTGAAACAGGCCAGTATCCAAAACCTATGACGCCTATGGATTGGTATAAAAAATGGACAGATGGACCTCTGATAGATCCAGAAGCAGAAATCTTCAGTGATGATTCAGATAATGAGTATGTGAACAGAGGTAAAGGGAAATTGGCACTCGCAGAGAACATATCAATATGGTATTCTTTGGAGTATTGGAAAGAGTTAAAAGTATGTCATCTTCTTGATCCTATGCATATATTCAAAAATATTGGTTATTCACTATGGCAGCATCTTCTTGGACTAAAAGATACCACAACATCAAGGAATGATTTGAAAGATCAAAAATCCAAACCAAAGTTATGGCCAATTTTTGATAGACATCGACAAGAAACGACTTATGCATCTTCTCCTTGGGTACTTACAACAAAAGAGATACAGACTATCAACAATAGAATTCAATTGATCAAGACTCCTACAAGATATGGAGCATCGTTTCAAAACATGTTTACTATGGATGATAAGAGCTTATCTGGATTAAAGACCCATGACTGGCATAACTTTTTGAAACATATTTTACCTTTGGTTATCGATGGATGTACAACGAAAGGAGTACGAGATGTGATCTATCGTCTTGGATCACTTATAAGGTAATTATGATACTTTTATATTTAATATGTATGAATATTGGATATCTTTTATTTTTTAATTAACTTCTTTACAATTGTTTTTATGATTTGTATAGGTGGATTACATCCAAAGAGATCGATAAAAATTCGATCCCACAAAAAAAACGTGAATGCAAAGAGCTACTATGTTTGATGGAAAAAGAACTTCCTACTTCATTTTTTGATATTCAAGTTCATTTACTAGTCCATCTTGTAGATGAGATAGAGATTGCCGGTGTTGTCAACACTCGATGGATGTTTTGGGTCGAGCGATTTATGGGAATACTAAAAGGTTATGTGCGACAAAGAGCAAAACCAGAAGGATCCATGGCAAAGGGTTGGATGCTTGAAGAGTGCATGTATTACGTTAGTGAGTACCTTGAAAGAGTTCATGAAGAAGCTCCACGTGCATGGACCAACGAGTCTTCTTCAAAAATAACAGATGAGGTATTATCAGGTAAGGGGGTTCCATTCTTATTTACATTTCAAGAAAAAAATGATGTTTCTGCTTTTGTAGCATATAATAGCGAATGCATGCAAGCATTCGTTAACGAGTACGAGGAACTTCAAAGTCTCCAAAGTAAAAGGCGAAAAAACAAAAGATCTAGACGTAATCTCGATAATAATGAGATTACAGATATACCTTCTTTTACGGATTGGCTATATAGTCGTTTGCAACGCGCCAACGCTGTCGTCGAGATTTTCTCTCCTCTCTCACTTGTGAAGGCCTACAAAAAACATATTTGGTGAAGGTAGCCAGAATTCCCCGAGAAGTCCAGGATGCATCAAGGATGTCAAAGGAAGGTCACATACAAAGTTTCAAAGAAATCAAGAAAGTCCATGGTAGCGGTCAAAGTTGGTCAAAGCTGGTCAAAGTTGGGAAATTAGGGCAAAAATTTCATTGTCACCAAATTAGATGAAAATCCATATACTTGTAAAGATTGTCAAAGGCAGTCTATAGCCCAAATTTCAGCAGAAAATGGATTTGGTAGCACATTGATATGCTATGTTCATTTTGTAAAAATGTAATTTTTCAAGTTTGACCCTACAAATTCTTGTATAGAAATTTATGTTAGCCATATGGTTTGGCATGTATAAAGACCATATGTGGCTACATGTTTGTATAAAGTTTCAAGGCTATCCGAGCTTCCTAGACACCTTAATGCCACCTTGCAAGCTTCCAAATGTAGTCAAACTTGTACAAGTTAGATTCAGATGGGAGTTTTTTCTGCATATTCCTGAAGGAGATCTTTGGAAACATAGTCCTACAATGTTTCATCTTCATCAAAGACTTTTTGGAGGGTCAAAGAGCACAAAGTCCAGTTTTCAAGGTCACCGCAGTTTTCTAGAATAAGAAAAGTGAAGGCTTGAATGTCTGCCACATGTCAAAATATGATTGAACCATGTTGTACGGTCAAGATGAGCTCATATTCAAGGGTGGAGATGCACTAAAGCATAAAGGAAGGAGGATCCACAAATTTTTTCCATAAAAGAAGACCTTTTTTACAATCAAAGATCAATAATGCAGCATTTCTCCAAAAATAGTGGCTTATCTTATCCGAATTGATGTCAGCACTGATCCGACGGTCCAGATCATCCCCAGATCCAATGGTGGAGAATGAGGGCGCCTAAATTTCACTCCTTTACACTAGATTTGATAGAAAGAACAATTCCAAGCCATTGATTTGATTAATCAAATGGTTGTAATCAAAAGTAGTGATCCTAGAGTTGAGAGTTGATTTCTCTAGATCCAAGGGCCCAAATTCATTCAAAAAACTATATAAACCCCCCTCCAAACTCCTAGAGCATCATTGTTAGGCATCCATAGGGCTCATGCTAGCTTACGGTTTCCTTGAGACGATCACCCTCGGTTGAGCGAGTGAGGATCCAAGGTGAGCTAGTATGAGTATAGAACCTAGTTTCAAATTTAAGGTAGAACTCCAATCTAGGATAGGCTCTTGAAACCAGCATCTCTATCTTGACTCACCCTCGGTGGAGCGTGTGAGTGAGTTAGAGCTGATTTTAATGAGTCTTAGACTTCTTTAGTTAGACGTTACGAGCCTAGACAGACATAGGGTCACTGGAGTGGAACTCACCTTCTTACGTGTGACATTCGGTTGAACTGTCATGGTTTGAGGGTCGGAACCACCTTTGATCAATAGACTGCTTAGCATGACGTACACGACGATCTTTTACATGTAACTTAATTCAAATTCTTTTAATTCATGTCACTTTTCACTTGTCTCTTGTCACCTCTCTCAGTCTCTTAAGTATTTTTACATGTCTTCTATTTCTTCTATGTGTGAGAAGGCTCCGCACTATTGCGTTGAACCAGTGAGGATGTTTCTTTGAGCTTGTGAGTAAAATCCATCATCATAATTCACTTGCATGCATAAAATCCATACAAATCCATACATATTTATTAGTTTCTGAAAGTGTATAAGAAGCTCCAATATTGGACCATTCTTCCTTTCGAAACTGATTTATGTGTAAGGATTCCATCTATTCTCATCATGCATACATATCATCCAAAGAAGGCTATACATATGGATTAGAATTAGGAAGTGTTTAAGAAGCTCCTCCAATGGACCATTCTTCCTTCAAAATTTGATTCGTGTGTATGGTTCTCTTTCATTCTTATCATTCATGTCATCAATCTAACTTGCACACCTACATTCCCATTCCCATAATTATTTCAACATCTCTCTCTTCTCCATACTCAACATTAATTTCACCTTCACATCTTTAAACCTTCCAACATTCATTAGCTTCATACACCCTGTGTGTGCCACGACCGGACCCGATCCACCCGGATTGCGATCACATCCACATTTGAACCCGACGTGAAACGCTTCGTGGTATTTGCTTCTGATCTTGTTGGGAGGTTGTGATCCATATCCTTTGTTTCATATTTTTCATCCTCATCATATCATCATTATCATTCTTGAGTGTTGCACTGGATTTCTCACAGTATCGTGCACATCTTCGTCGCGAAGTAAACACATTTGTGAGAGATCTAGAACATCGTGCATCACTTGCTTATTCACATAAGATGGAGGAAGGATTCAAATCCCTTATTGTTGAGAAACAAGGCCAAAGAATAGTCTCTTCTATGTTGAGAGAGAAGGGAAAATTCAATGGCATCAACATCACAAGCTACTTAGATTTGTTTGAAGAGCAAGCTATGATTTTTGGTCTTCCTGAAGATCTTTTGATATCATTCTTTGAACAAATTGTTGATAGCTCTATCATAAACCGTGTCACTCAATATGATAGTCTTCCTTGGAGTGATTTTAGAAAGGAGATGCTCAAAGAATTCTATCTTGAAGATTATAGCCAACATAATCGAGATGGATTCTTACGATGGGTCAATTCTCCAAAGCCTAGTAGCTCTATTACTCACTTACAAAATGAGTATATTAGACGCTATGAACAACTTCCTGATGAGGATAAGATAACTTTGGAACCTGATCTTGTGATCAATTTTCTTAAGCTTCTTCATCCTGAAACTCGTAGGGAAGTTGAACGGCGATTAGAAGAACCAGATAAGCGCTATGGTCTTACTGACAATTGGCAAAAAGTGCGTAAAGTAGTAGAGGCTGTAGCCCATAGACATCAAAGACAATCCATGCTTTATGAGCAAACTAGTCTGCCTCAAGCTAGCCTTCCACAAATTAAGGAGCAATTTAGAGAACAATCCCATGCTATGCTTTTTGACTCTACTCCTATTCCTCAAATGATGGAGCCTACTCAAGGTTTTAAAGTAGAGCCAAATAAAAGTGTACTTGAACAATCTCAAGTGGATATTCTCACTAAGCAAATGGAAAGTCTTATTGCTACACAATCCAATTTGGCCAAGACTATAGATGCTTTACAATCTAATTACACCAAAACTTTCCAAAATCAAATGAACCCAATGACTTTTCAAGAGCCTAATCAACATGTTATAGCTACCAATCAAAATCCACAAATAGCTCCTACTCAAGCATATCAAGTTCCTCCAATGCATAATCCTCCCATGCATAATCCTTCAATGCAAAATCCTCATCCTCATGTGCAAAATCCTCAAATGTATCAAAACATGTATCCTCAAGCTTCTCAAATAGCTTTTCAAAATCCTCAAAATCAAAATTTTCAAAATCATCAACCGTATAATATGGAAGCTCCTCTTGCACCTCAAGTACCACATGTTGCTCCCCAAGCTCCTCAAATACATCAATTGCATTTTCAAAATCCTAATTATCCTGTTCAAGCAATACCTTATCTACAAAATCCTCAATTTCAAAATTTCCCACCACAAGTTAATCAAAATCCTCAAAATCAAAATGGTTTTGTGCGTGGCCCTCGTAGGTGTCCTTGGTGTGATTCGTTAGAGCACTTTTTGAGAGATTGCGAACTATTGAAGGATGCTAAGGAGCAACGACTAGTAATAGACATAGACAAGAAAATCTGTGACTATCGATCTAGGCTACCTTTGCAAGGAAATTATGGTAAGGGAGGAATGAAAAAACATTATGAAAATATAACCATAATGGACGTAGGAACTAGAGGAGTGAAACTAGAAGCTCTTGATGAACAACAAGTAGAATCAAGTAAACCCACAAAGGAAGGTGATTTTTCCATAGAGGCTTTAGTAAGAGCACGGGATGAGATTAGGAGAATAACGGCTTGGGAGTCACCGATAGAAGATCAATCTCTTATTTCTCACATATCCAATGTACAAGAAAAACGAAAAAGAGATGAAGTTGAGCCTAGTGAAAGAAGAGTGACTCGAAAACAAACCTCAGAGGGAATAGAAACAATCATAGAGCAAGGAGAAACATCACAATCTAAAGATAAAAAACAAGAATCAGAACCCAATGAACAAAAACAAGAGGAGAAACAAAAAGGGAAGAAGACAAAGCAAAGAAAAACAGAACCAAAGCCTTTAGATAAACCAGAACAATCAAAACAAACTGAAGACCAAACACGAGAACATGAACAAAAACAAGATCCTGAGCAAAAACAAAAGAAACCAAAGAGAAAACCTAAAGCCATCTTGATTTCAGAAATTGA
Source organism: Ceratopteris richardii (assembly GCA_020310875.1). Taxonomy (NCBI): domain Eukaryota; kingdom Viridiplantae; phylum Streptophyta; class Polypodiopsida; order Polypodiales; family Pteridaceae; genus Ceratopteris; species Ceratopteris richardii. The sequence goes on from CM035413.1 coordinate 18,832,262, forward strand.
GAGAAAAATAGATCCTATGGAAATTTTAGATGACATTTTGCTTAAGAGTCAAGTGACTATGTCTTTAGAACAAGTTTTCTCTATTGCAAAGCCTGTTTTTAAAGATAACTTTATCGGACTAATTAAAAGGAAGAGGTTTCCACTTAATCTAGATACTGAGATGCAAGATTCTCTAGATCAAGATCAAGCTATGAATGAAGCCTTAAACTTTGATGAATCTGATGAAGAGGACTTTGATGATGATGAAGTAAATGTTAATAAAAATTTCTTAGGACCTATTCAACCTGACCATGAAAATCATGAAAACAATCCTGAAAGTCACTTTAAAAGAACATTTTGGTCTAGAGGTACATCAGAGATGCATGTTAAAATAGGAAATGATAAGAACACTATCACTGTAAATGCATTAGTAGATTCCGGCTCCGAAATCAATGTGATTTCAAGAGAAGTCTATGATAAGTTTCGATGGCCCATAGATAAAGATTGTGGATGGCGTATGAGAACTGCAGATAATGGTGTAGGTACCCTGTATGGAGCTTGTGCTAGTGTGCCCATATCCATAGGAGGAATCACAGAAGAGTTTCACTTTTTTATTCAAGATAATTGCTCCTATGAAGTTCTCTTAGGTCAACCCTTTATTTGTGAGAGTCGTATGGAAACTAAAGCCATGGATGATGGGTCTACCTATGCTAGATTTAAGTCTAAGGATGGAATGCAATCACTTCAAGTCATGACAGTAGGAGTGAATCATCCTAGGAATCGATTGTCAATTAGAAAGAAACCTATTGTTACTCAGGGTCATGAGCATGCTTGTAGTGATTGTGCACCTCGATTCATGTTTGGAGCTACATATGAACAAAATTTCGGATAGAATCCATTGTTGAGCGGGACAACAGTGGATATTGGTTTGACATCTCGCATCCAACCAACATGTACTATAGTTTGTCACTTTGTTTTCCACATTCTAGATTAGATTTTCTTCATAAGAGTCAATTGTCCAAGTGTTTTATCCAAAAAACCCAAAAAAATTATAAAAACAACAAAATCATGGAACATGATGAGAACATTGAGCATGTGATTGAGACATCTCATTGTTTCTCTACTCTTGAGGAGTTAGAGTTATGTCTTCAACAAAATTCTAATTCCCATATTATTCTTATTTCTTCCCTTGATGAGTATGCTCTAATCCAAGAGTATGCTCTCAATGTTGACAAGTGCTCAAAATTTAACCAAACACATGATGCCTTAGTTGAAACAAAGTACAAAACTGTAGACAAAAAAAGCAAACCCATAGCTCAACCATTACCTCAAGGAAGTAATGAAAAAATTATTGATGTGAAAAATGATCCAATTCTTCGGGATAAGAAAAACATAGGACATACATTCACGGATGAGACAATCAAACAGGTGAAAATTGGTAGAGATGATGACTTTCTTTTGCCAGCAGAGAGAGATAAATTTGAGAGAGTTATACAGAGCCATGGAAAAGCCTTTACTATGTATCCTCATGAGATTGGTTGTGTAGATCCTAAGCTAGTTGCACCCATGATAATCTTTACTATTCCACATATTCCATGGAATCTTCGTCCTATACCTGTTCCAAAGGCTCACTTACCTGAGCTAATGAAACTACTTAAGGAGAAGATAAACATGAGAATTTTAGAGCCATCTTTTGCACCTTACTCAAACAGATGGCTCACTGTGCCTAAAAAGAATGGGAAACTACGTTTTATTCAAGATCTCCAACCCGTCAATAAAGTCACCATAAGGAATGTAGGAACAGGACCCATTGTAGATGAGTTTGCTGAATCATTTTCAGGACATTCTATCTATTCAATGGGTGATCTATATTCTGGATATGACCAATTCCAATTAGCAATTGATAGTCGTGACATAACCACAATGAAAACTCCTTTAGGCTTAGTGCGAATGTGTACTTTACCTCAAGGAGCGACTAATTCTGTGGCTCATATGATGAGTGCTATGAATATGGTCTTACATGATTTTATCCCTCATATAACTATGCCATTCATTGATGATATTCCAATTAAAGGGAGTGAGGAACGTGTAAAGGACATTACTTTAGATTCATCTGGATGTCGTAAATTTGTTCTTGACCATATCTCTGATTGTGAAAGAATATTTCAACGATTTGAAGAGGTAGGTCTCACATTTTCCATAGAGAAATCTGTTTTTGGTGTCAACGAGGTACTTATTGTTGGACATTTATATGGCCATTATGGTCGAAAGCCATACCCACAAAAAGTTGATGCCATTAGCAAGATTTCTGAAACATGTAACAACGTGAGTGAGGTACGTAGATTTCTTGGTGCTTGCATCTTTTATGTTATTTGGATCCCTCACTTTACTCATGTTGCTGATTGTCTTTATGACTTGTTGAGGAAGAAACGAAAATTTATTTGGACTGACAAACACACTCAAGCTATGCGTAGATTGAAGAAATTATTGCTTGAAGCTCCCATCCTTAAGCGTGTAGACTATTCTGCTAACAAACCTATTATATTGACTGTTGATACTAGTCCTATTGGTATCGGTTGGGTCATAAGTCAAGATGATAGTGAAGGGAATAGATATGCAATTAGGTTTGGTGCCAAAATTCTACATGAAACACAACAAAAATATCCACAGATCAAACGAGAACTATGGGGTATGGTAACAACTTTGAAAATAGACAAAGAATATTTCATTGGTGCAAATGTCAAAGTTGAGACTGATTGTTTGCCTCTCATTGGAATGATAGCCAATTGTTCATCTCCTGATATAGCCATGCTTAGATGGATCTCATATATTAAGTTCATAAATCCTGAGTTAGTTCATATTTCAGGTAAGTCAAACTCAGTTGCTGATATGTTATCGAGAGCTAGATTTGATGATGATCTTGAAAGTGACCTAATAAAGAATGTGAATTTAGTTGACTATGTTCCACATATATATGAGTATGAGAAATTTCATGAGTCTGAGTACGAAGATGAATGGAGAGACATAGGAAAGTATCTCAGTACACTACAACCATTACCTAGCTGGACTACGAATAGATTCCGTAACATTAGGAAACGAGCTTATAACTTTTTCCTATGTAATGGTTATCTTTGGAGACATGCTAAGGGTAAGGTTAAGAATCCACAACGAGTCCTAGGAAAGAGAGGTCTTCAATTGCAAGTAATGAAGGAAATGCATGAGACATTATGGGCAGGTCATAAAGGATTTTTTGGAACATATGAAAAAATTAGAAGTACCTATTATTGGCCTAGGATGTATGTTGACATTAGTAGCTATGTTTCTACATGTTCTACTTGTCAACTTCATTCATCAGTCAAACATAGAGATCCGTTGCATCCTACTTATCCACCTTGTATTCACTACAAGTGGGTAGTAGATCTTGTAACTATGCCTAAAGGTATCGACAAAATGCGTTACATTGTACTTGCAAGAGAAGACTTAACTAATCATGTAGAGGGACGTGCACTACGATCTAAGACCACTTACAATGTTTGCAAATTCTTGCTTGAAGATGTCATAAGTCGCTTTGGGTACATAGAGAAAGTAGTTGCCGACCGTGGAGAGTTAAATGCGAGAGAAGCTAAAGAGTTCTTTGAGCGTCACGGTATTCGTTTGTCTCTCACTACTGCATATAACCCAGAGGCCAATGGTAAAATAGAGAGAGGGCATCCACCTATTGTGAAAGCCATATCTAAAGCATGTAACGGTGACATCAAACAATGGCCTAAATTCTTACCTTTTGCACTTTGGGCAGATAGAATGACATGCACACGTACTACTGGATATATGCCTGCTGAACTCATGTACTGTCAAAAACCATTGTTTCCAATTCAGTCTCATATTTCTGCATGGTCAAATTTGCCTTGGTCTGAAAACATGTCTACTGATGATTTTTTGAGTTTGCGTATTAAACAGTTAGAACAAGGTAAATTAAGACTTGATGATGCTGTTGAAAAATTAAGAGAATCTAGAATGAAGAACAAACATTATTTTGATAAAACTCATCGATTGCGTACTAAGCCAATTGAAGTAGGAGATTGGGTGCTCATTTATGATAGTACATTTGACTCTCAATATGATGCACGCAAAAAGCTCACTCAACGGTGGTTTGGGCCATACATTGTATCAAAAGTCAACAACAATGGTACGTATGCTCTTTGTGAATTAAATGGTGTTGCACTAAAAGCTTTCATTGCAGGTAAAAGGATAAAGTTATTCAAGAAGCGTGATAATGACGAGTACATTTTGGATGAGGACATTGAAGAAGATGACAACAATGAGGCCGATTCATAAACAGGAGTATCCATGTTATAAAAAAAAAAAAGAAAAAAAAATAATAAAAAACATATAAAAACATCATTAATTTTCAAGTTCATGTTGCTTTGTTTTTTTTTCAAGTTCATTCTATTTTTTCCATGCCTGTTTCATGCATGTTTTTTTCAGTCTTTGCATTACATTGCATATCCACATCACTTGAGTCAAAAAAGGCAAATGATGATTCCTCTACTTGTGTAAAATTTTATCTTAAGTAGTAACTTATCTACCAAGAAATTGTTTATAATCTAGGATTGTGGAAAGATAGGGCATGTAGATTTGGAGGTTTATTTTGGTGACAAGACTTTCATATATAAACATGCATATGTATCCTGTATCGAAAGCATAATTGTTGAAATCCTAGCTCCTACTACCGCATGTTTCTACATCCTTAGTCCATCTCACAGCACTTGTATCGGAGTTTAAACGACTGTTCTCCATCATCAAAAATGGTTGTACCTTGTATCGGGGTTTAATTTTTCCCCGTCATCAAAAAAAAAAAAAAAAAAGTTGCTACATGTTACCAAGAAGTTTACACTTTCTTCCACCCCAAAAAAGTGATCGTAACCATAAAGTTGCCGAATCATCATCATCATCAAAAAAAAAAAAAAAAAAAAGAGCAAGCCAAAGGAGGATAAAGAGGCATAGTAGAATAAATCACGGGCTATATAGGCAGATTTATGCATCAGTGGAGTTTAGTTAGATTTCCTTGCATGTTATTAGAGAAAGAGCATATTCATATTTATGTAGGAAAGGAGTTGATCTAAAATAAGCTAAAGATGAAAGATGTCTCTTGAAAATCCTAAATCTTTGTTTATAATCATATTTAAGGTAGATTGCTTTATGAAAAAGGTACAAAATTTTCTTCAACATGAGAGGAACTGATGCTTAAAACGACTCAATACAACCACTTCCACTTCATATTGATGCTTGTCTTTTTTCTTTCTTGTTGCCAATGTTGCTTGTTCATTTGCATATATGTTGCCTATTTGTTCATGCATATTCATGTTGCCTGTTTCAATTCTTTCTTTCATGCAAATTTTGCTTCATGTCACGTTACCTACTGATTCATGCATATAATCAATTTTCCTTCCATGTTTCTTATGTTGCCTATAAAAGAATTTGATGCCTGGAACATTTTGTTTTTCACAGATGCTAGAGTGGCTCTTCCGGAGGAATCGCAGGTTTAGTGGGGGCGAATGTCGTCGAGATTTTCTCTCCTCTCTCACTTGTGAAGGCCTACAAAAAACATATTTGGTGAAGGTAGCCAGAATTCCCCGAGAAGTCCAGGATGCATCAAGGATGTCAAAGGAAGGTCACATACAAAGTTTCAAAGAAATCAAGAAAGTCCATGGTAGCGGTCAAAGTTGGTCAAAGCTGGTCAAAGTTGGGAAATTAGGGCAAAAATTTCATTGTCACCAAATTAGATGAAAATCCATATACTTGTAAAGATTGTCAAAGGCAGTCTATAGCCCAAATTTCAGCAGAAAATGGATTTGGTAGCACATTGATATGCTATGTTCATTTTGTAAAAATGTAATTTTTCAAGTTTGACCCTACAATTTCTTGTATAGAAATTTATGTTAGCCATATGGTTTGGCATGTATAAAGACCATATGTGGCTACATGTTTGTATAAAGTTTCAAGGCTATCCGAGCTTCCTAGACACCTTAATGCCACCTTGCAAGCTTCCAAATGTAGTCAAACTTGTACAAGTTAGATTCAGATGGGAGTTTTTTTTGCATATTCCTGAAGGAGATCTTTGGAAACATAGTCCTACAATGTTTCATCTTCATCAAAGACTTTTTGGAGGGTCAAAGAGCACAAAGTCCAGTTTTCAAGGTCACCGCAGTTTTCTAGAATAAGAAAAGTGAAGGCTTGAATGTCTGCCACATGTCAAAATATGATTGAACCATGTTGTACGGTCAAGATGAGCTCATATTCAAGGGTGGAGATGCACTAAAGCATAAAGGAAGGAGGATCCACAAATTTTTTCCATAAAAGAAGACCTTTTTTACAATCAAAGATCAATAATGCAGCATTTCTCCAAAAATAGTGGCTTATCTTATCCGAATTGATGTCAGCACTGATCCGACGGTCCAGATCATCCCCAGATCCAATGGTGGAGAATGAGGGCGCCTAAATTTCACTCCTTTACACTAGATTTGATAGAAAGAACAATTCCAAGCCATTGATTTGATTAATCAAATGGTTGTAATCAAAAGTAGTGATCCTAGAGTTGAGAGTTGATTTCTCTAGATCCAAGGGCCCAAATTCATTCAAAAAACTATATAAACCCCCCTCCAAACTCCTAGAGCATCATTGTTAGGCATCCATAGGGCTCATGCTAGCTTACGGTTTCCTTGAGACGATCACCCTCGGTTGAGCGAGTGAGGATCCAAGGTGAGCTAGTATGAGTATAGAACCTAGTTTCAAATTTAAGTTAGAACTCCAATCTAGGATAGGCTCTTGAAACCAGCATCTCTATCTTGACTCACCCTCGGTGGAGCATGTGAGTGAGTTAGAGCTGATTTTAATGAGTCTTAGACTTCTTTAGTTAGATGTTACGAGCCTAGACAGACATAGGGTCACTGGAGTGGAACTCACCTTCTTACGTGTGACATTCGGTTGAACTGTCATGGTTTGAGGGTCGGAACCACCTTTGATCAGTAGACTGCTTAGCATGACGTACACGACGATCTTTTACATGTAACTTAATTCAAATTCTTTTAATTCATGTCACTTGTCACTTGTCTCTTGTCACCTCTCTCAGTCTCTTAAGTATTTTTACATGTCTTCTATTTCTTCTATGTGTGAGAAGGCTCCGCAGTATTGCGTTGAACCAGTGAGGATGTTTCTTTGAGCTTGTGAGTAAAATCCATCATCATAATTCACTTGCATGCATAAAATCCATACAAATCCATACATATTTATTAGTTTCTGAAAGTGTATAAGAAGCTCCAATATTGGACCATTCTTCCTTTCGAAACTGATTTATGTGTAAGGATTCCATCTATTCTCATCATGCATACATATCATCCAAAGAAGGCTATACATATGGATTAGAATTAGGAAGTGTTTAAGAAGCTCCTCCAATGGACCATTCTTCCTTCCAAATTTGATTCGTGTGTATGGTTCTCTTTCATTCTTATCATTCATGTCATCAATCTAACTTGCACACCTACATTCCCATTCCCATAACTATTTCAACATCTCTCTCTTCTCCATACTCAACATTAATTTCACCTTCACATCTTTAAACCTTCCAACATTCATTAGCTTCATACACCCTGTGTGTGCCACGACCGGACCCGATCCACCCGGATTGCGATCACGTCCACAACGCAAATAATGAAGAAATCTCAGATGAGCAAAGAGAGTTAATGATAGGTTGTGAACAAAAGGTAATTTTATTAAAATATATATTTTATTTTTTTCATATATGTATGTTAGTTTCTATTTACTAATTGAATTTATTTTGCAGGCTCGAATGTTCACTAATATGTGGGCTTTTGGACAGCATATTAGAATCAAAGCCATTGATTCTTTACGTAAAACAGAGGATTCTAGTATTGTTGCTTGTTTCAAGCAACTATCACGTGCTAGCTCAAAAGACACGAACCTTATAGATAGCGAACTTGGTTACGTAGGAACTATTATTGGTATCTACGAAATTTCATTTCGTACATTCAAATAGGTAGAAAAAAGTTTATATATTTTTTTTAGAGTTAGTTATTTTTTTAAGCACCTAATAATGGGACGTCTTTGTTGTGATATATTTTGATAGGTCATTTTGAAGGTTGACTGGTATCGAACGGAGTATAAAGGTAGTAATTCTACAATAAGAAAGGAATTATCTGGGTTTTGGGCAATTGATTCTTCCAAGGTAATGCGATTTACTAAAGAACCATATATTCTTCCTAGGCATATTGAACAAGCATTTTTTTATAAAAACCCAGATGCTCATCCTTGGTGGCAAGTCATTTATGTCCAACCTAGAGGTAGGTCATTGTTTGAACAGTTTATTGTTAGAGAGATTGAAGAAAGTCCTCTTGATGATTCAGCATCAGATACTGATACATCAACATCTGGAATAGAAATTAGACTCATTATACGTGATAATGATACTAATCTTTTTGATGAAGAGGATAATTCTCTACATGCTGATTCTACTGATGAGGAAGAGGAATTACCAGAAATAGATAATAATCCACCAATAGATGATGTGATTCATGAGAACATAGATTTAACAATAGAAGAAATAAATGAAATCAATAAGGATAATGAAGATGAGAGTATATTGATGTCTTACCAAAATGATGGCAATAATGAAAACATATGAGAAGATTAGATAGTAACATGAAGCTTCTGAATGGATATCAGATAATAGGTTTTTTTTATTAACTTGAATAACGATGAATCCTACTAGAGAGATGAAATCATGTTCTTCTAAGTTAGAACATGAAGCTCGGGGGTATGCCTAATTATTTTATATATAGCTTTATCTTCGAGGAGTAAATTTTTATCATGTATGTATGCATATGTGTGTGTATTCATGTGTATTATATGTATACATATATTAGTATGCATATATATGTATTTCATGTATATGTATGTGTTTGCATGTGTGTGATATATGTATACATGTATTCATGTACGTAATATATGCAAGTGTTTATAATTGTGTACATGTATATATGTATATGTGTCTATGTGTAAATATGTGCATGTAACTATGTATGCATGTATATATATGTTTATGTGTGCATGTAGGCATGTACATGTATGTGTAAATATGTACATGTAAATATGTTAGTATGTATATATATATTTATGTGTGCATTTAGGCATGTATGTGTGAAGCATAATATATCTACTCCATTTTATATTTATGTATCCTATCTACATGATGTGTATATATCTTTACATATATTATGAATCATGATCCTCGTTGATTCGAGTAGCTATATATAGAGGCATAAGGTTGGGAGGAGAGACATCTCTCTAGTAGGACGTCGGAGGTTTACATATACTTCAAACATATGGCTAAAAGGTTGAATTAGAGTTTTTAAATTAGGGATTTCAAAACCCTAATATCGAGATTAGTGCTCTCTGTCTCTCTCTCTCTCTCTCTCTCTCTCTCTCTCTCATATACATACATACCGTGCATTGTCACGACAATGCGCCATAAGTGTCCGCATCTCTTTTAAACACCATTTAAGAGACCACCCTGTCCCAAACTCCGTCTCAAGTGAACTGAGCACGTACTTTTTATCCCTCTCATCATGCTCACTACAAAAATAAAAAACATAATATAAATAAAACATAAGATATATATTTCAATTTATATGTAAAACTTTTACTTACTTCCACGGTAAGTGGATAAAGCGCAGGTAAGAGTCGCATAGTGCACGCATTATCCTCTTGAACTCCAATCCATTTCCTATGTATACAATATTCCCCTCTGGCTCTATGTCGCACTCTAGTCCTAACGTACCTATGCATGTCCTCATAGGCAATGTCCCTGCTCTGTTATCACGTGCTGGAGGTGGTAGAGGTGTCCTGAAAATAGATAGATAGAAATAAATAAAAATATTTGCTATAATATCATTAAAAAAATTTATGAAAAAAAACATACCTATGAGCAGATAGCTCTCTTCCTGCATGTGGATCCGCAGAAGAGCCCTCGTCTGATCGCGTAAGCATCTAGATCGTATAATCCAGCTCCTCATCGGACATCTCTGCGTAGTCCCGCATTATGGCCCCTAGAGTATCTGACGGAACTCTTGCTCTCATAAGACTTTTTATGAGAGTGAGTTTCGCCTTTCTCTCTCTACTGGGATCCATAATACCTAACATATAAAACAAAATGGTTAGAAATCAATATATATACGTGTATGTGTGTGTATGCATGTGTATGTGTGTGCATGCATGTGTATGTGTGTGTATGCATCATTATGTGTGTATGTGTGTAGGTATATGTGTGTGTTGTCTATGTGTATGTGTGTGTGTCTATGAGTGTGTATGTGTTTATGTATATGTATGTATCTATGTGTGTGTATGTATCTATGTGTGTATGTGTATGCATGTATGTATGCATATGTGTGTGTATGCATATGTATGTGTGTGTATGCATCATTATGTGTGTCTATGTATGCGTTTGTACGTGTGTATGCATCATTGCATGTGCATGTGTCTATGTGTGTATGTGTGTGTATATGTGTGTGTTTCTATGTGTATGTGTGTGTGTTTATGAGTGTGTATGTGTTTATGTGTATGTATGTATCTATGTGTGACTATGTGTCTAAGTGTGTATGTGTATGCATGTATATATGCATATGTATGTGTATGCATATGTATGTGTGTGTATGCATTATTATGTGTGTCTATGTATGCATGTGTATGTGTGTATACATCATTACATGTGTATGTATCTATGTGTGTATGTGTGTGTGTATATGTGTTTGTATGTGTGTATGCATGTGTGTGTGTATGCATGTGTATGTGTATATGTGTATATGTGTGTTTATATGTGTGTATGCATGTGTGTGTGTATATGTGTGTATACGTTTGTATGCATGTGTGTGTATGCATATGTATGTGTGTGTATGCATTATTATGTGTGTCTATGTATGCATGTGTATGTGTGTATGCATCATTACGTGTGCATGTGTCTATGTGTGTATGTGTGTGTATATGTGTGTGTGTCTATGTGTATGTGTGTGTGTGTCTATGTGTATGTGTGTGTGTCTATGAGTGTGTATGTATTTATGTGTATGTATGTATCTATGTGTGTGTATGTGTATGCATGTATGTATGCATATGTGTGTGTATGCATATGTATGTGTGTGTATGCATAATTATGTGTGTATGTGTCTATGTGTGTGTGTATACATTATGACCGTGTATGTAAGCATGTGCATTATGTATGGATATAAGTATGTATGTATGCATATGCATATGCATTATGTATGCATATGCATATGCATTATGTATGCATATGCATATGCATTATGTATGCATATGCATATGCATTATGTATGCATATGCATATGCATTATGTATGCATATGCATATGCATTATGTATGCATATGCATATGCATTATGTATGCATATGCATATGCATGTGTATGCATATGCATGTAAGTATGTATGTATGCATATGTGTGTGTATGCATATGCATGTAAGTATGTATGTATGCATATGCATATGCAATATGTATGCATGTATGTATATGTGTGTGAATGTGTGTGAATGTGTGTGTGAATGTGTGTGTACATGTGTCTGTATGTGTGTATGCATGTGTATGTGTGTGTATGCATCATTATGTGTGTATGTGTGTGTACATTTGTCTGTATGTGTGTATGCATGTGTATGTGTGTGTATGCATCATTATGTGTGTATGTGTGTGTCTATGTGTATGTGTGTGTATCTATCAGTATGTATGTGTTCATGTGTGTGTATGTGTCTATGTGTGTATGTATCTGTGTGTGTGTATGTATCTATGCATGTGCATTATGTATGCATGTAAGTATGTATGTACATTATATGCATATGCATATGCATTATGTATGCAAATGTATGCATGTATGTGTTTATGTGTGTATGTCTCTCTATGTGTGTGTATGCATATATGTGTGTGTATGTGTGTGTATGTGTGTGTATATGTGTCTGTATGTGTGTATGCATGTGTATGTGTGTGTATGCATGTGTATGTGTGTATGTGTCTATGTGTGCATGTGTGTGTATATACTATATGTGTGTGTGTGTCTATGTGTATGTGTGTGTACCTATGAGTGTGTATGTGTTTATGTGTGTATGTGTCTATGTGTGTGTATGTGTTTATGTGTGTATGTGTATGCATGTATGTGTATGTGTGTGTATGTCTCTCTATGTGTGTGTGTATGCATATGTGTGTGTGTATATGTGTGTCTATGTGTGTATGCATGTGTATGTGTATGTGTGTATGCATATGCATTATGTATGCATATGCATTATGTATGCATATGCATATGCATTATGTATGCATATGCATATGCATTATGTATGCATATGCATATGCATTATGTATGCATATGCATATGCATTATGTATGCATATGCATATGCATTATGTATGCATATGCATATGCATTATGTATGCATATGCATTATGTATGCATATGCATATGCATTATGTATGCATATGCATATGCATTATGTATGCATATGCATATGCATTATGTATGCATATGCATATGCATTATGTATGCATATGCATATGCATGTGTATGCATATGCATGTAAGTATGTATGTATGCATATGTGTGTGTATGCATATGCATGTAAGTATGTATGTATGCATATGCATATGCAATATGTATGCATGTATGTATATGTGTGTGAATGTGTGTGAATGTGTGTGTGAATGTGTGTGTACATGTGTCTGTATGTGTGTATGCATGTGTATGTGTGTGTATGCATCATTATGTGTGTATGTGTGTGTACATGTGTCTGTATGTGTGTATGCATGTGTATGTGCGTGTATGCATCATTATGTGTGTATGTGTGTGTCTATGTGTATGTGTGTGTATCTATGAGTATGTATGTGTTCATGTGTGTGTATGTGTCTATGTGTGTATGTATCTGTGTGTGTGTATGTATCTATGCATGTGCATTATGTATGCATGTAAGTATGTATGCACATTATATGCATATGCATAGGCATTATGTATGCAAATGTATGCATGTATGTGTTTATGTGTGTATGTCTCTCTATGTGTGTGTATGCATATATGTGTGTGTATGTGTGTGTATATGTGTTTGTATGTGTGTATGCATGTGTATGTGTGTATGTGTCTATGTGTGCATGTGTGTGTATATACTATATGTGTGTGTGTCTATGTGTATGTGTGTGTACCTATGAGTGTGTATGTGTTTATGTGTGTATGTGTCTATGTGTGTGTATGTGTTTATGTGTGTATGTGTATGCATGTATGTGTATGTGTGTGTATGTCTCTCTATGTGTGTGTGTATGCATATGTGTGTGTGTATATGTGTGTCTATGTGTGTATGCATGTGTATGTGTATGTGTGTATGCATATGCATTATGTATGCATATGCATTATGTATGCATATGCATTATGTATGCATATGCATTATGTATGCATATGCATATGCATTATGTATGCATATGCATATGCATTATGTATGCATATGCATATGCATTATGTATGCATATGCATATGCATTATGTATGCATATGCATATGCATTATGTATGCATATGCATATGCATTATGTATGCATATGCATGTAAGTATGTATGTATGCATATGTGTGTGTGTGTGTATGCATATGCATGTAAGTATGTATGTATGCATATGCATATGCAATATGTATGCATGTATGTATATGTGTGTGAATGTGTGTGAATGTGTGTGTACATATGTGTGTGTGTAAGTGTGTGTGTGCGCATACCTAACCGGTCTGGCTTCTCTCTCTCCCTCGCGTGCGCGATCTTTCTCTCTCTCTCTCTCGGTCTTACAGCTCTTCCTCACGTTCAAGGCCCAGCACAAATGTGCCGGGAGAATTGAATTTTTTTTTTAACATTCCAGAGCGTCGCATATGCGACGCTCTGCAGTTTGCCAACGTCGTTAAATGCGTCGCTAACCAGCGACGCTACTAGCGACGCTTGTGGTCTAGCGTCGCATAAGCGACGCTATCGTCGCTTATGCGACGAGACTCGGCCAAAAAAAAAAATCCGAAATTTTTACCGTCGCTTATGCGACGATTTCGTCGCATAAGCGACGGCTTTTGTTTTTTTCGTCGCATAATTCGATTCGGGGGTGTCGCTACGCCCCCCTTTTTCTTGTAGTGATCCTAGCACCTCTGACAAGCATAAGTTGTCCCAATTGCAACTAGAAGTGATGTTCATCCCAACTACAACTAAAAATGATGCTCACCAAGGAATGCATAATTTGCTCTTCTATAACTAGCTAACTGAAATCGAGATCATAGGGAATGAAGTCACATAATGTACATTTCTAAGCGTAAGTGATGCACCACTAGGTAGCATAAGGCATACATCTCGTGCACCCTCAATGTCATACATCATATCATCAAGCAAGTGCACACATCCATGGCTCTCATGTTAGAGTCGACAAAACCACTCACGATGTGGAGAAACATAAAAAATGGCTAATGCATCAAGCAACCAAGCCATATGTGAGAAAGTCATATCAACATCACTAGCATAATCAACTACCATAAATTCTTCTAAAACCACTACCTAACCTACATCACGTGCATATCTCTAATTTCATCGTCGCATCCGCCTAAATCAACATCATTGAATATGGCCCTCATGACCACAGTGCCAACATTGAAGTTGTTGATTTGATCTATGAATCACATTAGTCAATGGATGCACATACATATCATGTAGTTGCTTCCATAATACAGTACTTGTCTCCTCATACATAATAGACTCCTATATAGGATCCATAAGTTGTAACGAGATATTGGAGCTTGCCAATGCATTCATATCCATATGTACATGGTCGGGCATGTCACGAGGTCTCTGTGCATCTCTATGCACATTCATGTGTACCCTTGCATGAACCAATGAGTGCCACACGTTCTGGGAGCGATTCGTGATAACTGGTGGATCAAGTCAATCGTCTCCCTAACGGTGCACCCAGGGTGACTATGGAAGAACAAGTATTTTACTAATGTCCATAAGTCAAAGCATTTCTATATCTTTGGACTGCGTCTATATAAGATGGATGGATTAGTTTTTCACTAGCTACTTTATTGTTGACGATTTCTATTACGTTTGAGTCTTTTTGAGAACTATCAATATTTCTAACTACGAAAGGAGGGAATAGAGCTTCACTTTTTTCAAGACTAGGCAAAACAATGGAAATTAAAGGTAATACTCTTGACAATCTACGATCAAACTCTAACGAATGCAAAGTTTCCTCTACAATATTATCCTTAACTATTTCTTCAATTTCCGTATTTTATGTATCATTAACTTCTAATGGACTTGGAAAAAGTAATTCAAACAAAGATGAAGGTAATGAAGTGCTACTAGATGAAGTTTCGTCAACATATAAGATAAAATGCACATAGATTAATATAATTCTTTTTTACTTTTAAAATTGTTTATATGAATGATATCCTATACAAAAGCTAAACAATAGAATTCCAGTTTTAATAAATTTTCTATTTCCACTTTTCAGTTATTCAATTCGTCTTCAATAGAGGTTGCATATCATCTAAAAAATAACATGACAATAGGCCTATACCAAAGCTAAGAAACTAGCAGCAAAAGTCCAGCTTTGTATTTCTCGTTCAATTATGTTTTCATCAAATTTGTCTTCATATAATCTGAAAAATAACATGAGAACCATAAGTATGCTTTCATAAAATATAAACACTCATTAATATTCAAATTTAACATATTTAAAAAACTCATGTTAACATAAATTAATTAACTTTCTTATACATATATATCATAAGTACATACATTCATTCTTATATACACATTGTAATAAACATATTTCATTCATGCACACATGAACACTAGTCACTCATGCATTATATACTTACACATACATCAAATATTCATTCATGCACAGCTTAAGCATACATCTTATATTTCATATGCATACATAGGCTTCATACACTTAACATGCATATACGTACATACTACACATACTAACATACATCTATATGCACATTACTCTCATGCATTCCTACACACTTACTAACATATAGCATATGTGCACACATATACATGGACTTATGCATACATGCATACCTAGACAAACTAACATACTTGCAGACATGGACTCACATATACATGCAAACATACACTTGCATACATTTCACTTGCATACACATGTCTCATGCATTCATGCATCATTACTCATGCATTCATATACCTCTAACATACATGTATATATAATCATGCATTTACTAACATACATACACAATCATGCATTTAAACTAACATGCATACATAAACTTACATGCACTAACACACATGCATGAACATGCATACACAAACATGCATACATAACATGCATACATGAGCATGCATGTACTAACATACATACATGAAGATACATACACTCATACATAAATATGCATGCATGCATACACAAACATGCAAACATATCTCACATGCATACATGCACATGCATACAAACATGCATTCATAAACATGCATACTAACATGCATACAAACATGCATACATAAACTTACATTCACTAACACACATGCATGAACATGCATACACAAACATGCATGTACTAACATACATACATGAACTTACATACACTCATACATGAACATGCATACACGCACATGCATAAACTAACATACATAATAACATGCATACATATCTCACATGCATACATGCACATGCATAAATGAACATGCATTTAACTAACATGCATAAACACTAATTCATATACATAAATATATATACTCACCTATCATGCATGCAAAACATCGAACATGCATGTACTAGTTAACATCTATCATGCAATAACATATACATGCATTAACATATATATATATATATATATATAAGTATTAACATTTTATATGCATGCACTAACTATGCATACATTTACTAACATTTAACATGCAATAACATATACATATTCTAACATGCCTAGCATGCACTAACATGCCTAACATTTACATGAAAAACATTTAACATGCAAGCACTAACTAACATCTAACATGCATTAACATATGCATGCATCTAATGCATTTATCATAAACTTCTATCATAAGCTAAGTATGGGTTGGAGAAGTTTGACCAATGGATAAGAAAAGGAAATGAAAAGTTATGATTAGATAGGATAAATGATTAGATAAGGAGAAGTTGGATAAATATGATGAAATCTTTGAGAAAGATAAGGGATAATGGCTAAATGGATCCTTACTTTGTTAACCTAGGAACATAAAAGAGGTTTAGGAACTCAAACATACATATGTAATCAAGTTAAATAAATGAATACACACACATACCCTTCATACCCCTCCTACTTTCTCCAAATATACATAATAAATACTTTAATCATTCATATCATTCATCTCAAACCAATATACATAATGCATATGCTTGTCATAAATTAAATGAAAAAACATTTACACTTAGTACATGAAAATTAAAAGAAAAACTGTAATGATCCTAAAATAAGTTACTATTTAAAACACACACACATAAGTACATATATACACACATACATAAATCATATATATTCACATACAAAAACATAAATACATATATATTCACATCTACATAAATACATCATATACATTCATACTATATATTCATAAATCATAATTATTTCATATAATTCTAATATATATTTAATAAATATTATTTATATTAATATATGAAAATGAACATATAAAATATATATTAAGTAAAACTTAGAGTATATATAAACATAATATAAATAAGAAGAAAAGAAATAAATATAATCACTAACATAAATAAAAAAGAAAAAAATTAAATAAACCCCTATCTCTTTCTCTCTCTCTCTCTCTCTCTCTCTATCTCTCTCTTTTGGAATGCATACCATCAAACATATAATTTTTGTTGAGATATCAAGCTCAACATGTGATGATCTCGGATGACACGTACCAGTTTTTCGTTTCTCTGACATATATAGTGGTCACGCCACTATATGTCAGGGATACTTCATTGAACTTTATTAGATTTATCTACCGAGAGTGATGGCACATTTGTTCCTTGCCAGCTTACTCATTTGTGGACATTAGTTTTTCCTTATGTACTAATCTTTATATATTGCACTTGTTGTATTCTTGTTTTTAGGTCATTCTTGTAGATTCCTTTTTATGTAATAGAAGAAGAAGAAGAAGATCCTTCTTCCTTGCCTCAATCCGGGTGTGTGCTTCTCCTTGAGAGTGAGAGTGTGTGTGTGTGTGTGAGCTCTCTTCCTTATCTCCTTCCTCGTGACATGGTATCAAAGCTAGCGTGGCTGTAGAGAACTCATGGAGAAGGCGATGGTGAAGAGTACGCAACAAGGCATGAAGAAAATGCGATTCACAAACGACCTCCATTTTCTACAAAAATTGGCGTGAAGTTTCGGAGCCATCTCTACCTCTCTTTCGAGCTTGCAAGGTGGGACGTGCAGAAAAACGAGGTCAGTTTCAAAAACTGTAACTTGCATTGTGTTTGGCAACACTCATATATTCCAGATCCAGAATTTCAAGCAATTCCGTGCACTGTTGATACACAAAAACTATGTTTTTCTGAGATCGAACTATCATGTCATAGTGTGGCAGTGTTCAAGCAGAAGTATTGCTTGTAGGGTTTTGCGGTGTTGTGAATTGCTGCAAAAATGGAAAATGCAGATGGAATAAGTCAGCTTATGAGTGATAAGCTAGACAAGAACAACTTCCATGCTTGGAGATTCAGAATGATGAATTTCCTGATGGGAAAAGGCTATTGGAAGTACATCAAAGGAAAGAAAGAAAATTCTCCGCAGTTACCAGAGAGGAATCGGACTGCAAAACAAAGTAAGAGCATATGAGGAATGGAATCAAGGAGAACGAAAGGTAATGTACTCGCTATCTGTTAGCATACAAGATAGCATGACTGGGCACATACAGGATGCCAAGACTTTGAAAGAGGCTTGGAAGTGTTTCATCACATTGTACGAGACCAATACAAAGGCACAAAAATTGCAACTCAAGAACGAGCTACATAAATTGGAGAAAAACAGCATGTCGATAAATGACTACACCCTAAAAATCAAAAGCATATGTGAGTCACTTGCATCTATTGGCATGAATGTAGATGATGATGATAAGGTGGAAGTGTGCCTTCGTGGTTTAGGAGCTGCATATAAGCAGTTCAGAACTTCTATATGGACTAGGGAAAATATTCCGAATCTTGCTGATTTGGTATCCATGCTGATTATTGAAAAAAAGAATCTTGGTGAGGATTCAAACTCCCAAGGAAAGCCCAGTTATGAGCAGGTATTCTACTCCGGCATAGGAAGAGGCCGAGCAAGAGGTTTTGGAAATGGAAGAGGAAATAGTAACCAAGACCAAGGTCAACAACAGAATCATGCAGGAGGAAAAGGACAGTTTCGAGGCAGGAGGAGCCAAAGAGGTCGTAGAAATTTCCAAAGAAATGATTCAGGTAATGATAGTAAAGGATGTGTTCATGGTTCAACATCACATGATGAATACGATGTCTGTTGGTGTTGCAAAATCAAATGATAATGTCTGGTATGTTGATTAAGGTGCTTCAAATCATATGACCAGTCATGTGGAATGGTTTAGTACTTTACAAAAATTGCCAGTTCCTAGATATGTTGAAACAGGTGATGACACATCACATCCTATTGAGCATATAGGAAACATAGCACTATCAATGGAGGATGGAAAGGTAAATCATCTTGCTGATGGGGTGCATGTTCCAAATATAACAAAGAATCTAGCTTCTGTTGGACAAATGGTTGACCAGGGATTACAAGTCAAGTTCAATGCTTATGGATTATATGTAGAAGAGTACAATCAGGATGGTCATTTGGTTTCCAAAGGAAACAATGTGGGTAGGATGTTCACCTTAAATGTGAAGATTCTTGAAATGAATGCAGCCATGTTTGCAAAAGGTGCAGGAGTTATTGTAGATATAGAGATGTGGCACAAATAGATTGTACATGTAAACTTGCAAAGGCTGAAATTGATGCAATCAAAGGAGATTGTCCATGGACTACCAAACTTCAAAGTTGCAGAGATGCAAAAGGTATGTGCAGCATGTCAATTTGGTAAACAGTCAAGAGCATCATTTCCACATGACAAGCATGTTAATGAGAATGTTCTAGAAGTAGCACATACAGATGTTTGGGGTCTAGCAAAGACCACATATATGGGTAGTTGCAGGCTTTATGTTACTTCATTGATGACCGTACACGGAAAGTATGGGTATATTTCATGAAAGAGAAGAGTGAGGTGTTCAACCACTTCCAAAATTATAAAGATATGGTGGAGAAGCAGACAGGGAAGTACATTCAAACATTAACATCTGATGGAGGAGATGAATATATGTCAAATGAGCTCAACAGTATTCTAAAAAATCATGAAATTGGGTGTTAGTTTTCATGTAGGTACACACCACAGCAAAATGGCGTTGCTGAACGCAAAAAATAGACATATTGCAGAAATAGCAAGAGCCTTGATGTCTGAGAAGAATATGCCTGATTGTTATTGGGCAGAAGTTGTGCATACTGCTGTATACATCATGAATAGGACTCCGATTGCTGTTGTACATCAAGTTACACCTGAAGAGAAGTTTACAGGTAAAAAGACAAACTTATCACATATGAAATTTTTTGGCTATATTGCATATGTACATGTTCCACATGAGTTGAGAACGAAGCTTGATCCGAAAGCAGAGAAATGTGTCTTCATTGAATACTCCCTTGAGAAAAAAGGGTAAATATGTTATAACCCTCTCACACGACAGCTGAAGATGAGTAGAGATGTGGTATTTGATGAAATGTCAAGCTTCTATGCAGATGCCAAAGAAGGACTCAATCTTGAACCAGATGGCAAAGAAAATGCTGAAAAATCAAGTGCAGAATCTCAAGTTTTGAGTGGACCGGATGCATCACCAAGCAATAGTTCGAACTCAAATCCATGGAGTGGAAGATTGCGTGAAAATTTTAGTCCAGAAAATTCATCAAATACATCAAAGAAAGGTAAAGAAAAGCTTTTTGCTGGTAGTAAAACATGTGCAGGTTTTGAAGATGTTGATGGAGATTCAAGTGGATCAGAAAAGATTCTTGATGACGAACTTGGATTGCCCTCTATGAATACTCTAGGAGGAAGAAGGACACATGCAAATGATACAAGGAGAAGTGACCTAGGACCAAGAAGATCTAGGAGGATGCGTAACTCAGTGCAACGATTGACATATGATAGTTACATGTCTTGCTATTGTGCCTACATGACAAAGGTAATACAAGATGTTGAACCTTCTTGTTTTGAAGATGCAATTAGTAATACAAATTGGGGAAAGCTATGGATGAGGAGATGGATGCACTTTATAAAAATGATACATGGAAGCTAGTTCCATTGCCCCAAGGAAAGAAACCCATAGGCTGCAAATGGGTTTACAAGGTAAAGCATAATGCTGATGGTAGCATAAGCAGGTATAAAGCACGATTGGTAGCTAAAGGATATGCATAGACATATGGCATTGATTATGAGGAAACATTTAGCCTTGTAGCTAAAATGTCTACTGTTAGAACACTTGTTGCATTAGCCAAAGACAAAGGATGGATTTTGCATTAGATGGATGTGAAGAATGCCTTCCTACATGATGAGTTACAAGAAGAAGTATATATGGACCAGCCAGAAGGATATGAAGATTCAAAGCATCAAGAATATGTTTGCAGATTGCAAAAGGCTTTGTATGGGCTGAAACAAGCCCCTCGTGCATGGCATGCAAGGATTGCTTATTACTTAACTAGCATTGGGTTTTCTATGTGTGATGCAGATCACTCACTATATGCAAGGAAGGGTGATGATGGCATCACTATTGTGGCTATTTTTGTTGATGACCTGATTGCAGGTGGTGATAATGAAGGAAGCATCAAAGAGGTAAAGCAACTTCTTATGCAAGAATTTGACATGAAAGATCTTGGTGTGTTGCGTTATTTCTTGCGCATTGAGTTTATACATACAAAAATAGATATATGGATGTCACAAAGGCAATATGCTTTGAATATGCTGCAAAAGTATGGTATGGCTGATTGTAAGCCAATTTCTATGCCATTAGATCAAAATTTGAAATTGGATACTACATCAGGTGAAGCATTAGAAAATGCTACTATGTACAGGAAAATTGTGGGAAGTCTTATATATCTCACAATTACAAGGCCTCATCTAAGTTATACTATTGGACTTGAAAGTCAGTTTATGTAGGTTCCTAGGAAGCCACATTTGGATGCTCTGAGGTGCGCTCTACATTATGTGAGTGCTACTTTGGATTATGCATTGTTTTATGAGGCTGGTGTAGATTTGCAGGTTTATGGATATAGCGATGCATATTGGGTTGGTAGCATTCCAGACAAAAGATCCACTAGTGGTTTTCTATTCTCACTTGGGAGTGAAACTGTTACATGGAGCAGCAAGAAGCAACCCACTATTGCTTTGTCGAGTACAGAGGCTGAGTATAGAGGCGCTGGAATGGGAGCATGTGAGGCATCATGGCTAGAAATGCTACTTGCAAATTTAGGTGTGGAAGTGGGAAAGTCTATCACTATTTATTGTGATAATCTAAGCAGCATACAGTTAGCACGGAATCCTCTTTTCCATGCTAGAACAAAGCATATCGAGGTACATTATCACTTCATCAGAGAGAAGGTATAAGTCGGTGATATTGATCTTGTTTATGTGAGAACAGATGAGCAAGTTCCTGATATTTAAACCAAAGCATTTGAAGTTGGGAAGTTGAAGAAGTTTCGGGAGATGCTTGGATTATAGGATATGGTGTTGAGCTTGAGGGGGAGTGTTGAGATATCAAGCTCAACATGTGATCATCTAAGATGACATGTACCAGTTTTTCGTTTCTCTAACATGTATAGTCTTGTATCATTCAAATTCCATTTTGCTTTGAAACTATTTTGATTTAAAGAAAATATTTTCGCTCTCTCAAATCGGAATATTTCAAGTGTATCTTTTGTATTGAAGATCTCTATTCAAATCGAGTATACAATTTTGAAGGTAAAGTGTCTATTTAGTTTCGATGATGAAGTTATAGAAAATATCCTTTATTGATAGTAGTTGTTGTAACAAGTTCATACTCCCCCGTCAACGAATTCATGTCTACTCACTAGCTGAGACGATAGCTTTGATAAGTATACGCCTTGAAGTACTTCAAGGAGTATTATTGACCAGATTACTTTGTTGTGATCGAATGGAAATTCAAAGTCTTACGGCCGTCGGCATAGGTGTCATAATCTTCTTTGCAAACCAGTATGCAGAAGCTCGACGAGTTTCAATCGTCGCCTAGATTGTCGAAAAAGCCTCCGTTCGAAATGGTTTTTGTCTAAAATTGTGCTCTATCGAAATTGTCTTGTTGGCTGTTCAGGAAAATTGTTGAATGTTATAGCTCATGCCATAATGCATTGGGCCACGGAGGTCTACCGTCAGATGCTACAAGTAGGCATTAGATTAGCTCTGAGGGTCATCATCTCTCTCACTACAGAGTCGATCATTTACGAGCTTTTGACAGGTTATATTAATGTCAATCGAACGTTCGCCAATCGTCTCGATGGCTTGCGTTCGTCAATCGAACGTTGGTTGAGGCCGAATTTCCTATCAAAAACTAAAATTCTTTTACTTTTGGTTTTACGGGTATGAATTAACTTATCATTTTTGTCGTTCCAAACTTTCGCATATGCCACAGACTATTTCCTACGTGGATGCACGTCTCTGAAGAAGCTCCGTTTCCTTCTCCGGACTCTCCGCACACTGAATTTGCGCAACTGCATAGGACTCGAATCGATTAATATTGGTGACTGTACTGGATATTGAAGGCTGCACGCACTTGAATATTCATGATATCGATCAGATTCTTCCACAAAGTGAGTAAACATTGATTATAATTTACCCACTTCATAATTTTTCCAACTGTGACATATTCAGAAGAGTGCATTCATTATCGCTGACTATGCATATAGAGAGGAGGCCAATCCTTATTCGTGTGTTGCATATACTCACTTTGCAATTTGCATTCCAGGCCGGCCTTCACTTGAAATCATCACATATAACAATGAAGAATATGAAGATTATGACGTTGAGCAATCTGAGATTGAAGATCAAGGTGACTTAAGGGGTCGCTCCTCCCCTTCCAGGTATATCTAGTGTGAGCATTGAGCAAATGTGTACATTTCTTTTTTTCCAGCTGTAACATATGCAGCAGATCACCCACTGATTGGAGATCTGATCTCTTTGCATTGTGGGATGCCGATCCCTTAAGAACCCCAAAGAAAGTACGAAGGGCTTGACTTAGAAGATGCATCACCTGACTCCCAAGTCCAAGGTGAAGATGAAGAACTTGATTTTGAAGATGCAGATTTTGACTTCAAAGAGGGCGAACATGACTTTCAATACTGTGAAGAATTTGTGTGCAATTGCTTTCGAACTCATATTGTACCACAAAATATTTTATTATTCTCAAGCTCGTTTCGGTGTTACTTTGGGGCACTTGTTTAGCACTAGTTTTTGTACGTTAATTTTAGACACTCATTTTGCAACATAAACCACAGTGATTTGAAAGTTTCTCTCCAATTATAGAACACTTATAGTTTCTCTTTGCTAGTGACCATTTTCGTTTACCTCTAATCTTCACATTTTCTTTTCAATTATAAAACAATTATATTTTCTCTTTGCTAGTGACAATTTTCCTTTACCTCTAATCTTCACATTCTTATGGTCTTCATCATCATTAAAGCTTTTGGATTGTAGATCAAAAAGAGGTCCACCTATCCATTCTTGATTCCAATCCAGGGGTGTCATTTGTTTTGGGCATTAAACTATTTCAATCTTTCCATTAAAATGCATAGCTTCTCTTTTTCTTCTCTTTTTGCATCGTAATGGATGATCGTTAGGCAAGAACCATCCATGTCAAAGATAAATATTTTTGTTGCGATTCTTACTATAAAGTGATCTCAACCAATCACCAAAGTAAAGATGAGCTTTAAATCCCTTAGTAGATATTTTTGCGTGCATGAAAACCCAAAATATGTAATTAGATAAACTCACATACAATCATATATATATATATATATATATATATATATATATATATATATATATATATATATATATATATATATATATATATATATATATATATTAGACAAAAAAATTACATCATTACTTGAACACATGCCATATTCTAGAAAATCTTGTATAGTCCAGGCCAAAATTCCATGAACCATAATGTGTCTTAAACTTGTCTTCTTGCTAGGATTAAAACTGAAAGCATTAAATGTTCCTTTTTAATGCTAAGCTATGGTGGATATTGTAGTTAATGCCTATGATTGACCATGTGATCATTTACTAGATTTCATTAAAAATAGAGTAACCCCATCTAATGCAGCTTCGAACTTTAGATTGCATGGCTCTTGTACAAAATCAGGCCATTTAGAATCAAAATGTTCAAACATTGCACTACTAGTTGGAGCTAATGGAAAAAGTTTCAATACCTCTTTTAATATACATATATGAATAAAAATAGCATAAATCGGAATCTATATACATGATTAAAAATAATTGGTATTCCATAAATGAATGACAAATAAACTTAAAACACCAATTTGAATATGTAAGTTAAAACATAGGATTGGTGGATAGAAAGTTCTTATGGATAGAAAATCATGTACTTGATTAATTCAACACCAATGAGTAACGAAGTAATAGCATTAACTACCATAATTCATGACTATTTTCATGATCCTCAAATGTACAAATAGCTATTGAACTATTGTATTTTTGACTACTATTTATTAAACTTGCTATATTTCGTAAGGTCTTCAATCAATATATAATCTTTCATTTAGTTCATGTGTAATCCCTCCATTAGCAAGAGAGCTCCATTCATGAATAATCCATAAGTACTCGTACTTTTAACATAATGTGTTAATGGATACCAATCTGCCCATGTATATAGAGGACCGCAAAATGACATGAGAATGAGTTCAGAGTTTGAAGGCACATACAATCCTCTACAGTACAGAGACCAGGATGATGACCTGTGGTAGTAGAGGGTGAAATCATAAAGAAATCATCCAAAAAGTTAGAAAACTCTCCATCTAAAGGAACTAGTCCACTATGCCATGCTTTGTATCTTCTTCTATCATTTTTTATACTATAGGACAATCACAAGTTGGAAATGGATAATCTCCAACTGTTTCACTCTATAAAATAGGAGATAAAGAATTTTGAGAGAAACCTTGGCTAGTAATTGATAAAAAACATGTATGTGACATGTACAAGGTATATTGGAATTATTAGTAGATGAATCGTCATCATCATTGAGAAAATGTTCCTATATATTTAGTATAATTTAATTGTGTATATGATTTATAAATAAAATGATGATAATAATTTATTGAATCAATACATACCCAAGCATTATCAAAATGATCAATTGTTGGTACACACTCGAAAATACCATAATCTACCTTCTATTCAAAACATTCAAATCATCATCTTAGATATGTACCATAACAAGAGTTACACCAACATATGTGTGTATGCATGTTCATAAATGTGTATGTAGTTATTATGTATGTGTTTGTATGTATATGTGTGTGTATGTGTATGTGTGTGTATGTATATGTATGTGTATGTGTATATGTATATGTATATATGTACGTATGTATGTGTAAGTGTATGTATGTATGTATAAGTGTGAAAATGTATGTATGTATGTATGTATGTATTTGTGTAGGCATCTTTATAAATTTTAAGTTTTTCTTTTATATATGCATACTTTCCTTTGTTTGAGATTAAAGTAATGGGGGATATTGTATGGTGGAAAAAAATAAAAGAAGAGGTAACATACCATCTGAGATAACTATGTCTTCAAAAATCATTTCCTCGTAGAAGGTATAGAAAATAGTTTTCATTACTCTTAGTTATAATTCTCCTATGTTTCATAGATATTTTGGATTTAATCTATGTACTTTTGTTTCATGAAATAAACACAGGATACTGCAAATGAGGGATTTGAGTTAGTTCATATTTCACACTAAAGAAAAATGGGCCATCATATTCTTGTTGCTACATTTGTAAGTATATGTATTATTGAAATTATATTTTTTATTTGATCTAAAACACTAATCATTAATAAGTATTATTTGTCTCAATGTAGCGGAAGGATTATGGCGGATATCCTACAAGAAAGGAAATTGAATTTGCTACACATTGTGGATATCCAAGTCTAAGTGAGTATATGCAAGATCATCCAAGTGCTTTTGTGAGGACTATTCAATTTCATATAATTTATATTAGTTCTATTGCCGTTTTTTATGTGTTATTTATTTAAGTTGTTTAAATGTATTATAGGAGTACTATGAAGAGAGATATATGGATGAGGTGGAGACACACACACAAAAGGACAATATCGATCGTCACAGATGCTAACCCCTCTAACCATTGTGCCTCTTAAGATGATCATGATCAATGATGAGGATGATCATGATGATGTGGATGATCATGATTATGGAGGGGATTTAGATGATTGACATTGATGTATCATTTACATTGATACACACATATTTTCTTATATTCGTATATTTTCTTATTACATTTATGTTTTTAATTGTATCTATGGTACTAATTAATATAAGAATGTACTAGTGAATTTTATTAAATTTTATATTTAACACGTGATTTATTACTTTACTTGTGTAATTCATTAATATTATATGTGTGTTTGTGTGTATAAATGTATGTATGTGTATGTTGTTGTGTTAAATGTGGTTTGTGTGTATATATGTATGTATGTGTGTGTAGTTGTGTGTCTATTTGTATGTATGCACATGTAAGTATATATCTATATCTGTGTAAGTGTGTGTATATGCATGTATATATGTGTATGTGTGTATGTGTATGTGTGTATGTGCATGTATATATGTGTATGTGTGTATGTGTGTATGTGTATGTATGTGTATGTGTATATGTGTATATGTATGTGTATGTGTCTATGTATGTTTATGTGTATGTGTATGTATGTGTATATGTGTGTATGTGTATGTGCATGTGCGCGCAGTGTATGTGTATATATGCATGTGTATGTGTATGTGTGTATATATGCATGTGTATATGTATGAGCATGCATGTGCATGTGCATGTGGATGCATGTGCATGTGGATGCATGTGCATGTGGATGCATGTGCATGTGGATGCATGTGCATGTGGATGCATGTGCATGCATTTGCATTTGTATGAATATATATGCACATGCATGTGCATATGCATGTGTATAAGTATGTATTTATGTGTGTTTGTGTATGTGCATGCGTGTCCATGGATATGCATGTAGATATATTTGTGTATATGCAATGAGTGTATGTGTATGTGTATGTGTATGTGTATATGTAAGTGTATGTGGGTGTAAGTGCATGTGTATGTGTATGTATATCTGTGTATGTGCATCTGTATGTGTATGTGTATAAGTATGTGTATGTGCATGCATGAGGGTACATGTGCATCTATATGTGTATATGTGCATGTGAATGTCTACCTGTGAATATGTTAATTAGTGAAAACAAAACAATTCAAACAATATACAAACAATGAGCTAATTAGCCATATATTATGCTCCGTCCTCTTGAATAAACAACAATAAAGAGAGAGAGAGATAAAGATCAAGAGAGAGAGAGAGAGAAAAAGAGAAAGAGAGGGAGAGAATTTGAAAGAGAAAGAGAAACAATGAACAAGAGAGAGAGAGAGAGTGGAAAAGAGAGAGACTGAGAAAGAAAGAGCTTGAGCTCATATACGTGGTGGAGATATCAAAGTTGGATCACTCTTCGATGAGATGCACAAAAAATGAGGATCCAAAAGGAATCCAATGATTTTTTCTTTTATGAAATGTAAATTTCACATAAGTCATATACAAACATCATATATGCAATTCTACAAATTATCGCTTAAAGCATCGCATAAGCGATGCTATCGAGTGTCCCATTTGTGATGCTATTTCTCTATTGCAAATGTGATGTTCATTTTAGTGACACTTCAAATAACATCGCCAAAAGCCTTGGAAGTAGTACCGATTGGAACACCATTTAAACGACAATGTGCACTCGACATTGAATGGGATGAAATGTGCAATCACATAAAAATGAAAGTGTGTCACGTCAACCATCACTATGCCCCATATTCATTGTATGCCTTTGAGTTCTTTTTTCTCTCTTCCTTTTTGTCTATTTTTCATCACAACGTTTTGCACATTCAATTATATTGTGCCATTTCCAAAGTAATGGGAACATTTTTAATTCTTAAAATCCTATTTGTCAAGAAAATGAGCTTGTTGACCCATAGACACATGATCATATCTCGGGTCAATGTATCTATTTGTATAAATCCATGCACCAATTGGAATGAACTGGATGGATAGTCGTCTTGAATTTTTCAGTGCAAGTATCTAACCCACTAGAGTGTATGAAGGTATTGATTTTGGGCAAAAAATCTAAGCTCAATAACTATGTGTTAATACAATTCCCCTCACACTTTACATCACTCCCATAGTGGATTCTTTTCTAAAATCTTCTCTAAAATGATGCAAGATGCGCAATTCCGGCTGAAAGGTGATTTAAGTGATTTAAGTGGTTTGAACCTAAATAGATGTATGCTTTTCAAGAACGTCCATTGTGCCTAGCCATTGTGTACGTAACGAAAGTCCAGATAACTGGTGCTCGCCTATTATTATGCACAGAAGATAACCGAACACGGCGATTATAATTTCAATAAATGTGTGACATGTTTATAACCACATCTATGTAATGAAAGCATTTCCATTGTTCATATCTGTACGTACATCTCTCACCATAGCTCCGTCTGGATCATGCCTCTGCTCATAATGTTCCGTTTAAGTAAAGTGGCATCAGAGCCGCTTCGTGCCTTTTGTCTCCCCCCAAATGCATCCACCAACAAAGCTAAGATGACCAACAAAGCTAAGGCATCAAGATGTAAATGCATCCACCAAGATGTCTTAGCATCTAATCCATCGAGATGTAAATGCATCCACCAAGATGTAAATGTAGATGCAAGTAGGGAGATATTCATTATTCTGCATGTAAATAAGTTTCTAACCTATTCAAAATCTAGTGTATCGTACAGTATTAACCGGAAACCTCAACTTTTGCATATTTCTGTACAGTACAATGGGAAATAACTTTTAGCATCAGGATGATACTCAAAATCCTTTCGATCTAAACAAAATTCAACTCTACGTATTCTATAAGATTCATCTATACACTTCAATGTTTCTAAGCACAAATGGAGTGAAAGAAACAAACAAAAACAGCCTCCCACGCCGCATATGCACCAAGAAAGGAGAAAGATTAATCAGATGTTTTCTTGCTTCAAGTCGATTAAACGTTTGAGAATCTCCCAAAAAAAAAACAGAGGGTCATTGACTTATATAAACGGATTTTGCATCACACGAGTCAGACTCTTGACTTAAAAAGCACTACCTAGGAGCTTCAAGTAATTTCCTTCAAAGAAACGTACGAGTCCCCAAAGGTTCAAGAAATCGTTGGCGTTCAAAAAACTAGGAGCAAATGTAACAAAGTGTACAAGTACATGTCAGCCTCCCAAATTCAAGAAAATTGGTTAAACTAGATAAATGTCCTTGCGTGCCTGATATGTGTTAATCTCGATGTTCCTTCCTTTCTGGTTACGCTCCTTGACTTAATACTTTTTCTTCTCAAAACTCCCCTTCTCTTTTTCTACTGATTTTCTTGGCAGAGGAGGTAAGTTTCCACTACCTTAATGCGGTAAATATGACTTGTACTCTTTAAGCACTGAGATTCCAAAAGCCTCATTAAGGTTTAGAATGCCTTGTTCCATTACGTAACTCAAGGAACTTTTTCTAATGAACTCATTGCTAATTCCTTTACATACTCCTTGAGTGCAACCAAAAGTTTTGTTAGACAAAGTGATGTTTCCATTAATTCTGGAAACCTCTTAAAGAGTCCAGTATGCAATTCTTCCTAAATTTTTTCATGTACGTGATAAGTTATATAACTATTGTAAACCAAAATCCACAAACATGAGAGAATGACCTCAACCCAACACCCAACTAGCTTGCATATGGCCTTGACCATAAGAGGTATTTTCTTGGAAGATGGGCATATTTGGACCACCTATTGGATTTTTCTCAAGTCCACTAAAGTGGAAGTTTTTCCATGTATCACAATCTACTAGGGTTTACTCAAGTTAAGTTGAGTGGATTCTTTTAGAAGGCTCTAGAGATATTTGGGAAAAAGTCTCTCACCAAGCTCCCCAAAGGGTTGTTACATATGCTCAATACCTCATCCTCATGTAGAATGACATTCTATTTGGTAAGGGCCCCATTATTAGGAGAAACCATGTGGGACTGTTGGATATTGGTAAGTTCCTGACTTTGAGGCTAGATGAGGTTTAGAGTATATTGTAGATCGATAATTAGGAAGGTTACTTCTAAACTATTGGATTTTGGATTGATTCTATGTGAGTGCTAATCCAAATTAAGGGCCAGAAATTGAAGTAACTTTCTTACCTAGAAAAAGGGTTTTTTGAAGTGGTTGATGGGATCTTTGCTTCATCTTAAGTGTGGATTAAGTGAGACCAACATCTAAGAGCAAATGGTTGTTGATCCTACGTTTTTACCATTTTATATATATCATGAATCAATCATGCATATTTTTTTCATGATTGATGAAGATAACACAATCCTAGAACAAGCGAACACCGACTTGGTCTTGTAGGAATGTATATGGATGGTCCCCTCTCCATATATGATTATAGTTTTTTGTTTTTAGAACCACTAACATGTCCATCTTAGTACCCATTATGTTGGCCTATATCCATTTATTAGCATCTACCTAGATCATCAATTAAAATCCATATAGGGAGTGCGTGAGTGGATAGATCATCTATATTTTGTCTAGTCTTTGCGTTTCATGACATTAGAGTTTTTATTTTGAGTTCAATCGATTTGAGCTCACCTTCTATGCGTCTTGAGTCCACTTTCCATTGCGACCATATCACATGTGTTTTGCATAACTAGTAACATCTTGGTTTCTCTTTATTTGATGCTATATTTGTGTTTTGGTAACGTCCTCATGGTATTGTGATTCCACATAATAGCTTGTCATTTTTTTCTTATATGGTATTAAAGCTCAAAAAAGTATAGACTATTGTAGAGATGATGGAGGCAACGGAAGCAACTCTAGATTTTTTCGAAAGAATCCTTCACAATTCAAGCATGTGAGAAACAAATGCCTCAAGTCCAACCTTTTTGAGAGGTAGAGGCTTTATCATTGGGGTTCTTGCGAGACAGAGACTTTAATGGTATAGTTATGGAATGAAAATGCTTCAATGCTAGAGTTCGTAAGAGTTAAAGCCTTCAACACTAGAGTTTTGCGCAAGGAAGAGGCTTCAAGGCATGAAGTTCATGGGATACAAATCTTTCAACATTAAGGAGATGCCAGTACATTGAAGTGGAAGTGGAAATTAGCTTTTGCAATGAATTTGTCATTGCAAACACTATGGGTTCATCTCTCAAACTTGAGTGAACCTAAGTTACATGGTACTATGTATGTTCTTTCAAAGTTCAAGACTATACCTATCCATGATACTTAGGATCTTTTGGAGATGGTGATGGGAATTGAAGAATATCCACAACCTACCTTTGACCCATTGGATGTTAACATGGTTATCCTCTTAGACACAAAGCTTCTACAAGCTTGGAAGATAAGGAATGAAAATGTACTATGTGCTAATGTGTTCTATCTTGTGGACTCTTTTCTACGTATCATTGAGCATATATCAAAGGAAATTGAAGCATACTAAGGAGTTAGTATGAGGTCAAAAAAGAAAGGTAAATTCAAAATTAAGAAAATTTATTGGAATGATAAAAATTTGTAAACGAATGGAAGCCTAAGGAATCCATTTCTCTAATGACCACTATGGATAAGAAATCCTCTATGTTTGCAACAAAAGCACAAAGAGCCCAAGTAGGTCTCCAAGCCTAGTTTCCAAAACTATGTGATTTGGATCAATCAATTTGATCACCTTCTGAAATCCAATGGCTCCAAGATTATGTCCCCTTAAGCTTAGGTAGGAAGGGTCTATGTCCATAAAGCTCATCATTTTCTTGAACTCACGTAACATTGTTGCATGCAAACCTTTGATGAATAGATTTACAACTTGCTATTTTGTAGTGAGAAAATTAATATCCATTTCATGATTATCAACTTTTTCTCTTAGAAAATGGTAATGCTCCTCATTGTGCTTACTCCTAGCATCATAAATTGGGTTTTAAGCCAAACATATATATGACATGTTATCTCCATAAAGGGAGACTGTTATAACCTACACATCTAGGTCAATAAGTAGCTTCTTAAGCTACATAACTTCACATCTATTGAGATTCAATGGTTTATATTGAGCCTCTCTTGATGAGAATGCATATATGGTTTCTGTCTTTGTTCCTAACATGAATACATACCCTGATGTTGATCTTCCATCCTTAATAAAACCTATCAAATCAGTAGCACTCCAACCTCTAAGTGTGAGCTCATCTCCATAACTATAAAAAAAACTAATGATTGATTGTATAATTCATATGTCTAAGTGCTCTCTTGTCTCTCTTTAAGTACTCTTGAGTGGTTGCATGCATAAATTGAGAAAGTACTCCTACCACATAAGATAGGTCAAGTATAGTCATTTTTGCATAGATCAAAGAACCAATCAAGATTCTATACAATGTTATGTCTTCAAGCCTTTTACCATCCATCATACTTTTCTCTATATTTGCATCTATAGGTTAAGCGAATACCATACAACTTACCATGCCATACTTGTAGAGTACATCCAATAGGTATTTCCTTTGCAAACGATATATGTCATCCATTGCATATACAATTTCAATATCTAAAGAGTAACTCCAACTCATCCAAATCTGATACCTTGAATTCCTTTCCAAATTTCCTCTTAATGTCTTTAACTCCTCTATGACTACTACCTGTTATAATTAGATCATCCACATAGATACAAATGAATACTAGTTTACTCCCTTTTTCACATTAAGTTAGCGATCTAATTTTCTTTAAGTGTACATTCAATTATCAAGGTAGTAGACAAGCCTTTGATTTTAGGCCCTTGGTGCTTCTTAATCCCATGCAAGGCCTTTTTCAACCTGCTAACAAAATCAAGATGATCTACATCTTCACAACCTATTGGTTGTTTCATATATCCCTCTTCCTTTAGCTCACCATTCAAAAATGCATCCCTTATATCTGATTGATATATAGGCCATCTTCTCCCTACACATATAGGTACTAAAGTCCTTATCGTCGCTCTGTTAGCCACTAACATAGCTTTGTGTCTAGCTAGAGAACCATCTGCAATCCTTTTAGTCTTGTAGACCCATTTGTTTTGAGCCACTTTCATACTTGGGTCTTGGGCAATAGTTTCCAACTCTGAGTGTCCTCAAGTGCTTTGATGTCTTCATTTATAGTTCTCTTCTATTCCTCCTTTGTTGATGCTTCCTCATACTTCTTTCGATCACTATCTCCTACTGTTTGCATCATATAAACATAGTGCTTGGCAATCAAAGAATCATACTTTAACCTTTGTAGTTGCTTTTTGAGCCTTGAGTATCTCCTTTCACTCACTTTAGGGAATTTCTTCCTCAACTTTGATAGCTTTACCTATGGTGTGATCACCTCTTCATAGTCTTCATGATTATGTCAGTCACTTTTGCCTTCATGCTCATCATGAAGGTCAATAAGAGACTCATTAGGGTGAAAAACGGCCGAAAAGGGGCTGTTTGCTAATGAGAGATTAAGGAAATTGACAAATAGAGTCTTTCCACGTGTACAAGAATATAACATTGCTGTCTCTTTTAACTGTATGAAGAATTTCTTTTTTTTTATACAATTTTCTCTAAAAGTGCCGCTAAAGGGATGAAGAGTCTCGTATTCAGTGTACAATTTTTTGGTTTGATGCAAAAAAAGATACTTTGGCGCACTACACAAAGCATATTCTCAAATTTCCAAGAAGGAATTGATTTTTGCAGATACGAAATATTTTTGGATTCACATAATTTCAGGATCATTCAGCGACAGGGTTTACATCAAATCAAAAGTTTCCACGTGTACAAATCCTTTTTCTCTATAAATACTGCCTAAAATTGTGAACGTCAGTTTCTCGCTTTGAACATTCTTCTTCTTCTAAGTTCAAATGGCTTCTTCTTCTCGTCGTCCTTCCAATCTTGTAACCTCATGTGAGGTTTACAAAAGAAGAGAGGATTCTTTTTGGAAACCTCTTTCTGTGAAAGTAAATGAATGGGTAACTATGCTTCCTAGCTGCAGAGGTGCCCATAAAGTCAAGCGTGCCAAAAGAGACAACACAAGAAACCACTGGAAGGGACGTATTCTCAGTTTCAAATTGAAGAGATGCGGTTGGTTTGCACGAGTACAACATGTGTACACCGCTAAGGATCTTGTTCTAAAAAGCCATCTGCAATTCCCTTCATACTGTAAGTGAAGATTGACAATGCTTTTCTATCATTCCAGTTGTTTTTGTATAATAAAACATATGTTTTTGTAGTGCATATATCTTTCCTTCCAATATTGTGGAATGGCAACCTGTTGAATGTTTAACAAGAACATTCAGAGTTCTTCATAGGGAATATGTAAAACTCATGTTTGCAGACAAATCTCTTCAATTTTTAAATAGCATAGAGTTATTTGTCCATTATGCAGATTGTCAAGTGCCATCAGGGAGGAGTTCTTGCGGAAATCTTGTACATGTACCTGGTCCTTGCATCTCTTCATTAGATTGGGATGCCCCTGATCATTCAACAATTTCAAGTTTTTGATGCAAAATTAAATTTGACATCCAAAAGGCAATGTGAGCACGTCGAATTTTGAGAAGGATAAAGATTCAATGGTTTTTGCCTATTCATGTCTTTGTAGCATGCTTTAAAAACATGTTATTACAGAAAACAAAAACAATGTGGTTGAATAGGAGAGTCTCTATTTCAAAGATTGATGATGTTTTAGGTAGGGAATGGGATAGCAAAGAAGTTCAAAAGCTAGGTGACATTATTTTATGTAAAGTTAGTCCCAATTCTCTTTCAATTTCATATCAAATATGTCGAAAATCTCTGGTTCTAGGATATGACTATAGAAGGTGGAAAAAAAATCTTGGACTTTGGATATTCTTGGACTTAGAGGAGAGCTGTCGAGAATTTGAGTTAGAAGCATTGATTCATCTAGATTTTCAATCAAGGAAAATAGTTGTCACTGCAAATTGGAATCTCAAAAATGTAAGGGAACTCCTAGAATACCTTGATGAGGTATCATCACAGTGTAGATTCTCAGTTGATGATCCAATAGTTAACATTAGATCAGAGAAATCATTATCTTGCATGAGTTGCCTGCCACCAAGGGTGATTAAATTCCAACCCTTAAGATTGTAACAAGTTAGCCCTAACATTCTTACATAATGTATCTTCCTCTAATAGAAGCTTCTATTGATACTTCCATTGAATTTTCTTTGCAAGATGGTGAATTATGAATTTTAAATGTCTAAATTCATATTTGCATTTTGTAATTTACTTTCAAGATTTTGATGAGGTTCTTATTGTACAATGATAAGAATATAAACCAAGACATTCTAAGATATTTTTTAGGCCCTTTATTTCATATTTCCATTTATTTTTATTTACAGGAGTGAATTGATGACTTCAATTATTCCCCTTCATCTAAACTCATCTTGGCATTTTTTTGTTTAATCTTAACATTCTGATGAGGTTTCAACGAAGAAATAATTATACAAGAACTTTCATAAGTTGATTCTAGATGAACAAGAGATCTATTTTAGTCTATCAAAGGTGCACATTAGTCTCAATAAAATAATTTGACTCTATCCATCTTTTTTGTCCTCAAGAAATGCAAGAGAAAATATCATTGTACACATAACAAGTAATATAAGAGAGGATGGAGAACCTGGTGCAAATTCTAATCCAAGGTTTGATATTTCAAAATATGAAGAGCATGACTTAAGGCATAAAGCAGAGGAGACGAGATTAGAGAAGACGACCGATGCAAGCGAATAGTGCAATCTGAACTTGTCGAATGGCCCGTATTGCTTACATCGGTCGTGTTAGCAAACTACCGTGAGAGACTTCAACAAGTGAGCTTTTGTAAAGATTTCACTCATGAGTATA
Organism: Ceratopteris richardii; assembly: GCA_020310875.1. Taxonomy (NCBI): domain Eukaryota; kingdom Viridiplantae; phylum Streptophyta; class Polypodiopsida; order Polypodiales; family Pteridaceae; genus Ceratopteris; species Ceratopteris richardii. The sequence continues at coordinate 18,869,605 of CM035413.1, forward strand.
AAAACAACTAGCAACAACTCATCTCATGCAAGGTTGCTAAAAGGGGATCCTATGTTGAAATGGATAATACGACCGATGCAAGCGATAGGGGCAAGCCAAAATTCTTCGATTCCCCGTATCGCTTGCATCGGTCATGTCAATCTTTATTCTTTAAATTCTTCTATATCCTCTCCAATTTAAACTTTCCAATAGTAATGAAGTAAGAAACCCTTATGCAGTCATATTTGTGACACAAACAAATTGAATCGGATCATGCAATGAACTTTTGTTTAACTATCAAGAGGTTCAATACAACTGTATATTTCTCAAGGCATATAAATATTGTAAAGGCAAATAAATATGGTTACAATGACCATCTTCCAGATGAAGATTGGCATAAGTACATACAATTTGTACATCAATAAATCTTCCAACCTATGTTGGTTTTACATTAGATTTCAATCTAAGACTCAAAAATGATTCAACCCTTTCTATCATTTTTGGAGCCCTATTTTCTCTATTGCTGCTGTCACTTTTTGGAGCTTTCAGCTTTACTCTTTTTCTTGGTCCCATGCTTTAATGGTGAGTGAATAGGAAGCCCTTTCTTTTTATCTTCAGACTTTTTTTATCAGGTGGAGGGGGTGGAGGTGAGTCTAGATCATAGGGGCAGATTGCATGATTCATGATGCCATTTATTGCTCTCTCTCTCTCTGATCAAGATGATCCATGCATCTGGGTAGTCTGATAAATTCAATTCAGGACTGTAAAACCTTCTTTTCAAGAATCTTACAGCATTTGCAATCACTCTCCAGCCACATGATGTTGAGTCTCTCTACAATGGCACATGAATTTGTATGTATCCAAATTGCTTTTGTTCATTCAGTTTAGCAATTCCAAGAAAATTTTGATCAATATGCATCTTGAGAAGCTTTGCAGCACTGCATTGTAAATTAAAAATCAGAATGGATGGCATGGCTCTAAAATAGAGAACAACAAAATGTATAGCAACTTACACTTTGCAATTCCCATGTTGTGATTGAAGAGAATTGAGGAAAAAAGCTTGATATGCATTGAAGTCAACAATAATCAAACTCCAATGGCCCCTGTTAATGAGTTGCATGTAAATATACTTTCTTAAATGAAACAAATATCTTTCCAAAATGAAGATGAATACTTACTTTTCAATATATGGGCAGATAACACATTCTACCTCTTCTATAAAATCCTCTAGAAAGGACTTGGCATCTCCATGTTTATGCAAAAAACACTGTCACCAGAGGATCTAAAATAAATACTTTTCTTTGAACCACTTCCTCACATTGTTGAAGAAGAACCCTACAAATCAAGGAAAAAAATTCAGTTAAGGAACTAGAAAATTAAGCAAAACAAGAGCATTTTAAGGACTCTAGATATACTGAGTGAAATGTTGACCACACTATCTGATATTTCAACATGAAGCTCCCTCAACATTTTGTTGTCTTCAGGTCTAATGTCAAGAAACCAATCTTCTTGCCATGGCATTGCAACATTAACTATTACCTGCCCATCTCCTTTCTTAAGGAGCTCTTTATTTGCTTCTGTAACTTTTGAATCTGGGTTAAGATGACATTTTCCTCTGTAAATAATCCTCGCTTTTCCTCTCCTCCTCACTATTCGCTGCAGTTCTAGTTTCATTATCATGAGTGACCTTAGGGTTGATCTCTTCAATGACAACTGTTGTTTTGGGTGCTCGAGCTGGAGGTATATTTAAAATATCGAAGAGTTTTTTTATCATGGTGATCAATAGGAACCAGAGATTTATCAAATTTATATCTTATTCTTGAAACACTAACATAATCCTTTGCCATTAGTGTTACCCTATGTGCATGATCAGCACATAAATAGGTATCATTCATAAAATCAATAGCAAAGTCCTCTGCAGCTTGTTGAAGGCATAGCAGTGCTTGAGTTTGCCACCTCACATTGACAAAGGATAATTTCTTCATCAAAGAACAGAGGTTGCCTGAGATCTGTTTGACAACTCTCATAAATGGAAGTCTAGGGATCAACAATCCCACAGACTTTTGAGCTCTTCTAATTTCCCTTAAAGACTTTACATGGTATTTGACCCTTTTCTTTGAAGGCTTGTCTGATACATTGCCTTCAACCTTCTGGGGATTTTGCTCTTGGACATTTTGCTCCTGGGCATTTTGTTGTTGGGCATTCTGTTCCTGACCCTCACGATACAACTTCCTTGCTGTCTTTTTGGTCCTAGCCATACTCTGCACATAGTAAGAGTCTTTAGGCAAGAAATAGGAAAGAAAGGAAACCTACTTTCAAAAATTTTGATCAAGGACTCTTACCAATGTCAGAGACACAACCGACCCAAGTGATAATAGTCATCCAAAAATGCCCAGATGTCCCTGATTGCTTGGATCGGTCGTCCTTGAATTCATCATCAAATATCAATCAGTACTAGTTCAAATATATCTTACAATGCAAAATACTCAAGTATCATTAAGAAAAAACATAATTTGCAAGCTATGATCAATGACTCTTTGCACTTGCAGAGACACGACCAATGCAAGCGATAAGAGTCGTCCGTAAGTGCCCGGATGTCCCTTATCGCTTGCATCGGTCGTCCCTGAATTCAGGCATAATACTCAAAGTGCTTTCAAATATAGGTTACAATGCATACTACTCAAGCATACAAGGACTCGATGCCGTTTTAGAAACACGATCGATCCAAGCGATTAGGGTTATCCAAAAATCTCGGATGTACCCGGATCGTTTCGATCGGTTGTGTCCATATTACCTATTGTAGAGAGCGCTCTCTATAGAAATTGTGAAGAAGCAGCTTGAAAACTTGGTGGCGATGGAACCTCGACGCTTGGAAAGTGTGGAAAAAAAGAAGTCCCATAACTGAGTTGACCATTGGTGCCACGTGCCATTCCTCGATTGGTCCACATCATATAGCCATTGCAAATTCCAACATCTTTTGCCACGTGGCATAATTTGATTGTGCCACGTTATCCATCCATTGAGTCAGGCACCGTACACTCTACCACGTGGTACTCACTGATTGGTCCACGTCATTCGCCCGTTGCTTCCTCCCTCCTCGCCTATAAATAGCAACTTCCTTTCGATATTCAAATTTTGAATCTTCAGAGAATTCATCTCAGTTACATGCTTTTTTTGTTTTCATCCTTGACACGACTGATACAAGGGATCTTCCCTGTTTGACCAACGTTGACTCGCTGTAGTCGCTTGCATTGGTTGTGTTCTCCTCATAAACATACAAGTGAAGTTGTAGCTTAGATGGAGGGAATGAATGAGATCCTTACTAGCTCTCCATCAGAGAAACTTCTTGATTTCATGGTTCAAGAGGGTTTAATTGTAGATTATTTTCCTGATGCAATGACAATACTCAACCCCAAAATTGATTTTGAGAAAATCCTAGAGAAATCAAAAAAATTTGTTAAGGATGAGTGGGAGATTTTCTTGGGGTTGATCAACGGAAACATCCTTTCTATTTCTCAGAAAACCTATGTCCATCCTCACATCTTTGGGAAGGATCCAATAGATAGGGCAAAGATCACAAGAAAATGCAAAAGGATTTCCCCTTTGCTAGGGAAGCTTGATTTATGCCCAGAGCATGAAAAGGATTGCTGCTTGCTTCCTTTAAACATTGCCTTCTTGATATGGCTTGATCACATCTCAGTTGAAAAGGAGGAAAGTGTTCATGTTGAAGACGAGCCTTCCTTAGAGCTGACGCTTGAGGGAAGCTCAAAAACTATGAAAGGTGTCATGGAGATTGTTGAGGAGATCAATCTCCAAGCAGAAGAAGAGCAAGTCAAAGGTTTTGATGTGGCCACTTTTAAAGCAGAGACTGCAATAAGGGAGCCAATTGAAGAAGTTTAAGTGTCTGAGAAGTCCCTACTTCTCCCAAATCTACCTTTTTACTTTATCTCCGAAAAAGAGTTTATACCTCTTTTTTACATTCAGGAACTTTTCAATCTAAGGGAGGACTACTACCTTGCAGCTATAGCTGAGTCAGAAGAAGTTGCAAGGAGATTCATCAATGAGAAAGGAGAAAGAAAAGAAGAATTTCTGCGTCTTGATTTTGATTTGGATCTATCTCAGAGAAGCCAAGACTTGCTGATGAAGATTTTGATGAGCATCACAAGCAACTTGGAATATACTCGTTTGGGCGCGGCTATTCATTCTTGGATGTTGTTGAGGACAAAGGAACAATTTGTATTGACTCAAAAGAGCTCATCGAGGAGGAAGATGAGGTCAAGGTATGTTGTTTAATATATTCTTATTAATTTTAGTTTTTGTCCAAGGTCACCATTTTTAGTGAGAAATCGACGATGACCGATGCAAGCAATAAGGACTATCGAATATTTTCCGTTGGACCCGATCGCTTGCATCGGTCGTGTTAAGGAAAGGATATGAGATGGGACTTATCGCTTGCTTTCTCAAGAATCTTAGGCTAAGGATATGAGATGGGAATGATGCAAAATCTCTAGCGTCAAGGTATAGAGTAAAATATATTCTCATGATAGGTTTTCTCCAAGGTCTCCCTTAAGACAAAGACATGGACCACGATCGATGCAAGCGATAAGGCCCATCGAATATTTTCCATTGGGCCTCATCGCTTGCATCGGTCGTGTTTAGGAAAGGATATGAGATGGGCTAAGGAGATATATTCTCATGATTCTTAGGCTAAGGAGATGAGTTGCAGGCAATGGGTTTTCTCCAAGGTCTCCATTTAGACTGGGAGAAGTCGATCACGACCGATGGAAGCGATGAGGCCCATCGGATATTTTCCATTGGGCCTTATCGCTTGCATCGGCCGTGTTTGGACTTGAGTCAGATGATGTCAAGGTATACAGTTGAAAGTATTCTTAAGGATTTTAGTTTAAGGATATGAGATGGGACCGATGCAAAACCTCTACCTTCTATCGAATTTGTCCAAGATCTCCATAAGAAGTGTCAGAAATTGATCACGACCGATGCAAGCGATAAGGCCCATCGGATATTTTCCGTTGGGCCTTATCGCTTGCATCAATCGTGTCTAGGAAATGAATGCAGCAATGACTATAGATATTTGGCTTGTAAGAATTCCACTCATTCAACCGTGTCTCTTGCTTTATGTCTAATTGTTTCAAGTTACTTTTCATGACTCCAAAAGTTTTCTTGCACTTCATCTAACCTTGTTTTTCATTTTTACCACAGCTAACTTTATTGGATGAAGACAATTACCTTGGCAGGGGCAAGGGAACAAGAAAAGCCATAGAACAGAAAGGAAAAGCAAAGGTGGATATTCATTCTATTATCCACTATCTTCCAAACTTGAACCTAGACACTTTTTGTGTTATTCACAAGCACTATAGTGAGGAGCTAGAATTTGCATTGTTCTGCTTGAGGAATCTATCAAAATACATGGGTTTTACTCAAATAACCTTTAATGCTTTCAGAGTTTTGCTACTTGAAAGAGTAGCTGCATTCAGAATTGTTGGATATGCCCGAGGACTCAATGCTCCAAGGGCAGGATACTTTCTTTGTTATTCAAGTTATGCAATGGTTGTAGGGGTGTCAGATTTAAAAAGCATTGTTGGATACAGGAGAAAAGAGTTCCTCAGATATAGAGGTGATTTGCGAGAGCCAAGCTCTGTAAAGAGGCTCAAGGAATGACCTCATTTTTTTCAAATTCTATATCTCAACAAATGTACATATACAAAAATTGCCCAATGTGATATAAGACATTGCAAACTTTTTTGGTGTAAGTGATCCATGTCCTAATATTAATTGTTATTGATCCATGAAGAGTTCTCTGGTCAAAGTCATCTGATGGTAATAGACATATTTCTTTTCAAAGCTTAATACATCATGAAATGTACATACATGAAATGAAAGAAATAAAAAACATTGCAAATATTAAAGCTCTATTTGAAATGTAGTCTTTTTCATTTTGTGATATTGATACATGATGATTTTGGTTGGTGATAGTCACATCCTTTTGATTATATTTGGCATGAGGTCCTTTGTAATTGTCTTCTAAAGAACCAATCAAAAAGCTCTCTAAAGACATTGCTCTTTGTTACTCCTCCTCCTTTCCTTGTACACCTAAAGAAGCTTGTCCTTGCTTGATAATGAGATTTTTCCATTCCTTGGGTGTTCCACATGGCAAGTGGTTGTATTTTTGCAAAGAATGCACCATGCACAAGAAGAATATGCTAGAAGAGAAGAAGAATCTCATTAGATCTTTATTTCAATTAAAAATAAATAAATTGAACAAAATATATTTGGAACTCACCAAGTAGTATGTTATGTCTTTGGCACCCCATGCCTCTATGATGGTTTCTATAAGCTCTATGGTCGCCCTTCTGAAATCTATCACATGACTTTTTGATGTTACCTGCTGCCTCATGACCTTAAAAGTATTATCTAGTTTGACCCATACCTCCATTCGCTTTTTTGCTATTTCTGGTTTGCTTTTTACATTAGTTGTGACCTCACAAAATCTTTTCCAACAATTCCACATGGCATTTAGTTGTTTGTCATCATGGTTGCTGAAGAATCTCCTTGCTTTTGCACCTCTCATTGAGACATCCTATAGTACATCACCTGTATTTTGGGAAAGCTTTGAATCTTTTCTTAGATGAACATCACCACCATGAAATCCCATTTCTGAAAGAAGACATTCACATTTGTTTATGCACTCATCTGCAATAGTTGTAGGCTTGATAGAATATGCATAATCCAAGTGAAGATGGACCAACTTGTCAATGATTCTTAACTCTGCATGTAGTGTACATATGTGTACATTTGTCAATGCTATTGGAAGTATGGGATCCCAAATCATTGAAGAAGATGAGTAGTTATGCAGAATAACGTTTTGTCTGGAAGGAGCTTCTTCAGCCTCAACTCTAGAAATCCATCCATTTGTGCCTGGGCATTGCATGCACTACAAGCAAGGGTCCTTAGAATTTGCTCCCCCACTTATACCAAACATGCATTTGAGCATCTTTAGGTCTCCACTCAAATGCCACTCAACTTGAAAGTTCCCGTAAACTTTCACATTCAACAATTCTCCTGCATGATGCCTTTGGATAACATTTGGAATGTCTATCTGTGAGAATAACCATTTAAGTGTTTTATGGCTCTCAAATGGAACTTGAGCACAGCCAACCCACCATAACTCCATTTTTTATTGTACTTTGAGAGACGGAGCATCCAATTTCCCAAGGCTATAGTCCAAAGCTTTGTTCATCAGTGCAATACTTATTCTCTCCATCTTTTGATGTTTTCTAAGCTCAGCTTCATCGAGTTTGATTACAAATTTCAATAGACCAGAACATTCATGTTCTTTTATATTATAGAACTGAACCATGTATGTTTGAAGTTTAATAATATCTATCCATATGTTGTTAAATGCATTGTAAGTGAAATGTAACTTGTGTTTTCCTACTTCGTAAGGAATGTTACCATGAATATGTTTATATTCACGAAATACTGATGTGATCTTCTTATTCAAGCAGAGCTGAAACTTTCCTACATAATGGGGTCTAGGCAATCCAAAACTTCTAACTTTGTTAAATTTTAAAAATTCACACCAAACTTTTGAAATTGCTCTATAATCTTTCCTACTCACTCCGACACTATCACAAATCTTCTGAATTTGTTCTAGTAACAGATTCATTTCTGTCATGAGTTTCTGAAAAACAAAGCATTTCAAGCATGTATTTTCATTCAGTTTCAATAGTCTTAAAACATCATTTTGACTCAACATTTCATTACAGAAATGAACGCGCTCAAAACTGCTCAACATATTGAAACCTAGAACATTTCTCACATGATCTCTAACAATTTTCATTCTTTTCTTTTTCTGGCCAGATTTTTCAGTTAAATTTAAAAAAGGTTTTATTCGTTTTGACTGCATTCTCAAACCTATAGGAGTTTCTTTCATTTTATTAAAAGACTGTAACTGAGAAGATAAAGTGGATAATTTGTTTTCTAGCTCCCTCATATGTAAATCCTTCTGATGTAGTGTGTTTTGTAGATAGTGTATGTATGGTACATAATTCCTTGAAATATCCCAAAGCCTTGAACAATAGCCTCGTAAACCATCCTCACCATCTCCTACAAATCTAATCAAATCCTGAAGGTTATGAAAAGGTGGATACCTTCCAGTTTGTGGATCAATTGGATAAACAAATCCATCTGCCCATATACCGATATGTTTCTTGCCTTCCTTTCCCAATCCATCCACTTTAGGAGGATGAAGAGCCCTTCGGAATACGTTTCTTGTTGTTGCATACTCCTGACTAATTGCAATGTTGATATGGAACTTTTCACAATGATTTCGATTGTTTGAAAGCTCAACGAGAGTATTTGGGTTAAGGTTTTCCATGGTCTGCTATGAAAAGTGATCGGCAAATGTCTAAAATGACGTGAAAGAGAGAAACAGGCCTGCTTTGAAAAGTAGAGTAAAAAAGCGCAAAACGTCATCAACACACATTATATAGGTCCGTGAACAGAAGGAAAATTCAAATTTTGATCAGCACCCGATGAGCACAAAATTCGAGGCGTAAGATATCACACAAACTTTTCATGATTATCATACGAGTTTCGCTCTCTTCAAAATTTGCATAAGATATGTTTTAAATGAACCTACACGGAATTTCTTAAAGGATTTGTCAACTTTAATCCACATTAAGCACAACTAATTCAAATCCTTACATGCCGTTTTTCACCCTAATGTTGTAGCTTGATGTCGATGATACTGATAGAATTTTTCTTTCTCTCATGTGTCCTTCGGCAGTTGATCTTGATGTTGATGCCTTGAGCACACTCAATTTTTTATTCAATCTATGTGTCACCTTTACCACAAATTGATACATCATCCAAGTAATCAGTTATTACATTTTCTTTTGTCTTTTCTACATATCATGGTTTGAATTCATTGAAGACTACATATCTTGATACATCAAAAATCTTGGTGTAAGGTTTGTAACATGTGTAATGGTTTTTCTCAGTAGAATAGCCTACGAAGGCACATTTTTAAGATTTAACTTCAAGTTTGGTTCTTACCTCTTATGGAATGTGCAGATAATATGTACATCCAAACACAATGAGATGTTCCACACTTGGTCTCTTGTCATAGTTGGCCTCATTAGAATTCAATTCATCCACATAACTTGTAGGTACCCTTTTGATCAAGTAAATTGATGTGTTAATAGCCTCAACCCAATAAAAGAGAGGCATGTGTGCTTCATTAATCATACACATTTCTATCTCCACTATGTTCCTATTCTTTCTTTCTATCACCCCTTTTTGTTGGGGGCTATATTGGCATGTGATTACCCTTTTATTACCATTTGCATACAAATAAGAAATAGATTCTTTTGAAAAATATTCCCCCTCCCACCGGTCAGACCTTAGGAATTTCACATTGTCACATGTCTCCTCTCAACCTCTTGCTTGAACCTCTTCAACATAGATAACACACCTGATTTTTCCTTAATGTTATATATCCACACTTTCCTCGATTAATCATCAATGAATGTGAAAAAATATGTGGAGTTGCCTATGGAAGAATTTTTGTAAGGTTCCCGTACATCATTATGGATGAGACCCAATAGATTTTTATCCTTATGTGTGCTCCTTTGGAATGGTTATCTAGCATCCTTCCCTATTTGACGAGCATCATATAACTTATGGAGATGTTTTTTCTCAAACTTGGGAAGCTTTCTTACAAGCTCTTCCTTGCTCATATTAGTTAGCTCAGGAATGTTGACATGACCTATTCTTTTGTGCTGAAGGTCAAGCTCAACAATCCTTTAATTACCTACCATAACATACCATAATTTGTTTGCATTTAGAGATACATGCAAGGTGGAAAATAGCATAACTTTCTTGCATATTGAGACACATCCAAGCTCGCAATAAAAGATGGAACATGCAATACCCTCTCAAGCACCTTCCTTGATTTTTCATTTCCAAGTCTCACATCTCAATGTGATCTATGACATGCTCACTATTTTCACTTATATTCACACAACCTTTCATCCTTCGATCTTGCAAATTGTTAGTTACATCAGCCGCACGAGACATATGATTGTTGCACCCTACATCTGTGTACCATCTGGTATTACCATGAGTTTTCTTTGAATAACTTTCTTAGAGGGTGACCTATACTAAGTCTTATTGTTCAGTCTTGCATCCCACTGATTCTAATTGATCCCTTAGGTCCTTGATTTTGAGTGTGTGCTCAACCACAATTTGGCTACTTCCTTTCTTTATTGTGCTGAGGTCATTCTTGATCTCTTCTTCCTAGCTCTTGTGGAGGTTGCATAAACGTTTTCCAAGGCATCCCATACATCCTTGGTTTTGTCAAACGTTCTCATATATCCAACCACGGTGTTGTAGATGACTTGAAAAACATTGCTCTCCTCTTCCTCTCTTTGCACTCCTTGACCTCCTTCCTGTGTGCATTGGTAATGGCTATGTTTTCAAGATCTACATCATTTCTTTCTTCTTCTCCAGTGACTATGGATGGTAATCCTTTGGCTATAGAAATCATTTGTGATTTCCTTCTTTATTGTTGGTTCAAGCACCTTCTCCTCCAACTTTAGTCCCATGTAAGGTCCTGGTCTTGATCCTAGTAGCAATATGATCAGACCTATATATTTGCTAAACATAAACTATGCATGATAAGTTTTCATTCAAGTGCAATATGAGTACAAGATGTATTCTCAGAGGGAAACAACTATTACCATATGACAATGTCTAATAGAAAACACGAGACAGAGAGGGTCTAATGCATGAAGTTTATGAAAAGCTTTTCCACAAGGATAAGAAGATGTTTTTGTTGCTTAGGATGATCCTCTAGTCGTTGGGGACTTTTTAGCTCCTTCACTTGAGTGCTCAACCCAGAAAATGATCCCTTCCTTAATGTATATGTGTATGTCTAACTCTTCACCTTTCATTTGCTTGATGCCTAGCTTTCCATTATCTCTTCCCTATCTTCGAGCTCCATTGTGAATCTTTTGGTGTTTCCTTTCTGTTCTAATGGAGACAGAGTAATGGATTTTGGATTATCCAAGCCTTGGTTTACGTTTTTAAATATCCAATTTATTCTCTAAGCTTCATCCTTCTTTTTCAACAACCACTACTTGCATAGTATTATTCATAGTAGCTCATATGAAGTGCAAAGTTTTTTTCCTTCTACATGTCAAATCCCAACTTCCAAATTTTGACCTCAAGGAGGAGGTTCATGCATCTCATCCATGAGGTTTAGAGTCTCCACATTAAAAGGACAAATTTTGTAACTACAAAAAGGCATGATATGAGATGAAACATGCCATAAGATCTTTGTACTAGAAGATAGACATCAAGAGCTACATATAAAGGTCTTTGTTCATCTTATCTACTTATGGAGTACCATACAGAATATTAGTTTTTTGGTCAGATTTTATAGTAGGTTGCAATTTGGCCTTAGGTAAGGAATTCAAGGGTTCGCAAGCAAGTATGGTAGAGAGTGATGGTGGATATTGTCTACTATCAAATTGTGGTAAATAGAGTAGGTACCTTTACCAAAGTGTTTATAGGTAATCTATTTAAAATTTATCCTTCGGAAGCAAGTATTGTGAGATTGTTGGTGGATATGTTCTACTATCTAACTTTGGTAAATGGAGTAGGTACCTTCACAAAAATGCTTATAAGTAATCTATTTCAAACACACCAAGGTGCATATAATTAATCTATTTCAAATACCTCCTTGCATTGGGGCAGGGAGGTAGTTCACATTTTGGTGGACATTGAGGGGATTTGTTAGACATGGTCAATGCCCCATACATCTGGAAGTCTTGGCATCAGTCCAAGAATAATAGTTCACCTTCATGTAGAAATTTAGGGGAAAGGAGGTGGGAGTCTTAGATCTGAATGGTTCATCTTCCTCATGTAATACCATCATTGTCCCAAGATTCCGTAATTTTTTTAGTTTTCGATGAAGAGAAGAAGCCATGTAAAAGTATTGAACAAGTGCATGTTCCTAACCTCGTGGCTTGATGACGCACAAAGAAAACCTTAGATGGGAAATGAGGAAGATTACTTGTATATACCAATACTTTTGGGATTGACTGTACGTGAGGATCAAAAGACATCAAGGGCTGGAAAATAAAAGTGACTTTGTTACATGAGGAAGTGTTTATTTGAAGTGGACCACTAGATCTAGGCTTGATCCTTCCTCTCGATTAAGAAAGATGAAGGCTACAAAAAAATGGTTTGTAATCGTACTTTTAATCCATTCATGTAGACCATAAATCAATGATGCTACTTATTTTTGGCATGGATCAAGAGAGAGGGTCTAGTGCATGAAGCCTATGAAAACCATGTCTACGGGGATAAGAATATGTTTTTATTTCTTAGGGATGCTCCTCTAGTCCTTGGGCATTTTTTTTTGTCCTTCACATTAATGCTTATCCCAGAAAATGTTCCCTTCCTTGATGTATACGTGTGTGTGTAACTCTTCACATACCCTTTTCTTGATGCTTGGCATTCCACTAGCTCTTCCCTATCTTCTTGCTCCCTTGTGAATGATTTGGAATCTCCTTTCTCTTCTAATGGATAAAGAGTTATGGATTTTGCATTATCCAAGCCTTAGTTTACTTATTTCAATTTTCAAATAATTCGCTAAGCTTCATCCTTTTTTTAACTACCACTACTTGCAAGGTATTGGTCATAGTGGGTCATATGAAGTGCAAAATTTGTTTTTGCTAGATGTCAAATCTCAACTTCTAAATTCTGACCTCAAGGAGGAGGTACATGCATCTTATCCTTCAGGTTTAGAGTCTCCACATTCAAAGAACAGATTATGTATCTACAAAAAGTCTTGATATGAGATGAAACATGCCCTAACATTGTCCTACTTTTGGGATTGACTCTACGTGAGGATCAAAAGAAATCGAGGGCTAGAAAATAAAAGTGGCTTTGTTAAATGAGGAAGTGGTTATTTGAAGTGGAACACTAGATCTAGGCTCGATCCTTCTTGCGGATCAAGCAAGATCAAGGCTACAAAAAAATGGTTGTTGATCCTACTTTTAACCCATTCATATAGACCATAAATCAATGATGCGGCTTATTTTTGGCATGGATCAAGCAACCAAAACCCTACAACATATGAAGGCCTACAGAGGCTTGTAGATCCTTTAGTTCTTCCTTCTCACCACCTTATACTTGACTTTGATAGACTATCTGAGTGATTTATATGAAGGCATGGCTTAGCAATTGGAATGAATAGATGAATTATGCATCATACATAGAATATGGGTGGATTATCAAAGTATTTTGGACTTTGCGAGGTATCTTCAAATTCACTTGAATTTGGTTCAAAAATGGAAGTTTTACTTAAGTTTCCCAAAACGTATAACTTAGTTATTTTTCCATGGTTCCCTTCTAACTTACATTTACTAATCCTTCACCCTAATAGAGAGGTCCCATGTCCAATTGCCCTTTCACGTCATGGGTAGAATGTAGGAAATTAGTATTTCTTTTAGCTTTAGGAAACGTTTACTTCAATTGAACTAAATAAAATCTAAATGAATTTTAGATTCTCCAACTTAGGACATTTTCTCAATGACTTTTTGAAATGTGTGAGAAATTACACTCTTGTATTTTCAAGAGATTTCTCAAACTCTTTTATAGAACTATAAAGTTCTTCTTTATTCATTGTGGTTTTCTATGAGCCCCTATTGAAAGAAAACTCTAAATGGTTCATCTTAGACCAGGTACTTAGAACCATCTTCAAAAATTGAATATGTTTTACACTAAAAATTTATGTATGATGATTAATTCATCTAACAATTCCCACCACTGAACCATACCTTTATGGAAATCACTCAGATACTCTATGAAAATCAAGTCCATGGTGGTGAGAAGCATGAAGGAACGATCAAAATCTTGTTCAAAAAAATTAAAATTCCAAGATACTTAAACTAAGTTGAGTCAAGCTTTATGAGACTCAAAGATTCAAACCTTTAGAGATTTGTTCAAGCATGGTGTCTATCTTTATGAGAAATAAACTAAATAATGAGAAATATTCCATTTATGAAGGTAAAGTATCATTAAAGTACCAATATTCTATATATTACTAAATATTCGTGTCTCCAACCACCAAGTTTGCCTCTTTTAATGATGTATAAACTTTAATACAAAACTCTTATTCCTCAACTATCTTAAGTACAAAGTGAATATTTCTTTCCTTTATAGGATTATGGGAGACTCCTTCATGTTGAAGTGCAATTCTAATGCATAAATTTGAGTCAAGGGATTGAATCATTTAGTTGCACTATCAATCGTGTTTTTCCTTAGATCAATGTAGTGTATCAAAGGCTGCATCACATGATCTTTTTTATAACGAACTAGAAATTATTAGATTTGAAGTCTCAAAACACAAGTAATTCTACGGTTTTCATTACTTGAATCCTTAATGAAGATCTTGGAACTTACTTGCATGATTTTCTATCTTTATGGTGTGTGATCGTTGAAGGGACCATAACTCATGCTCCTACTCAAATTCATCTTTTTTATTTCAATTCAATCTCAGTTTGAGATTGTCTTGGAATGGATCCAAGACTAAAAGATGCCTATCATCTCAAGTTCCGGTGTCCCATACCATCTTTCCTACACCCATGTGAATTTAAATTATTGTTGGGGACAAGGACTCTTTGTTTTAATATTTTGACCCTTTGAAGTGATAGCTCTATTCCAAATCTTTTAGGAATATATTTTGCTATTTTTTTTGGATCCCAAATTAGATAGTTATGGGTATTTACATTATTGTAATGATTTTTGGTCATTAGCCATGTATGAACATGCCCAAATTACCTACAAGTCACTCTTCAATAAGACTTGGTTCCAAAACTCTCATAGCTTGATTGGGACTTCTTCAACTTCAGCTTCTTCATCTTCTTCCCCAATTTTCTATGTGGGGATCTCTCTATACCTTCTCTTTCCTCATACAGTAGCCCACTCTCTTAGCATTCGGAGCAATCAAGCATACATAGCTCTCCAACGCCTCTTTCAACTGATATTAGAGCTTTGAGCTATTCCATGACACCAAAGGTTCTCAAAATGCTATTCTACTTCAACTTATGCTAACTTAAATGCATTTTCTTGCATTCGAGAGAATTTCACTATAAGAAATCTTCATGCTAAAAGTGCGATTTTTGGAGGACTATTTCAATCCACAAAAAAATGCTAAAGACGATTTTGGGTTTTTTGGAGAGTTTCATCATAGAGAACCTCTTCTATCATGCTTTTTTTACTCCCACATGTCATTTTCAAAACCTACATTGCTAGTTTTCCACTTACATGTCCTTTGTTTTAGAGATTTTATCTCATTTCAAATTGGAGTACATGTACAAGGATTGTGGAAGCAATTACGTTCTAGAAACTTATGGCAGTAGGAAATTTCTCTAATTTTGTAGGTCATATTACTACAAAAATTGGAGCTTTTGTGCAAATAAGTACCCAGTGACCTTGTTTTGTTTCTATTTGCCTTTTATGGTTGACAGACTTCAAGATTTGTTGTTTTTAATACAATAGCATCTTGCTAGGGTTTTCTAAAATTTTCTACAAAAAAATGAAATTGTTATTTCAAAGTTTTGAATAGTTTTTGGGATTAATTTCTTAGCTATAGTCTTGTCAAGTGATTGCACATAGGATAGCAAGTGCACTTTATCTTTTTTTGGGTGAAAGCTTGAAGCTCTAAGTGTGTAGACATGGCTTGCACCTCCTTTGATGTCAAAATCTTGTTTGAGATCAAGAGATTTCAGGGTACCTGCTTTGATTTGTGTATGGAGAGAATTCTCGACAGAACTTATCTCCATTTACAAGTATCCTCTTGTAGCTGCATGATTCTAGATTACCTACATTCGATGAAAAATTTAAGGCCATCTTCTTGCTGATGAACTTTCTTGATTGATGGGAAACATTGGTTTTTTCAATAACAAATAACTATAATCTTATCTTTTGATGGTGTAATGGGTTCTATTTTCAATGAGGAAATCAAGAAGAAGCTAGTGAAGAGGGAAATAGTTTAGCCAATGAGGCTTGAGGAAGAATACAAAAGGAAAGTGGAAATGCATAGATGAATAGGAGGAAAGGCAAAGGCAAGGTTCAAGTGACTTGTTACCATTGTGTTAGGAAAGTTCACAAGAAGCTTGATTACAGATCCTACAAAGAGGAACTAGAAAGAAACAAGAACACAAGTGACAAGAAGAATAAGAATACCAACAATGAAGCACATGATAGCTCAAAGAAAAAGGAGAAAGAGAAGGCCAATTGTGGTTCTAGTCTTTTCATTAAGAATCTATCAAATGTAGAAGATATTCTTTATGACAATATGGAAGCAAATCATGCCAAAGTTGATGATGCTTCTATTATAGCTAAACTATCACTAATATATACAACATGTATTAATTTATTTTCTATGTCACCAAGTTTGTGATGTTGTTGTAATTGCATAAGAGAATATTCCAAACAATCAAATATGCACATATGACTAAATACTACCATCAACCCATTCCAGCACTCATAACGTGTAATGAATCTCAATACTTCTTTACGACAATGGTTAAGTACATAGCTTGCACACATGACTACTTCCATCTAAAACATATTTAAATGATTCTTTCCTTTAACCATACATCGTGCCATTTCAAGGAGTGTTCTACTTTTGTGCTTCAAAACACCACTTTGCTGAGGTCAATATGGCATAGTACATTGGTGAGCAATAGATTTCAAAATGAAAAGCATTAAAATCATGTCATATGTATTCAATGCTAGGATCTATACAAAGATTCAAAATATCATCTCCACAAACAAAATTATCCATAGCTAGAAATATTTTAAATCAAGAGAATAATTTATTCTATTCTTTTATAGGAAAAACCAAAGTAATGCATTTTGAATCATAAATAAAGGTAAAAATTGTTTGCCAAAAGTTGAGCTTTTGAGAGGGCCACATACATCACTATGAAGAAGTTGAAATTTTTATGTAGCATGTGTAGCATTATCTTTGGAACCAAGTGTTGGAAAACCAATCATCATATCCTTTGTTTGCAAGTAGAGCAAAATATTGAAGATCAAATGACCAAAGTGAGCATGCAATAAGTCCATTTCGACCATAGAAGAAGTGTGTAAGAAAGGTATTTGAGGCAACTCTCTTATATTTGTCCTATTGGTGCATTTAGCAAGCCTAAGAGCTTTGCTAAAGTTTAATGACTACACACACCATTTATTTTCAGTGCTTTATCTAGTCAAGTTTGGAGATTAAAGCCATGACTCATTATGTAGATGAGTCAAATCAGTTACATTCATAAAGTCTAGGATCACTTTTAGGTGGGAAGATTAAAAATTCAAATTCAAACAATGTATATAAATACACATGGTTTTATTCATGGGATAAGAGAGAACTTCGGAGAGGATTTGAGATACTTCAAGGAGCATACATTGAGCTCACTTCATCTATGTGTAATCCACCACACTCCATGTGTATCATATTTGTAATAGCATTCATACTTTGATACATTTACTTGAGTACAAACTATACCTCCCACATGATGGGCATGTTACACAGTATACAAGTGATTGTGTATGATCAAGAATCAAGTAACCCCCATCAAGTGACAACAATGTCAAAAGCTATCCTGTGGTAGAGCTTTAATCAAAGCATCTGCAGCATTATCTCGAGTGTGAAGCTTCTCAAGAATAATGCGCTTAGTGGCTAAGCATTCTCTAATGAAGTGATACCTCACCTCAATGTGTTTGGTCTTTGAATGATATACCAGATTCTTAGCTAAAGCAATGGCACTCTGACTATCCCTGAGCAAGCGAGGTACATGCTGAGGTAAAGCAATATCACAAGCAAAACCAGAAAGCCACAATGCTTCCTTACATAACTCACTTGCTGCAACATACTCTGCTTCTGTGGTGGAAACAGCTGTACATTCTTGAAGACGAGATCTCCAAGAGATAGCACCTCTAGCAAAATGAAAAATGTACCCTAATGTAGACTTACAATTGTCTACACAACCAGCATAATCAAAATCTATGTAACCAATAATGGATGATTTCCCTCTACCTAAGCATAGAAACATGTCCTTAGTGCCACTCACATATCTCAAAATCATCTTGACCCCTTCCCAATGTTTCTTGTCAGGATTAGACATATATCTGCTCACAACTCCCACTGCAAATGCAATGTCTTGTCTCATAGCTACCATAGCATACATGAGACTACCAATAACAGATTGATAAGGAGTTTTCGTCATGAATTCCTTTTCTTCATCTGATTTGGGGCAATCATCCTTGCTCAATTTCACATATGTGGGTAAAGGTGTACTCAATGCCTTTCCACCTTGCATATTGAATCGGTGAAGTACTTTGGATATGTACTCTCTTTGAGACAAGTATATGCATCTTTTACTCCTATCACAAGTAATGTGCATGCCAAGAATATGTTTGGCCTCCCCCAAATCCTTCATATCAAATGTTTGACTCAATTTCTTTTTGAGAACTTGCAAATCATAAGAGGAATTCCCAGCAATCAACATATCATCGACATAAAGTATCAAGCATATCAAGCTGCCATGTGAGCATCTCTTTCTGTAGAGACAATGATCCTCATTGCTTCGAGAATAGCCTTGAGATTTCATAAAAGCATCAAACTTTTGGTACCATTGTCTAAGGGGACTGTTTAAGTCCATACAAGCTCTTCTTAAGCTTACAAACTAGAATTTCCTTGCCAAGAACTACATAACCCTCTGGTTGTTCCATATAGATCTCATCTGTAAGATCTCCATGCAAGAAAGCAGTTTTCACATCCATTTGGACTAGCTCTAAGTCATCCATTGCAATGAATCCAAGCAACATGCGCAGGGTAGTCATCTTGACCATTGGAGAGAAGATTTCCTTGAAATGAACACCATGTTGTTGCTTAAAACCCTTTGCAATGAGTCATGCTTTATATTTTGGAGAAGCACTATTTGATGTGAATTTCATCTTATATACCCATTTACATGGTAAAGCTTTCTTGCCCTTTGGCAAAGTTTCTAAATCCCAATTACGATTCTTGTGAATAAAATCCAACTCACTCTTCATGGTACACTCCCACTTGACATGATCCTCTGTCTACATAGCCTCTTTGTAGCAAGAAGGCTCACTGAAATCTGTTAGCATAACAAAATCTAAACCTGGAACATATCTATTAGGTGGATGTGAGACACGTGCAGAACATCTCAATGTTTGTTGAACAAGAACATGTGCAGATTGATCTGAATGGACATTCTCTTGAACGTCCCTATGTGCAACATTTTTATGCATGCTAACCGGAGGACTAGTATCCTCAAACACCACTCTCCTCACTTCAACCTCCTTAATGGCCTATTTATGCATTTTAGACTCGTTAAAAATGGCATCACTACTTCTGATCACTGATCGTGTTTTCGGATCCCATAAGCGATATCCAAATTGCCCTTCTCAACCATATCCAAGAAAAATGCATTTTTTTGAGTTATGGTCCAACTTATGTTTAAGATTCTTGGGTATATGAACATATGTTTCACACCCAAAAACTTGAAGATGATCATAATATGGTGGCTTCCCTGTCCATAACTCTTGTGCCACTTTCAGACCTTTGGCAGTACTAGGTGAAAGGTTAATCACATGATTTGTAGTCAATACTCCTTCTGCCCAAAAACCTTGTGAGAGGTTTGCATGATGCAACATAGAGACTACTCTATCTGGAATAGTTCTATTCATCCTCTCAGCTACACCTTTCTATACTGGGGTATAAGGAGCTGTAAACTCTCTATGAATCCCTCTAGACTGATAGAAAAGGCTGAATTCATGTGAGGTATACTCACCCCAATTATCTGAACATAAAGCCTTAAGCTTAGTTCCTTTTTCAGTCTCAACTGAAGCACGCCATTTTCTGAAATTAGGGAATACCTCATGCTTCCATTTGATAGGATATACCCAAACTTTTCTAGTAGCATCATCTATGAAAGCCACAAAGTAAAGAGAACCACCTAAGGACCTAGTGGGCATAGGACCACACACATCTGTATGAACGAGATCTAAAGGCTGAATTGAAGAGTCAATGTGCATTCTATGCACATTTCTGGTTTGCTTTCCGTATTGATAGTGCTCAAAAAATGAAAAATCAGAGAAAGGTAACACAGATAAGTAGCCAGAACGAGAAAGATTTTCCATTCCAGTATGAGATATATGGCCCAAATGACCATGCGGAATACAAGCCATAGGTTGTTTAGTAACATCTAACAAGTGTTCTTTTTGTGATACAAATAAAAGATAAAGTGAGCCAACTTTGCTTCCTTTTGCAATAGCCATATTGCCCTTTGATATACGAAAGGACTGAGCATAGAAGACCACCTTATAACCAAGGTCATCAAGTTGATCAACTAACATCAAACTGCATGATAATTGAGGTACATAGCATACATTATGCATAGTAAATTTTGAACCATCAATGAATTGCACAACCACATCTCCAATCCCCACAACATCACACTAGTAAGAGTCACCAAGTCTCACGGTACCAAGAGACTTTGCTGCATAATTAGAGAACCATTCTCTATGTCGTGTCACATGGAAAGAAGCACCAGAATCTAGCAACTTGGTGTTGGAAAGAGAATCAACCATAAGCACCTTAGTTGGCACAGTACTATCAAGTGTTAACACATCACCATCATCAAAAATAGCATTAATTTCTTCAGTCTTCACAATCAAAGTAGATGGTGCAGGTAATTGTTTAACATACCCATCAACATTATGTCCTTTACCTTTAGCACTCTTTAATGCATTATAGTCTTTCTTCATGTGTCCATTATTTTGACAATACTGGCATTGGATATCCCTCTTCCTTGATTTACTTCTCTTCTTATTCTATTGACCATTCTTTTCCTTGTTCTTGCTCCTGGCATGTTGCTGATTCTTTCCTTGTTAAGAATCACGAACATTATATGCATCTACACTCTGAGTGCCAACCATAGATTTTCTATGAATCTCCTCACTCAAGAGTGCTCCACATATGTCATCATAGACAAGTTTACCACCAAGTGCACTATTGCTAATAGTTGTGCAAAACGTATCCCATGATGATGGCACGGTGCATAACAGCATTACTGCTTTCATTTCGTTATCCATATCCATTTTCTGAGCGTGTAACTGTGAGAGTATAGCATTAAACTCATTTGGATGAGCAGAAACACTATTTGTGTCCTTCATACGAAGGTCATATAATTTTCTCATCAGATACACTTTATTTGAGGTGATCTCTTTTTCATATGTATTGCATAACTTCTTCCAAAGCTCCTCTACAGTTTCACAATCTAATACTCTAAAGTAAACATTATCTACCAGGTGCAAACAAATGGTAGACTTGGTCATTTAATCTAAATCATCCTCATCCATGTCAGTAGGCTGCTTCGAAATACCATTTACTAGCTTCCATTGCCTCCTTTGAATCCGCACATCTTTAATCTATCTCTTCCATAGAGAAAACTTTTTGCCATCAAATTTTTAGATCTCAAAATGGTCTTTGCCCTACAAGTTATAGCTCCTCCTCGAAACACTAACACTAGACCTTGATCCGTCGGATGTGCCTAAGACCTCTGATGCCATGATGGTAGAGAAGGAATAGATTGATAATGGAGCTAGAAGAGTCCGAACACCAACCAATAAGTTTATCAAGGAGTAAATCAACCACTGTATAGTTGGCAAAACCAAAAATCTAGAAAAAATTTTGCAAGAGTATCCTCTACAAAATGAGCGTATGACTAGTGTCAAAATATCATAAAGCTGCAAGTATTGACATGTTTTCTTGCATAGTGAATCACTAACCCCACTGCATATAATCAGTTACCCAACAGAAGCCAACTAGGCTTATTGAGCACCTATGAACAACTAGCATACATCTCCTATTGCGAGGCTCGGTAAGTCTTCCAACTGTGTCACCGAAGAGATCTTCACATCTAGGTGTCTCCGAGTTAAGAAAACCTCACCACGACCCTCTTTTTCAAACGTAAAAGGCTTTATGCAAAAAACATAACCGCTTTATCAATGACCACATGAACGTACATAAGCAGTATCCACAGAAGCATACATGGTGTGTATGTGCTCAATATATGCAGTAAAATGACACTAAAACGCTGAATGCATAGCCAAAAAGCTAGCCAACAACACCTGCAAGTGTTTGTCAACTCAGATGATTTAGGCTCAAAAACCTGCATAAATTTGCAGCAGTTGCTCACACCAAAAGTGAAAACTTTTCGCGAAACCTATAGTTTTATGAGTGTGGCTGCAAACGCAGCCCCAAAGGTTGATATTTATTGTCGGAGAAGTACAAAGAACACTCTCCTTAATGTTCTTTGACGTGTGTGAAGAGAACCATGTGCGAAAGTACTCCACAATGGCTCCAAAAATATCCAAAAAATGCTCCAAAAATAGGCTTTGAAAGAAAAGAATGAAGCTTTGAGGGACCAAAACATGTTCAAGGTAATGTCAAACTTAGTCTTTCCCCTTCTTCAGACACCACAAGAGTGTAGCTTAGTGGCAAGAGATTGCCACGGTTAAGGGAGTTCAGGGGGGAACAATACTGGGATGGGTGACCTCCCGAGAAGTACTAGGAACCTCTATATTCCTTGATCATTGAGGTCCTTCCTCGCCTGCAGCCAATAGCACCAACGGTGACTTTGGTGACTTGGATGACAAGTTATGCCAAGGTCTATGCCTTGGTTGCCGCCTTAGTCGAAATCCTGGCGGGAGGGTGGTGCTCGCTTTGCTTGCACAAAAGGAACAAAGATTTTGCCTCGAAATGCTCTAATACGAGTGAAATCATTCAACAGCGATGCACCACAGTGTGCTCTCCTTCTTGCAAGCTCCACGATGATATCCTTATAGTAGAAAACCGAGGTCATGAGGCCGCACACGATGCCCTGCACAGACACTCCAAAAACACGCAGAAAACACAGTACAAAGGGATCATGTTGCTCTCGCACAATGGTAAGTACCAAGTTAAGAAGCTTCACCTCCTTTATTGTCAATCCGCGGAAGAGATAGGAGTGATATGAAGATCGTGAATGTGAGATGAAGTGAGAGTGAAGGTGAGAAGCACAAAGATGCACACACACATACACACACACAATGAAGAGACAAGCAAGACACAATGGA
The DNA here is from genome assembly GCA_020310875.1 of Ceratopteris richardii. Classification (NCBI taxonomy): domain Eukaryota; kingdom Viridiplantae; phylum Streptophyta; class Polypodiopsida; order Polypodiales; family Pteridaceae; genus Ceratopteris; species Ceratopteris richardii. Next base: position 18,892,828 of record CM035413.1, read on the forward strand.
AGGTGAGAAATCCACTCTATTGCTCAAGAACACTATTACAAGCTCAAAATAACTCTAAGCTCACACTATCCAACCTCAAAAATGAGCTCTCTAGCTCTTTTTATAGTTTCTAGACTAGTTTTGACCGGTTTCACATCTAGTGACCGGCATAGTTAAAAATTAGGTCCTAGATGCTATTTGGAAGGGTAAACGGTGTCTAAAAATAACGAAAATTGATACGCTCATTCTACCTAAGCTCCTCAAGCTTGAGGACTCCTCGGCTTGCACAAAATGGAGCTAGAAATTAAGAAAAGGGTTTTTCTATGTTACATATGTTACAATAGTGATAAAAATCACTATTGGAGGTTTTTGAAAAGTATTTTTAAAACATAATTCTTTGAAAAAATATTCGACTGGCTCCCTGCTCCGTCGTTACATGCTTCCGCGCCGTCTGTGCCTCTGGCTGCTTCCAACACCCCCCCTCCCTCTGGCTTCTGTCGTCCCTAACAGAACCTTGTTGTGAGGTCTGCCGGATATAGTTTTGTAGGAGGTCTTGAGCGAGGGTGTGCTCGGAAATACGAATGCCGCGGGCCAGATCGGCCTCGAGTCTCTCCTAGTCCATTGGTTGCGGTTCTTCTGGTGGCGGGAGGTGATAGTGTGTGGAATAGACCATTCGTTCACAGGCAAATAAGTGTAATAAATGTGTAGGCCTGCTTATGAATACCTCTGAATGGTATTCCTAGAACCCGGTTGTGAACATCTCTTCGAAAGTCTGCTTGTAGCACGTCGGTAGGTACTTTATTCTGCAATGCCAGGCATAACACACCCGTAGCGATGGCATTGTACTCATATCATATACCAGATCGAAATTGCCATGCTCAAAGCCCGGGGTGTTTACATGAGGTGCCTTGACGCGTCGGAAGACTTTAAAAACCATTTGCATCATGTCAAAGATTTTGAAAGTCATTTGCGCCGCTATATCGTCCATATGCTTTAGTCTAGGGAGCCAGTGGTGAATTGTAGCCATCATGTAGCCTATAGTTGGTAACTCGATTGGTGGCTTAAAATAGGGGTAATTCAACCAATCTTGGCACTACTTATTGTTTTGTACCTTAATAGCAAAGGCTGTCCAGGAGCGGCGTCGTGGTACTGGTCCCCAACATGGGTTGTACTTTAAATGCAAAGGTGCCTTTACCCATGTACTCATCAATTCTGGATACTTCTGTAGTAAATCTCTGCGCCACTCTGGTTGATAGATCTCTCCTTGCTGCGCATCGAGTGGTAAATCATCCTCCTTGAATTGAGTCGCATGCGATGGTTTCTTACCTGTTTCTTTCTCAATGGCTGACTGGTATTCGGCCATTAACATAAAATACGGTTTATACTGTAGCTCATGCCCAGATATGTATCGTCGGGGGGCCAAATGAGAAAAGAATGGAGACTGTAAAATTCTTTCTTCTATCATCACCATGGCATGTAATTGTGCCTCTACTCGAGCTGAGTGCGTTGTCCCAAGTTCCTCAATTGTCTTCATCCATGCAGAGGTCGGGAGTTCGTAAGTCATCTGGCCTTTGGCCGTGACGCATCCGCGTGGGATGGGTTGTGGCTCGTACACCTCTTCAAACGTTTCCTCCACCGGGATGGTGACAGTTTCTTCCTCAGCTGGTAGCTCAGGTGGGGAATCTGGCCTTGGTGGTGCTTCATATATAGCGATCCTTGATTCAAGGTTTGATACCTAGGCCCGTAATGTGTTGAGTTCCTCTAAGATGTCAGGAGAGGGGTCCACAGGTGCTGGTATGTCTTGGTGTGCCGGTGCTCGTAACTAGAGTAATTTATGATCGTCTTTGAGTTTCTCTAACTCCTCGTTCATGCGATCGTATTCATCTAGCAGTCTTGCATGATCTTCTAGCAGCATCTTCATTGAGTCTGAGGCAATGGCTTTGAACTGACTAGGACTCAAAGGTTGGTCTGGGTGGTCAAGAGCTGCTTCTAAGTTTTCTCGGTTCTGATCCTGTAAACGCTGGTTTTCTTCCTTTGCTGCTGCTAGATGTCTTCTAAGTAAGCCCATGTTCTGTGTTAGCGTTGCATTGCGGACTGTCTCGACTCTTAATAAGTTATCCAGGTCAGTAGTGGCTTCCTTGGTCTTATCTTCGCTTTCTAGTTCTAATATATGATAGGCCTCTCGTAATTCTTGGTATTGGCTGTTCAGTGAGGCATTCTCAATAGACAATAAATTAAGCTGAGACTGTAAGTCATTGGTTGTCTTCTGCAGCTGCTGATAATTATCGCCAAGAGATGTGAACTCATCTCTTACTTGCGTCATGCACATGAACATCTGTCGAAATACATTATCTACAGTGGGTGATAGTATTAATGGGGTGCTAAATGAAGATGCAATGGGTGTAGATGCAAAGGGAATGGGGAATGGGGTCGCAAAGGTGAATGTTGTGGTGATTGTGGAAAATTGTGATGTGCCTTAAAATGTTTGTTCCGTGAGTGAAGTGAGTGGTGGTGCAGTGGGCGGTGAGATGTCCATGTCATTGGACGTGTCCAGTGCGGTGACTGTGAATATGGATGTGACTGTGGGTGCTTGTGCTGGTGTAAATACGGGATTTACAAAGGTTGAGGAGTAATTTACAGGGGGACTGGCTGGAGCAGCTGGGTGGAAAGGGGAAAGAGGGGTTACAGTGGGTCCAGGAGGTGAGACTGGGGAGAAGGTTAATGGCAGCAGGAATGGGAAAAGGGGTCGTGGAGGGGTGGGGAAGGACGGGAAAGATGGATGGAGGAATGGGTTGGATAGAAATGTGGATGTGTGAGGGGGTAGACTAGGTCTAATGGGTGCGGGAATTGTGGGGTGAGTGGTCGTAAAGATGATTTCTGCTACGCCACCGGCGAATGAAGATGTTGGTCTGGGGGAAGGAGGGTGAATAGGGGAGGGTGGAGGTATGGGTGGTGATGGAGGAGCGGTTGGCGTGGTCGGTACTTCAGTGACGACTGAGGTATGTACAGTGGTAGTGCGGGGTGGGGAATCTACATGGATGGTTTCTGTTGCCAACGAGTTTTCAAGGACGAGACGTGCCTCCCTGGCCTGTTCTGAAGATTGTGCTCCTGTTGGGACACGAATGTATTCGTCGGGCTTTGAAGGTAGTCGTACTCTATGGGGGTCAAATTGTGGGAGTGGCTTTCTTTGCAAGTATCTAAGTGCTTCGTCGGAGCCTACTGAGTTGACCAGCTCTCTAAATCCTTTGATGTATGCGTCTTCGAATCCGCCTGTGACAAGTTCTTGTTCTATTATCGCTTGACTCTCTTCCTCAGTCAGCTTTTTGTGTGCCCAAACTTTTTCCATACTTCTATACAACTTCTTAATAGTCAGTATGTAAGCTGCTGCTTCACAAGTTTCATCTTCATGTGTACTTGTATCACCCTATGTGTCTGTTTGTTGTCCTTGGCCATCTGTCTGTTCATGCTCTTGGTGTTTGTGAGTGCTCTGGCTGGCTTCGTCATCGCCTTCGTCGTCATCGGTTGCTGTTCTTTCGTCATCAGAGCTCGACACGATCTGTCCTTGTGGTTGATCTCGGGGTGTGGTGGGATAGCTCGGCCTTTCATATTCTTGAGAAAACAGTTGTCCTTTTGAAAATTGGAACTCATTGGAGAACGCATCCGGCATTTCAAAATCGAACATTGTGTTCAGTGGCTCTGCTTCCAAATTGGCTATCGGGAAAGAAAACGCTTCCGCACCAATAGTGGTGGGAATTTCTGCTGCCGTGGTGATAGGTTCTGGGGTTGTGGCTGCTTGAGGTGCACTAGTACTGGTGGTGTCCTCCGTTACAACTGGTCTTGATAACTTGATGCAAATGGGTTGTACTGTGGGAGTGGCTGCTGTCGGTGACTGCTCGGGAGATGGTTGTGGAGAGGGTGATTCTGGCACCTGAAGGCAGGGGATGGTTCCTCTCATGCGCTTTCTTGCTCTACCCTTGCTAGCCTTTCTGGCTTTCTTTGTGGTTCCTTTAAATGCTTTCAGCTCCTCACTTTTCAATGCACGTTCGATCGGCAGGTCATATGCCAAGCACATATATATAATCCTTGTAAGTGCACAACACCCATTGATATCCTTCTTTCGCTCCCATCTATGTTGTGCCAAATAGAGCTGATCAATTATCCAGCTAGCTAGATCGACCGTCTGGGGTCCAGTACATGCTAAGTATAAGCCAAACCACATTCTTTTGTGGGGCATGGTAAAATGATCCTCAGCTCGGAAAGCAAAATGCTGCATGCATATCCGCAATGGCTTGGAGAGCTCAGGGGTTATAGCAGAAATATCCTCCCACTTAGTCGGCTCTAGAACTAGCCGTTCGCGCTCTGTCAGAGTGTGGGTTCCATGTATTTTGAGAGCTGCTTGAATTAAATCTTTGGACAAGTAAAACCTTCTGAATGAAGGATCACTTACCAAGGATGGTAACATGAATGTTCCGGGTAGATCCTTGTTCTCTGAGGCTGTCAAGGTGGTTACTAGGTAAAAGCATCTGTAAAATCGGGTTTAGGCAAAGGGTCACTAAAATATTCTGTAAATCCCGCTCGTGCCCAAACGTGTGTTAAATCTTGTGTATTCTGTAGTCCTTCAAATTCTCTTGAAAAGAACTCGTACTTGGCCCATGTGCGATAATCAAATGCTAAATTGGCCTCAAATATGAAATCAGCGTCTGCTAATGGTCCTGCTAGGCCTTGAAACCAATGAGAATTATGATGAATCTTATCAGTATACCCTCTAGGAGGATCGTCTATTGGCATGGGTCCTGGAAAACCTTAAAACTCTGGTGGTTGCATCGTCGGATGAGATTCCGCTAGTAATTCTCCAATATTGGCCATTGGTGTGCTGGGGCCAGCTTCTGATGGTCCTTCTTTGTTTGCATGATGACTGACGAGCTAATGGAAAAGATCTGCTACAAAAGATTAGCACATTAGAATGGAAATTAATTATGATCCCATTAAGGTGAGACTGCAATCCCTTTCCATAACCGATGTGTAACCCGTGTAGCCAAGTGGTGTGAGGTGGTTAATGGAATGCTTATTTGGCAAACTAATGCAGGTCTCTAGACGCCTACATGGTCAGATTATACATACATTTCTTGATGAGCTTTTATTATGAGTGATGTGGGGTTATGGTGTGTGAACTTATACAAGGTTCAAATGTAAGTGATGTATTACAAGGATGATGATTAGTTGAGGTGGTAGTGGTGTCAGACAATGGGTTAGGGGAAGTCTTCTGGACACGTTTCGGCATCCATTTCCTAAGAGTATTTGAGCGGATGGTGTGTTTCTTCTGAGGGACAAAAGGTGGTATCGGCTGTGGTGGGATTGAAGGGCGATGAGATTTCGTAGGGGTATATATTACATGGCTGAAGGGTTGAGCTATAATACATGGTTTGGGTACCCAAATTTGCATGGGTGTGGGTCTATTTGTTAGGTACTTCTTGGCGATCCAAATCTGTTGAATGTTTATACTTGTAGAAGAAGGTCGAGGGAATGTTAGATAATGATTCTGCTTCTGCCTTGACTTCTTCCTCTGATTGTCTGCATGGTTGAAATCTGTTAGTGCTTTCTGTCCTTTTGGCACCCATATTTGTCTTGTGCCACTTACTTTGTGTTGCTGAGACTGCTTTACTCTTTGCGTCGTCTAATATTGCCGTCTGTCTGAGTTCCTTTATCGTGGTTGAGTCTGTTGTGGTTGAGGTTGAGAGGTCGACTGCACGCTCTGCTTTGGAAAAGAAGGGAGGTCCAACACTTGCATGACCTACCCATTCGGAAGTGCTCCATTTTGTACTTTTAATCTAGGCCAGTCCGCAGTAAGTGTGGAAGGATGGGCACCGCAGGGCGTTTTGCCCATATGTCCGCTGATGCAACCCACCTGACCGCTGATTGTGTCCATCTGCCCTAGCGGTTGGGTAATTGCCCCTTCTAGTTTGCAGGAAGCCCCAGGGAAGATCTCCTGACGTCCTTCTGATTGACAACTGTCCATAGCCAATCTTGGCCAAGGATTAGGGGTTCTATCAGGTCGTCATCATGGCACACTAGTAGCTTCGCTGTCATGGTCACATCCTTAATGAGGATAGGAAGGTCCACCTCGCCCATGCAAGGGGTTTCCATGCCTCCTAGCCCTATGAGGTATGCCTCAATTGGCCGCATTTCTAATCCTGAATCCTTATAGTGGGACATGTAATCGCACTAGTCATAGCACCTGAGTCAATCAAAGCCCTAAGCTCTTGGCTAGGGTTGTCGTGCTCTAGCCTGACGGTAATGAATGGTCTCCTGTCCACTATGCTAGGATGAGATTGTGACTTTACTTCACACATTGCCATGGGATATCTGGGTGATGTTTCCAGATGGTTATAATGTTCTTTCCCTAGTCCTTGTCTTCTTAGCTTCATGTGCTTAATGTGTTCTATTGCTTCTGCCTAAGCTTCTGCTCGTATTCTATTTTCTTCCTCCTTATGCTTCTTTGCCAACGTGAGTCGTCTAAGCATATCCTCCGTAAGAGGTTCCTAGTATAACTTGACTCTACATCCACTAATGTAATTAGGCATTGTCTTCTTCTAAGGTGGCTAATTGTACTGCTCCACTTGTCGAGAGTCTGTTAATGATCATAGGTCCATAACCTCGCTTTTCTAACTTCTGTGCGTGTTGTTTTAACGTATATACTAGGACTAAATCTCGCTGCTACTTTCAGCCTGGTTTCTCCTAATCATTCCAAGTCCATTGTTCTCACTGATAATTCATGGCCGGTCCATTGATGTTCTTGTGCAACCTTAAGGGTCGGTATCAAGAAGTCCAAAGGAAGCACCGCATTCTGACCAAAAACCATCTGAAAGGGAGTTGCATTGAGTACGGTCTTGTAGGCCACTCGATATGCCCAAACAGCGTGGTGTAGCTATTTGTCTCAATCTGAACGTTTGTTGTTCACGAGTTTCGTCAGTACATTACAAAGGATCTTATTAGTGCTTTCAGCCTGACCATTGGCTTGAGGATGATATGGTGCGGACTTCTTGTGAATCACCATAAAATCCTGTAACAAATATTCAATGACTTGGTTTAGAAAGTGAGTTCCGCGATCGCTCACTAACTCTATAGGCAATCCATATCTTGTAAAGACATTCTCAAATAAGAATTTTGCAGTTGTGTGTGCATCATTCTTTTTTGTGGCTTTTGCCTCTACCCATTTGGTGAGATAATCTGTCGCGACAATGATGTATTCAGCATGTGTACCTTTTGCAGGGGGGTTAATGGGTCCTACAAAGTCTATACCCCACTTAGAAAATGCACGTCCTCCCATCATGGGTTTCAATGGCATTTCATCTCTGCGAGTAGGAAACTGAGTTCTTTGGCACACATCACATCTCTTAACATAGGTATGTGCATCCATGTGAAGAGTGGGCCACCATAATCTTGCAAAAAGGATGGCTTTGATTATCCTATCGGGTCCAAAATGACCGCCTACAAAACCTTGGTGTGCAGTCTCTAGTATGCTCAGATAACCGCTTTCATGAACACATTGTCTTAGATATCCATCTCGTCCTCTTTTTTATAGATTATCACCAATAAGTGAATAGTCTTGAGCTTCCTGCTCCAAACTGCGTTGTCGAGCTAAGGTCATTCCTTGAGGAAATGTCTTCTTCCTCAAGTATGTCACTAAAGGTTCACTCCAGTCTGGTGTGAGAGACACATGGTATAATGTAGTATGCTCTACTGGTGGTCTTTCACAATAGACATTGCATTCCTTACACGACTTATAGACATCTACTTCCATAGAAGGCCAATATACTCCTAGTCTATGCAGAGTCTGTAATGTTCGATGTTTCGAATGATGTTGCTTTAATGCACCTATGTGTGCTAATTGCAACCAATTCGCATGTTCTGATTCATCTACACAACAAGCAAGAATCTTTTGATTATCCTATTTATATATGCTTCTTGCTATGATTTGGTATCTCTGAGACTTGGTAATCTCTCCTTCTTTGATCTTTATCCTAGGATTCTTGGGTGCATACGTGAGAATAGGGACTATTGGTTTAGCCCATTCTGGTGCTATCTCTAGGTTAAACAAGTATGCGTCTGGTAGATCATCCGCTACTCCTTGAGGAGCTTCCCTTGAGGTTAATCTCGAAAGGTGGTCAGCTCTAAGATGTGTCGTTCCTTTCCTGACTACTACTTCAAAATCATACTCCATGAGTAATAGAAACCAACGTATTAGTCGTCGTGTGTTACATGTTTTGTTGACTAGGTACAATAGGGCTTGATGATCTGTAAAGAACTTGAACTTGTTTGCCAACAAATAGTGTCTGAACTTCTTTACTGCGTAGATCATCCCTAATCCTTCTCGTTCCGTCGTGGTGTAATTTCTTTCTGCTGTGTCCAATTGTCTGCTCGCATAAGCTATGGGGAGATCTATGTTACCTTCATTTGTGGGTTGTGCTAACACACATCCTATGGCGTAATTGGATGCATCCACATGTACATGGAATGGCTTACTCCAATCCGGGGTTGTAAATATAGGTGCTGAGCACAAGCGTCGTTTAAGTTCATTGAATGAATTTTCACATTCATTTGTCCATTCAAAATTGGTTAAAAGAGAGTACAATGGCTTGGCTATGATTGCATACATGTGTATGAATCTCCTATAATAGCCGCAATGGCCCATAAATTCTTGTACCTCTTTGATGTTCGTCGGCCTAGGTAGATCTGCAATTACCTTCACTTTTTCCTCATCTATAGAAATTCCATTCTTTGACACAATGTGTCCTAGAATTTTGCCTTGTCTGAGCATGAAAACGCATTTTTCTGGGTTCAAAAAAACCTGATATTCTCGACATTTGTCAAATATTTGTCTTAACTCGGGGATATGTGTCTGCCTGATATTAGAATGAGCACATATGTCATCGACATAAACTTCCAAACTCTTGCATAGGAATTCCTTAAAAACATGACACATGAGTCGCTGGAAAGTAGCGGGTGCATTTGTTAAGCCAAATGGCATTACACAAAATGTAAATATGCCCCATTCGGTGGAAAATGCCATCTTGTATTGGTCCTCTGGAGCAATGGCTACTTGATTATAGTCTGAGAATCCATCAAAAAAGTTGTAAACTTCCTTGCCCGCAACTCTTTCCAATAGATGTTCCGTGATAGGAAGAGGATAATTGTCTCTAATCGTGGCGGCATTAACTTTTTTAAGGTTAATACACACATGCAATTTTCCATTCTTCTTGGGCACTACCACAATGAGGGATACCCATTCGGTATGCTCAATCTCGTAAATGAATCCTGCTTCTATCAGCCGATCTATCTCCTCTTTAATCTTCGCAGCGTAGTTATCATTGTACGTGTACGGTTTCTGTTTTGTCGGTTTTGCATCTGGAGTCATAGGGATTCTATGAGAACATATATCTGAATCTACTCCTTTCAAATCTTTGTAACTCCAAGCGAACACATCTCTATATTCGCACAATAGGGAAACTAGCTCTTCTTCTTCTTCCTTCGTCAAATCATGCCCTATGTATGTACATTTTTCTTCTTCTCCTTCTATGGCTACTATTATTTTCTTGGTTTTCTCTCGGTCATCATATACTTGTCCACCATTCGCCTTTCTATTAGGCATTCGTACCATGATTCCTCTATCTTCGATTTCATATTTCTTGAAGTTCTCGGGTACTTCAAACAAAGATTCTTCCTTTTCTGAAATGGTTTCTTTCTTCTTTCTTTTCTTGCCTTCACTCTTAGTAGTCACTTCTGTGGCTAACCTCACCTCATTCGTAATTTCCTCGTGTCTCTGAGGGTGAGTCTCTACTTCGTAGAAATATTCTTCCTCTGATGCAAAGGGTGGGTCCATGATAATTGATTCTATATCAAAATCACTTGCATCCTCAAATGCATCAGTGCTAGGTTCACATTCTTCTGAAATAGCATCGCACATGATTGGCTCTATCGTGAAAACTGAAATGTCATAGCCATCCTCGTCACAGTGGGGTGTCCATTGTTCTTCATTGATGGCTACATCCATGGTTGCTAGGACTTCTGCCCAACCATGGGGTTCGAATTCTTCATCCGGAAATACTACAGGTGCGTAAGCTGGGTCTTGAAGAGTTCGTGGATGTTGTTCTGCACCTAAGGTCCTTGCTTCTAACCTTTCTTCCTCTTTTTGGCTACCTTACACATCCATAAACGCGTGTCCTCGTGCAACCATGAGGGGTCTGATTCTAATGAGTGCACGGATTCTGTTTCTACTGGTGTCTTATGGATGGTATTCCATTGTATTGGGGGTACATCTCGATGTGAATAGTCTTTAAGATTGACTTTGGTAGTCACTCCTAAATGTTGCAAGTACAAAGAATTAGTTCCCCAATCTTGTACGATTTGCAACTGACGCATGAATGGTCGTCCCAATATCATCTCATAAGCATGATTTTTTGCAAAGTCACAAATGGTGAAAGTATGCTCAAATTCTACACCGCAAGTGGTGAGAGGTATTCCTTCTAGTAAGCCTAATGGTTTTTCTATCTGTCCGTCAGCCATTTGTAGCTTCATCCTGGTGGGTCTTAATGCTGGCTTACCCCAACGTTTCCATAAAGCGGTGGTAGCTATGGCTACTCCGGCTCCTGAATCTAAGATGGCTTTCGTGGTGTAGCCGTGATGGGTTATCAGAAGATAAGTGTTACCTTCCTCTCCTTTGCTTACATCTCCAATCTTTTCTATGGGTATCTCTGGTCTTGTTTTGTGACCCTATTTGTGAGGGAGTGGTAGCAAGCTCTGGGAATTGATTTGCTACGTGTTTCCACAATTCTGGTTTTACCTTCAACAACTCCTCTAGAGTGAGATTACAGTGTACTTTAGTGTTCTTGATCACTTCCGTGTTTCTAGGTATCACTGATTCTTCATTCCTCACTATTATCATGGGTGCTCTCATACTAATAGAATTTGCTTCCCAAGGTCCTATGAACTGAGGTAATCCTTGTAAAGAATTAGATCCAAAAGTTGTGGGTTCACTCAGTTTTTCCTCCTCTACCTCATTGTAAATAGAGGGAATGTCTTGGGGAAATTGTTCCTCCAAGTCATCTATTTCTTGAATAGGAGGATGATTTCCTTGTTCTTTTCTCCACTTCTCTTCTTGGATCTCTCTTAGAAATTCATGTGCGTACCTATGTATGGAAGACAAATTGTCTTGACTTTCTGTATTGGGTACTTGAGACAGGGATGGTGCATTCCTTTCCTGTGTCTCTGGGACGCTAGGGTTCCTATGCTGATCCTTTTTCTCTTTGCTCTCTATCAAGTATTCTAGCCTCTCCATTAGTCCTTGAAAGTGTAATTCCGGTTTTGCCATGTTATTCCAATTAAGATATCTAGAGGCTTCGAACAAAGCTTGTGCTAATTCTACCATCTTCATGCAAAGTTTAGTTCTCTCAATTTCTAGATAAGCTCGAGGGTAGTTTTTACTCATTTCAGCTTCCTGACGTCCCTCTTTTAATCTAGCCTGATATGCACGAAACATCATGTGTAGATTTTCTGGTATGGGTTCCGCTAAAACTGATCCTGATTTCTGAGCTAGATTCTCTTGATTCAATTCCTGTGAAGTCAATTCTAGGATTTTGGCTCTAGATTCCTTCAATCTTCCTTGCAACTCAGTTATCTTTTTACTCCACTTTCTCTTTATTCTTTCTCTAGAATCTTTCCAAGATTTCGTCTTTTTGCTACTAGATTCTACAACTTCAATACTTCCGGCTACTTTCTCCTGATTAAGCTGTTGGTTCTGTAAGAGCGCCTAGGCTCTTGTTATAGCTTGGATAGGCACGTAGGTAGGGTTGGATCCATCTGTGTTATTTACAATGCCTATCACGTTGATCAGTGTCACATTCGAAGCATTCACAGGGTTCTTAGGACAATATTTGATTATGTGCTCTTTGCCACAATCGGCACAAAAGCCTTGTATATTATAATATTGTGATTGTCCTGCTATCGGGGGATGTGGACAATCCTGTATGAAATGATCTCCTTGGCACCTAAAGCATGGTCCTCTAGGGCCCTCTGGTCTTTGTTGTCTCAATTGGGGCCGTGGGTTTGGGTTAGTGTACATCACATTAGCATAGTCTGGCTCCCAACTAGGTTCCACTGGTGGACTATCGTAATGATATGTCTCCACATGTTCTAGTGACTCCGTGTAATATGCACGTGGACTATCTACATGCGTAGAGTCAAAACTGTTTGAGTTTGGGTCACTCTCTGTGATCAGAGGTGAAGAAGGCACTAAGGCCCTACTTAGGTTCTCTTGTGCAGTAGCGTATTTGACTGAGATGACATTCGCTGGTGGGGGTGGCTGCTGAGCTAAGACAGGTTGAGGTCTCTGTTGAGCCTGGTATGGGTAGTTTTGAGGAGGCCTATAGTAATAAGGCTGAGCATTGTATTGGACTTGATACCTACCTGGCTGTGCATATGCTTGCGGGTAGTTTTGTCTCACGGTCTGTTTGTTGTATGGTTAGTCTTGAGCCGTATGATTCGTGTATCTTCTCTCAATTGTACAGTATTGGCCACTAGGGTTGGCTTGTGGTTGTGGTGCATTGGGACACACATTCGCCATATGATCACCACCACACGTGTAACAATGCCTGTTTGTTAGTACCCTAGGTTTACTAGAAACTCCTAGTTTCTGGGCCACTTTTTCTACAAGGTCTTCTATCGAGTTAGACAATTTTGTGGATGCTAGAGATGAACAGTCTGAGTCCTTATAGACCTTTGAGAGTTCCAATTCGTCTCTTAAGTTATCCTCAATGTCTATACAAATTCTTACACATTGCTCTAGCGTTCTGGGTTCTTTTAGGTACACATAGGAGCGTAGTTTAGAGCTCAACAAGCCATCTAGAAACAATGACACTTGCTTGGCCTGTGAAAGTAGCTCTTGCATTGGACATCGTTCAACATATTGTCTAAACCTATGTCTAGCGAGTCTAACTGTTTCCTAAGGGGTCTACTTAAAGCTATGAATCAGCGAAGACGTGTCATGTCTAATCCCACTTTTAGAGAATTCAGTGATGAATGACTCTAAAAACTGATGGATATCTTTAAATTGCCTCTGTTGCAAAGGTTGGAACCAAGTTAAAGCGGTATTCTTTAACGTTAGTCCAAATGCATTATATTGCGTGAACATGTCTTCGACTTGTTCTGCTCTTAGGACTTGCTTGAATTCTGCAACATGGTCATAGGGATCTCCTGTCCCATCAAAATAATTTTTCATGGATTTCACTAACTGAGTGGGTCTCAATATTCTTGCGTGTTCATGTGGTCTAGGTAGAGGAAAATCATCTCTACCACCTCGTATTCCATGATCTCTTTGTCTATCCGCTCTATTAGTGTCCATGGTTGTTCTATCTCTCCCTATGGGATGAGTGAAGCTTACTTCGGGTCTTTCTTTATTCTTTTCTCTTTGCCTGCCATGGGCTGAGGATGTTCTTGCCCCTTGTTGGTTCGCATTAAGGTTTGTTCGTGATGGAGGGAATACCAATTCACCTCTCCATGTGTATGTGTTTCTAGCGTGGTCAGGCACCACCAAGACTCTTTTTGAAGTCTCATCCAGGTATACAACCTTTCCCAGGTGTATCCGGGTCCTTGAACTCGTAGATTATAATAGAACCTACCTTGCTAGGTTGTTCCATTTTGTATCTCCAAAATGCTTCGTCTGTTTCTTTAGTTACAAACAGCTCTATGCTTCTGTTGTCTTGAGGAGTCCATTCAGGAACTAGTACTCGTGTCAGTACAGATTTCCCTCTAGGTGTTCTAGGCTCTTCTAATGGTTCTTTTCCTTGAGGTTTTGCTTCTGTCTCTATCTAAATTATGCCAAACTCATTCGTATTGTCTAGCTGCGTACTTAAGATGTACATCGTTCCTTCCTTGTCTATGTACGCGTCTCTCTCAAATTTCACCACTAGATGTTCCAATCCAATGGGTTGATCGGGGTTGTGCATTTGCACCACTTGCCTTCGCAAACCATCCTCATAGATGCCAGCACCTAATCGGTTGGTTCGGAGAAACTCTAGTTGAGTCCTATAGGGTCCTTCAGGTCTCTGAATATAACACATCCGACCCTACTTCTGGTATTTCTGTGCTAAATGCCATTTCTGATTCGCTAGTATCTGAGCTCTCGTAGGGATAACTAGTGTTCAATTGTTGAGCCCACGATCGTGCAGTAGTTCTTACACTTGCCTCTGACGATCTAAGGCTTCGTCGGTTTGACTTACCTATATGTTTGCTCGATCTAAGGTTCATTAATTTTCTTCCTTGCACACTCAGTACATGCTCAGATCATCAATGATTCTTTTTTATTAATTTCTTGATTCTTTTTAAATTTCTTTAGATTCTTGTCTTAATGTATGCGTCAGGAATTCGACTTTCTGTGGTACTTTGAGTTCTCGTTCCATCATACTTATGTTCTCTCCTTTAGGTTTTCGTGTCACACACCTTTACTTTAGTCTTAGACTTGATCAATTAATCTCTTGCACTTGAGCATTCCTATCGTCTTTAATCCACAATGCTAACGTTTATCCTAAGCTAAGAATTAACTGAGGGGATTGAGTAATCTTCCAACCTCGAGTCCGCTTTTCTCGTTGCTTTGATGCCCAAGAAGCCGCGCTTCCCAAGATTTATGCCCTTCACTGCCTTGCTTTGGTTGCCTTTGATTGCCCTTGCTAGACCTGGAAAAATCCAATATTAGACTAATTCACAATTGGATGATCAAGCACTTGAGTATATACACCTTTTAAGTCCCTTCCCTTTTGCCCAACTTTTCAATGCTTGGCCCCTGGCTTTCTAGTCCCAAACTAGGTCAACCTCAAAATAGTTTATCTAAAAATAGACGTATCCTTTAAGATTGATAGGGAGTCTTGGTCATGAATTCCTTTTCCTCATCTGATTTGGGGCAATCATCCTTGCTCAATTTCACATATGTGGGTAAAGCTGTACTCAATGCCTCTCCACCCTACATATTGAATCGGTGAAGTACTTTGGATATGTACTCTCTTTGAGACAAGTATATGCATCTTTTACTCCTATCACGAGTAATGTGCATGCCAAGAATATGTTTGGCATCCCCCAAATCCTTCATATCAAATGTTTGACTCAATTTCTTTTTGAGAACTTGCAAATCATAAGAGGGCTTCCTAGCAATCAACATATCATCGACATAAAGTATCAAGCATATCAAGCTGCCATGTGAGCATCTCTTTGTGTAGAGACAATGATCCTCATTGCTTCGAGAATAGCCTTGAGATTTCATAAAAGCATCAAACTTTTGGTACCATTGTCTAGGGGGACTGTTTAAGTCCATACAAGCTCTTCTTAAGCTTACAAACTAGAATTTCCTTGCCAAGAACTACATAACCCTCTGGTTGTTCCATATTGATCTCATCTGTAAGATCTCCATGCAAGAAAGCAGTTTTCACATCCATTTGGACTAGCTCTAAGTCATCCATTGCAATGAATCCAAGCAACATGCGCAGGGTATTCATCTTGACCATTGGAG
This sequence comes from Ceratopteris richardii, assembly GCA_020310875.1. Classification (NCBI taxonomy): domain Eukaryota; kingdom Viridiplantae; phylum Streptophyta; class Polypodiopsida; order Polypodiales; family Pteridaceae; genus Ceratopteris; species Ceratopteris richardii. Next base: position 18,908,360 of record CM035413.1, read on the forward strand.
AGAATATTTCCTTGAAATGAACACCATGTTGTTGCTTAAAACCCTTTGCAATGAGTCAAGCTTTATATTTTGGAGAAGCACTATCTGATGTGAATTTCATCTTATATACCCATTTACATCGTAAAGCTTTCCTGCCCTTTGGCAAAGTTACTAAATCGCAATTATGATTCTTGTGAATAGAATCCAACTCACTCTTCATGGTACACTCCCACTTGACATGATCCTCTGTCTACATAGCCTCTTTGTAGCAAGAAGGCTCACTGACATCTGTTAGCATAACAAAATCTAAACCTGGAACATATCTATTAGGTGGATGTGAGACAGTGCAGAACATCTCAATGTTTGTTGAACAAGAACATGTGCAGATTGATCTGAATGGACATTCTCTTGAACGCTCCTATGTGCAACATTTTTATGCATGCTAACCGGAGGACTAGGATCCTCAAACACCACTGTTCTCACTTCAACCTCCTTAATGGCCTATTTATGCATTTTAGACTCGTTAAAAATGGCACCAATACTTCTGATCACTGATCGTGTTTTCGGATCCCATAAGCGATATCCAAATTGCCCTTCTCAACCATATCCAAGAAAAATGCATTTTTTTGAGTTATGGTCCAACTTATGTTTAAGATTCTTGGGTATATGAACATATGTTTCACACCCAAAAACTCGAAGATGATCATAATATGGTGGCTTCGCTGTCCATAACTCTTGTGCCACTTTCAGACCTTTGGCAGTACTAGGTGAAAGGTTAATCACATGATTTGTAGTCAATACTCCTTTTGCCCAAAAACCTTGTGAGAGGTTTGCATGATGCAACATAGAGACTACTCTATCTGGAATAGTTTTATTCATCCTCTGAGCTACACCTTTCTATACTAGGGTATAAGGAGCTGTAAACTCTCTATGAATCCCTCTAGACTGATAGAAAAGGCTGAATTCATGTGAGGTATACTCACCCCCATTATCTAAACATAAAGCCTTAAGCTTAGTTCCTTTTTCAGTCTCAACTGAAGCACGCCATTTTCTGAAAGTAGGGAATACCTCATGCTTCGATTTGATAGGATATACCCAAAATTTTCTAGTAGCATCATCTATGAAAGCCACAAAGTAAAGAGAACCACCTAAGGACCTGATGGGCATAGGACCACACACATCTGTATGAACGAGATCTAAAGGCTGAATTGAAGAGTCAATGTGCATTCTATGCACATTTCTGGTTTGCTTTCCATATTGATAGTGCTCACAAAATGAAAAATGAGAGAAAGATAACACAGATAAGTAGCGAGAACGAGAAAGATTTTCCATTCCAGTATGAGATATATGGCCCAAATGACCATGCGGAATACAAGCCATAGGTTGTTCAGTAACATCTAACAAGTGTTCTTTTTGTGATAGAAATAAAAGATAAAGTGAGCCAACTTTGCTTCCTTTTGCAATAGCCATATTGCCCTTTGATATACGAAAGGACTGAGCATAGAAGACCACCTTATAACCAAGGTCATCAAGTTGATCAACGAACATCAAACTGCATGATAATTGAGGTACATGGCATACATTATGCATAGTAAATTTTGAACCATCAATGAATTGCACAACCACATCTCCAATCCCCACAACATCACACTAGTAAGAGTCACCAAGTCTCACGGTACCAAGAGACTTTGCTGCATAATTAGAGAACCATTCTCTATGTCGTGTCACATGGAAAGAAGCACCAGAATCTAGCAACTTGGTGTGGGAAAGAGAATCAACCATAAGCACCTTAGTTGGCATAGTACTATCAAGTGTTAACACATCACCATCATCAAAAATAGCATTAATTTCTTCAATCTTCACAATCGAAGTAGATGGTGCAAGTAATTGTTTAACATACCCATCAACATTATGTCCTTTACCTTTAGCATTCTTTAATGCATTATAGTATTTCTTCATGTGTCCATTATTTTGACAATAATGGCATTGGATATCCCTCTTCCTTGATTTACTTCTACTCTTATTCTATTGACCATTGTTTTCCTTGTTCTTGCTCCTGCCATGTTGCTGATTCTTTCCTTGGTAAGAATCACGAACATTATATGCATCTACACTCTGAGTGCCAACCATAGATTTTCTACGAATCTCCTCACTCAAGAGTGCTCCACATATGTCATCATAGACAAGTTTACCACCAAGTGCACTGTTGCTAATAGTTGTGCAAAATGTATCCCATGATGATGGCACGGTGCATAACAGCATTACTGCTTTTCATTTCCTTATCCATATCCATTTTCTGAGCCTGTAACTGTGAGAGTATATCATTAAACTCATTTGGATGAGCAGCAACACTATTTGTGTCCGTCATATGAAGGTCATATAATTTTCTCATCAAATACACTTTATTTGATGTGATCTCTTTTTCATATGTATTGCATAACTTCTTCCAAAGCTCCTCTACAGTTTCACAATCTAATACTCTAAAGTAAACATTATCTACCAGGTGCAAACAAATGGTAGACTTGGTCATTTAATCTAAATCATCCCAATCATCCTCATCCATGTCAGTAGGCTTCTTCGAAATTCCATTTACTAGCTTTCATTGCCTCCTTTGAATCCACACATCTTTAATCTATCTCTTCCATAGAGAAAACTTTTTGCCATCAAATTTTCAGATCTCAAAATGGTCTTTGCCCTACAAGTTATAGCTCCTCCTCGAAACACTAACACTAGACCTTGATCCATCGGATGTGCCTAAGACCTCTGATGCCATGATGGTAGAGAACGGAATAGAATGATAATGGAGATAGAAGAGTCCGAACACCAACCAATAAGTTTATCAACGAGTAAATCAACCAGTGTATAGTTGGCAAAACCAAAAATCTAGAAAAAGTTTTGCTAGAGTATCCTCTACAAAATGAGCATATGACTAGTGTCAAAATATCATAAAACTGCAAGTATTGACATGTTTTCTTGCATAGTGAATCACTAACCCCACTGCATATAATCAGTTATCCAACAGAAGCCAACTAGGCTTATTGAGCACCTATGAACAACTAGCATACATCTCCTATGGCGAGGCTCGGTAAGTCTTCCACCTGTGTCACCGAAGAGATCTTCACATCTAGGTGTCTCCGAGTTAAGACAACCTCACCACGACCCTCTTTTTCAAACGTAAAAGGCTTTATGCAAAAAACATAACCGCTTTATCAATGACCACATGAACGTACATAAGCGGTATCCACAAAAGCATACATGGTGTGTATGTGCTCAATATATGCAGTAAAATGACACTAAAACGCTGAATGCATAGCCCAAAAGCTAGCCAACAACACCTTCAAGTGTTTGTCAACTCAGATGATTTAGGGTCAAAAACCTGCATAAATTTGCAGCAGTTGCTTCCAACAAAAGTGAAAACCTTTCGTGAAACCTGTAGTTTTATGAGTGTGGCTGAAAACATATCCCCAAAGGTTGATATTTATTGTCGGAGAAGTACAAAGAACACTCTTCTTAATGTTCTTTGACCTGTGTGAAGAGAACCATGTGCGAAAGTACTCCACAATGGCTCCAAAAATATCCAAAAAATGCTCCAAAAATAGGCTTTGAAAGAAAAGAATGAAGCTTTGAGGGACCAAAACATGTTCAAGGTAATGTCAAACTTAGTCTTTCCCCTTCTTCAGACACCACAAGAGTGTAGCTTAGTGGCAAGAGATTGCCACGGTTAAGGGAGTTCAGGGGGGAACAATACTGGGATGGGTGACCTCCCGAGAAGTACTAGGAACCTCTATATTCCTTGATCATTGAGGTCCTTCATCGCCTGTAGCCAATAGCACCCAACGGTGACTTTGGTGACTTGGATGACAAGTTATGCCAAGGTCTATGCCTTGGTCGCCCCCTTAGTCGAAATCCTTGGGGGAGGGTGGTGCTCGCTTTGCTTGCACAAAAGGAACAAAGCTTTTGCCTCGAAATGCTCTAATACAAGTGAAATCATTCAACAGTGATGCACCACAGTGTGCTCTCCTTCTTGCAAGCTCCACGATGATATCCTCATAGTAGAAAACCGAAGTCGTGAGGCCGCACACGATGCCCTGCACATACACTCCAAAAACACGCAGAAAACACAGTACAAAGGGAGCATGTTGCTCTAGCACAATAGTAAGTACCAAGTTAAGAAGCTTCACCTCCTTAATTTTCAATCCGCGGAAGAGATAGGAGTGATATGAAGATCGTGAATGTGAGATGAAGTGAGAGTGAAGGTGAGAAGCACAAAGATGCACACACACATACACACACACAATGAAGAGACAAGCAAGACACAATGTAAGGTGAGAAATCCACTCTATTGCTCAAGAACACTATTAAAAGCTCAAAATAACTCTAAGCTCACACTATCCAACCTCAAAAATGAGCTCTCTAGCCCTTTTTATAGTTTCTAGACTAGTTTTGACCGGTTTCACATCTAGTGACCGGCATAGTAAAAAATTTGGTCCTAGATGCTATTTGGAAAGGTAAACGGTGTTTAAAAATAACAAAAATTGATACGCTCATTCTACCTAAGCTCCTCAAGCTCGAGGACTCCTCGGCTTGCACAAAATGGAGCTAGAAATTAAGAAAAGGGTTTTTCTATGTTACATATGTTACAATAGTGATAAAAATCACTGTTGGAGGTTTTTGAAAAGTATTTTTAAAACATAATTCTTTGAAAAAAGATTCGACTGGCTCCATACTCCGTTGTTACATGCTTCCGCGCCGTCTGTGCCACTGGCTTCTTCCAACACCCCCCCTCCCTCTGGCTTCTGTCGTCCCTGACAGAACCTTGTTGTGAGGTCTGCCGGATATAGTTTTGTAGGAGGTCTTGAGCGAGGGTGTGCTCGGAAATACGAATGCCACGGGCTAGATCGGCCTCAAGTTTCTCCCAGTCTATTGGTTGCGGTTCTTTTGGTGGCAGGAGGTGATAGTGTGTGGAATAGACCATTCGTTCACAGGCAAATAAGTGTAATAAATGTGTAGGCCTGCTTATGAATACCTCTGAATGGTATTCCCAGAAGCCGGTTGTGAACATGTCTTCGAAAGTCTGCTTGTAGCACGCCGGTAGGTACTTTATTCTGCAATGCCAGGCATAACACACCCGTATCGATGGCGTTGTACTCATATCATATACCAGATCAAAATTGCCATGCTCAAAGCCCGGGGTGTTTACATGAGGTGCCTTGACGCGTGGAAAGACTTTAAAAACCATTTGCATCATGTCAAAGATTTTGACGGTCATTTGCGCTGCTATATTGTCCATATGCTTTTTTCTAGGGAGCCAGTGGCGAATTGTAGCCATCATGTAGCCTACACTTGGTAACTCGATCGGTGGCTTAAAATAGGGGTAATTCAACCAATCCTAGCACTGCTTATTGTTTTTTACCTTAATAGCAAAGGGTGTCCAGGAGCGACGTCGTGGTACTGGTCCCCAACATGGGTTGTACTTTAAATGCAACCGTGCCTTTACCCATGTACTCATCAATTCTGGATACTTCTGTAGTAAATCTTTGCGCCACTCTGGTTGATAGATCTCTCCTTGCTGCGCATCGAGTGGTAAATCGTCCTCCTCGAATTGAGTCGCATGCGATGGTTTCTTACCTGTTTCTTTCTCAATGGATAACTGGTATTCGGCCATTAACATAAAATACGGTTTATACTGTAGCTCATGCCCAGATATGTATCATCACGGGGCCAAATGAGCAAAGAATGGAGACTGTAAAATTCTTTTTTCTATCATCACCATGGCATGTAATTGTGCCTCTACTCGAGCTGAGTGCGTTGTGCCAAGTTCCTCAATTGTCTTCATCCACGTGGGGTTCGGGAGTTCGTAAGTCATCTGGCCTTCGGCCGTGACACGTCCACCTGGGATGGGTTGTGGCTCGTACGCCTCTTCAAACGTTTCCTCCACCGGGATGGTGATAGTTTCTTCCTCAGCTGGTAGCTCAGGTGGGGAATCTGACCTTGGTGGTGCTTCATATACTGTGATCCTTGATTCAAGGTTTGATACCTGGGCCCGTAATGCGTTGAGTTCCTCTAAGATGTCAGGAGAGGGGTCCACAGGTGCTGGTATGTCTTGGTGTGCCGGTGCTCGTAACTGGAGTAATTTATGATGGTCTTTGAGTTTCTGTAACTCCTCGTTCATGCAATCGTATTCATCTAGGAGCCTTACACGATCTTCTAGCAACATCTTCATTGAGTCTGAGGGAATGGCTTTGAACTGACTAGGACTCAAAGGTTGGTCTGGGTGGTCAAGAGCTGCTTCTAAGTTTTCTCGGTTTTGATCCTGTAAGTGCTGGTTTTCTTCCTTTCCTGCTGCTAGATGTCTTCTGAGTAAGCCCATGTTTCATGTTAGCGTTGCATTGCGGACTCTCTAGGCTCTTAATAAGTTATCCACGTCAGAAGTGGCTTCCTTGGTCTTTTCTTCGCTTTCTAGTTCTAATTTATGATAGGCCTCTCGTAATTCTTGGTATCGGCTGTTGAGTGAGGCATTCTCAATAGACAATAAATTAAGCTGAGAATGTAAGTCATTGGTTGTCCTCTGCAGCTGCTGATAATTATCGCCAAGACATGTGAACTCATCTCTTACTTGCGTCATGCACATGAACATCTGTCGAAATGCATTATCTACAGTAGGTGATAGTATTAATGGGGTGCTAAATGAAGATGCAGTGGGTGTAGATGCAAAGGGAATGGGGAATGGGGTCGGGAAGGTGGATGTTGTGGTGATTGTGGAAAATTGTGATGTGCCTAAAAATATTTGTGCCATGAGTGAAGTGAGTGGTGGTGCAATGGGCGGTGAGATGTCCATGTCATTGGACATGTCTAGTGCGGTGACTGTGAATATGGGTGTGACTCTGGGTGCTTGTGCTGGTGTAAATACGGGATTTACAAAGGTTGAGGATTAATTTACAGGGGGACTGGCTGGAGCACCTGGGTGGAAAGGGGAAAGAGGGTTTACAGTGGGTCGGGGAGGTGAGACTGGGGAGAAGGTTAATGGCGGTGGGAATGGGAAAAGGGGTCGTGGAGGGGTGGGGAAGGACGGGAAAGATGGATGGAGGAATGGGTTGGATAGAAATGTGGATGTGTGAGGGGGTAGACTAGGTCTAATGGGTGCGGGAATTGTGGGGTGAGTGGTCGTAAAGACGATTTCTGCTACGCCACCGACGAATGAAGATGTTGGTCTGGGGGAAGGAGGGTGAATAGGGGAGGCTGGAGGGATGGGCGGTGATGGAGGAGCGGTTGGCGTGGTCGGTACTTCAATGACGACTGAGGTATGTACAGTGGTAGCGCGGGGTGGGGAATCTACAAGGATGGTTTTTGCTGCCAACGAGTTTTCAGGGACGAGACGTGCCTCCCTGGCCTATTCTGAAGATTGTGCTCCTGTTGGGACACCAATGTATTCGTCGGGCTTTGAAAGTAGTCATACTCTGTGGGGGTCAAATTGTGGGAGTGGCTTTCTTTGCAAGTATCTAAGTGCTTCGTTGGAGCCTACTGATTTGACCAGCTCTCTAAATCCTTTGATGTATGCGTCTTCGAATCCACCTGTGACAAGTTCTTGTTCTATTATCGCTTGACTCTCTTCCTCACTCAGCTTTTTGCGTGCCCAAACTTTTTCCATAGTTCAATACAACTTCTTAATAGCCAGTGTGTAAGCTGCTGCTTCACAAGTTTCATCTTCATGTGTACTTGTATCACCCTGTGTGTCTATTTGTTGTCCTTGGCCATCAGTCTGTTCATGCTCTTGGGGTTCGTGAGTGCTCTGGCTGGCTTTGTCATCGCCTTCGTCGTCATCGGTTGCTGTTCTTTCGTCATCAGAGCTCGACACGATCTGTTCTTGTGGTTGATCCCGGGGTGTGGTGGGATAGCTGGGCCTTTCATATTCTTGAGAAAATAGTTGTCCTTCTGAAAATTGGAACTCATTGGAGAACGCATCCGGCATTTCAAAATCGAACGTTGTGTTCAGTGGCTCTGCTTCCAAATTGGCTATCGGGAAAGAAAACGCTTCCGCACCAATAGTGGTGGGAATTTCTGCTGCCGTGGTGATAGGTTCTGGGGTTGTGGCTGCTTGAGGTGCACTAGTACTGTTGGTGTCCTCCGTTACAACTGGTCTTGATAACCTGATGCGAATGGGTTGTACTGTGGGAGTGGCTGCTGTCGGTGACTGCTCGGGAGATGGTTGTGGAGAGGGTGATTCTGGCACCTGAAGGCAGGGGATGGTTCCTCTCATGCGCTTTCCTGCTCTACCCTTGCTAGCCTTCCTGGCTTTCTTTGTGGTTCCTTTAAATGCTTTCAGCTCCTCACTTGTCAATGCACGTTTGATCGGCAGATCATATGCCAAGCACACATATATATAATCCTTGTAATTGCACAACACCCATTGATGACCTTCTTTTGCTCCCATCTATGTTGTGCCAAATAGAGATGATCAATTATCTAGCTAGCTAGATCGACCGTATGGGGTCCAGTACATGCTAAGTATAAGCCAAACCAGATTCTTTTGTGGGGCATGGTAAAATGATCCTGAGCTAGGAAAGCAAAATGCTGCATGCATATCCGCAATGGCTTGGAGAGCTCAGGGGTTATAGCTGAAATATCCTCCCACTTAGTTACATCACCACGTTTCATCGGCTCTGGAACTAGCCGTTCGCGCTCCGTCGGAGTGTGTGTTCCATGTATTTTGAGAGCTCTGCGAATTAAATCTTTGGACAAGTAAAACCTTCTGAATGGAGGATCACTTACCAAGGATGGTAACATGAATGTTCCGGGTAGATCCTTGTTCTCTGAGGCTGTCAAGGTGGTTACTAGGTAAAAGCATCTGTAAAAATCGGGTTTAGGCAAACGGTCACTAAAATATTTTGTAAATCCCGCTCGTGCCCAAACATGCGTTAAATCTTGTGTATTCTGTAGTCCTTCAAATTCTCTTGAAAAGAACTGGTACTTGGCCCATGTGCGATAATCAAATGCTAAATTGGCCTCAAATATGAAATCAACGTCTGCTAATGGTCCTGCTAGGCCTTGAAAATAGTGAGAATTACGATGAGTCTTCTCAGTATACCCTCTAGGACGATCGTCTATTGGCATGGGTCCTGGAAAACCTTGAAACTCTGGTGGTTGCATCGTCGGATGAGATTCCGCTAGTAATTCTCCAATCTTGGCCATTGGTGTGCTGGGGCCAGCTTCTGATGGTCCTTCTTTGTTTGCATGATGACTGACGAGCTAATGGAAAAGATCTGCTACAAAAGATTAGCACATTAGTATGGAAATTAATTATGATCCCATTAAGGTGAGACCACAATCCCTTTCCATAACCGATGTGTTACCCGTGTAGCCAAGTGGTGTGAGGTGGTTAATGGAATGATTATTATACATACATTTCTTGATGAGCTTTTATTATGAGTGATGTGGGGTTATGGTGTGTGAATTTATACAAGGTTCAAATGTAAGTGATTTATTACAAGGATGATGATTAGTTGAGGTGGTAGTGGTGTCAGACAATGGGTTAGGGAAGTCTTCTGGACACGTTTCGGCATCCATTTCCTAAGAGTATTTGAGCGGATGGTGTGTTTCTTCTAAGGGACAAAAGGTGGTATCGACTGTGGTGGGATTGAAGGGCGAAGAGATTTCTTAGGGGTATGTATTACATGACACGAGGGTTGAGCTATAATACATGGTTTGGGTACCCAAATTTGCGTGGGTGTGGGTCTATTCGTTCGGTACTTCTTGGCGATCCAAATCTGTGGAATGTTTATACTTGTAGAAGAAGGTCGAGGGGATGTTAGATACTGATTCTGCTTCTGCCTTGACTTCTTCCTGTGATTGTCTGCGTGGTTGAAATCTGTTAGTGCTTTCTGTCCTTTTGGCACCCATATTTGTCTTTTGCCACTTACTTTGTGTTGCTGAGACTGCTTTACTCTTTGCATCGTCTGATATTGCCGTCAGTCTCGGTTCCTTCATTGTGGTTGACTCTGTTGTGGTTGAGGTTGAGAGGTCGACTGGATGCTCTACATTGGAAAAGAAGGGAGGTCCGACACTTGCGTGACCTACCCATTAGGAAGTTCTTCGTTTTGTACGTTTAATCTAGGCTAGTCCGCAGTAAGTGTGGAAGGATGGGAACCGCATGGCATTTTGCCCATATGTTCGTTGATGCAACCCACCTAACCGCTGATTGTGTCCATCTGCGCTAGCGGTTGGGTAATTTCCCCTTCTAGTTTGCAGGAAGCCCCAGGGAATATTTCTTGACATCCTTCTGATTGACAACTATCCATAGCCAAGCCCGAGTGGGTTGGTGTAGATGTAACGTGACTGATCTGACCAAAGATCTTCCGGTCTTCCGTCGCATGCATTTCATGGGGTCTAGGGTTACAAACCTCAGTCAGAATGCCATTAGGGAAGTCAAGCGGTATCACTCGCTTCTAATCTAAGGTTCCAATCTATAAGGAGCCTTGTCTAAGATTTAGGTCCACTGAGTGATCGTATAGCCAATCTTGGCCAAGGATTAGGGGTTCTATCAGGTCGTCATCATGGCACACTAGTAGCTTCGCTGTCATGGTCACATCCTTAATGAGGATAGGAAGGTCCACCTCGCCCATGCAAGGGGTTTCCATGCCTCCTAGCCCTATGAGGTATGCCTCAATTGGCCGCATTTCTACTCCTGAATCCTTATAGTGGGACCATCTAATCGCACTAGTCGCAGCACCTGAGTCAATCAAAGCTGTGAGCTCTTGGCTAGGGTTGCCGTGCCCTAGCCTGACAGTAATGAATGGTCTCCTGTCCACTATGCTAGGATGAGTTCGTGACTTTACTTCACACATGGCCATGGGATATCAAGGTGATGTTTCCAGATGGTTATAATGTTCTTTCCCTAGTCCTTGTCTTCTTAGGTTCATGCGCTTAATGCGTTCTATCGCTTCTACCTGAGCTTCCGCTCGTATTCTATTTTCTTCCTCCTTACGCTTCTTTGCCAACATGAGTCGTCTAAGCATATCCTCCGTAAGAGGTTCCTGGTATAACTTGACTCTACAACCACTAATGTAATTAGGCATTATGTCTGCTTCTAAGGTGGCTAATTTTACTGCTCCACTTGTCGAGAGTCTGTTAATGATCATAGGTCCATAACCTCGCTTTTCTAACTTCTGTGCGTGTTGTTTTAATGTATATACTAGGAATAAATCTCCTTCTTTTAAGCCTTTATCTTTCACATGTGCATCAAAATAGGCTTTCTGTTGCTTCTTTGCTGCGTATATGCCTGCTGCTGCTTTCAGCCTGGTTTTTACCTAATCGTTCCGAGTCCATTATTCTCACTGATAATTCATGGCCGGTCCATTGATGTTCTTGTGCAACCTTAAGGGTGGGTATCAAGAAGTCCAAAGGAAGCACCGCATTCTGACCAAAAACCATCTGAAAGGGAGTTGCATTGAGTACGGTCTTCTAGGCCACTCGATATGCCCAAACAGCGTGGTGTAGCTGTTTGTCCCAATCTTAACGTTTGTTGTTCACGAGTTTCGTCAGTACATTACAAAGGATCTTATTAGTGCTTTCAGCCTGACCATTGGCCTGAGGAAGATATGGTGCGGATTTCTTGTGAATCACCATAAAATCCTGTAACAAATATTCAATGACTTGGTTTAGAAAGTGAGTTCCGCGATCGCTCACTAACTCTATAGGCAATCCATATCTTGTAAAGACATTCTCAAATAAGAATTTTGCAGTTGTGTGTGCATCATTCTTTTTTGTGGGTTTTGCCTCTAGATATTTGATGAGATAATCTGTCGCGACAATGATGTATTCAGCATGTGTACCTTTTGCAGGGGGGTTAATGGGTCCTACAAAGTCTATACCCCACTTAGAAAATGCACGTCCTCCCATCATGGGTTTCAATGGCATTTCATCTCTGCGAGTAGGAAACTGAGTTCTTTGGCACACATCACATCTCTTAACATAGGTATGTGCATCCATGTGAAGAGTGGGCCACCATAATCCTGCAAAAAGGATGGCTTTGATTATCCTATCGGGTCCAAAATGACAGCCTGCAACACCTTGGTGTGCAGTCTCTAGTATGCTTAGATAATCGCTTTCATGAACACATTGTCTTAGATATCCATCTCGTCCTCTTTTGTATAGATTATCGCCAATAAGTGAATAGTCTTGAGCTTCCTGCTCCAAACTGCGTTGTCGAGCTAAGGTCATTCCTTGAGGAAATGTCTTCATCCTCAAGTATGTCACTAAAGGTTCACTCCAGTCTGGTATGAGAGACACATGGTATAATGTAGCATGCTCTACTGGTGGTCTTTCACAACAGACATTGCATTCCTTACACGACTTATAGACATCTGCTTCCATAGAAGGCCAATATACTCCTAGTCTATGCAGAGTCTGTAATGTTTGATGTTTCAAATGATGTTGCTTTAATGCACCTATGTGTGTAATTGCAACCAATTCGCATGTTCTGATTCATCTACACAACAAGCAAGAATCTTTTGATTATCCCGTTTATATATGCTTCCTGCTATGATTTGGTATCTCTGAGACTTGGTAATCTCTCCTTCTTTGATCTTTATCCTAGGATTCTTGGGTCCATACGTGAGAATAGGGACTATTGGTTTAGCCCATTCTGGTGCTATCTCCGGTTAAACAAGTATGTGTCTTGTAGATCATCCGCTACTCCTTGAGGAGCTTCCCCTGAGGTTAATCTCGAAAGGTGGTCAGCTCTAAGATGTGTCTTTCCTTTCCTGACTACTACTTCAAAATCATACTCCATGAGTAATAGAAACCAACGTATTAGTTGTCCTGTGTTACATGGTTTGTTGGCTAGGTACAATAGGGCTTGATGATCTGTAAAGAACTTGAACTTGTTTGCCAACAAATAGTGTCTGAACTTCTTTACCGCGTAGATCATCCCTAATCCTTCTCGTTTCGTCGTGGTGTAATTTCTTTCTGCTGCGTTCAATTGTTTGCTCGCGTAAGCTATGGGGAGAACTATGCTACCTTCATTCGTGGGTTGTGCTAACACACATCCTATGGCGTAATTGGATGCATCCACATGTACATGGAATGGCTTACTCCAATCCGGGGTTGTCAATATAGGTGCTGAGCACAAGCATCGTTTAAGTTCATTGAATGAATTTTCACATTCATCTTTCCATTCCAAAGTGGTTAAAAGAGAGTACAATGGCTTGGCTATGATTGCATACATGTGTATGAATCTCCTATAATAGCCGCAATGGCCCATAAATGCTTGTACCTCTTTGATGTTCGTCGGCCTAGGTAGATCTACAATTACCTTCACTTTTTCTTCATCAGTAGAAATTCCATTCTTTGACACAATGTGTCCCAGAATTTTGCCTTGTCTGACCATGAAAACGCATTTCTCTGGGTTCAAACAAACCTGATATTCTCAACATTTGTCAAACATTTGTCTTAACTCGGGGATATGCGTCTGCCTGATATTAGAATGAGCATATATGTCATCGACATAAACTTCCAAACTCTTGCGTAGGAATTCCTTAAAAACATGACACATGAGTCACTGGAAAGTAGCGGGTGCATTTGTTAAGCCAAATGGCATTACACGAAATGCAAACATGCCCCATTCGGTGGCAAATGCCGTCTTGTGTTGGTCCTCTGGAGCAATGGCTACTTGATTATAGCCTGAGAATCCACCAAGAAAGCTGTAAACTTCCTTGCCCGCAACTCTTTCCAATAGATGTTCCGTGATAGGAAGAGGATAATTGTCTCTAATCGTGGCGGCATTAACTTTTTAAAGCTTAATACACACATGCAGTTTTCCATTCTTCTTGGGCACTACCACAATGAGGGATACCCATTCGGTATGCTCAATCTCGTAAATGAATCTTGCTTCTATCAGCCGATCTATCTCCTCTTTAATCTTCGCACCGTAGTTATCATTGTACGTGTATGGTTTCTGTTTTGTCGATTTTGCATCTGGAATCATAGGGATTCTATGAGAACATATATCTGGATCTACTCCTTTCAAATCTTTGTAACTCCAAGCGAACACATCTCTATATTCGCGCAATAGGGCAACTAGATCTTCTTCTTCTTCCTTCGTCAAATCATGCCCTATGTATGTACATTTTTCTTCTTCTCCTTCTATGGCTACTATTATTTTGTTGGTTTTCTCTCGGTTATCATATACTTGTCCATCATTCGCCTTTCTATTAGGCATTCATACCATGATTCTTCTATCTTCGATTTCATATTTCTTGAAGTTCTCGGGTACTTCAAACAAAGATTCTTCTTTTTCTGACATGGTTTCTTTCTTCTTTCTTTTCTTGCCTTCACCCTTAGTAGTCACTTCTGTGGCTAACCTCACCTCATTCGTAATTTCCTCGTGTCTCTGAGGGTGAGTCTCTACTTCATAGAAATATTCTTCCTCTGATGCAAAGGGTGGGTCCGTGATAATTGATTCTATATCAAAATCACTTGCATCCTCAAATGCATCAGTGCTAGGTTCACATTCTTCTGAAATTGCATCGCACATGATTGGATCTATCGTGAAAACTGAAATGTCATAGCCATCCTCATCACATTGGGGTGTCCATTGTTCTTCATTGATGGCTACATCCATGGTTGCTAGGATTTCTGCCCAATCATGGGGTTTGAATTCTTCATCCAGAAATACTACAGCTGCGTAAGCTGGGTCTTGAAGAGTTCGTGGATGTTGTTCTGCACCTAAGGTCCTTGCTTCTAACCTTTCTTCCTCTTGTTTGGCTACCTTACACATCCATAAATGAGTGTCCTCGTGCAACCAAGAGGGGTCTGATTCTAATCAGTGCACAGATTCTGTTTCTACTGGTGTCTTATGGATGGTATTCCATTGTATTGGGGGTACATCTCGATGTGAATAGTCTTTAAGATTGACTTTGGTACTCACTCCTAAATGTTGCAAGTACAAAGAATTAGTTCCCCAATCTTGTACAATTTGGAACTGACGCATGAATGGTCGTCCCAATATCATCTCATAAGCATGATTTTTTTGCAAAGTCACAAATGGCAAAAGTATGCTCAAATTCTACACCACAAGTGGTGAGAGGTATTCCTTCTAGTAAGCCTAATGGTTTTTGTATGTGTCCGTCAGCCATTTGTAGCTTCATCCTAGTGGGTCTTAATGCTGGCTTACCCCAACGTTTCCATAAAGCGGTGGTAGCTATGGCTACTCCGGCTCCTGAATCTAAGATGACTTTTGTGGTGTAGCCCTGCTGGGTTATCGGAAGATAAGTGTTACCTTCCTCTCCTTCACTTACATCTCCAATCTTTTCTACAAGTATCTTTGGTACCTTATTTTGTGACCCTATTTGTGAGGGAGTAGTAGCAAGCTCGGGGAATTGATTTGCTACGTGTTTCCACAATTCTGGTTTTACCTTCAACAACTCCTCTAGAGTGAGATTACCCTGTACTTTAGTGTTCTTGATCACTTTCGTGTTTCTAGGTATCACTGATTCTTCATTCCTCACTATTATCGTGGGTGCTCTCATACTAATAGACTTTGCTTCCCAAGGTCCTGTGAACTGAGGTAATTCTTGTAAAGAATTAGATCCAAAAGCTGTGTGTTCACTCAGTTGTTCCTCCTCTACCTCATTGTAAATAGAGGGAATGTCTTGGGGAAATTGTTCTTGCAAGTCATCTATTTCTTGAATAGGAGCATGAGTTCCTTGTTCTTTTCTCCACTTCTCTTCTTGGATCTCTCTCAAAAATTCATGTGAGTACCTATGTATGGAAGACAAATTGTCTTGACTTTCTGTATTGGGTACTTGAGACAGGGATGGTGCATTCCTTTCCTGTGTCTCTGGGACACTAGGGTTTAGGGTTCCTATGCTCATCCTTTTTCTCTTTGCTCTCTATCAAGTATTCTAGCCTCTCCATTAGTCCTTGAAAGTGTAATTCCGGTTTTGCCATGTTATTCCAATTAAGATATCTAGAGGCTTCGAACAAAGCTTGTGCTAATTCTACCATCTTCATGCAAAGTTTAGTTCTCTCAATTTCTAGATCATCTCGAGGGTAGTTTTTACTCATTTCAGCTTCCTGAGGTCCCTCTTTTAATCTAGCCTGATATGCACGAAACATCATGTCTAGATTTTTTGGTATGGGTTCCGCTAAAACTGATCCTGATTTCTGAGCTGGATTCTCTTGATCCAATTCCTGTGAAGTCAATTCTAGGATTTTGGCTCTAGATTCCTTCAAACTTCCTTCCAACTCAGTTATCTTTTTACTCCACTTTCTTTTTATTCTTTCTCTAGAATCTTTCCAACATTTCGTCTTTTTCCTACTAGATTCTGCAACTTCACTACTTCCGGCTACTTTCTCCTGAGTAAGCTCTTGGTTCTGTAAGAGCGCCTGGGCTCTTGTTATAGCTTGGATAGGCACGTAGGTAGGGTTGGATCCATCTGTGTTATTTACAATGCCTATCACGTTGATCGATGTCACATTCAAAGCATTTAGAGGGTTCTTAGGAAAATCTTTGATTATGTGCTCTTTGCCACAATCGGCACAAAAGCCTTGTATATTATAATATTGTGATTGTCCTGCTATCGGGGGATGTGGACAGTCCTTTATGAAATGATCTCCTTGGCACCTAAAGCATGGTCCTCTAGGGCCCTGTGGTCTTTGTTGTCTCAATTGGGGCCGTGGGTTTGGGTTTGTGTACATCACATTAGCATAGTCTGGCTCCCAACTAGGTTCCACTAGTGGACTATCGTAATGATATGTCTCCACATGTTCTGGTGACTCCGTGTAATATGCGGGTGGACTATCTACATGTGTAGAGTCAAAACTGTTTGAGTTCGGGTCACTCTCTGTGATCAGAGATGAAGAAGGCACTAAGGCCCTACTTAGGTTCTCTTCTGCAACAGCGTATTTGACTGAGATGACATTCACTGGTGGGGGTGGTTGCTGAGCTAAGACAGGTTGAGGTCTCTGTTGAGCCTGGTATGGGTAGTTCTGAGGAGGCCTATAGTAATAAGGCTTAGCATTGTATTGGTCTTGATACCTACCTGGCTGTGCGTATGCTTGCGGGTAGTTCTGTCTCACGGTCTATTTGTTGTATGGGCAGTCCTGAGCCGTATGATTCATGTATCTTCTCTCAATTGTACAGTATTGGCCACTAGGGTTGGCTTGTGGTTGTGGTGCATTGGGACACACATTTGCCATATGATCACCACCACAGGTGTAACAACGCATGTTTGTTAGTACCCTAGGTTTACTAGAAACTCCTGGTTTCTGGGCCACTTTTTCTGCAAGGTCTTCTATCGAGCTAGAGATGAACAGTCTGAGTCCTTATAGACCTTTGAGAGTTTTGATTCATCTCCTAAGTTATCCTCAATGTCTATACAAATTCTTACACATTGCTCTAGCGTTCTGGGTTCTTTTAGGTACACATAGGAGCGTAGTTTAGAGCTCAACAAGCCATCTAGAAACAATGACACTTGCTTGGCCTGTGAGGGTAGCTCTTGCATTGGACATCGTTCAACATATTGTCTAAACCTACGTCCTGCGAGTCTAACTGTTTCTTGGGGGGTCTGTTTAAAGCTATGAATTAGCGAAGATGTGTCATGTCTAATCCCACTTCTAGAGAATTCAGTGATGAATGACTCTAAAAATTGATGGATATCTTTAAATTGCCTCTGTTGCAAAGGTTGGAACCAAGTTAAAGCGGTATTCTTTAACGTTAGTCCAAATACATTATACTGCGTGAACATGTCTTCGACTTGTTCTGCTCTTAGGAATTGCTTGAATTCTGCAACATGGTCATAGGGATCTCCTGTCCCATCAAAATAATGTTTCATGGATTTCACTAACTCAGTGGGTCTCAATATTGTTGCGTGTTCACGTGGTCTAGGTAGAGGAAAATCATCTCTACCACCTTGTATTCCATGATCTCTTTGTCTATCCGCTCTATTAGTGTCAATGGTTGTTCTATCTCTCCCTATGGGATGAGTGAAGCTTACTTCAGGTCTTTCTTTATTCTTTTCTCTTTGCCTGCCATGGGCTGAGGATGTTCCTGCCCCTTGTTGGTTCGCGTTTACGTTTGTTCGTGATGGAGGGAATACCAATTCACCTCTCCATGTGTATGTGTTTCTAGCATGGTCAGGCACCACCAAAACTCTTTCTAAAGTCTCATCCAGGTATACAACCTTTCCAGGTGTATCCGGGTCCTTGAACTCGTAGATTATAATGGAACCTACCTCGCTAGGTTGTTCCGTTCTGTATCTCCAAAATGCTTCGTCTGTTTCTTTATTTACAAACAACTCTATGCTTTTGTTGTCCTGAGGAGTCCATTCAGGAACTAGTACTCGTGTCAGTACAGATTTCCCTCTAGGTGTTCTAGGCTCTTCTAATGGTTATTTTCCTTGAGATTTTGCTTCTGTCTCTATCTGAATTACGCCAAACTCATTCGTATTGTCTGGCTGCGTACTTAAGATGTACATCGTTCCTTCCTTGTCTATGTATGCGTCTCTCTCAAATTTCACCACTGGATGTTCCAATCCAATGGATTGATCGGGGTTCTGCATTTGCACCACTTGCCTTCGCAAACCATCCTCATAGATGCGAGCACCTAATCGGTTGGTTCGGAGAAACTCTAGTTGAGTCCTATAGGGTCTTTCAGGTCTCTCTAAATATACCACATTCGACCCTACTTCTGGTCTTTTTGTGCTAAATGCCATTTCTGATTCGCTAGTATTTGAGCTCTCGTAGGGATAACTAGTGTTCAATTGTTGAGCCCACGATCGTGCAGTAGTTCTTACACTTGCCTCTGATGATCTAAGGCTTCGTCGGTCTGACTTACCTAAATGTTTACCCGATCTAAGGTTCATTAATTTTCTTCCTTGCACACTCAGTACACACTCAGATCTTCAATGATTCTTTTTTATTACTTTCTTGATTCTTTTTAAATTTCTTTAGATTCTTGTCTTAATGTATGCGTCAGGAATTCGACTTTCTGTGGTACTTTGAGTTCTCGTTCCGTCAGACTTATGCTTTTTCCTTTAGGTTTTCGTGTCACACACCTTTACTTTAGTCTTAGACTTGATCAATTAATCTCTTGCACTTGAGCGTTCCTATCGTCTTTAATCCACAATGCTAACGTTTATCCTAAGCTAAGAATTAACTGAGGGGGTTGAGTAATCTTCCAACCTCGAGTCAGCTTTTCTGGTTGCTCTGATGCCCAAGAAGCCGCGCTTCCCAAGCTTTATGCCCTTCACTGCCTTGCTTTGGTTGCCTTTGATTGCCCTTGCTAGACCTGGAAAAATCCAATATTAGACCAATTCACAATTGGATGATCAAGCACTTGAGTATATACACCTTTTAAGTCCCTTCCCTTTTGCCCAACTTTTCAATGCTTGCCCCCTGGCTTTCTAGTCCCAAATTAGGTCAACCTCAAAATAGTTTATCTAAAAATAGATGTATCCTTTAAGATTGATAGGGAGTTTTGGTCATGAATTCCTTTTCCTCATCTGATTTGGGGCAATCATCCTTGCTCAATTTCACATATGTGGGTAAAGGTGTACTCAATGCCTTTCCACCCTGCATATTGAATCGGTGAAGTACTTCGGATATGTACTCTCTTTGAGACAAGTATATGCATCTTTTACTCCTATCACGAGTAATGTGCATGCCAAGAATATGTTTGGCATCCCCCAAATCCTTCATATCAAATGTTTGACTCAATTTCTTCTTGAGAACTTGCAAATCATAAGAGGACTTCCCAGCAATCAACATATCATCGACATAAAGTATCAAGGATATCAAGCTGCCATGTGAGCATCTCTTTGTGTAGAGACAATGATCCTCATTGCTTCGAGAATAGCCTTGAGATCTCATAAAAGCATCAAACTTTTGGTACCATTGTCTAGGGGGACTGTTTAAGTCCATACAAGCTCTTCTTAAGCTTACAAACTAGAATTTCCTTGCCAAGAACTACATAACCCTCTGGTTGTTCCATATAGATCTCATCTGTAAGATCTCCATGCAAGAAAGCACTTTTCACATCCATTTGGACTAGCTCTAAGTCATCCATTGCAATGAATTCAAGCAACATGCACAGGGTAGTCATCTTGACCATTGGAGAGAAGATTTCCTTGAAATGAACACCATGTTGTTGCTTAAAACCCTTTGCAATGAGTCAAGCTTTATATTTTGGAGAAGCACTATCTGATGTGAATTTCATCTTATATACCCATTTACATGGTAAAGCTTTCCTGCCCTTTGGCAAAGTTACTAAATCGCAATTACGATTCTTGTGAATAGAATCCAACTCACTCTTCATGGTACACTCCCACTTGACATGATCCTCTGTCTACATAGCCTCTTTGTAGCAAGAAGGTTCACTGACATCTATTAGCATAACAAAATCTAAACCTGGAACATATCTATTAGGTGGATGTGAGACACGTGCAGAACATCTCAATGTTTGTTGAACAAGAACATGTGCAGATTGATCTGAATGGACATTCTCTTGAACGTCCCTATGTGCAACATTTTTATGCATGCTAACCGGAGGACTAGTATCCTCAAACACCACTGTTCTCACTTCAACCTCCTTAATGGCCTATTTATGCATTTTAGACTCGTTAAAAATGGCATCACTACTTCTGATCATTGATCGTGTTTTCGGATCCCATAAGCGATATCCAAATTGCCCTTCTCAACCATATCCAAGAAAAATGCATTTTTTTGAGTTATTGTCCAACTTATGTTTAAGATTCTTGGGTATATGAACATATGTTTCACACCCAAAAACTCAAAGATGATCATAATATGGTGGCTTCCCTGTCCATAACTCTTGTGCCACTTTCAGACCTTTGGCAGTACTAGGTGAAAGGTTAATCACATGATTTGTAGTCAATACTCCTTCTGCGCAAAAACCTTGTGAGAGTTTTGAATGATGCAACATAGACACTACTCTATCTGGAATAGTTCTATTCATCCTCTCAACTACACCTTGCTATACTGGGGTATAAGGAGCTATAAACTCTCTATGAATCCCTCTAGACTGATAGAAAAGGCTGAATTCATGTGAGGTATACTCACCCCCATTATCTGAACATAAAGCCTTAAGCTTAGTTCCTTTTTCAGTCTCAACTGAAGCACGCCATTTTCTGAAAGTAGGGAATACCTCATGCTTCGATTTGATAGGATATACCCAAACTTTTCTAGTAGCATCATCTATGAAAGCCACAAAGTAAAGAGAACCACCTAAGGACCTAGTGGGCATAGGACCACACACATCTGTATGAACGAGATCTAAAGGCTGAATTGAAGAGTCAATGTGCATTCTATGCACATTTCTGGTTTGCTTTCCATATTGATAGTGCTCACAAAATGAAAAATCAGAGAAAGATAACACAGATAAGTAGCCAGAACGAGAAAGATTTTCCATTCCAGTATGAGATATATGGCCCAAATGACCATGCGGAATACAAGCCATAGGTTGTTCAGTAACATCTAACAAGTGTTCTTTTTGTGATAGAAATAAAAGATAAAGTGAGCCAACTTTGCTTCCTTTTGCAATAGCCATATTTCCCTTTGATATACGAAAGGATTGAGCATAGAAGACCACCTTATAACCAAGGTCATGAAGTTGATCAACTAACATCAAACTGCATGATAATTGAGGTACATGGCATACATTATGCATAGTAAATTTTGAACCATCAATGAATTGCACAACCACATCTCCAATCCCCACAACATCACACTAGTAAGAGTCACCAAGTCTCACCGTACCAAGAGACTTTGCTGCATAATTAGAGAACCATTCTCTATGTCGTCTCACATGGAAAGAAGCACCAGAATCTAGCAACTTGGTGTGGGAAAGAGAATCAACCATAAGCACCTTAGTTGGCGCAGTACTATCAAGTGTTAACACATCACCATCATCAAAAATAGCATTAATTTCTTCAATCTTCACAATCGAAGTAGATGGTGTAGGTAATTGTTTAACATACCCATCAACATTATGTCCTTTACCTTTAGCATTCTTTAATGCATTATAGTCTTTCTTCATGTGTCCATTATTTTGACAATAATGGCATTGAATATCCCTCTTCCTTGATTTACTTCTACTGTTATTCTATTGACCATTATTTTCCTTGTTCTTGCTCCTGCCATGTTGCTGATTCTTTCCTTGGTAAGAATCAGGAACATTATATGCATCTACACTCTGAGTGCCCACCATAGATTTTCTACGAATCTCCTCACTCAAGAGTGCTCCATATATGTCATCATAGACAAGTTTACCACCAAGTGCACTATTGCTAATAGTTGTGCAGAACGTATCCCATGATGATGGCACGTAAAGAGCTTTCTAACGAGCTATTAAGCTCAAAAAACGAACTTTGGATGAAAAAGTTATGACCGTTCAGGCCCTGGGGGGTAAAAACTGACAAATAGGTTTTTCTCCAAATATGAGCTAAGGGGTCTCCTATGAGTCTAATCACCCAAAAATTTCCCAAAAATAGCCCCAAAATTAGCCAAAAATTGAAACCCTAAAATTTGCGATGGGGGTGCACAATCGCGATGGTGTGAGACAATCGCGATGGTCTGGGACCGTCGCGATGGCGTGAAGGTGAGACAATCGCGATGGTCTGAAGTGCACGATCACGATGGTCCAAATGTGAGCAATCGTGATGGTTGGGGTGAGTGAACAATCGCGATGGCTGGATCAGGCGGACAATCGCGATGGCGTCAGTCAATGGTCAACGTGAACAATCGCGATGGTCCAAAGTGAACCGTCGCGATGGTCACGGATGCGATGGCGTGGGCCAATCGCGATGGTCAGGGCGCGATGGCGTGAGCCAATCGCGATGGTCCAAAATTTGAGTTGTTGTGATGGTCTGATTGTATCGTCGCGATGGCGTGATGTGCGAACCGTCGCGATGGTCTAGTTTGCCATGTGGCAGCGTCGACACGATGGCGTGAGCCAATCGCGATGGCGTGGGGTCGACGGGATCGTCGCGATGGTTAGCAAACCGTCGCGATGGTTCAAGTGAACCGTCCCGATGGTGTGAGACCGTCGCGATGGCGTGAGACCGTCGCGATGGTCCGGTCGAGCCCTCGCGATGGCGTGAGCCTATCGCGATGGTGTGACACAATCGCGATGGTCTGAGCCAATCACGATGGTCCACCAAAATGCAAATTTTTCAAATGCAAGTGTGGATTCGTGTATGCGTTGTCGGGAAGTTGCGGACATACGGCTGGTGGATCAGGCAGCCAGTAAATCCCTCGGCACACGCAGGGTGTATGAGACAATCGTAGGTACAAGGGGATATATGTTTGTGAGTCTAAGATAAAAGAAATTCTAAGAATTAGACGTAAATCTAGGAAATATGAAGTCGATAATTGAAACACTTTAAATGTTTTAAGCCCCGTAAGGCTGTGCTGCTCTATATAGTTCCATGGCTTCGATTTGATACGGTGACACTAAGGTTTCCTTGGTAATTTGATTTTTAATTAGCTCCTGTTCTTCAGTTGTATTTTGATCTATGCTTGATTTCCGCACTAAAGCTGGTGGAAATAAGTCATCGTTAAATTCTGGTTCAGGCAAGACGATGGTAAATAATGGTAATAAGCGCGAAACAAGACGATCGTATTCAATCGGTCGTAACGTCTCGTGAACTATTTTATCTTTGAGTAATTCAGGTTCACTATGTTCGTTGGTAGATGAAGGTTCAAGTGGGGATGGTAATAAAGTGCTTAAAATTAAATGTTCTAATTCATGTTTCCTAACAGATTCATTTTTAGCATTACTAGTTGTTCCTTTTTCTATCGACATACGAATGATCAATTCCAAATCTTTTCTGAGATAAACAAGAAAAATTTCAATTAACAAGAATGCAAATACAAATTTGAGTTCGATTGAATCCTAATGACAATACTGGATGATATAATTGCTTTAAACGATGGCTAATAATATGAGAGTCCTATACAAGGCTTAATCAGGAAAATTTCTAAGGATTTATATCCGATTGTTGGGTGATTTGTTGAAATCTTCTCTTTTGTCACGATGTTCTTTGATACTCTTGCTTTCAATCTTCAATGTTTGTTTCAATAAAGTTGTTTTCATGTTCTCTGTTCTTTAACTGGAAAGTTGAAAAACTTTCCGACATTCGCCCCGGCCAAACCTGCACATGGTCCTCGATGGGCCATCCTGCAGATCACAGAAAGCAATATCAACTTCTTGTGAAACTTATTCATGAATCAACTTAAAATTTTCTATATATAAAAATGCTTCTATCATTAGTACATCTTCAACTAGCAAAGAAAACTTATAAAATTATATAAACTTGAATTTAAACCTTTTCGATCAATGCATGAGTTGAAAATAGGTTTTAGAAAGAAACTATAGAAGTCATTTAAATAGTGTTCGTACTAACTCTCCTATTAACTCTGTTCATAAGTAAAGCATATGTTATATAGGCCTTCTACCCTCATCTCCTAACCATTTGCCATTAAGATACAAAAAACTAACTCCCCTCTAGCATACATCCGCCTTATATAGCCCGCTTTTCAAATCAGAAGTGATTTCGAGACCACAACTGATTTATTTGATTTTTTTTTTTTTTTTTTTTTTAATCTCAATTTTTTTATCATAATTTTTCTTTGTATAATTTTTCTCTTTTCATAAGCAGCAACCATTAATGTACTGCTTTCAATTTTTCTTCACAACTTTTTTGATGAAGGGGAAAGGCTTAACCCCTAATCAGAGCAAAGGATCTAGAGGTAAGCTAAAGCAGGAACTAGGATCTCTTTTGCTAAATGGGTCAGACTTAAGGAAGCTTACCTATATAAAACACGTCTACTTCTACTAGGAGTTGCAAGTTAAGGGTTCCTTCAACTATCCATATGACAGCCATAGGTCTTCTAATCCCTATCTTCTCTTCAAGCACATCCCTACTTCAGTGTAAATTCTACTTTTCATAATTTTATAAGAAGTTTCTTAACTTAGTTGAAGAGTGTACATTTCTACTTATGATAATGCATGAAAAACAAAACTTAAAACATTAATCAGAGTTAGAACTGTTTCACCTGATCTATATTGATACCATCTTTAGCATCGCCTTTCATCCAAATATCGCTTTGATTGATTAATTTTGTAAACTGCATAAATTATCTTCAATCTCCTGCGCTTCATCTTTATCATAAATCAGTCTTTAATTAATTGGTTTTAAAACAAACATTTTCAACTCCTGCTATCAAGCAATAATGTAAAGACTTTTAAGACAAATTAAGTTTTATAAATAATTTTGTATTTTCATATATGTAAAAGAAATAAATAATAAAAAACATATTTAAAAGAAAATTTAAACATTGTTTTTATTAAAACAAAATCATTCTTCATTTCCTTCATCATATATGACATCATAAAATTCTTCATTTCTTTGTTTAAATATTTTAATTCTTTTTCCTGCAATTAAATTTTTAAGCGGAGTTCCATCTAACTCTCTTAAAGCATACGTTCCATTTTCATAGCTTTTGACCACCACATAAGGTCCAAACCATCGCTTTTTTAATTTTCTACGGGCATCATACTGTATATCAAATGTGCTATCATATATCAATACCCAATCATCAATTTTTATTGGCTTTGGCCTTAACCTATGTGATTTATCAAAATACTTTTTATTTTTAAGTCGAGAAGTTTTTAATTTTTCTACAGCATCTTCCAATCTCTCATTCCCTTGCTCTAATTGCTGAATCCTTAGAGCTAGCAAGTCTTCAGTAGATAAGTTATCTTTCCAAGGAAGCATAGTCCAAGTAAGAATTTGGGTATTTATTGGAAAAATTGGTTTTTGGCAGTACATAAGCTCTGCCGGCATAAACCCTGTCGTTCTCGTACAGGTCATTCTATCAGCCCACAAAGCGAATGGCAAAAATTTTGGCCAATTCTTCAATTCTCCTTTGCAAGCTTTAGAAATCGCTTTTATGATAGGGGAATGCCCTCTTTCTATTTTTCCGTTAGCCTCAGGGTTATATGCAGTCGTAAGAGCTAAACGAATTCCATGCCTACCAAAGAATTCCCTAGCCTCTTGCGCATCTAATTCGCCCCTATCGGCTACTATTTTTTCAATATACCCAAATCTCGAAATCACATCTTCTAAAAGAAATTTGCATACATTGAAAGTAGTTTTTGATCTAAGAGCTCGGCCTTCTACATGATTAGTAAGATCTTCACGAGCAAGAACTATGTATCTCATTCTATCGATACCTTTGGGCATGGTTACTAAGTCCACTACCCACTTATAGTGTATGCATGGTGGATACGTAGGATGTAGTGGATCCCTATGCTTAACCGATGAATAAATTTGACATACATCGCAAGAATCTACATAATTCTTTACATTAACATAAATACCTGGCCACCAGTAACACTCTCTAATTTTTTCATAAGTGGCAACAAAACCTTTATGCCCGGCCCATAAAGTATCATGCATGTTCTTCATAACTTGCATCTGAAGATTCTTAGTACCTAGTACTCTTTGAGGCATTTTGATCTTCCCCCTTGCATGTCTCCAAAGCAATCCATTTTGTAAGAAAAAGTTAAATGCCCTTTTTCTAATATTTCTAAATCTGTTGGAAGACCATGAAGGTGATCTAACTAAAGTACTAAGATACTTTCCAATCTCTAGCCACTCTCCTGCATATTCATCTGAATTAAATTGTTCATATACATAAACTTGGGAATCATAATTTATCGTATTAGTATCTACTTTGGCTTCATCATTCTCATCATACCTAGCTCTTGAGAGCATATCAGCAACAGAGTTCGATTTTCCTGAAATATGAATTAAAACTGGATTTATAAATTTGATATAAGAAATCCAACGAAGCATTGCAATATCTGGTGAAGAACAGTTTGTGATCATTCCAATTAACGGTAAACAATCTGTCTCCACAATCACATTTGCTCCTATGAAATATTCTTTATCGGACTTTAGAGCTGTGACTAAACCCCAAAGTTCTCTTTTAATTTGAGGATAATTTCTTTGAGTATTATGTAAAATCTTAGCTCCAAATCTAATAGCATATCTCCTACCCTCTTCATCATCTTGACTTATGACCCAACCAATTCCAATAGGACTAGTATCAACAGTCAAAATAATAGGCTTATTATTTGTATAATCAACTCGTTTAAGGATTGGAGCTTCTTGAAGCAACTTCTTTAATCTACACATTGCCTGAGTATGTTTTTCAGTCCATAAAAATTTTCTTTTCTTCCTTAATAAATCATAAAGACAATCAGCTATATGTGCAAAATGTGGTATCCATATAACATAGAAGATACAGGCTCCTAAGAATCGACGAACTTCACTCACATTTTGACATATCTCCGAAATCTTACTAATGGCATCAATTTTCTGAGGGTATGGCTTCCGTCCATAATGGCCACAAAGATGACCTACAATGAGGACCTCATTAACACCAAAAGTAGATTTTTCTATAGATAACGTTAAGCCAACTTGAATAAATCGCTCAAAGATTTTTTTGCAATCAAGAATATGAGCCTTTACAAATCTTTGACAACCATCTTCATCCAGAGTGCTATCTTTCTCTTCTTCCAAGCAACCCTTAATGGGAATGTCATCTATAAAGGGCATAGTAATGTGAGGAATAAAATCGTGCAAAACCAAATTCATTGCACTCATCATGTGTGCTACTGAATTGGTCGCACCTTGAGCTAATCTACACATCCTAACTAATCCCAAAGGTGTTTTCATGGTAGTAATGTCTCTACTTTCTAATGCCAATTGAAATTGATCATACCCAGAGTAGAGATCACCCATTGAATATATAGAATTGCCTGAGAATGCTTCCGCAAATTCATCCACAATTGGACCTGTACCCACATTTCTAATGGTAACTTTATTAACTGGCTGAAGATCTTGGATAAACCGAAGTTTTCCACTCTTCTTGGGCACAGTAAACCAACGGTTTGAATAGGGAGCTGAAGAGGATTCTAAAATATGCATATGAATTTTTTCTTTCAGTAATCTAATCAACTCTGGAAGATGAGCTTTAGGTACAGGAATAGGGCGCAAATTCCAAGGAATATGGGGAATAGTGAAAATAATCATCGATGAAACTATCTTAGGATCTGCACATCCTATCTCTGAAGGCTCAAGAGAAAATGCTCTTCCATGTTGCTCAATAATCTTTAGAAAATACTCTTTTTCTGCTGGAAGAAGGAAACCACTAGCATCTAATTTAATTTGCTTTAAGGATTCTTTAGTAAATACATGGCCAATATTTGTTGGATTTCTAAGGATTGGCTCATGACTTACATTCTGTATAATATCATTACTGAATTTTGGTAGTGGTTGAGCTACGGGTTTAACCTTCTTACTAACAGTTTTGTATTTGGTCTCCACTAAGGCATCATACTCATGATCAATACTAAAGGCATATTCCTGAATTAATGCATACATATCAAGTGAAGAGATAAGAATATGGGAATTAGACATATTTTGATAACAAAATTCTAATTCTTCTAATGTTGAGAAGCAATGTGTAGTTTCAATAATATGTTCAATACTTTCATCCATTAACAGATCTCCTTTGTTTTTCAAATGTTTTTCGTATTTTTTTATAAGTTTTCTAGGAATTTGTTTAAAATGAAAAATATTTAAAGTAGCAGACGGAAAATAAACAGTCATTTTATCTAAGTTCTGTACAAGATTTTGCGAGATTACGAACCAAAGTCCACTGTCATCTCGCTCAACAGTGGCATTTACTCGAAATCCTGATCTAAGTGTCTTAAAGGAGTTTTTCTTAAAGACCTACGATTACGAGGATGGTTTATACAAAGCGTCATGAATTGAACAGATTTCAGGCCATCACGAGAACGAATTCTTGCAAAAGCACTTCCATCATCTAATACTTTTGTCTCCATTCTTTGTTCACAAATAAACGGCTGTCCCAAAATAATTGGGTACGAACAGTCATCATGAACAAAGAAATTATGTTCCTCTTTAACATCTCCAATAGTAATAGGAACATTTGCACAAGCTCCTAGTAGATAACCAGAAGCATTGTTGGCTGCCTTCATTTTCCATCCATGGTTCCTATCTATGGGCCATTTTCCCTCATTATAAATCTCCCTTGAGACTACATTGATTTCTGATCCTGAATCGATTAATGCTACTTGCAGTTTATTATTATTTCCTATCTTAACTATAGTTTCAGTAGTACCCCTAGCCCAATGTTTTTGAGTGTAATGGCTATTTGGGTCATCATTTCCTTTTTCCAAATGTCCAACAATAGGTCCTAAATAATTTCTACGATCAGACGATTCTCTATACTCAGATTCATTTATTTGTACAACACTCACTTTCGGTTCATCCTGATCTTTTCTTTCCTCCATTTCAATATCTTCCGTTCTATACTCTATAGGTTCTCTTCGCCTTTTAATGATACTCATGAAATCTTCCTTCACATCTGTTCTTGAAAATGCTAACCATTCCTCTAATGTCATGGTTACCTCAGCCTTCATGATTTTCTCATCCATAACTTTCCGAATGTCTATTTGTTTCTCAATTTGAGAGATCAATCGGAAAGTCGGAGGTTTCTTTTTCGGTTTTTCTTCCTTACTTCCTTCTTCTCGTATGGGTTGTGTTTCATTTGGTTGCTCTTGACTTCTATCTTCACTTGTAGTTTTCTTTTCTAAATTTTCACCTACTTTCTTTCCTTTACCCTTATTTTGAGACTTCTTTTCTTGTTCCTGTTGATTTGGTTCTTGACTAGGCTCCATCATAGGCGGTTCTTTAATTGTATCAGTCGTTTCACTCTCTTTTCTAGCCCTAGTTGTTCGTTTAGACTGTCCCTCTTCATCCCGTTTCCTCTTCTCATCGATATTAATTTCGTGGGCATAAACTGAGAACATGTCTACTGGCTCATTCCAACATGTTTTTGATCTAATATCCGAGCTCGTAGCATATAAGTTCTCAACAGATAACTTGCCTCTACTAGCAGTATCATAAACCTGCTCCCAGAAATCACAATTAGAGTCTTCACTATCCAGCCTACAAGCATATGTATTTTGGCTTGTGGAGGCTTCAAAGAAGGTTTTCATACCTCCTTTTCCATAGTTTGATGCCAAAGGCCTTTTTGTTACATAGTCACAGATCTTTCGATCTACTTCTGTGACCCAATTCTTATCCTTGGCCTCTTTAAATAAGTTGCATGTCCAGTGTGGATGCTCCAAATCATCACACCAGAGACATCGACGCGCTTGGTTAAATGGTCTTCTAGCTGGCATCTGATTCCTAGGATTTTGTTCTAATTCTTTTGGTTTCTCCTGATCTCTCAATTTAAGTTCTTGCATACTCTTTATAGTAGCTATTTCAGTCGCCAAAGTCTCCACATGTTTGACAAGTGATTCGACTGATGTTTTTAACATTGTAAGTTCAGAGTCATCCTTTCTAGAGTTATGAGGAGTGAGGTCATTATCTATTTTTCCTGGCACATCTCTTTCATATATTCTTGGAGTTTGTATCTGATTTCGCTCCTGTCTTTGGGCTAACCTATGGACAGCTGCTCTTACATTATCCCAATTTCCAGTAAGCCCACTTGCAGTCGCTCCATCCTCAAGCATTGGTTCTAGCTCTCGTCTAAGAGATGGATCTAGCATATTTAGAAAATTTCTTAATTTATCCGGTTCAAGAGCTGTTCTGTCTGCTTGAGGCATTTGGTTAAATTTGATATCAAACTCAGCTAATCCCTGAGTTATGTGTTGGTCTAACTTTGTTGTTCCTACCCATCGCATGAATGTGGCTCTATTATTCTTACTGTAATCTTCATGCGAAAATTCAGTAAGAAGCCGAGTCTTGAAATCCACCCAAGTCATGTTTGGTTGGACTACTCGCAATTGGATTC
Source organism: Ceratopteris richardii (assembly GCA_020310875.1). Classification (NCBI taxonomy): domain Eukaryota; kingdom Viridiplantae; phylum Streptophyta; class Polypodiopsida; order Polypodiales; family Pteridaceae; genus Ceratopteris; species Ceratopteris richardii. The sequence goes on from CM035413.1 coordinate 18,939,254, forward strand.
TCTCTCTAGTGAACCCATGAGCAATTCGGATAAAGGTATCTTTTTTATTGTCTTCAGGTAACCCATATTGTTCTGTTAATTGTTCATAATATTTAAGATAAGCTGTTACATTTATTCCAGTAAATTCCCCCCTATCTGTTTTAATGGCATCTATGATCTTCCAAATTCGCTGTTCTTCAAAGTGATCTGCCATAGTGGATAAGTCTAACTTTATAGATAAATATGAAATATACGTATATAATTCTCGTAATAAGCCGTCTATATCTTGTTCCTGATTCGACTCCGTGATAAAAGAAACAGAAATACAGAAAATATTCCTATTTCTTTGCCAACAAAACTAAAGAAAAATTTACTACTACTTTGAAAAAGAAATATTTTTATAACCAAAAAGAAAACTTTCCTTTGATTTTTCAATAAACAAATGTTTCCTATTATGTGGTAAATAGAAAGAAAGAACACTTTCCTACTATTTTGCAATAAAGAAACTTTCCTATTACTATGCAATAAAGAAAAATTTCCTACTGCTTTAGAAATAGAAATAAAGAAAACTTTCCTACTATTATGCAACAGAATAAGAAAAAATATACCTGATCAGCCAATTTGATGAAGAGGTTCGTTGTGAATGTGATCAATGCAAAATCTTTTCATGCATGTGCAATCGTCATTTTTATGAAAGTTGATGGATAAAGGTGACGTGACGAGGATCAATCAGCTGCAGCTACAACGGATGTCGATACGCCTCCTTCAATCGTCAAATTATCTATTTATGCATATGCAAAACAAAATATAAATATACCTTTATACCTACGGTGTCGTGCCGAACCTTCACGTCGGGTTCACCAAAGATGTCGGGAAGTTGCGGACATACGGCTGGTGGATCAGGCAGCCAGTAAATCCCTCGGCACACGCAGGGTGTATGAGACAATCGTAGGTACAAGGGGATATATGTTTGTGAGTCTAAGATAAAAGAAATTCTAAGAATTAGACGTAAATCTAGGAAATATGAAGTCGATAATTGAAACACATTAAATGTTTTAAGCCCCGTAAGGCTGTGCTTCTCTATATAGTTCCATGGCTTCGATTTGATACGGTGACACTAAGGTTTCCTTGGTAATTTGATTTTTAATTAGCTCCTGTTCTTCAGTTGTATTTTGATCTATGCTTGATTTCCGCACTAAAGCTGGTGGAAATAAGTCATCGTTAAATTCTGGTTCAGGCAAGACGATGGTAAATAATGGTAATAAGTGCGAAACAAGACGATCGTATTCAATCGGCCGTAACGTCTCGTGAACTATTTTATCTTTGAGTAATTCAGGTTCACTATGTTCGTTGGTAGATGAAGGTTCAAGTGGGGATGGTAATAAAGTGCTTAAAATTAAATGTTCTAATTCATGTTTCCTAACAGATTCATTTTTAGCATTACTAGTTGTTCCTTTTTCTATCGACATACGAATGATCAATTCCAAATCTTTTCTGAGATAAACAAGAAAAATTTCAATTAACAAGAATGCAAATACAAATTTGAGTTCGATTGAATCCTAATGACAATACTGGATGATATAATTGCTTTAAACGATGGCTAATAATATGAGAGTCCTATACAAGGCTTAATCAGGAAAATTTCTAAGGATTTATATCCGATTGTTGGGTGATTTGTTGAAATCTTCTCTTTTGTCACGATGTTCTTTGATACTCTTGCTTTCAATCTTCAATGTTTGTTTCAATAAAGTTGTTTTCATGTTCTCTGTTCTTTAACTGGAAAGTTGAAAAACTTTCCGACAGCGTGTGTGTCGCCTATCCCGTGGTGTGGTCGCTTACCAAAAATTCCGCACTTGGCAGACCATCGCGATGGTCTGACACAGTCAGAAATCTCTGACAGAAAGTGAAGTTTTTACCTTTTCTAAGCTTTCCTGATGTTCTGGAGCACTGTACCTGCAAGAAAACTCAAGAACACAAAAGCACATGCAAGCACAAAAGCTCTCTCTCACTCTCTCGCATGCACAAATGAGGGGAAATGAGGAGAATGTGTGGATATGGTGAATTTTCTGATTTTTTTGGAGATGAAGATGATGATGCGGTGATGAAGATGGAGTGTGGGGGAGGTGAAAAACACTAAAAACTAAGTAAAAACAACAACAAAAACTGAAATTTTTACCTTCCAACGCCACTTCTTGCTATACTCTTACCATCACACATTCGTCCTAGACTCGATCCCCGGCAATGGCGCCAAATTTGGTGTTGCTCTAGCACAATGGTAAGTACCACGTTAAGAAGATTCACCTCCTTAATTGTCAATCCACGGAAGAGATAGGAGTGATATGAAGATCGTGAATGTCAGATGAAGTGAGAGTGAAGGTGAGAAGCACAAAGATGCACACACACATACACACACACAATGAAGAGACAAGCAAGACACAATGGAAGGTGAGAAATCCACTCTATTGCTCAAGAACACTATTACAAGCTCAAAATAACTCTAAGCTCACACTATCCAACCTCAAAAATGAGCTCTCTAGCTCTTTTTATAGTTTCTAGATTAGTTTTGACCGATTTCACATCTAGTGACCGGCATAGTTAAAAATTAGGTCCTAGATGCTATTTGGAAGGGTAAACGGTTTCTAAAGATAATGAAAATTGATACGCTCATTCTACCTAAGCTCCTCAAGCTCGAGGACTCCTCGGCTTGCACAAAATGGAGCTAGAAATTAAGAAAAGGGTTTTTCTATGTTACATATGTTACAATAGTGATAAAAATCACTGTTGGAGGTTTTTGAAAAGTATTTTTAAAACATAATTCTTTGAAAAAAGATTCGACTGGCTCCCTGCTCCGTCGTTACATGCTTCCGCACCATCTGTGCCTCTGGCTGCTTCCAACAGAGCACGAAGATAAACTTCTTAGGTCTTACAAATGCGGTCGAACTTAGAGTCTATGATTGACCAGCCCACTATATGTTTTCCTAAAGAACATATACAAGGAAGTGTCTGATGGCCATTTGACCTTTCACATGGACACTAACAGTAACACAAAGAAGGGATACGTTCATGGAGATTTGTTCAAAATAGTCCATAGAAATGTATGGGGAGCAAGCAAGGAGCCTTCAATCTCTGGATGTAGGTCTATGTGTCATTTAGTGATGATTGTAGTAGATGGGTCATATTTTACTTTATGAAGCATAAGGATGAAGTCTCTTCATGTTTTAAGAAATACCTACCTCTTGTAGAAAACAAAACAGGTAAAACTTTGAAGAGATTAAGCTCAAATGGAGGGGGACAATATTTCTCCCATGACTTTGATTCCCATCTCCAAGAGAGAGGAATTAAAAGAGCGATCAGTACCAGGTATACACGAGAGCAAAATGGAGTGGCAGAGTGAAGAAATAGAACAATGGTGGATGCTTCAAGATTTATGTTGAATGAAAAAAGGTTACCCAATTACTTGTGGGAAGAGATTGTATCTATAGCCACATACTTGATCGAACCTAATCCAATCCCTTCTATATTGGTGCGATAGGTTATTCCACATAGGAAAACATTTTTCAAAAGCCTCCTAGATATTTTGGGGGCTCTCAATATCCACTCTAAAGATACCCACAATATGGAAGAAAATAGAGACATATTGTTGAATCCCAAAACCCACTTTCAATCATTACTGAGGGTGTAGAAATGTTTCATGTTTTTTTTTAAGTTTTCACATGAATCACACAAGATCATACCGTCTAGGGGAGACCCCAAAATGGGGAGAACAAAAGAGCAATTAAACTGAGTCCTTTCCACTAAAGATCTCTAAAAGTAAAAGTGTACTAGTGTTTCTAAAAAGGATCTTGGTTCATGTTGAATCAAGAATCCTGGAATCCCAAGAAATCATTACAAATGATATGGAGTATACATACTATGAAGATAACAAGAAGATAAAGGAAAAGGAGAAGTTCAAGTTCAATTATGGTGTGCTTACTCAAGTCTTCCCATTAGGATCCATCGTGCTCAAGAACAATCTTTGTATTATGTAGATCAACATCATGTTCAAAATCCATCCTATCAGTTTGCGGATAAAGTATGGTTACTTAGACATAATATGCAAACTTCAAGGCCTTATGCAAAGTTAGACCATCATAATTTGGTTCATTCACCATCGTAGCCAAGATTAAAACAAGTCACTTGCAAGATCTAGTTACCAAGTACCATGAGAATACATCCCATTTTCCATGTGTCCATGTTAGAACCATATCAGATTTCACAATTGAGGGTTGAAATACCTGGTCCTTCACCACCTAGCACAATTTATGATCATAAAGAATTTGAAGTTGATCATGCCCTAGATTTGAGAATAGCCCGAGGAAGATTGGAGTACCTTGTTCATTGGAAAGGGTATCACATTAGCAATTGTACTTAGGAACCTACAAAAGATCTTTAGAGAGCACCAATCAAGGTTCAAGAGTTCTAAAGAAAACCATTGAGTCCAACACCAAAGAACATGACCACTCCTCATGGAACTCGTTGCTTGAGCGGGAGTTGATGTCATGGGAAAAGGAAACCATCCTGAACTACCAAATCCATGTGACCTTCTATGTCTTATGATTAGTTTAGATTTTTGATGGATTAATCTTTCCATTCCATTGGGAATGTGAAAAAAACCTAAGACTGACTATCTATTTATCTGATTCTAACACTTAGAGGTCATGTTTAAATTTGATGACATCATCAATGACATTATTAATTTTGTAATCACAGTTGACAAACTCTTCTTGAAAACTTATACAAGGAGGGTTTGGCCACATACATCCTTAGTTTTGCCAATGCCCATCTTGCGAGCTCAAGATTTCATGATCTCCAAGTTAGTACTTTCCAAGTTCCAAATCGAGCTCTAGTCTTGTTCTTTGTTCTAGTCTTTTCTTGTCTATTATCCTAGACACCTTGTCTTGTCATGTTGCAATCATGTAGTAGAAGATCCCATCAAGTTATTTCTTGTATGTAGTTGATTTCCTTGAACGGACTTCTTGAAACGTTGATATCTTGCTTCATACTTACAATCTAGGGTTGTGTGATCCTTGGTACCATTTTAAGTCCACTTATCTATACCGATCACTCCTAGGTTGTGGTACTTCTTGTGATGTTTGATATCCTTGTATTATTTCACTTGTATAGGTGATATCCTAATCAATAGTATATTTTTTAAATCTTGTCTAGATTTAGTTAGAGGGAACAATCTAGTGCTCCCATGAGAGTGAGATCTCTCTCTTCTTATCTGCAATTTTCCAAGTTTTCTTAACGTTTTTTTGTTTTTTTCTTTTAAGAAAATAAAAAAACAAGTTACATAACAAAGGAAAGAGTGTTCTATATGCCCAAAACAATTTTGTTTTAGATATGATTCTTCTTCCTACACTCCACAATCTTCAACTTCCAGTTTTCACATATCCTATCCTCTTGGAAGAGTACAAAGAAATGTAAAATTTCAAACAATAAAGCAAATGGCTTTCACTTTGAGCATCCAAATTCTCACATGAACATCCTTTCTCCTCAGTTGAGTGAACTTTCACAAAGGACTCATTGTGCTACCTTGCTAACCACGTTTGAAAAGAGAATACATGGCTTTTCTTCCTTTCACCTTGATTTCCATAACATAGATATCTTTCTTGTGGTATGAAAAGTGAGGTATACTTATACTTTTAGCACCACCAATCTATGCTCCTCCTTTGTCAACATTGACGCCAAAAAGATCATTCAACACTCCATTACATGAACATATGTCCCGTTGTAGCAATAGTGTAATAGGCCTTTTGATATTGAAATACTTTATTTTGAACGTTCTATTATACATTGTGGGGAGAAAGTTTAGAATGAATAATTAGGTCATTTTATGCATATAGGAAAAATTTAGGGATGTGATATTTTATATTCTCTCTCTGAACCTTATATGCATCATGTTTTGGAGTTGAAAATTGAACGTGAATATAAAAGAATTAGGAGAAATGTTGTATGAGAGAAAGTAAGAGCATGCATAAGAGATTAACAATGTCTCTATGAAAATTTTATGAATCATGTTTTAAGTATCTTGTTTTGGGCTCTACATCTAGTTCATTAGAATAATATGCCTTGGTTTTATTCTCCTTCTAGAATTTTTAAACTTGGATAACTGAAGAGTGATATTTGGAGGTGGCTTTGGACCGAAGGCATCACTAAGAGTAGTGTGCACATCAAAGAGTTAACATTTTTTTTTGTCACAAGCGCCTTGGAATTCCACATTTTTTTTAGTTATAGGGCTTAAAAAGTGTGGATTTTTCCAATGCTTAGAAAAAGTGGGCTACTCTATTATTATTCAAATCCATGGTTTTGATGCATACGTATTGTCATGCACACATATGGAAGACTTGATATATTTCTTTTTGTTGCTTTTCTCCTACTTTTCACACATACCACTAAAGAAAGCACTTACTATTGCAAATGCATGCTTTTGCAAAATTTTCTCATGCAAACACATGGAGATCCCACTTTCTACTAAATTTGGTGGATTGTACACTTCTTTGGTGGACAATCAAATATGTTTTGAAGAGGATTTGCTCCACCATGCAAAAGGAGGCCAAAAAAACAAAGAATTACCTTCTGATTGAGCTTGAGAGTGAGAGTGAGACTTAGAGTGAGATTGACAGTATGAGTGTGAAGGAGAGTGTGATAACTCGGGGTGGTGAGGAAATCAAGGCTTTGTCAAGAAGCTATCTTCCAAAGGTATTCTATCTAAGTGATTCAAATCTAGAATATGATAACTTATCTTTCACTCGGTCATATTGTGTCTACTCTTATGCATTGGATTTTCTCTTATCTTGTTCAAGTCGTGCTTTTTCTCTTTTTTACTATTCTTGGGTGATCACAAGCTTGTGATTGGGGATAGCTTGTGATTGAGGAAGTGTTACAAATAGTGACTTCATTGATTTTTCAAATGGAAAGGAAACTTCTTCAAAATTTCAATCCAACAATGCCTTAATGCCATTGTTGCTTAGATGCAAGAAACCAGAAATTAGTCATTTATACAAGAATCAAGTCAATTTCCACATCACAGCATCACATATGAAAGAAATAGGAAGCTAACAAAAACATGTCTTTTTGAGTAATGATAGATGAGAAATTTAAATGCTTATAACTCCATGAATATAGAACCATTTTGAGTGAATCAAGTGCCTAATACTTGCCACTTTTTCATAAAAAATGCAAATATAACATAAAAAATAGTTATCTTGCATAAAAAATATTGATGTAATGTTTTCCAAATAGTTGATTTTCTTCTTCAAAAAAGAGACCTCAAATAGACTTAGAAATGCATCAATGATCTTAGTTACAAGTCTAAACTCACTCCACACTTGAATAATCAATAAAAAAATAGACTACAAGCTACACAAAAACTCACACAAAGGAATCATAATGAAGAAGGAGATGGCAATAAAATGAAGATCTTTCTATTCTCAAGAGTGAAAGAAATAGTACAAATGACCCTTAGTCCCTTCATTCTTCTTTACTCTCACCTATATACTACTTCTAAAATGAACAAGCTTCTCAATTTCTAGGCTTCTAAAATATTATCTCTTATTTAGGTTCTTTACAAAGAAATGTACGTGTTTTCTCACTTTAATCCTTTTATCAGCAATATGTTGTCCCAACTACAAATGAAAATGATGCCCACCCATGAATGGATAACATCATTTGCTCTCTTGTAGGAGGCTAAGTAGAATCAAGTTCATAGTATGCTCCAACACAAGGCATACACCTACTCCATCCTCTATGGCGTATGTGTTGATGCAATTAGCAAGCCTAAGTGCTTTGCTAATTATTCAAGACTACATATTATTTCATTACCTCACATGAAGAACCACATATGAACAATTTCTTGTAAATTTGGTTGTATTCACTTGGCATATTTGTAAAATCCAAGAGAATAATGAATCTCATGAAGTTAGGGAGCTAAACCCATGACTCATGTGGTAGGAAGAATCATTCCAATCATCCCTAACGTGTAGGATCACTTTTAGGTGAGGGAAAATTCAAATTCAAACGTGTATAAATACACATACTTATATTCACGAGGTAGAAGAGATATATTGAAAGGCATTGAGAAACTTCACTAGGCATACATGGAGTTCGCACTACCTATGTGTAGTCCACTATACTTCCTCTCTATCATATGTTCATTCCCATATATAATTTGATACATTTCTTCAAGTACATCTCTGTCTACTGTCTACTGTTGCATCTTTATCATTATAGTGATTGTGTGGAATCCATTTCTCTATAAGTACTCCTCATTTGCTATAATTTAAGTTTGGATAGTTAGATTGTAGTTTCTACTATCTACATGTCAATTTTTATCAAGTTTTATTCAGTACAGCTCAAGATATGAAGTAAGGATGGTGAATGTGTCTGCATACCTTCTAGATCCTAAGAACGTGGGATGATAACACTGACTTGTTAGATTCATTTCTCAATGTATGGTACACCTAAATTAGAATTTTGAAGAATCTCTTTGGTAAATTCATACTAGGTTGGGAGCTCAGAGCATAATTTAGAGCACTTATATTCCCAAAGTAGAAGGTTTCTTCACATTTCTTGCATTTATGTGTTTTGATGCAAAAATTTCGGAATGATAATCCAAAGGACTTGGTGGTTCCAAATGTATTACTATGAAGCTCAAGTAGTTTTTTTAGCATTCCTAGAGTTAACTTGGCAAGTGTAGAGGAGGTTTTGTGCAGCAACTACTCATCTCTAGAACCCATCTCTCCATCTCCTCATAGTGTTATTAGATCAACAACAAATCAACATGGGAGATGGATTTCCTTCATCCATATACAAATTTGATCAAGGTAAATACTCAAGTTGTTCGCTTAGAATGGAAGCTTATCTTCAGGGGACAAACCTCTATGGCTACATATCTCGAGATGAGATGATGCCAATCCTCAAAAGCAAAAGACAATCAACTCAAGAAGAACAAGATAGGTTAAACACATGATGCTCAAAGGCTACTCTAGAAAGGTCATACATTCTTAACTCAATCTCTTATTTTCAACTTCCACACATATGGAGTTGGAGGACCTCACAAGAGACTTGGAATGATCTTGAAGCATTCTTCTCATCAAGCACCAAGGCCAGGAAGAATCAACTATGGATGGAGTTCACCATTCGCAAGAAGATTCCAAGCACAATGTAGTTGATTTTGTCACCAAAATGAAGGATATAGCAGACAAACTTGGAAGCATAGGAGAAACCATTGATGAAGAGAAGATAGTAAGGAAATTGATCTGTGGAATAAAGGTAGATGACATACGGGAAGCTTTCACCATAGCCATGGACTACTACATGGACATGGAGGTTCCTAATTTTAGCACTCTCACGAGTCAATGGGTCACACATGAGGCAAAGCTCATGAAAAATGTAAAAATCTCAAAAGGTAATCAATCCTCTACTCTCTACATAGATAAGAACAAGAATAAAGATAGCAAAGGCAAAGGTAAAAGGTTTGATGATGAAGGTAGCACCTCTCAAGCAAACTTTGCAGGCACATGTAGATGCTCAACAGGAACAGGTAGAGGAGGAAGACAAGGGATGGGGAGAGCTCAAAACACATCACCATGTGCCATATGTGGCTTAACGAATCACATTACTGAGAATTGTTTTAGGAATCCTAGAAAACAAAGAGGAAGAGGTTACAACACATGAGGTTGTGGAAGCTCAAGAGGTATATTTAACAAAAAAATGGTTACAACAAGTCATACAATAACAATAGTTACCAAGGAGGATACACAGGAAGAAGAGACAACAACAACTATGTAGATTATCAAAATCAAGAGGATTAACTACTTCTGATGAACACGACCATGAAGCAAGGTAAAGAAAATGAACATATATTCTATATAGACTCAGCTTGCTCAAATCATGTAGCAGGGAATGTAGCTCTACTCACAAACTTTGAAGATCCAAGGAATAGACATGAATTCCAAATAGGAGATGACACAAGGCATCCACTAGAGAAGATAGGCAATGTGAAGACTTGAGATGGTAATATGAACCTAATGAGAAGGGTATTGTATGTGCCAACTATCACCAGAAATCTCATAAGCATATGTTAGATTGTTGAGAAAGGATTGCACGTCAGATTCACAAAGAATGGAGCATTTGTTGCGGATCCACATCAGGGACTCAAGAGGATAGCGTGAGGAGAAAAATCAGGTAGATTATTTACATTTGAACTCCAAGATACTAGAAACATTCGATTCTTCAATCATGGTAGTCATAATCTATGAGAGTTGGAAATTTTGCACAAGAGGTTTTCTCATATAGGAGAAAGGGATCTGAAGCACACTAGTAGGGATCATAGTGTGCTTGGTCTACCTAACATATCCAAGTAACACATGATGTACAAATGTAGTGCTTGTCAATTTGAAGAGTCTCACAAACAACCATTCACAAAGAAGGGATACATTCATGGAGACCTATTCGAGCTATTCCATACATATATATGTGGACCAATCAAGGATCCTTCAATCTTTGGATCTAGGTATTATATGTTCTTCATTGATGATTGTAGCAAATGGACAATACTATACTTTGTAAAGCATAAAGATGAAGTGCTTTCATGTTTCAGGAAATACCTACCACTTGAAGAAAATCAAACATGTAAGACTTTGAATAGGCTAAGGTAAGATGAAGAGGGAGAATATTTCTCCCATGACTTTGATTCTTATCTATAAGAGAGAAGAAACAAAATAGAGATCACTTCCATGTATACTCCATAACAAAATGGATGTTGATATATTTAGGTAGTGATGTGTGTGAACACACTAGGACCACCGGGGCACTTTTTTCCCTCTTTAGAAGGTTTTTTTCCCTGGCTTGTATATATGCCTATCACCCTAATGGTCTACTTATCTTTTTACATTCTCTTGGTAATACATTCAGTATTGTGTTTTTATGCTCTAAGGTTCTTCTTCTTCCTTGTGTTCTTTGCATGCTTTTGAACACCTCAAACTCCAAAATTTGGTATGAAAGCATGTCACCATCTCATCTAGGGCATCGTCGACACTCCTCTGGACATAGTCTCACAATCGCATGAAAATTGATATGCCTCTGAATGCACTATCACGATGTTTGTGTAGGAAACTTTGTCTTTTTGTGCCAATGATATATATAGGTTTTGGTTCACCAATATAAGCATCTCAAAGTTTGCTACAAGTTTAGCAGAACTCGACAAGGTAGTTCTATTCAACGTTTTGAGATACAATCATTTTTTTGCATTATGATATTTTATTCATTGGCCATGGCCGAAAGTAGTGATGTATCTTGTATGTTGGCTATTGAGTATATGTTGGAGGATACCAATTACCCATTATGGGCTTTTATGATGTGTCATGTATTGGTTGCACAAGGACTATAGAATATTGTGGAGGGTGTTGAAAAACGTCCTATTACACCTACAAACATAGGTGTTGAAGATGATGTAGATGGCATTGAAGATGACAATATTCTTCATGTTCCTATTCATGTTGTAGTTACTACTATAGCTATTGTAGAGCAAATTCATTGGGATGGCATAGATGCTAAGCCACATGCATTGATAGGCTTGTCTGTCAAACATGCCATTATTCCTCACATTTGCTCTTGGAGACTAGCCAAGGATTTTTGGGAGACACCCACCACTTTATACTAGGTAAGGAATGAGTCTTTTGTTGCTTACCTTTGAAAACAATTGGAGAGTGAGCACATGAATGAAGAAGATTCCACGTGGAGTTTTGTGACAACAATCAAAGATTTGAGGAACATTTGATTTTTGTTGATGAAGTCTTGCCTGATAGTTCACTTGTGTAGACTGTTCTAAATGGTCTTCTTGATTCATATCAAAGTTTTTCTTCTACTCTTTTGTTGATGATGAAAGACAATCCAAATTCCTTAACATTTGAGGAGTTAGTCTCTATTCTGTCGTAGGAAGATCAGTCTAGGCAGAGGAGGTCCACTAGCGTGTTGTAGAGCAAGCTTTCTTGGCTAGTCAGAAGGGCAAAGGTAAATGAGGCTCTTCTACTGGTAAGAATAAATCTACTTATTCTACACAATCAAAGAAGAATGACAAAGATGAGAAGAAAACAAAAAAGGATTTTTTTTTTTGAAAACACTATAAAGGAAACGATCAATGTCATAAAGAGTTGTTGAAAATAGGCTACTAAAGAGGCAAGGAAGAAAGAGGCTAGACTAGTTGATGCAGAGGCCTCTACACCCAAAATAGAGTGTGCTAATCTTGTGGAAAATGAAGAATGGGCATTTACTATTGTTTGCAGCTATGGCCCATCTTCTCATGAACAATGTATCTCTATACTAGACTTAGATGTTTGGTACTTTGATAGTGGGGCAACCAAACATATTACCTTGTAGCACATTTTCTTCACCTCACTCAAGCTTGCTCCTATAGGGACTATTATCACATGTGTCAACAACTCCTCTTATCCTATCATGGGAGTTGCTTAGATCATTTGGTTACTATAGATGGTAGTTCTTTTACATTGTCGGATTCTTTCTTTGTGCCAGGGATCAAGAAGAATTTGTCATCATTTTCAGATTTAGCCAAGATTGTCTTGGTTGTGAAATTTGTTGATAAGCGATGTACAGTTCATGATCTATCAAATGGCAATGTCATTATTGCTTCTAGCATTTTATCTCGTGGGCTGTATAAGTTCATCGATTATGAAAAACCTGTGAATGATTCATCATGTGCAATACATGATTCTCATTCTTTGTCATATATGAAGCTTTGGCATGCACACTTTGATCATCTAATTTTTTCTAGTTTGCTATGCATGTAGAAATCTAAAATGGTGTCCTCTCTACCCAAACTTGAGGTCCATTCTAATCGAGGGGGGAATATATGTCTTTTGATTTCAATGCATTTTTGACTGAATGTAAGATGAAATATTAGAGTATAGTGCCTTATACACCTCAGCAAAATGGAGTTGTTGAACGTAAGAACAAGCCACTCATGGAGATGGAAAGGTGTATGGTCAAGAGTCAAGCGTTACCACATTGTTTCTTGCTTGAAGTTGTTATGTGAGCAGCATGTGTACTTAACAAATGTCCCACTAAAGCATTGCAATCTATCACTCTATATGAGGCTTGGCATGGTTGCAATCCATTAGTTGCTCACCTGCTTGTTTTTTGTTGTCTTGCATATGCATTAGTGCCCGAAGAAAAATGCAGAAAATTTGATGATGAAGGAGTTAAATGTATTTTTGTTGGGTACAATTCCAAATGCAAAGGCTATTGTTTGTATCATCCACATACTAAACACATTCTGGTTAGCCATGATGTTGTTTTTGTGGAAGATGCTATTCAGCGATTACTTTCATGTACTAAGGAGACATCAATTAGCTCCAAAGGAATGTATGACACCTTGTTGCCTCTTTTTATAGGTAGATAGTCTAATGTTGGTCCTAATTAGGCAACTTCTCAGCCTTTGTAGGTTTCATTTGATGATGTAAATCAGTCCATTTCTGATGTAGATTTACATGATGCACTTGTTGATGAGAGAACGGATATAGAGGATGCAAGAAGTATGCCTAAATGGTTGGTGCAGACTTTGTAAGATAGAAAATTAGATGCACCTCTATCATGTAATATTTGTTGAGGCTCTCATAGTGCTTTCCTTGCATCATATTGCTTAACTATAGCTGGCTTTAATCTATGTGATGAGAATGAGCTTCTTTTATTTAATGAACCACAAAGTTCTAAAAATTGGATGGATGTTATGCAATCAGAATATAATGCTATTATGAAAAATGATACCTATTCTTCATGTTACATTCCTCGTGGCAAGAAGGCCATTGGCACAAAGTGGGTATACAAGCTAAAGCATAAGCTTGATGGAACGATTGATAGGTATAAATCTAGGCTTGTTGCAAAGGGTTATGCTCAAGAAAGAGGCATTGGTTTTGATGAGACCTTTGCTCTTGCATGCTGAATGACTATTGTTCATAGCATCTGTTCAGTTGCAACTCATCATAGTTGGGATGTACATCAATTAGACACTAAAATTGCATTTCCAAATTGTGACTTGCATGAAGAAGTTTATGTTTTCTAGCCCCATGGCTTTGTGTAGAAAGGGCATGAAAACCAAGTGTGTAGGTTGAAAAATGCATTATATGGTTTGAGGCAAGCACCAAATGCTTCGTATGAAAAAATACATGCGTATATGATTGCACATGGTTTTGAGAATAGTCTAAATAAGAGCACCTTATATGTTAAGCATGTAAATGATGTACTTGTGATCATTGTTTTGTATGTTGATGACATGCTACTCACTCGTATTGATGTGAAGCATATTACTGATTTTAAGGCTGATATACATGCCTCATTTGAGATATTAGATCTAGGGCATTCGCATCATTATTTGGGCATTTAGTTTATGCAAGTTGGTGGTAGAATAGCTTTGCATCAAAAAATATAAATTGACACATTATTGGTATGTTTTGTCCTTAAAGATTGCAAAACTATTGCCACTCCTAAGGAGATAGGTTTACAATTGAGTCTCCGTGATGCTCAAGATGCATTTGATGTTGTTCTCTATCAGCATGTTGTTGGATGCTTCATTTATTTATGCATTACTCAATGAGATATTCCATTTTGTGTGGCATGGATGAGTAGGTATATGCATTCCCCAGGTGTCAAGCATTGGTAGGTTTCTAAGCCCATAGTTCACTACTTGAGTGGTTCCCAACTACTTGGATTTTTTTATCCCAAGGAGGAATCACGACCGTTAGATTTACATGGTTTTTTTTACATTGATTAGGATGGTTTCTATGACACTCGTGTGTCCACTAGTGACTTTTCCTTCATGCTTGGTAGCTCATATATATCTTGGTTGAGCAAGAAGGAGCCTGTTGTGGTCACTTGTAGTTGTGAGGTTGAATAAAGGGTAGCTTTCACAGTGATTGTTAAGTGTGTGTGTCTCAAACACCTTATAATTGATTTGCATGTTTGTCAGTCTTCTAGCATCACCATCTTCACTAGTAGTCAGAGTGCATTGGGAGTTGCAAGGAACCCTATGTTCCATGCTCGCACTAAGCACATTGAGGTGCACTATCATTATGTTAGGGAGAGGTTCTTTGTTGGAGAGTTCAGTTTGGCATATGTGCCCACACAAGAGAACATTGCAAACCTTTTTGCAAATGCTCTGCCTAGGGAGAAGTTTGAAGCTTTTCAGAAAGCCTTGGGATTACTTCCTTTTGTGGATGGATTCCACATAGCTTGGCACTTTCTTATACATGAGTTCCAGCTCCTTGTTCACCACATCACTCCAAAGGGGGATTTGTTGATATATTTAGGTATTGATGTGTGTGAAAACACTAAGACCATTAGGGCACTTTTTTCCCTCTTTAGGAGGTTTTTGCCCCAGCTTGTGTATATCCCTATTACCCTAATGGACTACTTATCTTTGTCCATTCTCTTGGTAATATGTTCATTGTTGTGTTTTTGTGTTCTAGGATTCTTCTTCTTCCTTGTGTTGATTGCATGCTTCCGTAGAACACAAACTCTAACAATGGAGTGTTAGAGAGAAGAAATAGGTCAATTGTGGAGGTTGCAAGGTCAATGCTAAATGCAAAGAAATTACCCAAATACTTGTGGGGAGAGGTTGTGTCCAGAGCTAAATATCTGATCAATAGCCCCCCATCAAAAGCATACAATGGAACGACATCATGTGAAGCTTGGAATGGAAGAAGACCTAGCCTTGAGTATTGCATGATCTTTGGGTGCATAGCATGTTCACACATACTTTCACAAATTAGAGGAAAATTAGATCCAAAGGTAGAGAAATGCAGCTTTATTTGCTATGAACTTAATTAGAAAGATTATAGGCTATAGAATGCAAGAAAAAAAGGGTTCATTGTAAGTCGAGTTGTTGTGTTTGATAAAAACATACCTTGCTTTGAAGATGATTTCACGAAAATCAAAATTCCCTATGAACTAAAGGAATACTTTCCAACATTATAAAAAAGGAATGAGCTTAAACTTGAGGCATCAAGTGATTCTGATGATTATCACAAGAATCAAAGAAGGAAAGTCAATTCTTGGAACTCCAAAGAAAGCCAAAGTTCAAGAGTTGCAAGATGTGGCAGAATCATGTCAAAAAACCATAAAAAGTTGTACTAGAGAGAAAAGCAAGCTAAAAAGATATGGTTATGATACTTTGTTAGTCACTAAACATTCACTTTATATAGCACAGGACAAATTGGTATCCAAGAAAATAACTATGAAGGTAATTGGCTCAAGGTGGATTTACAAGGTGAAGAATTCTAATGCCTCAATTATTAGGTACAAAGCAGGCTTGTAGCCAAAGGGTTTGCACAAACCCAAGGTATGAAGAGACATTCTTATGTGTGGAAAAAATGCCTACAATTAGAGTACTTATGAATGTTGCATCTTCCAAGAATTGGAACATTTATCAAATGGATGTAAAAAATACTTTCCTTAATGGTTGGATTCAGAGGAGGTATATATGGATCAACCTCTTAGTTTTGAAGATCAGACATACCCTTAATATGTGTGGAGGCTGAGGAAAGCCTTGTATAGCTTGAAGAAAACTCCTAGATATTGGAATCATTGATTAGTCACTTACTTGCAAGAGAAAGGTTTCATTGTCAGCAAGGCAAATCCTTCCCTCTTCATGAAGAGGAATCATTTAGAGGTCATATACCTTTGTGTATATGTGGATAATATAATGATTAAAGAAATGATGCACATGGAATCAGGAAAATCAAAGCTCAAATGAATGAGGAGTTCAAGATCTTTGATCTTGGCTTATTCACATACTTCCTAGGTTCTGAAGTGCTATATACAAAGAAAGGTATGTTGCTCACACAAAGGAAATATATTGGAGATATGCTCTCTCAATTAAAGATGGAGAGTACAAAGGTTGCAAGTACATCGAGTACGAAGGTTGCAGGTACACCCATGGAGGTAAATTTGAAGCTAATTGCTCATGAAGGTAAGCTAATTGAAGATGTAACTAGTTATGAAAATCTCTTTGGAAGTTTAAATTATGCAACTCTAGAGTGGATATATGCTATAGAGTAAGTGCATTGAGTTAGTTCATGCACACTCCAAGGAAGCCTCACATGAAAGTAGCCAAGAGAACTCTAAAATACTTGGAGGGCACAACTAATGAAGGGTTGAACTATCCATATACGTCTCATATAGATATTAAACTCTTTTCTAATGCAGATTGTGCGGGCTCTAAAGATGATAAGAAAATCACATCTAGTTATCTTACTTTTGTAGGTACAAAAATGATTTCATGTTCCTCAAAGAAGTAACCCACTATTGCTCTTTCATCAATAGATGTTGAATACAAAGGACTTGCAAATGCTACACAAGAATCTATGTGCATTATAGCCCTATACTCTCATTTAGGCTTGAACACTTCAATTCCATATATATTTGGAGACAATATTAGTTCATTAGGTCTTAGTGCTAACCTATCTATCATGCACCAGTAAACATATAGAATTTCATTACCATTATGTTAGAGAAAAGATTATGAGTAAGGAGATAAAACTTTCATATGTATCAACTCATCAACAATGTGCAAACGTGATGAAAAGGCATTGGATGGAAGCAAATTGAATAGATTCAAATCAATGAGCGGATTGCAAGAGATCATGAAGGGATGAAGACTCAAGCACCTTAGACTTGAGGGGGGATGTTGGTGCAATCAACAAGCCTAAGTGCTTGTCTAATTAATCTCTACATACTTCCCATCACCTTTTCAAAGTGATATTAGAGAAACTAAGCAACATGGGTTATGGATTCCCCTTGTCCATTGAAAAAATAGATCAAGGCATTTATTCAACATGGTCACTCATAATAGAAGTTTATCTACAATGAAGGAGCCTCTATGGTTACATATTAGGAGATGGGATGATTCCAAGCCTCAGAAACAAGGGCCAACCAACACAAGGGTAACAAGAAAGATTGAATGCATGGTGCTAGGAATTGCAAAACTTCATAAGAAACATGGAATGCTCTTGAAGCATGATTCTCATGAAGCACCAAGGCTAGGAAGAGACACTTACGGATGGATCTCACATTACTTAAAAAGTTGCCAAGCAAACTATGACTGATTTTCTCACCAAGATGAAGGACCTTGTAGACCAGCTTGGAAGCATTTGATAAAGTCATTAATGGACAAACAATATTAAGGCAAGTAATCAATGGTATCAAGGTTGATGGCAAATGGGAAGCCTTCACCATGGCATGTGATCACAAATGATCCATTGTACTCTAAGTATTAGGGCCCCCATTATGAGGAGAAGCCATTATGAGAGTCCAAACATTTGTGATGATGTATGCATGAGACCACCAAAGGTACTAGATGATCTATGGGAGTCTAGTGAGTGGGCTAGGTAGGGTGAATACTTCAATCACATCAAAATTCTTAAGGTATGACAATTCGATAGTCAACCAATTTAGAATTGTAGTGACTAGGAAATCTGATAGATGACCATTTTGGTGGTTTTTTAGTGGAGTAATCCAGTGGTTGAGTTCAATGGTTTACCCATTTTGGGTAGTTAGGTAATTCAATATGTTCTAAATTACAGATGGTCCCAATGGTTATGCCTAGATCATAGTAGTAGTCGATGTCGATGATCATGCCTATATCATAGGATTAGGTACCCTTGTTACTATGGTGAAATCATGATTGTGCATACTATAAAGCACTACATCTAGAGCCTATGTACCCCATTGAAGCTCCATAATGGGAGTGCATGGGTGGAGAATATCGTTGTTGTATATACATTACTATTGGCAATTTGAAACTCTGAGTTCTCTATCTCTTTTTTTGTGTATACCTCTATTTGTGTGTTCAACTTCTCACTACTCTACCTATTGATCTTATTTGTCTACATCATTATTCTTCATTATTTTCTTACATGGTATCAAAGCCTAGGAGGTTTTGAGTGTTGTAGAAGCAAAAATATAGAAGCCCCATAATTCTTTTAATGACTTAAGAGAGAAGATGTCAAGAAGTGTGTCATCATCTACTATTGGGAATCAATGTGGTTCATTAGCAAGTGTATGTGGAACATAACTAGAATAGTAATGATGTCAATCGTGCAAACATTGTAGATATGACCATGATTCTAATGAGATGCTTGAGATTGTACTAGGGAGTGATTCTAAGCCCCAAGAACGACCTGATTCAAATGATCCTAGTCAAGTGATTCCTCTTGATGGTGATCTTATACATGCTTGGAAGTGTTGGAATGCAAATGCACTCTGTACTCTACTTACATGTACTTTTGATAATGTTCTAACTCTTATTCAGCACACCACGAAGGCCTCTAAAGCATGGAACATATTGAGAAATCAATATGAAACTCGAAGTTAGACGCGAGTCCCAAACTTGGAGAATCAACTAGTAGTAGAGAGGTTTTTTGATGGAGAGAGTGCTGAAGTGTTTATCACTCACCTATAGAATCTATGTGATTGAATGGCGGGAGCAAGTGTACCAAAGTAAAATGAGGAGCTAGCTCGATTTTATCTTCAAATTTGTCCACTAAATTTTGATGGTTTGGTAATTGATCTCAATACTAAGACCAGACAACAACCACTAATCTTTGAAGTATTTAGTGCCTAACTCATGGAGGAGGATCTACGACTCAAGGATAGGAATGACAATGGTAAAGCAGAAGTTGCACTCCTAGTAAATGCCAAAGGTGGCAAACCCGATTCTTTGAAGATCGGGACAAAAAGAAGAATCACAAGAAGAGGTTCAATGGAGAGTGTTTTGTTTGCAAGAAGAAAGGCCATAGAATCCAAGATTGTTACATTAAGAAGGCAGAGGAAAAGAGTGTCTCTTGAAAAATAGGTAAAGGCTAGGTGTTTTCCAACACTACCAAAATCAAGCTTGAGTTGTTTGATACGATAGAGGAAATGTGTTCCTTAGCTAAAGATTCATCTATAGATGACTCATGGGTGTTGGACAATGGTGCCTCTCATCACATGACAAGTAGAAAAGACCTTTACAATTCCCTACAGCCTCTAGAGGAACCCATCAAGGTAAAGGTAGGCAACAATGCAAGATGTCCCACTAAGGGTAGAGGTATGATGTCTTTCATCAACATAATGGGGATATTAGAAAGCTTTCAAACGTGTTTTATGTTCCAAAAATCAAGCAAAATCTACTTTTGATAGCTTCTATAACTGATCATGATCATGAGGTGTCTTTGAACAAGACAAGAGCTGAGATTTTGGACTAAAACAATAATGTTCTTAGGGAACAGAATAAGGAGGAACAATCTACATGAGTTATCGGCTCTTACAACCACAAGTGTGAGCACAAGTAAGCCTTGGCATGAGAGATTTGGCCACATTGGGTACCCGGTACTGAAAGAGATGCACCAAAAAGGTATGGTTTCTCACCTACCTTTGGTTGTAGAGATGAAAGAACCATGTGAAGCTTGCATGATGGGCAAGGAGGAGAGGAGTGCATTTCCACAAGTAGGAAAGAATAGAGCAAGCAATCCTCTAGAGTTGGTATATGCTAACTTGTGTGGAAGAATTCCTACACAAGCCTTGGGAGGATCTTTTTACTTCATGTTACTCATTCACAACTATAGCACGAAGATATGGTTGTACTTTCTTCGTCATAAGGCTCAAGCTTTTGGTAAGTTTAAAGAATGGCTTCATCTCATTGAAACTAAAATTTGGAAGGGGATGAAGAAGTTTAGGAGGGATGGTGGTGGTGAGTTCACATCAAGAGAGTTTGAGGAACATATTGGATGAGGACATTGAAGAAGATGAAAACAATGAGGCCGATTCATAAACATAAGTATCCATGATTTTAAAAAAATAAAAATACAAAAATAAAAATAAAATAATATAAAAAATATAAAAATATCATTAATTTTTCAAGTTCATGTTAATTCTTTTTTTTTCAAGTTCATTCCACTTTTTTTCCATTCTTGCTTGTGTGCAACTTCACTTCATGCATGTTTCTTTTCAGTCTTTGCATTGCATTACATATCCTCATCACTTGAGTCAAAAAAGGCAAATGATGATTTCTCTACTTGTGTAAAATTGTATCTTAAGTAGTAATTTATCTATTAGGAAATCGGTTACAATCTAGGATTATGTGGAAAGATAGGACATGTGATTTGGAGGTTTATTTTGATGACATGAGTTTCATATATAAACATGCATATGCATCCTGTATCGAAAGCATAATTGTTGAAGTCCTAGCTCCTACTACTGCATGTTTCTACATCCTTAGTCCACCTCACAACACTTGGTATTGATGTTTAAATGTTTGTTCTCCATCATCAAAAATGGTCATACCTTATATCGGGGTTTAATTTTTCCCCGTCATCAAAAAAAAGTTGCTATATGTTACCAAGAAGTTTACACTTTCTTCCACCCCAAAAAAGTGGTCATAACCATAAAATCACCGCATGATCAGTCAAACAAAAAAACAAGAAGAGAGAGAGCAAGCCAATGGAAGCTAAGGAGGCATAGTAGAATAAATCACGGGCTTAGATTTATGCGTTACCGGATTTTAGTTAGATTTCCTTGCATGTTATTAGAGAAAGAGCATATTCATTTTTATGTAGGAAAGATGTTGATCTAAAATAAGCTAAAGATGAAACATATCTCTTGAAAATCCTAAATCCTTGTTTATAATCATAGTTAAGGTAGATTGCTTATGAAAAAGGTACAAAGTTTTCTTCAAGATGAGAGGAATTGATGCTTAAAACGACTCAAAACATTCACTTCCACTTCATATTGATGCTTGTTTGTTTTCTTTCTTGTTGTCAATATTGCTTGTTCACATATGTTGCATAATTGTTCATGCATATTCATGTTGCCTGTTTCAATTCTTTCTTTCATGCAAATTTTGCTTCATGTCACGTTGCCTACTCATTAATCCATATAATCAATTTTTTCTTCCATGTTTCTTATGTTGCCTATAAAAGAATTTGATGCTTGGAACTTTTTGTTTTTCAGAAAGACTAGAGTGGTGCTTCCGAAGGTATTGCAAGTTTAGTGCGGGCGAATGTCATTGAGATTTTCTCTCCTCTCTCATTCATGAAGGCCTGCAGGAAACACATTTGGTGAAGGTAGCCTAAATTCCCTAAGAATTCCAAGATGCATCAAGGATGTCAATAGGAGTTCACATGCAATCTTTGGAAGAAATCAAGCAAATCGAGGGTAGCGGTCAAAGTTGGTCAAACTTTGGAGATTAGGGTAAAAATTTCAATGTCTCCAAATCACATGAAATTCACATACTTGTAAAGCCTATCAAAGGTAGTCTATAGCCTAAATTTCACATGAAAATGTATTTTCTAGAACATTGATATGCCATGTGCATTTTGTAAAAAATGTAATTTTTTCACTTAGACGCTACAAAATGTTGTATACGATTTTTTGTTAGCCATATGGTTTGACATGTATAAAGAACATATGTGGCTACATACTTGTACGAAATTTCAAGGCCATGAGAGGTTCCTAGACGCCTTAATGCCACCTTGCAAACTTCCAAATGTAGTCAAACTTGTATAAGGGAGATTCAGATGGCAGTTTTTTCTACATATTCCTAAAGAAGACCTTTCAAAACATAGCCCTATAAATTTTCATCTTCATCAAAGGATATTTGAAGGATCAAAGAGCACAAAATCCAGTTTTCAAGGTCACTGTAGTTTCCTAGAATAAGAAAATTGAAGGCTTGAAGGGCTACCTCATGGCAAACAATGATTGAACCATGTTGTATGTTTAGGATGAGCTCACATTCAAGGGTGGAGATGCACTAAAGCATAAAGCAAGGAGGATCCACAAGTTTTTAATCAGATAAGCCTTTTTTCATGATCAAAGATCAATAATGCAGAGTTTGTCCAAAAATAGTAGCTTATCTTATCCAAATTGATGTCAGCACTGATCCAATGGTCCAGAACAGCCCCAGATCCAATGATGGAGAATGAAGGTGCCTTTTTCCCCCCCTTTTCCCTAGATATCATATAAAGAACCAATCCTAGCCATCCATTTGATAACTCCAATGGTTGTAATCAAAAGGAGCTGATCTTAGGGTTTGGAGTTGATTTCTCTAGATCCAAGGGCCCAAATTCATTCAAAAAACTATATAACCCCCCTCCTAGCTCCTAGAACATCATTTTTAGGCATCCATAGGGCCCTTGATAGCACATGATTTCCTTGAGACGCTCACCCTCAGTTGAGTGTGTGAGAATCCAAGGTGGGCTAGTAAGAGCATAGTTCCTAGATTCAATTTTAATTTAGTCTTCCACTTTGGAATAGGCTCATAAACCCAAATTCTCTTTCTTTGCTCACCCTCAGTGGAGCATGTGAGTGAGTTAAAGCTGGTTTTATGAGTCTTAGATCTTTTAGAAACACATTACGATCCTAGAAAGACATAGGGTCAATGAAGTGGAACCTACCCTCTTACATGTGACATTCGGTTGAACTGTCATGGTGAGAGGGTTGTGCAGACCACCTTTGACCAATAGAATGCTTAGCTTCATGTTTCACAACATTCATGTATATGTATGTCATAACAATATCTTCTAATTAATGTCTCTTGTCTCTTAGTCTATTATATGTTTTTACATGTCTCCTTCTATCTTTTTGTATGTGTGAGAAGGCTCCGCAATCATGCATTGAACAAGTGAGGATGAGCCATTGAGGTTGAGAGAAAAAGATTCTATTCATTTTTACATCATGACCCACGTGCATTCATACCACCCACAAAAACCCATACATATGATTTGGTTTTGAAAGTGTTTAAGAAGCCCCATTCTTGGACCATTCTTCCTTTCAAAATTTGATTCATGTGTGTGGTGTTCTTTTTGTTCTCATCATGCATACATCCACAAGATCCCATGCTTATGAATTGATTTTCGAAAGTGTATAAGAAGTTCCATTCATGGACCATTCTTCCTTTCAAAAGTTAACTCATGTGTGTGGTTTTCTTTTTGTGGTCATCATGCATACATCCATATGTTCCCCTTTCATAAGTAAATCATGACATCTCTCCTCCCCATACCCAACTTCATCTTCACCTTCATATTTTTATCACAAAGACCTTCCAACACTCACTAGCTTCATACACTCTGCATGTGCTACGATCGGACCTGATCCAACCGGATTGCGATCACCTCCACAACGTGTTTTTATGCTGATAGATTTGAATGCTTAATGAGTGGGATTTTTAAGGTCGTACTATTTATTTCTTAGGAGATTCTACCTCTAGATAGATCATGATTTATAAAAATCTTCATACACAAGCCAATAGTATATGCTTGTGCATGTGTTTCTAGTGCATTCCGATGGGCTAGTAGGCAGTTGGAACCATCTTGGTCGGGTGATCAAGGCCAGGAGCTAATGCTAGTTTCATTCTAGGTATGAATTATGTGTTGTCATGTGCTTCCATGGGTCAGTAGGTGGGTGGAGTCACTCTACCTAGGTGGTTAGAGCCAGAAGCTGATGTTGACTTCATGTAGGGCTAAGGTTGTGTGTCTTGCACTATGTTGGGTCGGTAAACAAGTAGAATAAACTTGGCTGGTCGGGCAAGTCCATGAGTCGCACCCAATTTCGACACAGGCCAACTTGTGAAAGTAAAAAGAAAAAGAAAAAGTGATGAGCTAAGATGGTGTGAAAAAAAGAAAAAAAAAGAAAAAAGTAAAATAAAAACAAAAAGTTTTGATCGAGAGTAATATAGTAGGAAATAAATAGAGGAATCGCGGCATAATTCTATGAACTAAGTTAGTAAAACATAGTATATGTTAGTACTAGAGATAAGTTTCTCGATGTGACGAGTTGAACAAACAAAAGATCTATGAGGCCTACGATTATTCATATGGTTCCTTATTTGATTGCAAAACTAGGAACATAGTAACACATTTTTGAAGCTCGTATCTACTTTATTTTCTAAAATTTCTACTAATGTTTATAAATATGCATGGAGTGTATGAGATCACGTTTCAATGTTTGAAAAGAGAAACATAAAAGTTAAAAAGATTTTTTGAAAGAATGATGATACGCTTTGATCAGATTTTATGGGTTGGCCCATTGGGACAATGTGCACGTTTAGTGGGGGTGGATGTCAGGATGAAATCCCTTAGGGAAGTGTACCTCAAGAATTTATTTCAAGTTCATCTCATTGATTTTTTGGGTGTGATATCATGTTTTTTACTACAGAGAGTTATAAACTGTGCATGATCTAGTTGATTTAATTATTTATGCAATGAGAAGCTATTTCATGTATGTACATTAGGCTTGTATATTTGTACATAGTTCATTAACCTAACTCTAAACCCTAGAAACCTTAGTTTTGACCCTTGAAAACCCTTGAAAACCTAAGTTTTACCCCATGGAAACCTAACCTAAACCCCAGAAAACCTTAGGATTTTAGCCTTTGTGTTGTCACGTGTTTGAACTGTATGATTGAGTACCTTATTTTCCAAGTCAGTCATCAAAGCAATGTTCCCATTCAGGTGATTACTACACCCTGAGTCAATGTAGAATACCCTTTGGTCTTCACTTGGAACTTCACATGTTGCATTCATGATTAGAGTTGAGTCTTCTTTTTTATGTGATGCATATTTGTGGTAGGTGTTATTGTAGGATTGGCTTTGGAAGATTCTTCCACCATTCCTTCCAAATAAATTTCTACTAGCTCTACCTTTAAAACTTCATCTCTGATTTCCTCCGCCTCTACCTCTTGTCAGAAGAGATAGTGGACTCACTCCAAGGATGAGTCTAGTGTTGCAAAATCCTGCTCTACACCTGCATTAATACCTTCTTAGTACTTTTGAAGATCAATCTCAAATTGATTTATCAAAACAGATGGCTTGATACAAAATAGATGATAAAAAACTTGCTATTTTGGGATGGAAAGCACTCTAGAGTTTCACTTAGAGCTCATAGCCTATGGAGAATTGATCAGAGATACTTTGCACACTTTCAATTAGATAATTGATGAACCAAAAACAACAAATTTGATGAATTTTAATAGAATATACGGAGAGAAATAAATTTAGTAACATTGGGGTGTCATCCCGATTTTTCATGAATACTCTGCCTGCATACATAGGTCACTTCAAATACATGTATCTCAAAGAATAATGAACTAGTTACGACATAAATTGAGATGAAGCAAATAGACATGTCACTTTACATATACCAATTGAAATCTCATCAAAAGATTAAGTATATGGAGAGAAATCAATTATGAAATTTGATTGAAATTGTGAAAAATGACATGTAGCAATATATGAAGAGAACTCCAAGATGTGGTTGAAATATCAATTTGTATTGCACATATGGTACATAGATTTATTGAACATGATCCTTGGGAAGGAGAAGCACAATGTGTGATTCATTAGTGACTTGATACTAGCTCATAACTTCCTCCAAATGTAGCTAAGAACTCTGCTCTACTCCACAACTCTTCTCATGCGCATACATAGAGAAATTTGAATTCAAACTTTGGGGGGATTCCACCTAAAAGTTCCTTCAACTTAGGGTAATCTTATTTAAGTGATCTCCACAACTTAGATGCTTGATTGGCACCTAACAAAGTTGCCAGACTCTCTTTGCCCTTTTACCTTTTCATTATTTTACATTTCAACTATTACAAGAGATAGTTTCTATGGCTTCTCTCATTGAGAGTACAAAATAATGTTATTACCTCTATGATGATCAAGCACTAGGCTTGGATAAAGATGCACCAAGAGCTCCCCCTCAAGCCTAGCATGCTTGAGTTTTCATTCTTCCTTGATTTCCATCAGTCCAATCATGTCTTTAGATCTCCCTAACTTGATACTATCCAAAGATTTTGTCATCATATGTGCACATTGAAGATTAGAAGACACATATGATAATTAAATATCCTTGCTTAACAATTTCTCTCTTACATAGTGATAGTGACTTCAATATGCTTTGTTCTAGCATGGTAAACAGGATTAGTTGCTAAGTGATGTATATATGTATATATCTATCTATATATCTATCTATCTATCTATCTATCTATCTATCTATCTATCTATCTATCTATCTATCTATCAATCAATCTATCTATCTATCTATCTATGTATCTATCTATCTATCTATCTATCTATCTATCTATCTATCTATCTATCTATCTATCTATCTATCTATCTATCTATCTATCTATCTATCTATCTATCTATCTATCTATCTATCTATCTATCTATCTATCTATCTGTCTATCTATCTATCTATCTATCTATCTATCTATCTACCTATCTATCTATCTATCTATCTATCTATCTATCTATCTATCTATCTATCTATCTATCTATCTATCTATCTATCTATCTATCTATACATTTATCTATCTATCTATCTATCTATCTATCTATCTATCTATCTATCTATCTATCTATCTATCTATCTATCTATCTATCTACCTATCTATCTATCTATCTATCTATCTATCTATCAATATATCTATCTATACTATATATATATATATATATATATATATATATATATATATATATATATATATATATATATATATATATATATATATATATATATATATATATATCTAAGTATCTATCTATCTATCTATCTATCTATCTATCTATCTATCTATCTATGTATCTATCTATGTATCTATCTATCTATCTATCTATCTATCGATCTATCTATCTATCTATATATCTATCTATCTATCTATCTATCTATCTATCTATCTACCTATCTATCTATCTATCTATCTACCTACCTACCTACCTATCTATCTATCTGTTCGTGCACAGAAATCAACAATTGAAGTTTTGGAAGTCAAAGAATGAAGACAAGATCAAGTTTTGAAGCATAGAAGTTTACATTCAGGAGTTGAAAGATATGTACACATATGTAGATTAGTTCATATATAGGTCACTTATACTTTTGAATAGTCATAAGTTTGTAAATTTTTGTCTATATATATACTTGGAAAATGTGGGGACACGAGGGGAGAGAATGTAGAGCATGAGAATTGAGGAGATTTAGAAGTCGTTAGACACTTATGAAGAGATTAGAATAGCTCTCTCATCCAGATGTAATTTCTATCAGAAATGAAGAGAAGTTGCGCCCGATATTTCTATGCATTCTCCATCTGTGCTTAATCATTTCAAGAATGCTTTTGTAGACTTCTAAGTCTATAGTTAATGCGTCTATGGTTAAACTTTGAGAGCCTAATTGTGATCAAGCTATGAGAATTATGTGTAGGAACATTCATATGTGAAGAAGTGTTCAATGGTTTCTGAAACAGGCACAAAATTGGAAGTCAATGTTTTGGTCTGTTCTCCTTCCACAATTTAAAGTTTTGAGCAAGTAAGCACTTAATCTTTAAGTTGGAAGATAAGCTACTTGTGGCTAAAAGCATTTGCTTAAATAGATTCTATTCTTGGAGAACCATGTCTTAGAAGTTATAGGTGTCTAAATCGACTTCTCAAAACTACAGTTTTAGACATAGGTGACTTGTCAAGTTGATTTCTCAAAATCTACTGAATCTTTTGGAGTGATTCGACTTGGAGGAGGTGGGCAATCTTTAGCCAACACCTTGTGCAAAGTTTTATAAAAAACTTTACACATTTTCTTAGTCAATGAGAAAGATATGTGCAGCAAACTTTCTGTAGAATCATCCTCTTCATAGATTTTCCAAATTCCTTATAATTGAGTATTGATCCTCTAGATTGGTGAAGGTTTTGACTTACTCTTGATATAGAGGTGCTCTAGTTTCAAGAGTAGGTTGTTCTTTTGGATATTAACACTCTCCATCAGTGGTATCAGAGCTGGAAGCATCAAAATTGAAGGAAGGAGGATCCCGACTGCTGCAGGTGCAAAGAATTCAACATCTGAAGATTCAAAAGGTGAAAGCTTGAGAGTAAAGCTTGAGAAGGAGGTCATATGACATCAAGGAAGCCAAAAGGAGTATTATTCAAAGTAAAGGTACATTTGTTACTCATAAAGTTTAAAGAATTCAATACACAGGACAAGAAAGGATGGGAGATTCTCTTCAAATAGAGAAATTGGATAGAGAGAACTATCTAGCATGGTCAATGAGGATGGAAGCTCATCTAATGAGCAAAGATTTGATAGGATATATTAGAGGTGAAGAAGAAAATCCTCAATTCAGAGATCCTCGTGTTCCAACTAGGGAGGAATTGTCAAATCTGAAGAATTGGATGAAGAGAGATGCTCAAGCTAGGAGTATTATCTATATGGCAGTCAATGACTACTTGCTACCTTGCATTAGAGGTCTTGAAAGTGCAAGTGATATATGGAATGCTTTGGAGGAGCATTTCCAAAACACCACAAAGTCAAGGAAGGCATCTTTGTGGGCAGAATTTACTACATTCAAGAAAAGGGCCTCTCAATCCATCTCAGATTATGTAACCAGAATGAAGGACATTGCAGATGCATTAGGAGCTATTGATGAAGACATTGAGGAGGAAAAATTGGTAAGGCAAATCCTTACAGGTTTGAGAGGTGATGACAAATGGAAGCCATTTATTTTGTCTACTGAATTATCACTTGATCATTTTACTCCTGATTTAAATCAGTTGCTAGGACATATGTTAACCTTTGAGCAGGATGTCAAAGGTGAAGGTGACAAGAGTACAGGTCATGCAATGTACTCAAAGGATAAGAAGAAAATTAGCAAAGGGAAGCAACAAGTAAATGAAGATGAAGGCACAACTAGTCAAGCCAACTTCCTAAGAGGAAGAGGAGGTGGCAAAGGTAGAGGAAGAGGCAGGAATGACAAAGATGGAGTCAAAGCTTGCTAGATTTTTGGTAAGACAAATCATTTAGCTAATGATTGTTGGCATAATAATCAGAGTAATGGTGGATATAATCAGAATTTTAATTCAATAGGAAGAGGTGGCAGAAATCAAAGAGGTAATTTCATAGGTAGAGGTAGTAGGGGCTACTTTGGAAGAAATGCAAGTAGAGGATTCCAAAGTCAACAATACAATAATACCTACTACAATTATGCTTCAGATCAGAAGGAGGATTCAACATTGATAATGAATGCAACTTGTGAAAGGCAAAGTGAAGACCAAAGAGTCTTCTATATTGACTCAGGGTGTAGCAATCACCTGAGTGGCAACATAGCAGTGATGAATGATTTGGAAAATAAGGTAACTAATCATGTTGTTCAAAGAGGTGACAATACAAAGCACAATGTGAAGTCAATTGGATCAGTGAAGGCCAAGGATGGTAGCACTCTCTTGAGTAAGGTCTTGTATGTTCCTACAATTCCTAAGAATCTGATAAGTGTAGGACAAATTGTTGAAAAAGGTTATGAAGTTAGATTCACTAATGAAGGAGTGTTTGTGGAAGACCCTAGCAATGGGTATAAACAAATTATTTCAGGGAAGAAAGAAGAAAGATTGTTCACATTGAAGATTCAAGGTAATGTTGGTCATGCCTTGTTCACTTATGGAGGACATAAGGTCTCTGAGTTAGATCTTTGGCACAAGAGGCTTGGACACTTTAATGATAGAGGTATCAAAGATATGATTAACAATGGTTCAGTGCTTGGATTGCCTAATGTTGCAGGTCAACATATGACATACAGATGTGAGACATGTCAATTAGGTAAGGCTCATAAGCAATCTTACTCCAAGCATGGTTTTGTGTATTCAGAGAAGCTTGAGTTGGTACATACAGATGTGTGGGGACCATCAAAGGATTTCAGTATCAATGGTTCAAGGTACTATGTGATTTATGTTGATGATGCTACCAGATGGATCACTATCTATGTGATCAAAGATAAGTCATAAATGTTTAATACATTTAAACACTATCATGCATATCCAGAAAGAATTACAGGTCATAAATTGAAGAGACTAAGGTCAGATGGAGGGGGGGAGTATTTCTCTAATGAGTTCAGTGATTACTTGTGGAATGCAGGTATAAAAAGAGAAATTACTTGCAGGTATTTTCCTCAACAAATGGTGTAGCAGAAAGGAGTAATAGAACTCTTGTTGAGTTTGCAAGATCCATGATGAAGGAGAAAAATTGCCCTAATTATTTGTGGGCTGAGGCTGTAAATACAGCTACTTATTTGGTCAATAGGTTACCATGTAAAGCCTTGCAGGGTATGACACCATATGAGGCTTGGTGGGGTAAGAGACCTACCTTAGATCATCGCAAAGTATTTGGATGTTTGGCATATGCATATGTGCCATCACAATTAAGACACAAATTAGAACCAAAAGCTGAAAAGTATGTGTTCATTGGTTATGATGACAAGCAGATGGGTTATAGATTGTGGAGTCCATCCACAAAGCAATTCGTTGTATCTAAGGATGTTACATTTGATGAGCAAGGTACTTGGTATGTAGGTACTATCAATATTAATACAGATGATGAAAAAATTGTGAGTCAAAAGAAAGGTAAATCAAAGGTTCAGATATTTGATGAACAAGAGAATAATGAAGTGCAGGTTGACATTGAAGAAATGCCAAGATTTGATCCTGAGTGTGAAGAACCAGAAACCTCAAGGAGTGGAGAACTCAGAAGGTCATCAAGACACAAATGGCAACCTACAAGGTATAGCTATGATACTTCTTTCTTGGCTACCAAAGATTATGCTTACATGATAAAGGCAGATGAAGATCCTTCTACATATGAAGAGGCAAAAGGTAAGGAAAATTGGGAGAAAGCTATGCAGGAAGAATATGATGCATTGATGGAGAATGAGACATGGGATTTGGTTCCTAAACCAAATAGTCAGAAGATCATTGGATGCAAGTGGGTATACAAAACAAAGAGATTTGCAGATGGAAGTGTGTCTAGGTACAAAGCTAGACTTGTTGTCAAAGAGTTTGCTCAAACATATGGTATTGATTATGATGAGACCTATAGTCCTATGGCAAAGATGACAACCATCAGGACACTCATAGCAATTGCTGCATGTAAAGGTTGGAAATTATGTCAATTAGATGTGAAAAATGCTTTTTTAAATGGTTACATTTCAGATGATGTTTTCATGGAGCAACCTCAAGGATTCAGAGATGGGAGGTATCCAGATCATGTGTGTAAGCTCAAGAGAGCTTTGTATGGGTTGAAGCAGGCCCCAAGGGCATGGAATTATAGACTTGTGAAGTTCTTGAAAGAACTTGGATTTCAAGTTTCTAAGGCAGATAGTAGCTTGCTTGTTAAAGCAAGTGATGATGGGTTCATTTACATGTGCATATATGTTGATGATATAATTCTTATAGGTAAATATGAGAAAGGCATTCAAAGCCTAAAGAAGCAAATGGAGAAAGAATTTAAAATCAGTGATTTGGGAGATTTGTCATATTTCTTGGGCATGGAGATTTCATATACTCAACATGGAGTGTATGTGACTCAAGAAAGGTATTTGAAGAACTTATTAATCAAGTTTAAAATGAATGATTGCACGGTAGCACCTACTCTAATGGAGGTGAATCACAAATTGAGCAGATATGGTGGAGAAGAATTCAAGGATATGAAGTTATATCAGAGTTTGGTTGGTAGTCTTATCTATGCTACATTAACTAGGCCTGATTTATCATATGCAGTTGGGGTTTCGTCTCGATTCATGCATTGTCCTAGAAAAGAACATTGGATTGCAGGTCAAAGAGTGTTGAGGTACATTAATGGTACACTCAAAGAGGGTTTGTATTATGTTTTTACATCAGATACAAATATCAAAATATATAGTGATGCAGATTGGGCAGGTAATCCTGATGATAGAAGGTCAACCTATGGATACATGTGTTATGTGGGAGATAAGTTAAGCTCTTGGTGTTCAAAGAAGCAACACATAGTTGCTTTATCATCTACAGAAGCTGAGTACAAAGGCATGGTTGAAGGTGCAAAGGAAGTGATATGGCTTAAGACTCTGATGAAGAGTTTTGATATCATTCAGAGTACTCCTACTATTCATGGAGATAACATGAGTTCATTGTATCTAGCTGCTAACACTGTTTTTCATGCCAGGACCAAACACATTGAGCTTCAGTAACACTTTCTGAGAGAGAAGGTGATGGACAAAGATATTGAAGTCATACATACTTCAACTTAATATTAGATAGCTGATATGCTTACCAAAAGCTTGGATGGACCAAAGCTACAGAGATTCAAAGACATGGCAGGCATAAAGAAGATAGAGAAAACCTCAATTGATGATTGAGGGGGAGCTGTTGGTGTAGAGCAGTCAACAATTGAAGTTTTGGAAGTCAAAGAATGAAGACAAGATCAAGTTTTGAAGCATAGAAGAAGTTTACATTCAAGAGTTGAAAGATATGTACACATATGTACATTAGTTCATATATAGGTCACTTATACTTTTGAATACTCATAAGTTTGTAAATTTTTGTCTATATATATACTTGGAAAATGTCGGGACAGGAGTAGAGAGAATGTAGAGCATGAGAATTGAGAAGTTTTAGAAGTCATTAGACACTTATGAAGAGATTAGAATAGCTCTCTCATCCACATGTAATTTCTGTCAGAAATGAAGAGAAGTTGCGCACGATATTTCTATGCATTCTCCATCTGTGCTTAATCATTTCAAGAATCCTTTTGTAGACTTCTAAGTCTATAGTTAATGAGTCTATGGTTAAAGTTTGAGAGCCTAATTGTGGTCATGCTGCGAGAATTATGTGTAGGAACATTCGTATGTGAAGAAGTGTTCACTGGTTTCTGAAACAGGTGCAAAATTCGAAGTCAATGTTTTGGTCATTTCTCCTTCCACAGTTTAAAGTTTTGAGCAAGTAAGCACTTAATATTTAAGTTGGAAGATAAGCTACTTGTGGCTAAAAGCATTTGCTTAAACGGGTTCTATTCTTGGAGAACCATGTCTTAGAAGTTATAGGTGTCTAAATCGACTTCTCAAAACTACAGTTTTAGACATAGGTGACTTTTCAAGTTGATTTCTCAAAATTTACTAAATCTTTTGGAGTGATTCGACTTGGAAGAGGTGCGCAATCTTTAGCCGACACCTTGTGCAAAGTTTTTTCAAAACATTTACACATTTGCTAAGTCAATGAAAAAGATATGTGCAGTAGACTTTCTGTAGAATCATCCTCTTCACAGATTTTCCAAAATCCTCATAATTAAGTATTGATCCTCTAAATTGGTGAAGGTTTTGACT
>CM035413.1:18983424-18995924 GCA_020310875.1 Ceratopteris richardii
CTCTTACCTTCTTTATGCCTGCCATGTCTTTAAACTTCTGTAGCTTTGGTCCATCCAAGCTCTTTGTAAGCATATCAGCTATCTGATCTTTAGTTGAAGTATGTATGACTTCAATCTCCTTTTCCATCACCTTCTCTCTTAGAAAGTGATACTGAATCTCAATGTGTTTGGTCCTGGCATGGAAAACAGGATTAGCAGCTAAATACAATGAACTCATGTTATCTCCATATATAATTGGTATCCCATGCACAATGTCAAAACTCTTCATCAAGGTCTTGAGCCAAATCACTTCCTTTGCAGCTTCAACCATGCCTTTATATTCAGCTTCTGTAGAAGACAAAGCAACTGTATGTTGCTTCTTGGAACACCATGAGATAAGTTTATCTCCCACATAACACATGTATCCATAAGTTGACCTTCTATCATCTGGATTACCTGCCCAATCTGCATCACTATAGATCTTGATATTTGTATCTGATGTGAACCCATAATACAAACCTTCTTTGAGTGTACCCTTAATGTACCTCAACACTCTTTGACCTGCAATCCAATGCTCTTTCCTAGGGCAATGCATAAATTGAGACAAAACCCCTACTGCATATGATAAATCAGGTCTAGTTAAAGTAGCATAGATAAGACTACCAACCAAACTCTGATATTGTCTCATGTCCTTGAATTCTTCACCTCCAAACTTACTTAATTTGTGATTCACCTCCATTGGTGTAGGTGCTACCCTGCAATCATCCATTTTAAACTTGATTAACAAGTTCTTCAAATACCTTTCTTGAGTCACAAATACTCCATGTTGAGTATATGTAATTTCCATCCCCAAGAAGTATGACAAGTCTCCCAAGTCACTTATTTTGAACTCCTTTTCCATCTGCTTCTTTAGTCTTTGTATTCCTTCTTCATCTGTACCTGTAAGGATTATATCATCAACATATATGCACATGTATATGAAACCATTATCACTTGCTTTGACAAGCAAGCTACTATCTGCTTTATGTTAAAAGTCAAGCTTCAAGCTACAAATTCGTGGGGAATCTTTTATGGACATGTGGAGCAATCAAAGGAAGCCAAAAGCCACGAGATTCCATCAAGAAAAGTCACTCAACCACTCCCCAAGTCATCTCAACTAATTCCTCCAAGTTAGGAGGCTGATTTGGAAAGGTATTCCTAGATTTTAGGGGCACACTTCTCATTATAAAAGGAGCATGTATCCCGACTTCTTTTGGGCCATCTTCTTGGAGTTTTAGCTCATGTAAAGTGAGCACTAAGTGCTGGAGTTGTGATAAGCAAGCCCCTTGCTTAAGCTAGCCCCTTGCTTGCTTGTTTGTTTTCTTTTAGTAGGCATATCTATGTGTGTGCGCAGGCAGTGTTGCAACTCTCTACCCCTGAGTTGTTAGCATTGGTTCTCCCTCATATTGTATCCATTTGATGTAATTCTTGTCTCATTGGATAGCTATTAGAGTCTATTTTATGCGCACAAATTCTCTGGATCATTCTCTGAGTAATCTGGGAGCAACTTTCATTTTAGTGAAGTTGTGTGATTGATATCTCTCTTAGTGTGTAGGCTCTGTTTGAAATATTTTGCTCTCTGTTGTAAGGGCTGGTTCTCCTTTTCTATGTATCCATTTGCTATGATTTTGGTGTCATTGGGTAGCTATTAGAGTTCTCTAAAGTTGACCAAAGTTTGATATTCATTCTCTGTATAATCGCTGAGAAAAGCTTGCTGGAGTGAAGTGAGGTATCTGCTTGATTGGCAGTTGTGAGCATTCAACTAGTTCATGTTGTAGACATTGTTTCTCCTTGTGTAGGCATCCATTTGAAGTGAAATTTGGTTTGTTGGAAAGCTCTTCGTGTCTACTACAGGTCTACAAAAGCTCACTGGAGGTATCTGCATATGCTCTGAGAAAGAGCATTTTTGGTGTGCAGAGATCAAAGAAGGATACCTGTGGAGGTCATTCACGCTTCGTCGTTGCTTAGGGGTTGAGATACTTCCCCCATCAGTGGTATCAGAGCATTTGGGAATCTTGGAGGCATCACATACAAGCAAGAAGACCTCTTGGAGTTGGTGGTTGAGGATTTGCATCAACAAAAGCTTCTTGGAGGTAGCTCACATCAAGGGGGAGCTATTCTACTCAAATTTGCAAGAGCACAAGGTGTCCATCTAAGGAAAGCTTTGGATTGAGGTAACCTCAAAGCCTCATTTTCATTTTACACACATTGGAGCATTAGCCAAGGGCTAGGTCAAGTATCAAAGACTAGATATGGGAGACTTCAACACTCAAATTGAAAAGCTAGACAAAGGTAACTATCAACCATGGAGATTTAGGGTCTCCAACTATCTTATGGGCAAGGGCCTTTGGGGGTTGATTAGTGGAAGTGAACCAAGACCTAGGTTGGATGAGAATCCAACCAATGACCAGAGAAGGGCCTTTAGGGAATGGAATGAAAGAGACAAGAGGGTTATCTTTATTCTTTCCCAACACATTAGCAATAGCATGATCGGCCATATCCAAGACTTGGATTCAAGCATGAAGGTATGGGAGACACTTGAAAGGCTTTATTCAACAAGCACCAAAGCAAGGAAGATCCAACTCAAGAATGAGCTCAACAACCTTAGGAAGAGCTCAGGGAGTAGCATAAATGACTACATACTTAAGGTCAAGGAGTTATCAGATGCATTGGGATCCATTGGAAGCCACGTAGACGATGACGATCTTGTGGCTTATACTCTCAATGGTTTGAGAGATGATGAGAAGTGGAAACCCTTTACCACTTCAGTATATGTAAGGGATAATCTTCCCGATTTTGAGCAATTGGTTGCTCTCATGGTCACCGAAGAAATGAACATAGGTGGAAGTTCAACTAAAAGCAAGGATGCACAAGTTTTCTATGCAGGTAATCAAAGGGGCAAAGGAAGACGAGGACAAGGAAGGGGCAAAGGAAGGTTTGGAGGAAGGCAAGGCCACTCAAGCAATCAAGGAAATGACCAAGGCACCTCATCACAAAGAGGGAGAGGAAGAACAAGAGGAAGAGGAGGACGACAACAACAAAACAGGAATCAAGATGGTGAAGGATGTTACATATGTGGCAAGTTTGGCCACTATGCTAGAGATTGCTACCAAGGAGGAAACCAAAGGAGCTATAATCAAGGTTCTTCATACAAAGGCCAAGGTAATTATGCTTCTACAAGTTCAGAAAATGACAATCTCTTGATGATGCACATGAATGGGAATTCAAGCAAAGTAGATAACACTTGGTATATTGATAGTGGATGTAGCAAC
Organism: Ceratopteris richardii; assembly: GCA_020310875.1. Taxonomy (NCBI): domain Eukaryota; kingdom Viridiplantae; phylum Streptophyta; class Polypodiopsida; order Polypodiales; family Pteridaceae; genus Ceratopteris; species Ceratopteris richardii. The sequence continues at coordinate 18,986,715 of CM035413.1, forward strand.
CATATGAGTTGCAATGCTTCTTGGTTTACTAATCTACATGTTCCCAAAGGTAAAGGACATGTAGAAACAGGTGATGATACAGCCCATGAGATCTCCCATGTTGGAGATGTAGCTTTGGATGACAAGGAGGAAGGAAGATGTCTCAAGGATGTCTTGCATGTACCTACTATCACAAAGAACTTGGTGTCCGTTGGGCAAATGGTTGAAAGAGGCTATCAAGTAAGGTTCAACAAAGGTGGATGATTTGTGGAGAACCCTAAGCAAGGTTACAAGGTCATAGCAAGAGGAAAGAAGCAAGGGAGACTCTTCACCTTGGAGGTAAATTCTCATTCCACTCAACATGTCTACTTCACATATGGAAACAAGAGGATTTCGGAGTTGGACTTGTGGCACAAGAGGATAGGACACATCAACATACAAAGAATGAAGGAAATGCAATTCAAGAGGCTGGTTGAAGGTCTTCCCAACTTCCAAGGACAAGGTATGAAGCATTTATGTGAATCTTGTCAACTAGGGAAGCAAGCGAGACTTCCATTCAAGAAGAGTGGCTACATAAGCCAACATCCATTGGAGTTGATACATACAGATGTGTGGGGGCCAACCAAAGAGCAATCCATTGGAGGTAACAAGTACTTTGTCACTTTTATAGATGATTGCACAAGGATGTTTTGGGTTTATTTCATCAAAAACAAATCAGATGTGTTTACATGTTTCAAAGCATTCAAGGCAATGGTAGAGAAGGAAACAGGTACATATATCAAGAAGCTAAGGTCCGATGGAGGGGGAGAATATTTCTCCAATGAGTTTTCTAATTTTTTAATGGATCAAGGCATCAAGAGGCAAGTAACATGCAGGTACACCCCCCAACAAAATGGAGTAGCAGAGAGAAAAAATAGATACATTGCCGAGATCGCTAGAGCAATGCTTAATGAGATGAATGTACCTAACATGTTTTGGAGTGATGCAGCAAATACCGCCGTGTATCTTATGAATAGGGCTCCTACCTCAGGGATCCATGGCTTGACACCATATCAAGCCTATTATGGTAAGAAACCTGATCTTTCCCACTTGAAGATATTTGGATGTACTTGTTATGTACATGTGCCAAGTGAATTGAGGCACAAGCTACAACCAAAGGCAGAAAAGTGTGTGTTTCTAGGATATTCAAATGATCATAAAGGTTACAGGTGCTTCAACCCAAACACAAAGGACTTGAGGATATCAAGGGATGTAGCATTTGATGAGCTACTCCCTTGGTATAAGAAGTATGATTGTATGCAGGACTATGAAGAAGAAAAGCATGGACATGATGAAGAACAAATCGACCTAGAGCTAAGCGGCCCAAGGTGTTCCATCAATGAAGATAGTTCAAGCATGAACTCACCATGGAGGGGGAGATCTTCATCAAGCTATGAAGCACAATCAATCAACAAAGGCAAAGCAACATTGGTGGAGTTGGATGAAGAAGGTAATGAAGTTGAAGATGATGAAGGACACATGATGGAGAAAGAAGCCATGTCAAAGAAAGAGATCAAGTTCCCAAGGCAAAGGAGGTTTATTCCTCCAAAAGGTGAAGAAAGGAAGTCTTCTAGAGTTAAGTATCCAACTCAAAGGTTTACTTATGATTCATACATGGCAACTCATTATGCATATATGAACAAAGTAGTAGAAGATCATGAGCCCGATTGCTATGAAGATGCAAGCAGGTACACCGAATGGAAAGAGGCAATGCAAGAAGAGATCGACGCACTTGAGGAGAATCAAACATGGACTCTAGTGCCCAAGAAGGATAACATGAAGGTAATAGGTAATAAGTGGGTGTATAAAGTAAAGAGGAATTCAGATGGATCTATTTCTAGGTTCAAAGCAAGATTGGTGGCCAAGGGTTTTGCACAAACATATGGAGTGGACTTTGAAGAGACATTCAGCCCCGTGGCAAAGATGAGCACCATTAGGACACTCATTGCAATGGCTGCTAGCAAAGGATGGAAGCTTTTCCAATTGGATATCAAGAATGCCTTTCTCAATGGAGACTTGGAAGAAGAGGTATACATGGAGCAACCACTAGGTTTTGTTCATAAAGAGTTTCCACATCATGTTTGTAGGTTGAAGAAGGCACTTTATGGCCTAAAGCAAGCTCCAAGGGCTTGGAACCAAAGATTGGTGGACTATTTGATCAAATGTGGTTACAATCAATGCAAGGCGGATCCATCTCTCTTCATCAAACAAAGAGGAGAACTTGTAGTCTACATGTGCGTGTATGTAGATGATCTTATCATTACAGGTAATGATACAAAGGGCATTGAGGAGATCAAGGCAAAGCTTGGAAACGAGTTTAGGATCTCTGATCTTGGAGATCTTAGGTATTTTCTTGGCATTGAAGTTGTATACAAAGAAGAAGGTATTATGCTCATACAAAGGAAGTATATTCTAGACCTACTTGAGAGGTTTGGGATGCTACATTGCAAGCCTATTTCAAATCCCATGGAAGTTAATGTAAAGCTAAGCTCCATTGATGGAGAGCCATTAGAGGATGTAACCTTGTATCGATCTATTGTAGGATCTTTCAATTATGCCACAATAACTAAGCCCGACATAGCATATGGAGTTGGAGTGTTATCACAATTTATGCATAGTCCAAGGACTACACACTTGCAAGCTGCAAGAAGAATGTTACGATATCTCAAGGCCACTATAAATGAAGGATTGTTCTATTCATTTGATGATGATATGCAGGTCAAAGCTTATTCTGATGCCGATTGGGCCGGTTCGAAGGAGGATAGAAGAAGTACAAGCGGTTACCTAGTCATGCTAGGTAGCAAGATCATCTCATGGATTTCAAAGAAGCAACCCACGGTGGCATTATCTTCCACCGAGGCTGAGTATAGAGCTTTGGCTCAAGTCACATGTGAGCTAATGTGGATTAAGAAGTTATTTATGGAGCTTAATTTGCAGGTTGACACATATCCAATTTTTTGTGACAATATGAGTAGCATTCATCTAGCATCGAATCCTGTCTATCATGCTAGAACCAAGCATATTAAAGTGCACTATCACTTCATGAGGGAAAAGGTGATATCGAAGGAAGTTTCAGTACATCATATTGGTACCAAGGACCAAGTTGCCGACATGTTTACAAAGGCCTTGGATGGGATGAAGATTTCAAAATTCAAGCAATGCATCAACATGAAGGAGCTTGGATGAGGACGAAGAATTGAAGCTTGAGGGGGAGTGTTAAAAGTCAAGCTTCAAGCTACAAATTCGTGGGGAATCTTTTATGGACATGTGGAGCAATCAAAGGAAGCCAAAAGCCACAAGATTCCATCAAGAAAAGTCACTCAACCACTCCCCAAGTCATCTCAACTAATTCCTCCAAGTTAGGAGGCTGATTTGGAAAGGTAGTTCCTAGATTTTAGGGGCACACTTCTCATTAGAAAAGGAGCATGTATCCCGACTTCTTTTGGGCCATCTTCTTGGAGTTTTAGCTCATGTAAAGTGAGCACTAAGTGCTGGAGTTGTGATAAGCAAGCCCCTTGCTTAAGCTAGCCCCTTGCTTGCTTGTTTGTTTTCTTTTAGTAGGCATATCTATGTGTGTGCGCAGGCAGTGTTGCAACTCTCTACCCCTGAGTTGTTAGCATTGGTTCTCCCTCATATTGTATCCATTTGATGTAATTCTTGTCTCATTGGATAGCTATTAGAGTCTATTTTATGCTCACAAATTCTCTGGATCATTCTCTGAGTAATCTGGGAGCAACTTTCATTTTAGTGAAGTTGTGTGATTGATATCTCTCTTAGTGTGTAGGCTCTGTTTGAAATATTTTGCTCTCTGTTGTAAGGGCTGGTTCTCCTTCTCTATGTATCCATTTGCTATGATTTTGGTGTCATTGGGTAGCTATTAGAGTTCTCTAAAGTTGACCAAAGTTTTATATTCATTCTCTGTATAATCTCTGAGAAAAGCTTGCTGGAGTGAAGTGAGGTATCTGCTTGATTGGCAGTTGTGAGCATTCAACTAGCTCATGTTGTAGACATTGTTTCTCCTTGTGTAGGCATCCATTTGAAGTGAAATTTGGTTTGTTGGAAAGCTCTTGGTGTCTACTACAGGTCTACAAAAGCTCACTGGAGGTATCTGCATATGCTCTGAGAAAGAGCATTTTTGGTGTGCAGAGGTCAAAGAAGGATACCTGTGGAGGTCATTCACGCTTCGTCGTTGCTTAGGGGTTGAGATACTTCCCCCATCACTTTAGACACCTGAAATCCAAGTTCTTTCAAGAACTTTACAAGTCTATAGCTCCATGCCCTTGGGGCGTGCTTCAAGCCATACAAAGCTCTCTTGAGCTTACACACATGATCTGGATACCTTTGATCTCTGAACCCTTGAGGTTGCTCCATGAACACATCATCTGAAATATAACCATTCAAAAAAGCATTTTTCACATCAAGTTGACATAACTTCCAACCTTTGCATGCAGCAATAGCTATAAGTGTCCTGATGGTTGTCATCTTTGCCACAGGACTATAAGTCTCATCATAGTCAATACCATATGTCTGAGCAAATCCTTTGACAACAAGTCTAGCTTTGTATCTAGACACACTTCCATCTGCAAATCTCTTGGTCTTGTACACCCACTTGCATCCAATGATCTTCTGACTATTTGGTTTAGGAACCAAATCCCAAGTTTGATTTTCCAATAGTGCATCATATTCTTCTTGCATAGCTTTCTACCATTTTTCCTTACCTTTTGCCTCTTCATATGTAGAAGGGTCTTCATCTGTTTTAATCATGTAGGCATAATCTTTGGTAGCTAGAAATGAAGTATCATAGCTATACCTTGTAGGTTGCCATTTGTTCCTTGTAGACCTCCTAAGTTCTCCACTTCTTGAGGTTTCTGGTTCTTCATGTTCAGGATCAAATCGTGGTGTATCTTCCACTTCAACCTGCACTTCATTATTCTCTTGCTCATCAAATATCTGAACCTTTGATTTACCTTTCCTTTGGCTCACTTCTTCCTCATCACCTGTATTGATATTGATTGTACCTGCATACCAAGTACTTTGCTCATCAAATGTAACATCTTTAGAAACCATGAATTGTTTTGTAGATGGACTCCACAATCTGTAACCCATCTGCTCATCATCATAGCCAATAAAAACATATTTTTCAGCTTTAGGCTCCAACTTGTGCCTTAATTGTGATGGCACATATGCATATGCCACACATCCAAAAACTCTGCAATGATCCAAGGTAGGTCTCTTACCCCACCAAGCCTCATATGGTGTCATACCCTGCAAGGCTTTACATGGTAACCTATTGACCAAATAAGTAGATGTATTTACTGCCTCAGCCCACAAATAATTAGGACAATTTTTCTCCTTCATCATGGATCTTGCAAACTCAACAAGTGTTCTATTTCTTCTTTCTGCTACACCATTTTGTTGAGGAGAGTACCTGCAAGTAACTTCCCTTTTTATACCTGCATTCCACAAATAATCACTGAACTCATTAGAGAAATACTCTCCCCCTCCATCTGACCTTAGTCTTTTCAATTTGTGTCCTGTAATCCTTTCTGCATATGCATGATAGTGTTTAAATGTATTAAACACCTCTGACTTATCTTTGATCACATAAATAGTGATCCATCTAGTAGCATCATCCACATAAATCACATAATACCTTGACCCATTTATACTGTAATCCTCTTTGATGGCCCCCACACATCTGTGTGTACCAACTCAAGCTTCTCTGAGTACATAAAACCATGCTTGGAGTAGGAAAGCTTATGAGCCTTACCTAATTGACATGCCTCACATCTGTATGTCATATGTTGACCTGCAACATTAGGCAAACCAAGCACTGAACCATTGTTAAACATTTCTTTAATACCTCTTTCATTGAAATGTCCAAGCCTCTTGTGCCAAATATCTAACTCAGAAATCTTATGTCCTCCATATGTGAACATAGCATGACCAATATTGCCTTGAATCTTCAATGTAAATAGTCTTCCTTCTTTCTTCCCTGAAACAATCTGTTTATACCCTTGACTAGGGTCTTCCACATATACTCCATCATTAGTGAATCTTACTTCATAACCTTTTTCCACAATTTGTCCTACACTTATCAAATTCTTAGGAATTGTAGGAACATACAAGACCTTACTCAATAAGGTGCTACCATCCTTGGCCTTCACTGATCCAATTCACTTCACATTGTGCTTTGTGTTGTCACCTGTTTGAACAACATGATTAGATACCTTATTCTCCAAATCAGTCATCAAGGCTATATTAGCACTTAGGTGATTGCTACACCCTGAGTCAATGTAGAAGACTCTTTGATCTTCACTCTGCCTTTCACAAGTTGCATTCATTATCAATGTTGAATCCTCCTTTTGATCTGAAGCATAATTGTAGTAGGTATTGTTATATTGTTGACTTTGGAATCCTCTACCTGCATTTCTACCAAAGTAACCCCTACTACCTCTACCTCTGAAATTACCTCTTTGATTTCTGCCACCTCTTCCTCTTGCATTATAGTTTTGACTGTATCCATTATTATTCTGAGTAGTATGCCAACAATCATTAGCTAAGTGATTTGTCTTACCACAAATCCAGCAAGCTTTGCCTCCATCTTTGTTATTCCTGCCTCTTCCTCTACCTTTGCCACCTCCTCTTCCTCTTAGGAAGTTGGCTTGACTAGTTTTTCCTTCATCTTCATTTGTTTGTTGCTTTCCTTTGCCATTCTTCTTCTTGTCCTTTGAGTACATTGCATGACCTGCACTCTTGTCACCATCTCCTTTAACATCCTGCTCAAATGTTAGCATATGACCTAACAACTGATTTAAATCAGGAGTGAAATGATCAAGTGATAACTCTGTAGACAAAATGAATGGCTTCCATTTGTCATCACCTCTTAATCTTGTAAGAATTTGCCTTACCAATTTATCCTCCTCAATGTCTTCATCAACAGCTCCTAAAGCATCTGCAATATCTTTCATTCTTGTCACATAGTCTGAAATGGATTGAGAAGCCTTCTTCTTAAAGGTTGTAATTCTGCCCATAGAGATGCCTTCCTTGACTTTGTAGTGTTTTGGAAATGCTCCTCCAAAGCATTCCAAATATCTGTTGCACTTTCAAGACCTCGAATATGTGGCAACAAGTAATCATTGACTGCCATATATATAATACTCCTAGCTTGAGCATCTTTCTTCATCCAATTTTTTAAATCTGCTAACTCTTCCCTAGTTGGAACACTAGGATCTCTGAACTGTGGCTTCTCTTCTTCTCCTGTGATGTAGGCTATTAAATCTTTGCTCATAAGATGAGCTTCCATCCTCATTGCCCAAGCAGGATAGTTTTCCCTATCCAATTTCTCTATCTGAAGAGAATCTCCCATCTTTCTTCTACCTGTGTATTGAAATCTTCAAGCTTTATAAATGATATATGTACCTTTGCTTCGAATTAGACTCCTTTTGTCCTTCTGGATGTCATATGGTCTGCTCCTCAAGCTTTGCCTTCAAACTTTCACCTTCTAGTTCTTCTGATGTTGAATTTCTTGAATCTGCAGCAATTGAGATCCTCCTTTCCTTGATTTTGATGTCTCCTGCTCTGATACCACTGATGGAGAGTGTTAATATCCAAAAGAACAACCTACTCTTGTGATTAGAGCACCTCTATACCAAGAGTAAGTCAAAACCTTTACCAAATTAGAGGTCCAATCTCCAAATTATCAAAAGTTGAAAAATTCTGTGAAGAAGATAAAACACAGAAAGTCTGCTGCACAATTTCTTCTCATTGACCTATCAAACATGTAAAGTTTTCTATGAAATTTTGTATGGAGTGTCGCCTAGAAGTTGCACATCTCCTCCAAGTTAAAGTTCTTCAAAAGGTTTAGTATAACTTGAGAAATCAACTTCACAAGTTACCTATGTCTAAATCTGCACTTTTGAGAAGTCGATTTTGACACCCCTAACTTCTAAACTTCAATTCTCTCAGTATAAAACCCGTTTAAGCAAAAGCTTCTAGTCACGAGTAGCTTACCTTCCAACTTAAAGATTAAGTGCTTGCTTGCACAAAACTTTAAACTGTGGAGTGAGAACAGACCAAAAGATTAAGATCGAAATTTGAACCTGTTTCAGAGAACTCTGAACATTCAACACATATGAATGTTCCTCTTAACAATTCTTCTAGCCTGTTTACAATTAGACTCTGAAACTCAAGTCATAGACTCATTAACTATGAACTTAGATATCCTCAAAAGGATTTCACAAATGATCTAACACAGACGGAGTAGTCACAGAAAGATCGGGTGCTATATTTTCTTGATTACTCAGAAAATTGCAGTTGAGTGATGAGAGGAAAACTCAACTAACATTTCACATGTCTCATGACATCTAAATTCTCCTTTCTTGACTCCTATACTCACTCATCTATTCTTTCATATGCTCTCATATCACGCCTCGACATTTTCAAGGTATTTATAGAGAAATTTGTACAAGTCTATGACTAATCAAAGATCTAAGTGAACTATAACTATACTAATGTACATATGTGTACATTCTTCACATCCTCTGAATGTATCATTCTTCCAAGCTTCATGAAATGAATCTTCCTTCATTCTTTAATCTTTCAACCATTCAATTGATGATTGGTCTGCACCAACACTATCTATCTATCTATCTATATATCTATCTATCTATCTATCTATCTATCTATCTATCTATCTATCTATCTATCTATCTATCTATCTATCTATCTATCTATCTATCTATCTATCAATCTATCTATCTACCTATCTATCTATCTATGTATTTATCTATCTATGTATCTATCTATCTTTCTATGTATCTATCTATCTATCTATCTATCTATCTATCTATCTATCTATCTATCTATGTATCTATCTATCTATCTATCTGTCTATGTATCTCTCTATCTACCTACCTACCTATCTATCTATCTATCTATCTATCTATCTATCTATCTATCTATCTATCTATCTATCTATCTATCTATCTATCTATCTATCTATCTATCTATCTATCTATCCATCCATCCATCCATCCATCCATCTATCGATCCATCTATCTATCCTTTTGTGTTCCTTTTGTCTTGGAATAGATCTTGAGAAATGGTTTCAAAAAGTCACCTATGTCTAGAACTGTTTTTCTGAGAAGTCGATTCAAACACCTGTAACTTCTAACACTTGTTTCTCTCAAA
>CM035413.1:19000924-19003424 GCA_020310875.1 Ceratopteris richardii
AGTGGTATCAGAGCAGAAAGATTCTCGAGAGCAGAAGACGACAAAGGTACGAGAAGTTTTGTAAAGTTTTCCATTAAAGTTTGAAAGGTGAAGCATTTGAAGACACAAGGCATCAAAAGGTTACTTCAAAAGATCAAAAGGTTACTTCAAAAGTATCCTCATACAAAAAGAACTTCAAAAGGTATTATCCTTTATCCTTTAAGCTCACAGGTTGCAGCAGAAGGAAAGAACTATGGCAGATCATATCTCCATTGACAAACTGGACAGAGATAATTACCCCGCATGGGTAATGAGAATGGAAGCCTTACTTATGAGTAAGGATCTCATGGTATATGTAATAGGTGAAGAAGAGAAGCCAGTATTTGAAGATGAAAGCCGACCAAAGAAAGAAGAACTTGATGCTTTAAAGCATTGGCAGAAGAAGGATGCAAGTGCAAAAGCCTACATCTACAATACAATCTCTGATCATTTGCTACCACACATCAGAGGATTGGAATCATCTAAAGATATATGGAATGCATTGGAGTATCATTTCCAAAGCACTACTAAAGCAAGGAAAGCAAGTCTATGGTCAGAGTTTACAACATTCAAGAAGAAGCCAAGTCAAACCATTAGTGATTATGTCACTAAGATGAAGGATCTTGCAGATAGTCTTGGATCCATAGATGAAGATGTTGAAGATCACAGATTGATTGCTCAGCTACTTGCAGGTTTGAGAGGGGATGGAAGGTGGAAACCTTTTGTCTTATCAACAGAACTTTCATTAAATCATTATGTTCCAGATTTGAATCAATTACTTGGTTTGATGCTCACATATGAGCAAGACTTGAAGGGAGATGGAGATAAAGGACAAAGTTCTGCAATGTACATGAAGAACAAGAAGAAAGGAGATAAAGGTAAAGCAAAGGATGAAGAGGAGTCTAGTTCTCAAGCTTATTATGCAAGAGGTAAAGGCACTGGCAGAGGAAGAGCAAGAGGTTTTGGAAGAGGAAGAGGTAATCAAAATAACAATAAGAAGGCTTGCTGGATCTGTGGATTGAGTAATCATTTGGCTCATGACTGTTGGCACAATCAACAAGGATCAAACCAGAATCAAAACAATAATAGCAGAGGTCGAGGTGGAAGATATCAAAGTAATTTCCAAAGAGGTAGACAAAGTCAAAGAGGAGGCTATGGTAGAGGTGGAGGAAGAAGTTGGGGACAGAATCAATCCTACAACACCACCTACTACAACTATGCAAATGACACACAGAATGAAAGTCATACATCATTGATGATGAACTCAATCAGTACATCAGACAAAGAAGATCTAAAGGTATTTTACATTGACTCTGGATGTTCTAATCATTTGTCAGGAAACATAGAATTGATGTCAGAATTGGAAAAAGGCATTTCTAGTCATACAGTTCAAACTGGTGATAATACAAGACATAGTGTACATTCAATTGGAAAAGTGAAATGCAAGAGTGGAGTAGATTTGCTAACCAATGTTTTGTATGTTCCTACAATACCTAAAAACTTGATTAGTGTGGGACAGATAGTTGAAAAAGGTTTTCAAGTCAGGTTTACAAATGAAGGAGTATTTGTTGAAGATCCAGAGAATGGATATAATCAGATTGTCTCTGGTAAGAAAGAAGGTAGACTCTTTACTTTAAGAGTGCAAGGGAACATTGGTCAAGCTTTGCTCACACATGGTGAAGCAGTGATTACAGAACTTGATCTCTGGCATAAGAGATTAGGTCATTTCAATGAAAGAGGAATTAAAGCTATGGTTGCTAATCAGTCTGTACTAGGATTACCAAATGTGCAAAGTCAACATATGGTTTATAAATGTGAAGCATGTCAAATGGGAAAAGCACACAGGTTACCATTTCAGAAGAAAGGATTCAAACATGATGGAGTACTTGAGCTCATTCATACAGATGTATGGGGACCAACAAAAGAAGGATCTATCAGTGGCTCAAGGTATTATGTTCTTTTCATTGATGATGCTACAAGATGGATAACATTATATGTTTTGAAGGAAAGATCAGAAGTGTTTGGAGCCTTCAAGCATTTTCATGCATATGCAGAGAGAGTAACAGGTCAAACGCTTAAGAGACTGAGGTCTGATGGAGGGGGAGAATACTTCTCCCAAGAGTTCAATGATTATCTTTGGAATGCAGGTATTAAGAGAGAAATAACCTGCAGGTATACACCACAACAAAATGGTGTAGCAGAAAGAAGGAACAGGACTTTGGTTGAGTTTGCTAGAGCTATGCTAAAGGAGAAGAACTGTCCAAATTATCTTTGGGCTGAGGCTGTAAATACAGCCACATATCTTGTGAATAGATTACCATGTGCAGCTCTGAATGGAATGACTCCATATGAAGCTTGGTGGGGTAAGAAACCAACACTAGATCATTGTAGAGTGTTTGGATCAATTGCATATGCTTATGTGCCATCACAGCTTAGGCATAAACTTGAACCAAAGGCAGAAAAATATGTGTTCATTGGTTGT
>CM035413.1:19010924-19013424 GCA_020310875.1 Ceratopteris richardii
TAATCTTGAACTCTTTCTCCATTTGCTTCTTTAGGCTTTGAATGCCTTTCTCATCTGTACCTGTAAGAATTATATCATCAACATATATGCACATGTAAATGAACCCATCATCACTTGCTTTGACAAGCAAGCTACTATCTGCTCTAGATACTTGGAACCCAAGTTCTTCTAAGAACTTCACAAGTCTATAATTCCATGCCCTTGGGGCCTGCTTCAAACCATACAAAGCTCTCTTGAGCTTGCACACATAATCTGGATATCTTTCATCTTTGAATCCTTGTGGTTGCTCCGTGAAAACATCATCTGAAATATAACCATTTAGAAAGGCATTCTTCACATCTAGTTGACATAATTTCCAACCTTTACATGCAGCAATAGCTATGAGTGTCCTGATGGTTGTCATCTTTCCCACAAGACTATAGGTCTCATCATAATCTATACCATAAGTCTGAGCAAAACCTTTCACAACAAGTCTAGCTTTATACCTAGACACACTTCCATCTGCATACCTCTTTGTCTTGTAGAACCATTTGCATCCAATGATCTTTTGACTATTTGGTTTAGGAACCAAATCCCATGTCTGATTCTCCATCAATGCATCATACTCTTCATGCATAGCTTTCTCCCAATTTTCCTTACCTTTTGCCTCTTCATATGTAGAAGGGTTTTCATCTACCTTTATTATATAAGCATAATCTTTGGTAGCCAAAAAAGAAGTGGCATAGCTATACCTTGTAGGTTGTCATTTGTGTCTTGATGACCTTCTTAGTTCTCCACTCCTTGAGGTTTTTGGTTCATCACATTCTAGATCAAACCTTGGCACTTCTTCAACTTCAACCTGTACTTCATTGTTCTCTTCTTCATCAAATGTTTGAATATTTGATTTACGTTTCTTTTGATTCACAACTTCTTCATCACCTGCATACATATTGATTGTACCTGCATACCAAGTACCTTGCTCATCAAATGTAACATCCTTTGACACTAGGAATTGTTTTGTGGATGGACTCCACAACCTATATCCCATCTCCTTATCATCATATCCAATGAACATATATTTTTCAGCTTTAGGTTCCAATTTGTGCCTTAATTGACATGGCACATATGCATATGCCAAACATCCAAATACTTTGCAATGATCTAGAGTAGGTCTCTTACCCCACCATGCCTCATATGGTGTCATACCCTGCAAAGCATTACATGGTAATCTATTGACCAAATAAGTAGCTGTATTTACAGCCTCAACCCACAAGTAATTTGGGCAATTTTTCTCCTTCATCATAGATCTTGCAAACTCAACAAGAGTTCTATTTCTCCTTTCTGCTACACCATTCTGTTGAGGAGAGTATCTGCAAGTAATTTCCCTTTTTATACCTGCATTCCACAAGTAATCATTGAACTCATTAGAGAAATGCTCTCCCCCTCCATCTGACCTTAGTCTCTTCAACTTTTGACCTGTAATTCTCTCTGCATACACATGATAATGTTTGAATGTATTGAATACCTCTGACTTATCTTTAATCACATAGATAGTGATCCATCTAGTAGCATCATCAACATAAATCACATAATACCTTGAACCATTGATACTAAAATCCTTTGATGGTCCGCACACATCTGTGTGTACCAATTCAAGCTTCTTTGAATACATAAAACCATGCTTGGAATAAGATTGCTTATGCGCCTTACCTAATTGATATGCCTCACATCTATATGTCATATGTTGACCTGCAACATTAGGCAATCCAAGCACTGAACCATTGTTAACCATGACTTTAATACCTCTTTCATTGAAATGTCCAAGTCTTTTGTGCCAAAGATCTAACTCAGAGATCTTATGTCCTCCATAGGTGCACAAGGCATGACCAACATTACCTTGGATCTTCAATGTGAACAATCTTCCTTCTTTCTTCCCTGAAACACTTTGTTTATATCCATTGCTAGGGTCTTCCACAAACACTCCCTCATTAGTGAACCTAACTTCATACCCTTTTTCAACAATTTGTCCTACACTTATCAAATTTTTAGGAATTGTAGGAACATACAAAACCTTACTCAAGAGACTACTTCCATCCTTGGCCTTCACTGATCCAATTGACTTTACATTGTGCTTTGTATTCTCACCTGTTTGAACTACATGATTAGTTACCTTATTCTCGAAATAAGTCATCAAAGCTATGTTGCCACTCAGGTGATTGCTACACCCTGAGTCAATGTAAAAGACTCTGTGGTCTTCAGTTTGCCTTTCACAAGTTGCATTCATTATCAATGTTGAATCTTCCTTCTGATATGAAGCATAATTGTAGTAGGTATTGTTGTATTGTTGACTTTGGAATCCTCTACCTGCATTTCTTCCAAAGTAACATCTACTACCTCTACCTCTGAAATTAACTCTTTGATTTCTGCCACCTCTTCCTCTTGAATTAACATTCTGATTATATCCACCATTGTTCTGAGTATTATGCCAACAATCATTAGCTAAGTGATTTGTCTTACCACA
>CM035413.1:19018424-19022895 GCA_020310875.1 Ceratopteris richardii
ACTGGCAGAGGAAGAGCAAGAGGTTTTGGAAGAGGAAGAGGTAATCAAAATAACAACAAAAAGGCTTGTTGGATTTGTGGATTGAGTAATCATTTGGCTCATGACTGTTGGCACAATCAACAAGCATCAAACCAGAATCAAAACAACAATAGTAGAGGCCGAGGTGGAAGATATCAAAGTAATTTCCAAAGAGGTAGACAAAGTCAAAGAGGAGGCTATGGTAGAGGTGGAGGAAGAAGTTGGGGACATAATCAATCCTACAACACCACCTACTACAACTATGCAAATGACACACAGAATGAAAGTCATACATCATTGATGATGAACTCAATCAGTACATCAGACAAAGAAGATCTAAAGGTATTTTACATTGACTCTGGATGTTCTAATCATTTGTCAGGAAACATAGAATTGATGTCAGAATTGGAAAAAGGCATTTCTAGTCATACAGTTCAAACTGGTGATAATACAAGACATAGTGTACATTCAATTGGAAAAGTGAAATGCAAGAGTGGAGCAGATTTGCTAACCAATGTTTTGTATGTTCCTACAATACCTAAAAACTTGATTAGTGTGGGACAGATAGTTGAAAAAGGTTTTCAAGTCAGGTTTACAAATGAAGAAGTATTTGTTGAAGATCCAGAGAATGGATATAATCAGATTGTCTCTGGTAAGAAAGAAGGTAGACTCTTTACTTTTAGAGTGCAAGGGAACATTGGTCAAGCTTTGCTCACACATGGTGAAGCAGTTATTACAGAACTTGATCTCTGGCATAAGAGATTAGGTCATTTCAATGAAAGAGGAATTAAAGCTATGGTTGCTAATCAGTCTGTACTAGGATTACCAAATGTGCAAATTCAACATATGGTTTATAAATGTGAAGCATGTCAAATGGGAAAAGCACACAGGTTACCATTTCAGAAGAAAGGATTCAAACATGATGGAGTACTTGAGCTCATTCATACAGATGTATGGGGACCAACAAAAGAAGGATCTATCAGTGGCTCAAGGTATTATGTTCTTTTCATTGATGATGCTACAAGATGGATAACTTTATATGTCTTGAAGGAAAGATCAGAAGTGTTTGGAGCCTTCAAGCATTTTCATGCATATGCAAAGAGAGTAAAAGGTCAAAAGCTTAAAAGACTGAGGTCTGATGGAGGGGGAGAATACTTCTCCCAAGAGTTCAATGATTATCTTTGGAATGCAGGTATTAAGAGAGAAATAACTTGCAGGTATACACCACAACAAAATGGTGTAACAGAAAGAAGGAACAGGACTTTGGTTGAGTTTGCTAGAGCTATGTTGAAGGAGAAGAATTGTCCAAATTATCTTTGGGATGAAGCTGTAAATACAGCCACATATCTTGTGAATAGATTACCATGTGCAGCTCTGAATGGAATGACTCCATATGAAGCTTGGTGGGGTAAGAAACCAACACTAGATCATTGTAGAGTGTTTGGATCAATTGCATATGCTTATGTGCCATCACAACTTAGGCATAAACTTGAACCAAAGGCAGAAAAATATGTGTTCATTGGTTATGATGAAAAGCAGATGGGTTACAGGTTGTGGAATCCTCTAACAAAACAATTTCTTGTTTCTAGAGATGTTACATTTGATGAACAGAAAAGTTGGTATGCAGATCAAAGTCACAGAGCTGAAGAATTTGAAGAAGAGGTAAGAAGATGTGAGAAAGGAAAATCAATTGTGCAGGTAAATAGAGATGAAGACTATATGCAAGCAAGTACATCCACAAGTGGATTAACAAGAAGGAATGAAGAAGCTCCTATATTTGATGAAGAAGTGTATCCAGAAACTTATGAAGAATGTGAACCAAGAAGGTCAACCAGGACTAGAAGACAACCAAAAAGGTATTCTTATGATACTTCTAAAATAACTCAGAAGAACTATGCATATATGGTCAAAGATGATGAAGAACCTCAGAACTATGACGAAGCTAAAGGTAAGAAGCAATGGGAAGAAGCAATGAAGGAAGAATTCAATGCACTGGAGGAGAACAAGACATGGGAACTTGTTCCTAAACCAAATGGTAAGAAAGTAATTGGAAATAAATGGGTTTATAAAGTGAAGAAGCTTGCAGATGGAAGTATAGCCAGATACAAAGCTAGATTGGTGGTGAAAGGCTATGCCCAGACCTATGGCATAGATTATGATGAGACATTCAGTCCTGTAGCTAAGATGTCAACTATAAGAACAATCATTGCTATTGCAGCTTCAAAAGGATGGACCCTAAGTCAATTGGATATAAAAAATGCATTCTTGAATGGATACATATCAGATGAGGTATACATGGAACAACCTCAAGGGTTTATAGATTCCAGGTATCCAAATTTTGTTTGCAGGTTGAGAAGAGCATTGTATGGATTGAAGCAAGCTCCAAGAGCTCGGAACTATAGACTGGTGAAGTATCTCAATGATCTTGGATATCAAAGTTCAAAAGCAGATTCAAGTCTACTTATCAAAAGAACAGAGGAAGGTACAATCTACATTTGTATTTATGTAGATGACATTATAATCACAGGTACTTCAGATGAAGGAATCAAGGAGGTAAAGAGATTACTTGAAAAAGAGTTCAAGATCAGTGACCTAGGAAAGTTGTCATACTTTCTTGGAATGGAAGTCACTTATACAGATCATGGCATATATGTGTCACAAGAAAGGTATCTTCTGAACTTGTTGAAGAAGTTTGATATGGAAAATTGCAGAGAAGCTTCAACTCCACTTGAAGTTAATCACAAGCTCAGTAAATATGATGGTGCAGACTACAAAGATATGAGGAAGTATCAATCTCTTGTGGGTAGTTTGATTTATGCTACACTAACAAGACCTGATCTTAGTTATGCAGTGGGAGTTTTGTCACAATTCATGCATTGTCCAAAGGACCTACATTGGATTGCAGGTCAAAGAGTTCTCAGATATATCAAAGGAACTATAAAGGAAGGATTATATTATCCTTTTACATCAGATTTGAAGTTGAGAGCCTATAGTGATTCAGATTGGGCAGGTAACCAGGATGACAGAAGATCAACTCATGGTTACATGATATACATTGGTGATAAGCCTGTAAGTTGGTGTTCAAAGAAACAACATACAGTAGCATTATCATCAACTGAAGCAGAGTACAAAGGACTTGTGGAAGCAGCTAAGGAAGTCATATGGATGCAGACATTGTTCAAGAGCTTAGGCATTGATCAAGGTACACCTACAATACATGGAGATAATATGAGTTCACTTTATCTTGCAGCAAATCCAGTATTTCATGCAAGGACAAAGCACATAGAGATACAGTATCATTTTCTCAGAGAAAAGGTAATGGAGAAGGAGATTGAAGTGGATTACCTTTCTACTAAAGATCAGTTAGCAGACATAATGACAAAGAGCTTGGATGGTGTGAAGACTAGTAGATTCAAAAGCATGGCAGGAGTAAAAGAAAAGAAGATGATATGAAGAAACAGGGAATGTCAATTAGTGATTGAGGAGGAGCTGTTGGAGAAACAATCACTAATTGGATATATATTTGAAGGTCAAATCATAGGAAGAAAACCCCACGCCTATGTGAAGGGACAAATTCACAAATGTATCATATTTGTAAAGTTAGTTCATTTTAGTTCTAGAAGTTTTTTAAAATCACGAGAATACGAAAATCTATATAAGTTAGTTTGTATCAACTGACGTAGAGAGAATAGAGAGAAAGAAGAAGTAGGAGAAGGAGTTCATTATATACGACTAAGTAGAGTCGGGCTTCTCTGAGTGAGAAAGCATCTGTAAAACTTCTGAGTTTTCATAGCTATGAGAAAGAACTGAGTAAAGTTCTGTGTATGAGTCTCTCTTCATCATCTCCATGCTTGCCTACTATGTGATGAATTCAAAAGTTCAAGTTTTCTGAGCAATTCGATGCCTGGCATCGAATCTTGGCTGATAAGTCATTTTTTCATTCTTTGTGTGTTAACTGTTGTTGAATCTTTTAAAAACATGAAGTTTGTGGAGCAACTCGATGCCTGGCATCGAGTTTCAGCATAAAGTAGATGCCCGACATCGACTTCTAGCATACAAGTGGTCTTCTTCATGTGTGTGTAAAAGAAGCTATTTCTGGTGCAGAAAAAGGGCCTAAAAAAGCTCAAAGTCGATGCCCAGCATCGACCTTGACTGAAATTCGATGTTAGACATCGAATTTTTTATTTTTAGACACCCAGGAATACTAAAACAGGCAAAATTTCGAGTTTTGGAAGGTCATACAGGGTCATCTTGTGAAGGCCATAACTTGAGTTCTAGAGATCCGTTTGATGCATATGATAGCTTGTTGGAAAGCTCTACTCTTCTAGTTTCAGACTATAAAGTTTCATGGAGAAACAATACTTGCGCTAGGAGAAATTAGCAAAATACTGAAGGTATGTCATTTCGGTGACTAGGAATTTCTGTAGAAGCAAAGTTCTCACTTTAGGCTATC